>JAWWEU010000040.1:12039137-12077345 GCA_035583155.1 Acropternis orthonyx
AATGATAAAATATTCTTATGAGCCTTTTTTCAATGAAAACTAAATACTTTCATCTTCTCCAGTACCATTTCAGCTTAGAATTGAACATTTCAGCTTATTTCGTTGGGAAAAAAAAAAAACCAAAAAAGTAAATCTTTACATCAACATTTAATGTCCTTTCCAAACACTCTGTGTTGGATGTTTGCTTCACTCAGGGGGGCACTTCACTATACTTCAGGTTTTACAGTCTACTTAATACATCCAACCTACTGACAGATGAAAACAGTAAGATCCTAACCATAGTTTTTGTGATACTACATACCAAAAATGTACAAAACTTTTACTTGAGTCTAACCCCCTTCTTCAAAATTTTGTTTGCTAGATAAAGGACAAAAAGGGTTAGATTTTTTTTCCAAATAAGATTTTCATTCTACAAAAGTTGCACTTTTTTATTATAAATCATTCCTGCTGGAACTGTTTTATTCCATTTCCTAGAGAGCAAAGGTGCACTTAATCTCTACTGAGTGTATTATAATGCATCTTTCTGACATTTTTTTCTCTTTTACATCTGACATATTTTTCCTTATTGCTAACACTGAAATAAGCATGACTAAACACAGTTTTCCTGTGAGCTCACATGCACAAGTAGCTTCGGCAATGCATTCATTTTGCTGTTTATATTACCCTGTCAAAAACAAGGAGAACTTGGCAGTTTCTCAAGTCCCAAAGAACAAAGTCAGAATGAAACCAGACTGTCATTAGGCAGTGTCTCTGAGCAGACTAGTGGAGAGATGCAGAACTTGTCTCAGAGTTCAAGATGAGATCTCCCTCCAAAACCCCTGGAAAAAGGTCATATTATGTGATTTATACTGGTTTTAGGCTTCCACTTTCTCACTCAAGGACAATTATCATGTCCCTCATCTTTGTAATGAGGCAGTGTGCAACCTCTTTCTCTCCTTCACATTCCCACAGGTCTCCACGGGCAAGGAGAAATACATGCTACAGAGACATATTACATCCAACTACCTCAGAAAGTCAGACAGCAAAAATTTCAAGATAGATTTAATTCAAGAAAACACTCTTGGAACAGATATTTATGAATGCACACCACAGTATTAACCTGCACCATTGTTGAGCTCATTCTCTTCTCTGTTAAACTTGATGTTTGCTTTTTGCAGCAACCAGAATTCTGCTTCATGCTGTAGAGAGGCACTCTTCAAAAGGGATAAGCACTGCATCAAAGCAAGACTTCTGCCTTGGACCACTCTAAATTGCTTGGCAGTCCTTTTATTTTATTTGAGGCATTCTCAGGCAGCTGGGCCTCATTACAGGCAATGGAGCTTTAGCCATTAACTTCAGAGAGATCAGGAAAAAGCACTAAATGCAAAGAAGATAATTTAAAGCACGTTAAGCAAGAAAATGAAATACTATAGAGCACTGCTAATGCTGTATGCTAAGTGTGCTTCCTGGTGAGTGCTGGAACCATACATGCTTTGGGACAGATGCTCGTTCAGAGTTTTTGTTTTCCTTCCAGCCTGGTGGGGCACTGCCCTGGTGGGGTCCTTGCCATGCCACAGCAGAATGAACAGCTAAACGATGAGGTCCATCCCTCCTGCTTCATTGTACCAGTCCCAGCAGAGGAAATACTCCCAGCCAGACCACTGTTGCAGAGAGTAGCTTTTGGGGAAGAAAAACATGGTTAAGAGTTTGCCTGTATAGGGTTTTCTGATTTGTCTGACTTGCTGTGCTACAGAAGAGAGGTCTCAGGAGAGGCAGGCACGTGTACATGGACAGCATGGACAGACAACAGAGTGCTGCCAACAGGGAACAAAGCACTCAGAAGTAATCAGCAAATCCAAGCCCACGCATGCCAGGAAGGACAAGAACCCCCAAACCCAGGACCAGTGAAGGAGACTGACTCCTCCAACTGTCCCTGCTGACACCTGCTGTGGTTTGCCCAAGAATGAACCAGCAAGGCGGACACTTCAGTGTAAACTTTAACATTTAACAATTCACAGCTTTAAAAAGTTAAACACAACCTCACTTATGACACTTGCAGCCCTACCAGCTGGCAGTGATGTACTTAGGGTGCGGTTCCCGGGTCTGCGAATGTGGTAGAGATGTTCTGTTTGGGGTCTCATGTGAATATTGTGGAACACAGGAGGGGAAATTTTCTAATCTATCAAAACACAAACTTAAGACCATATTTTTAGAAAGCTTTGAACTTTTTTTTTTTACTTTTTTTGAAGTCTTGGAAGAGAAACTCTCCACCATCATTCATTTGGCTTGCTCACCACTACAGCAGGGCTTTTTGATCCATTTGTGGTTCAGCAGCCACGAGCAAACATACCTGTCAGGTCTGTCCCATAACCCCCAGAGATACCAATACTCATTCTTCACATTTTTAATGTAATTTGGGCATTATGAAATAACACAGCTCCAACCTGATCCAAGATTAACCTCAGCCTACCTCCAGGACTTGCTTAGCCCAATCCTTCTCCCAAATATTTCTGCATTTCCAAGGAATTGCATAAGTGTCTCAAAGACAAAATTTCAGCTTTCATCCTACTGAGGCTGTGAAAATGTTAACTGAACCATATTTTTGTGAAAGGTATACTTAAAAAGAACTTCAACAGCTGCTCTCAGTTAAACATCAGGTGATCAATTTTGAAGTAGGTTCTTTGAAAGAATGAACAATAACAGGAGAAGGTCAAAGCATTAATATTAACCTGTAATAAAAAGAATGATGTTTAAACCATTCATAGAAATAAAAGATGAGTACCTGGTCCTAGAGTGCTGGAAGAAGCACATAGCTTAAATTATACCCAATCAGGCAAAATACAGATATTAAATATTTATGAGCAGCTCTGATATATTCTGAATTAATCAGTTCTGCACATTTAAATGTTTTAATATTTAATGCTGCTACCTCAACAGTCCTGCAGAAATATTAAAGTTTAGTATAGTCCTTTAAAAGTGGAATAGCAAGAGATTTTACGACACATAGCCCCTGAATTGTGGCTATAGGTTTTGTGCTGCTGTGTTTTGTGGAGAACACAACTGAAATTCTCAACATTTTCACCACAGATGAAGCAGAAATAAGGACAGTAATAATGAAAGTAACAATTATTAAGCCAGGGGTAAGTACATGTCCAATCTGATTAAGTCTCCTGGGCATGATGGATTACTCATGAAGGCTTACTAATATCATACTTTTGTGAAATCTCTCAGATGAGGGTAAATGGCATGCTAAAGGCATTTTAGACATTGCAGTGTATTAATGTTAGTGTGTTAGTATAGTAAATCTCCTCCAAAACACCAGCTGTGGTAAGCAAAATGTATATATAGATATTTAGCTGTCCACCAATTCCCTCACTGTAAAAAGCAAACACTGAAATTTTTCTTTACTGCTGCCAATAATGGTAATTTTAAATAAAAGAACTGTATAGTAATTCATGTGTAGTTTTAAAATATGGTGTTTAAAAGCATACTAAAGTCAAAAATGATGACATGAAGACCCTTTTTAGAAGAGTGAGTCATATATTATGCTGATTCTATTATTAAAATGCTTGATTTGATTGTAAACAGATTTCTGAGATTCTCTGCTTTATTACCTCTGAATAAAGTAAAAATTACTTGGAAAATTCATAGATAAAACACTTCAACACCACAAAACTACAAAACTGCTGAGTTTTCATGGAAATTGTAAAAGGACAACAAACAGCATAAAACCTATTCTGTGAACATATGTTCATTTCTAATCACTTGGACTGACAGTGTGGAGTTCAGATTCTGCAACACCTGAACTCCTGCCCATCTCTTTGCTCCTTGTCAGTCAGTGTAAATTCAATATATAGCTCTCAATCTACACTGTTTTGCCTGCATTTTGACTGATGACCACAAAACTGAAATTACCATAGGATAAACTTAACACTGCTGATAAATTCAAAGAGAACCATAGTGATCAATAATACCCTACAACTGAAGCCATAGCACATAAAAATCAGTATATGTAGGTCATTAGCCAAGACACAGCTTGCCCCCCATATGAGCTATTCTTAAAAACAAAAAATTCAACAAAACCTCCCCCGAAAACAACAAAAAACCAAAATCGGGGAAAGGTCTCAAGCCCTTATATCCCATTTATTTTTGAGGAAAAATAAGAATCATCCTTTAACATCATGTCCTTTTTAGTAACCAAATCTGCCACAAGTGCTCACACACAGCAAATGAAACACAGAATCTCCACTTCCTCGCACCATTCTGTGCTCCTGCTAACCCACATTCACACCCAGAGACCCCAAAGGACCAAAGCTTTCACACATAAAACCCTTGCTCCAGCAATCACTCTGCTTATTTCACAGTATTGCTGGCAAGTGAACTACAGAAGTGGCAATAATTCTGTCCTCTAGTGAGGTGCTTGCAAGCAGCAGGCAGGGCCCTTTACAGATCCAGTTAAAACAAAACTGGGTCCTGCATTCCCAGTGTTGAACATCATTGTCCAAGAGCAAACAAACACACATGAAACTACTGCAGGCAGTTGCTTTATGAAGGGTTGCGTTTCTATTAAAAACAAAGAAAAGTATGGAGAAGTTAAGAAAAAAGTCAGGAAAGAAACTGCAAGGACACAATCTGAGAACAGCCATGTGATCATGGAAAGGCCCTGTGATGGCCAGACTCTCTCATGTTGCTCAAGGAAATAATTCAGAGATGTCTCCATACATCCAAGGAAACAAGACTTCATTAGAATAAGGAGGAAGTTATCAGAGAAAAAAAAATGGGAGCTATCAATTTCTTTTTTTCCCCTAAAAGTGACTCATATGATCCTGAAAAGCAGTAACTCTGCTATCAGTGGAGAGGCATTACAGCCATTGCATCCAAAAGGTGCAAGTAACAGACAAGTTACAACTCTCACAGACAGATACATGTCATCAAAGTCTCAGAAAGAGTTTAAAACCAAACCAAAATGATGAACCAAAGCGGGCATAAAATAATTTCTAGAAATTTTTGAGGTTTCTCGCCAGAAAAGTCAGAAAGTGCCTTGCAGATAGATGGGATTCTTACTGAGACAGCCATGGCAGACAGGAAATTTTCAGGTCAGAATAGTGAATTAATTAACCAAATAGCAGCCTGACTTGACTGCACAGTCTAAGTTTTTCCCAAAAACAGGAAAAAACAGTGGGAAAATTTGGGCTAACTTTAAAAATGCTAAGAGAGAGAAACTCTAACACAGACCTGAACAGATGAGCAATCACATTGAGAAAGAGATTAAAGAATTACAGAAAAACCTCCAAATTATTACAGAACACCACAGGTATCTACACAGGCAAACTTGGACTTGCCAAACAGTATCAGAAAAAGGAAGTTTTCCACTATGCAATATGGACTACATATGAAAGGATTGTGGATAGTGGCTTGGATATCACTATTGTTTCAACAGCAGAAAAAGAGCTGACAGGTAAACACCTAATTGGTTGTGTATGTTGCTGACAAGGCTGGGGAAATAACTTGTCCCCTTGAAACCTTGGAAAACGGGATTTGTTTGGGTGATGGAAATTTGAGAATGAGATTTAGACAACTAAGAAAGCACACAATCTAATACCCTCTTCAGATTTTAGAATGGAAAAAACCCCCAACCAAACAAACTACCAAACCCCTATAAGACAACAGAATTGCAATACATTAAAAATTAAGTGCATTGAGATGAAGCTCCTCAAGGTCCCTAAGCACTGGCCATTGTGAGTGGTGGTCTCGTGTCTCCCCAAGCAGAAACACAAAGGCAGCACCACTAAACCCTCTCCTGAGGCCCAGGATCTCAGAGGAATCTTAGCTGCTAAAATTTCAGTGCGTTTGAGACAGCAGTCCACCCGTTTGCAAACTGTTACTAAAAAGCTGCAAATAATAAACATAATAATGATAATAAAGATGGGAACTGTGGTTGTAAAGGTCAAAGATGAGATGTAGGCAATGCTAGCATGGAAAAGCTGTAATGACAAAGGAGGGCCTCTGCCCAGTGCCTTTGCATTTAAGCAAGGAGCAGCAAACAGTTCTTCATAAGCATAAGGATTCACTCTCCAAACCAATAATCATAAAGAAGAAATTATATTGCAATGGATCACACCACACTGATAAGCTGCAGATAAGAAGAAATACAGGAAATCTGCTTTCTGTAGAGCACAGAGAGCTAAATGAAGACATTTTAAAGACTTCCTACCTTCTATCATGGGTAAGATGTTACAGCAGGTTCAGCATGCTTTTCCCAGACTGACCTGAAGAGTGATAATCAACCAGTGGAAATAGATCCAAATTGCAAGGAAAGCACAGGTTTTACAAATACACTAATCCTCACCAATTAACATTGATGGATGTTGCTTTATGTGTGAGGAGTGAGAAAAGCAGCCTTTCTTGGCCAGGTTGCTGTATCCAGGGGATATTTTAAAGCAGGGATTGGCAGAAATTAAATTAAGGGAGAATGGAAAGTAACGGATATGCATATATATATATATATAAGACAAATGTAAATAAATACCACATATATAGCACAGCAAAGACATACCTATGCCATTCCAGTGCTTTATGCACAAATAAGTCTCTTGCTTGCAAAACAAATTCCTTCAAACTTGTCACAGATCTAATCATAAAGGGGAAGAAACCTGCAGGTCCCAACAGGAAATCTCTGAGTCACCTACATGCAGAACTGCACAAGTTTAAAATACTGATTTGAAACCTGATTTTCTTTCAGCAAGTGAAAATCATTTTCAAATTGGCCTGTAATTATAAAATAGCAATACATAAGTCTGCCAAACAGCTGTGCACCATTTTAATGAAAGCAAACCTTTAAACATTGATCTAAAAGGTAAGGTTGTTGAAAAGTTATAAACAAACTCAACGAGGCATTTGAAATGAAAATGTCTTCAAGTTACAGCTAGAGCACCGTGTAGATCTGTGCTATAAAGGGTCAAGGAAATAATACCAGTAGCAGAATTGTAAAGCATATTAGGAAGGCAGGTGCTGCAGTTCATTGTTATGCTAAAAAACTCCTAACAATCTTCTATAGTAATTGGAGCTGTCTTTCTTTTACCAGTGTATAATACTTACCCATCTGATTAGCAAATATAAGCACCTGCAGTTAACTGGTTTACTAGCCTAACTACTTGCAAGAACGAAGTATCTTTTAAAATCAGGCAACTTAATGCTAAAACTAAAATGTACTTTCAAAGTTTCATATTAAAAATGTATTTCAAATGGCTATGGAATTATGTGTAATTTGGTACAACTGCTCAGAAAATGGTTTTTCTAAAAGGTGAAAAAGTGTCCTAAAAACAGTCTCAATAGATTTTAAAATACAGGTAGCTCAGACAGTATTCTATGAAGGAAAACTACTACAACAACACTTTTATTACTAGATATATCCATCCCACTACAGGCATTCAGGACCCTCAGGGACAATATTTAAATATATAGAGCCATTACTTGTGGTCAAATTATGAACCTTCCTCTCCCCTTGCCTCAATGATTGTAATCTTGCTTTTTGTATGGAAAAGCTGTTCTTCTTCAGCTGGCCTCATAAAACTCTACTCAGCCATTTTCCCAGGGCCATTTGAAAGTTGAGTAAAATATTATTATTATTTGTCATTAACATAAGTCATCATGGTAAAGGATGAGGAAGGTAGATTTTCTATTTGAGCTCTCAAAATTTCATGGCAATTTTGATTGGGGTGATCTTACTTTTCTCACCAGACAACAAAATAATTAGCAATATAGGGAATTTATGTCAGCGTCCTCCTACAAGATACACAAATAAAACTGTTACACTTTTGGACATAAATTTTCATTGAAGTCTTTTATTATCTCTTTTTTAATGTTTTTATTGGATTCAAGGTAATTTGTAGATCACAAAAATCTTTCTCTTTCCTTGTCCTACCTTAGTTTTCTCTATGTACCATCAGAAGAGACTCACATTTGAAATCTGCTGTTGTATTTTCCTACCTTTGTAGCTTCCTTTTAAATCTGAACATGAGTTTTTTCCACTCCTTTCCTGCTTCCTCTCATCTAAATATCTAAAATCTAAATTTTGCAAAGATTTTGAGCGCCAGGGTTATCACTAAGTTCACCTGCACTTCTGTGTGCTGGAAACCTTTGAACATGTGATCAGCACATGCAGTAGGTATTTAAAATCCAAGGCAGTGCACATCACCATGCACATCAAGACTGATGTCTTGGAACCTGAGAGCAGTCCCTGCAGGAACAGAGAAGGAAGCTGAACCACAGCTTTAAACAAGGTTAAAGCAGAAATGGGTAACTACAAACACAAGTGCTCAGCACTATGCAAGTGCTAAGCAAAGGAGCTTTCTGTCTCCAGCCCAACCACATCCATGGCTGGGACGAGTCCAGGGCTGGTCTCTTTGTCAACTTTGACATTTTATCTGCTTTCTACAACCCATTTCTTTTTAACAATTGAAAAATGCTTTTGAAGTTTAATGTGCAATAAATATAATAGCATGTATATTGATTTCAATGATTGCAGGTACATTAAAGCTAGACTTTATCAATGCAAATTTGCCATTCAGAATGTAACTGTAAAAGTAAGGAGACTTACATCTATGCTTTAAACATTAAGCTGCCCATGTAACATGGACAAATATATGTAATCATCTGACAAAGATTCATAGCAAAATATTATTTAAAAAAAAATCTGCAATGTTTATGGGGATTTGTACCCACATGTAAACCTTTCTGACTCTGCTTGCTCCTGTCAAATCCACAGGCTTACATTGTTGCAAAGTCAGGCTGGAAATCTGCTAAGAAACTGAAATTTTGCAAAGAATTAAACTTTGAAGATGGAATTAGGGAACTTTTTAGTTATGAAGTTTGGATGTTTCTTTAAAGGAAAGCGAGGAGTAGAGAAGTATCACATAATCACAGGATCTGCCGAGTTAGAAGGGACCCACAAGGATCATAGAGTCCAACTCCTGGCCCTGCAGAGGACCATCCCCAGAAGTCACACCATGTGTCTGAGAGCATTGTCCAAACGCTTCTTGGACTCTGCCAGGTTTGGTGCTGTGACCACTGCCCTGGGGAGCCTGTTCAGTGCCCAACCACCCTTTGGGTGAAGAACCTTTTCTTAATACACAACCTAAACCTCCCCTGACACAACTTTGGGCCATTCCCTCGGGCCCTGTCACTGGTCCCTACAGAGAAGAGATCAGTGCCTGTCCCTCCTCTCCCCCTCACGAGGAAGTTGTGACTCCAGTGGGGTCTCCCCTCAGTCTCCTCCAGGCTGAACACACCAAGTGCCCTCAGCTGCTCCCCAGGCGGCTGCATCTCAGGGCCCTTCACCACCTTCGTTGCCCTCCTTTGGACACTCTCTAATGGGTTAATGTCTTCCTTATGCTGTGGTGCCCAAATCTGCACACAATATCCCAGCTGAGGCTGCCCCAGTGCAGAGCAGAGTGGGACAATCCCCTCCCTCTCCTGGCTGGCAGTGCTGTGCCTGGTGCCCCCCAGGACAGGGTTGGCCCTCCTGGCTGCCAGGGCACTGCTGACTCATGTTCAGCTTGCCATTGACCAGGATCCCCAGGTGCCTTTCTACAGCCCTGCTTTGCAGCATCTCATTCCCCAGTCTGAACGTACACCTGGGGTTGTCCCATGCCAGGTGCAGTACATATTCTAAGTGTCCAACCTTCTTGGCACCTCTTCCAATTTGTATTCTCAATGAACCAATATAATTCTCTTTTCCTACTTTGTCTTCCTGAGCAAACACCTTTCTTAATTTCCAAGAAGAGGTAGTCCAGGGGAGCCCTGTGCCCCTCAAGCCCCTGTGCTCACTACAATACACCTTCCAAAAGCGTTTTTTTAAATACATCTACAAAATCATAATTTGAAATGTATCTCGTCTTTGCCCTCACTGAGAATAAGTTGATGTGTCAGTTGGAGGCTGGCATCAACCATTTTTGGATGATTGGTTTCAAAATCTCTAATCAGCTTACCATCCAAATAATTGAGCTGTGTGTTCGGGAAGGCCCTTTGAGGCCTGAGTGAAGACATTCTCCTTCCAGCCCTGGAGCAAAATTACAGCTGTCATTTCCAGCCCCCTGCGTTACTTGCACCTTCCTGTGAGAGCCAGCCAGAAGCTGCTTCATTTGTCCAAGACTATCTTGACTCCCAGTTGTCTACTGCATGTGTAGCTAATTGAATTGCAGAGGAGCACCTTTATTTTATCTGAGATGAAAATTTAAGGCTAGGCATACTTTTCTGCTATTTCATCGAAACTGATAATCCTCAGTAAACTAGTCTTCCCAGCCTCTCTACTGGTGAAACAATAGCAGACACATGTGACCCTTAGAGAGGAAGCCTAACTCAGAAGTGATATAAATAGGAAGGAAAATATATACATTAGTATGGGACAGAGTAATGGATGCAAAGTGAGATTTTCTACTTGCACAGGCAGCCCATAATGGGCTTTAAAACAAGGGTGGCATCCTGTGGGGTGATTTCATCCCATGCTGTCCTTCCTTAAAGGGAACAAATTTCTGCTTGCCAGTAGGGATGATACAGCTGCCAGCTCCAGCACTCCCTTTCTGGCCATCCCACCTGGTGCGAAGCCCCCTCAGGAGGGTAAAACACCATTTTCCACCAGAAAACAGGCACTGACAAAGTTTGCCCATTTCTCCTGAGCTCACACCTCCCCTGTCTATACCATCCAGAATACCTGCCCCCTCCATCCCCCTTTCACAGCCCGCCCTTGTTTCCAGCAGCTAAAGGAGAAATGGGTTGGGAGCTCTGTTTTCCTCTTTTCTCACAAACTAGCATGTCCTGATTTTTATATCTTCTCTTTATTATCTTCCTTTTATTATCTTCCCTTATTTTCTAGTTCTCTGTAATTACATATTGGGACATCAAACAGGGAAACAGGGACTGCTTTTGAAGGCTTTTATAATTAGCTTTTCTATTGTGTCCTCTAATACCTCCTCTGGCTTTAGACTTACTTTTTTCTGTTCACAACCTCCTGAACATATGGTGGTAAATATGCAGCATGCTGTGAGCTTCACCTGGAGTCTACTTACAATATATCTGCAATGTAAATAACAGACTTCGTGTCAGTCAATTAATCACACACCAGTGCTTGGCAGAGGGCAGGCAGATTGCAGGAAGAGAAACTGGAAAGTGGTGTCCAGATCAGTGTTGTACTTCAAGTACTAAATATTACCTAGCTGGCATCTTTGTGTGCTATAACTGCTGTTGCCTAAAAATATTCTGCTACAGTTGCATTAGACTAAATTCAAGGCTCATTGGGACCACTTTGGTAACATTTCACCCATTGGAGTAATTATTTCATTTCCACAGAATATAACCCAAATGTCAATTTCATGCAGAAATTAAATCAAATTAAACTAAATTAAATTAAATTTAAAGTGATCTTAGGATGATGCACAAAATTTAAATAATGTCGTTCCAGTAAAAGTGGGGGGTTTTTTGTAAAACAAATTCAAATTGATTATATTACAGATGTCTTTTATTCTTGTTTTTGCAACAACACATATGAGTAAGACAAAGTACTTTGTTTACCTGATTCACTTTATTTAACTCAAGGGATTCATGAAGATATTATCAATTATAGTCACAAACACATCACTTTACACTTAAAAAAAAAGGAGTCTACTTCATTAGATCTCTTCTAATTTGAAGATCTCAAAGGATTTTCTGTACTACATTAAAATCCCTGCCATTCCCATGGAGGGCAAATGAAAATATAGAAATAAATCACCTAATATTTAAACACACTTGAGTGGAGCACAGCAGAAAGTTAAGATCTAATGGAAAGAATTTTCCTAATGACAATAAAAATGTGACTGAATGTAAAGAAAAAACCTGTTTATAGCTGAGATTCTCCTGCCTCTCATTGTACCTGGATCCAAACTTGTCTCTGCTGGGGCTGGTGCCTGTGAAAGGCTTTCTCCCAAGGCTGGCTTCAGGCAAGGAAACAAACAAGTGCCTTCAGCCACCTTCCACCCATCTCACACTGCTGCATGGTGATGCATGTCTTTCAAGGGGTTGTGTTATTGCCTTCATCCTGTTTCTTCTGAGAATTTAACCCCACAGGGATCACTGAGCTCTTTCTTTGTAGTTGCCCTTTACAAAAAGTTCCTCTTTAATCAGGAGATGAAGAAAAACTTCAGAGACTGGATCAACCTTTGGCTTAAAAGCCACAGACTTCTGATGGCCACCAGAAGAACTGGTTATATGTCCAGGAGAACAAATTATCTTCTAGATAAGACTAGAAACCTAAACCCCCACTGCTGCTCCTCAGGGCTTTGGTGCAAGGGTGGGAGCAGAGGCAGCCTGGTGCCCTGGGGGCCCCGTTGTCCCTCATCATGCCTACCCCAGTGAAGAGGGGGCCTCTCTCCCCATCACTGCCAACCTCTGCTGACCTGGGAGGGGGCCACACATCCCCCAGACCATCCTGACCATGAACTGAACCCCAGGACAGTCAGGCCCTGGTGCTTGAGATTCACAGGAGATATTTTGGTAGTGTGTTTTTTATTTTCAGTGGGGAAATAAAAACTCTTCTCAGTGGGGATCATTGCTCCATCCACCAGTATCTTCAGGGTATAGCACAATCTTACCAAGGTGTTTCTGTGCCTGAGGCAATTGCAGGGCTCCAATCTCCATGAGTTGTCCTAAGGCTAAAAAGCAGCTGAGTTCACTTGACTGTCTTCAGTTTTAGTGATGGCATGACCCTTGGCCTTTTCATTCTTATGGCTACCAATTTCCATCAAGCTTTCAGCTCTCTGGAATCTTTGAGACCTGTTACAGTTGATTGATGTTAACCAACACAGTCCAAATGGAGGACAGTCAGCATACTGAGAGTGCCTTAGGAAAGAGTCTGTTCACATAAATTTTCTTCAGGGACAAATATATCTATTTTTAAGCATAACCAAGCAGAAAAGGTAACCACACCACAGCAATGTGAAGAACATTTATTTAGCATATTGGTCTATGTCTTCTTATGTCAATGGAAAGAGCACCAAAGCAGCTGAAGCAAAAAATACATACAGTGATATTTTAATACTTGGGAAATTACTAGGCAGTGATCCTAATAATGTGAGCAAAGGAAAGTTTGGTTCTCTAAAGGATGACAGCTCTTGTAGATTTGTAAAAGCTAGCAAAATCTGGGGGGGGGCTAATATTTTAGAGCATGTGGGTTTGAAGAGTTCCAATGGGAAGTACAAAAAGCATATATAGCCCCATGAAGAGCCAGGTTGTATATTCAGCTTCCAGCCCCAAAAGAAGGACAGGCAAGGTTATGTGCCCAGCCTGTCACCAGGAGCAGGAGGTGGCCAGGCAACCCTTCCCCTTGGCACTGTCCAGCTCATTGGGAAGTAGGGCAGAAAATTCAGAGCATCTTGGTCCCGGCCAGACATGACATCCCTTTCCAGAGCAAGCGCTGCCAGTGCCGGGCAGGCGGACACGATGCCGGCAGCCAGAGGGGCTCAGGGGGGGCTGGCACCACTCCACATGGTGCCCTGAGAAACCAGTGGGTGGAAAACCCAGCAGCCAACACACCTAGCTGTCCGTAACTCTGTGATTCGCCCTCCAAAGCAGGAGCATTTAATTTTGACCCACACAGCACTGCCGGTGCCTGCGTGGTACTTTCCACCACTGGCAGAGTCACAGGCTCCCACGGAGTCAGCCCATGGCCAGCCCCCTGGGAAACAGGGCTCTGGGTTACCACCAGCTCCAGCTCTGCCTCCACACAGAGCAGCCCATTCAAGCTGCAGCCTCCACTGGATTCAATTAAGCAGCTTTTTCCTCTGGATAGGACTTGACCATGGGGCAACCCTTGGAGTCAGAAACAAAGATGAGCCCCAAGGCAGAAGATCTTACAATATTTCTAAGTTAATTTATAATCTCAACGCTTTTACTCTTGAAAGATAAAGTACAAAGATGTTGTGATTAAGGTGCAGAATATCTAATTTGAGAGATGCATAAAAGGAAATCAAGGAGCGCTATCTATCAGGAAGATAACTGTAAAAAGAGCTAGTCTTCCCCCATCCTCGCTATAAATCTTTCACTGAGAAGAACTAGTAAGTTATAAAGAACAAGAATTTAAAAAAAAAAAAAAATTTTGAAAAGGAGACATGTTAAGCACTACCTAACAAGCTTCATGACATGAGCACAAAAGTCTTAAATTCAATGTCATAAATTCAATACCATCAAAAGATTCAGCTACTATATCCTTAGAGATGGTGCTGTGTAAGTCAAGCACAATATTAAAAGATGCTGAAATCTTTAATATGTGTTAAATATTTTAAATTCATAAATCTGATTCACTGAAGCATCATCAATCCTTCCTGTTCTGACACATTTTTTTAACAGATTTGCCACAGTTACTGCAATTAAAAGATATCCCAAACATTTACAGAAAACAGATGAGACAGCAAACTGCCCTTGTGGACACAATCACATGGAATCATTATGCTTACTCCAATAAACACTCCCAAATATGCCAAGATTAATACCTGTATATATTCAAATAACCACTTTGAAAGAAATTAGACTTAAGGCATCCCACCTATTCCCAGAGGCAAAATGCAGTGATTATTCCTTAGAGGTATTTTCATACCTTGTTCAAAAGTACTGAATGTTGTGATACTGCCATATATAAAACCCTCTTCCTTTAGTTTCACATTTAGGGCACATAAGCCTTTATTTTCTGTTTAAATGTACTAATCTTCTTAACGGTATAATCAACCCTTAATATATAATATTATCAGTTTATATTTAGAAGGAATAACCATCAGGTTAGTGGTGATGGACATATCTCTCTATTCATCTGACTGAAATACCCTGGATAAATCCTTTTCCCCAATTCATTTCTGCAGAGACAGCAGGCAGCTTTATTTTATTTAAAAGCAAATAATTCAGTTGCAAAATATTTATAGTTAATATGTAAAAATCCTGCTTTAAGTTTGAGAAAGGTTTCTTCTTCCATGTCTCATGGGGAAATGTTCCAATTTGTAGCTTTTTTAATAACACAGGATTTTGCAGACTACAAATTCAACAAAAGGCATTCCTACAGTTAACAAGTCATGAAAACCTATATTATCTTTGCATCCTTCCAGAGTTTTGTGTTCCTGGAAAGTAAAAATGAGCCTGAGCCCTTAGGTACATTTAAGTAAGTTTATA
Source organism: Acropternis orthonyx (assembly GCA_035583155.1). Classification (NCBI taxonomy): domain Eukaryota; kingdom Metazoa; phylum Chordata; class Aves; order Passeriformes; family Rhinocryptidae; genus Acropternis; species Acropternis orthonyx. The sequence continues at coordinate 12,054,306 of JAWWEU010000040.1, forward strand.
TTTAAACATATCCCAGCACTCTCCTTTTTTGTTCTTTAAGAAGAACTGGGAGATCTCCTAAAAATTCCTAATTCCTGCCCAATGTACTATCAGCTTTGTACCACGTAAGAAGTGTCCCCACCAATACAAAACCTGAGCCAGATCTAAGTCACAGAAATGTGGTCTTGCTGGGAGATATTAAATGGGGATTTCCAAGACACCAGACAGCAGAGGAACATTTTGGCATATGATAGGCATTGCATTAAGTCTTCCATGACACGTACAGTAAACATAATAAATAGCTGCTATACACCCAGAGCCCTGAAATACATATTAAGATCTCTGCCACCTCACTTACGTATATTTCCTTGTGGCACCTCTTCTGATTCTGAGAGCACATTAAGTGTTTAGCCACCCAACGTGTGGTTAATTCATCCTAGCAGCAGTCTGATTGCCTGCAACAGGAAAGCTCAAGAAACAGCAAAACAGCCAAGTATGTAACAAGGGGTATTATAGAACCTGCTCTTAAGTGTACAGCTAAAAAAAATCTATTATTATACTTCAGTTATACCTAAACATTTCCGAATTGATCAAAAACAATACAGGAAATGTGTTATTATCATTTGTTCCTGATTTGCCTCAATGGTAAATACCTATCTAAGGTACCCACAAGTAAAACCCAAAATTAGCAAGGCTATCAAATTCTGGCCTAGCTAATTGCAAAGGCATCAATCTCTCTTTATACCAGAGCACAGTGTTCTCAATATCAAAAAGCACAAGGAGGATGATTCCCCTCTAATCAAACACATTACAACCACTCTGCATATTAAACGCAATAAACACATGTTAAATTCAGCAGAAGAGATGAGAAGGGAACTGGCACACAGCTGGAACATGATCCAGATCATTTGACCAGGGCATATTTTTCCTACCTACACATCTGTCCAGTGGTTTGGGGGGAAGTCACTAGATGGAAACTACTGACACAGTTACATTGCCTGAGCAATGAGCCCAGCACTGTTAAAAAGGAGAGAAGAGGGGAAAGCATCTAGTAAGCTGAAAATCTGAGTGCTCCCTCACATGTGGTCATCTCTTCTGCTTCAACATTCTGCAGCCAGACACCACGGTCAGCCTTGCCCCGATGCAGCAGTGCCCCAAGAGGGATGTAAACTGCCATCTAGATGTTGTGCTCTAGGAATAAATTAGGAAAAATTTCAAGAAGAGAGTAGGGTTAAAGCTTGTCCTGCTGCCCAAAGCTCTTGTCTCATCACTGGTGTTACACAATGCATCGAGGAGCTGTGGGCTTTGCTGGCACTGGTCCTCTTTCATGGTGATGACAGTCCTCCTCCTCCTTCCTAGAGCGCTAAAAGCTGGAACACTCCAAGGTGTCAGACAGAACGTGAAGGGGTTTTCTTGTCAACAGTTTGACCATTCTGAAGATTTGGAGGTACTATGCTTACTAGTACCTGTGTGAGTTCTGCACCTCATGAAAAACCTCCACGCTCCAGAGAAAATACATCCATTAGAACAAAAAGTTCCCTGTTTCTCACAGTTTGCAAGTAGAGAATACTTGGTAACTGCTACAAGAGAATACTTGGTAACTGCAGCAAGTGCAGGCTTTGTAAATCTGGAATTAGAAGCTCTCACTAGTCACTCACTAGTGTTTCTTAGCAGTTAGTGATATGCAATCAGGAGAAATATTATACTGCAATTAATTTTACAATGTGTTTTCTCAAATGGAAAATGTTGCAAATAGGAGGAGGATTTGCTCTCTAACATAATCTCACTAATTGGGAAAAGGGCACTTGGAGAAAGTTGGACATTTTGGGCAGCATCCCAGAAGAAGAGTAGTCAGTGTGTAATGCACCACTACCACTGCTCAGAGACAGTTTGGAGTTTATAAAAATGATTTGCACTAAGAAAACAGCCAGATGCCGCTGCACTGGCACTCTGTTGGTGACGAGTGGCATAAAAGCTCCCTAACATCTGCTACCACTTGATGAAACAAAACTTACATGTCTTTGAGTAAAAAGGTTCACAGAGTAATACGGGCTGCCTGAGGCTTGGGAGGGATCGGTACTGCCCGAACCAGCCAAACCCACGCCTTTTCATCTCCGCTGGTTGAGGCAAATTCTGCAAACACCACAGCTCTGCTGAAACTCCCTCATACTCCATAACTGCATTAACGACAGGCTGAAGGAAAAGCAGGACAATAAAGAACACAGGGATCACTTCCCTGAACGAAATAAACTAGAATTTCTCAAATCCAATTTCTACATCTGCTCTGAGCAGTTCATTTCTGTTTGAGGTGGACAGCCCTGTAAGTATTATTCCATTATAAAAAGAGATAATTTCAGACACACAAAAAGGACTATTTGTCTAGTTCAATGAATGACAATTCCATAGATGCACTGCAACAGGTTTTTAAGTTCAGAAACAGAAATAGCCTTTAACTGTAAGACATCCAGAAGGAGGCAAGTGACAGATCTCCTCTAACTCTTTTTTACTGAACACTTCATTAGAGAAAAGATTTCCATGAATCAAAAGCATGAATCAGATTTGGAATCAAAATTTGCATTTGGCTATAGTCTAAAATGTCATAAAAATTATTGTTGGATTTGTGTTATGAATTTGGCTGAAATTTGGAAACAAACTCAAATTCTACGTCACGTAACTCTCAAAGATGTCTCATTGGACTTTAAAGACATCTTCCATAAACTTATTTCGTGGTTACCAAACTGGACCTGGATAAAACAACAGGTTATAATAGTTATATTTATCATTAGTGTTTGCATAATAGCTTGCTGTGTGATTCAATGCTGTAATTGTTGCTTATCTTTATGCCATAATGTTATGATTATGTGGTAAAGACTGGACAAAATATAAGTTATGTCAAGTCTCTAAAGGGGGAAACTGATGCCTAGGATTTTAATGGGTATTTTTTATATTTTTATAGGGTTATATAAATTGAATGAGTTTTCCGAAGTTTCTCACATTTTAGGTGGTATTTAGAAGTCACTGAGCACTTTCACACACATTTACCAAGGACATGCTGTTTTGAAGAACACCTGCAAGGACTCCAAGTGAGACAATAAGATAGCTTGTAGTCAAAACAGAGGAGTAAGCTCAGAGCACTTGGAGGGGCTCCAAGGGGCAGTTCTGAGGAGTTCTGAGGGTGGGCACTGTGAGAAATTGGTACCAGGGGTTGGCTATAGATATCATGTATGTTAATTACTGAAAGTTATAAAACCTGTAACATCTGGCTGATGCAGGTGTGTGTGTTTTTAGTGTGCACTTTAAAAGCTTCTAATAAAAGAACTACTTTATCTATCTATCTCCACTAATGTTGTCTTGAAAGTCTTTTGCAGGATTGTTAGGCATCAGAAAAAGAAAACTGAGCAATGTAAAGGAACATGTGGTCAACTTGTACATTAGTAGCCACATAGCAACCACAGGTGTCATTGTAGAAAACATGGGTTTGTTACCCTGGAAATGTCTGTATCGCTACCAACTGTGCTTTGGTGCCTTAAAGAGCGAATTACTATTCTGTAATTTATTTTGGGAACAAACATGAGGAGAGTGCACTGAATTAGATCTGTTCAGTGGCCGGAAATTAAATGGTCAACTTGTCAGAAGTAGAACTGTTCAATTTTTGGTTCAGTGACCAAAATGAAAAGAGAAAGAAAGAAAAAGAGATCAGCTTGGGTTAACATAAAAAGGAGAAGTACTGAGGGGTCTGGCACAAAAAATAAATTAAAATATCAGTTAGGTCAATATGAAAATCTTCAATGAACCCAAAAAGATTAGATAAAGAATTCTGTTCAAGTGGAAAAGTCTCATTCCATTTTCTGATTATGCAGGTAACTTCTTTTCTTTTTCTTTTTACAGTCAGTTTCACAATTAAGATACATTTCCAAAACAAAAATCATAACTATGTTTTGAAAACATCAGTAATATATTTCAAATGTTTCACTACTCCCCATTTTCCATTAAAACTTTTACCACATTCTACTCAAATAAATTATCGGGTTTTGTCCTTCACAAAACCAGATTGTAAATTAACTCACTATGAACATGGCAATTCTAGGTTTGGTTTGAAAGGCATCTTACATATCATTTAATTCCAATGCCCCTGCCATGGACAGGGACACTTTACAGTAGACCAGGTTGCTCAAAGCCCCATCCAACCTGGCTTTGAACATTCCCAGGGATGGGGCATCCACAGCTTCTCTGGGCAACTCGCTCTAGTGCCTCACCACCCTCACAGCAAATAATTTCTTGCTAATATCTGATCTAAACCTGCCCTCTTTCAGTTTAAAGCCATTCCTCCTTGTCCTATCACTACATGCCCTTGGAAAAAGTCCTTTTCCAGCTCTTTTGTTGGCCCCCTTCAAGTACCAGAAAGTTGGTCTGAGGTTTTCCCAGAGCCTTCTCTTCTCCAGGCTGAACAATCCCAGTTCTCTCAGCTTCTCATCAGAGGAGAGATGCTCAGACCCCCGATCATCTTCCTGACCCTCTGGACTTGCTCCAACAGGTTGATTGTCCTTCTCATACTGGGGACCCCAGAGCTGAACACAGGAGTCCGGGTGGGGTCTCACCAGAGCGGAGCAGAGGGGCAGAATCCCCTCCCTCACTTGCTGCCCTCCCTGCGGGGGATGCAGCACAGGACACGTTTGGCTTTCTGGGATGTGAGTGCATGTTGCCGTATCATGTCCAGCCTCTCATTCACCAGCAACTCCAAGTCCTTCTCCTCAGGGCTGCTCTTGATGTATTCTCCACCCAGCCTGTATTTGTGCTTGGGATTGCTCATGCAAGAACACTACCAACTTTTAAAACTATTTGACAGGGTATCAGTCATCAGCAAATCAAGTATAACAGTTGGAAAGCATAAAAATATTTGCCAGAGATTTTTGGTCTTTGTACTAACCAGAATGAGGTTCTGAAGGCTACAGTCATTTTGGGTCAGAGTCAGAAGAATAACTGTACAAAAATGTTGAACACTGGACTTTAACCAGAGATGCTTTTTTTCCAGTTCTTTAATTCTTTAATTTTGATACCTGGCTTCCCCTCAAACTGCTGCACTGCAAGGCTGGGTAACACTTTGTTAAACCAGGATCCTTGCTTTGGTTGGCTGTGCTGTTTTGTTTCTCTCTGCAGTGTTTGGTATCAATAATCTTTTCATCCAATGTCCAGATAAATGTGTCTAATTCTGGAAGGGGGGGTGTTTTTTTCTAGCAATGCATTTCCCCTGTGAGATAGGAACACTGGAAGGTTATTGTGGGTTGGAAACCACAGCTTGTTTAGCCAGAAAGATAAATATTATCTGTATTTCTTGTTCTTTCTTATCTATTGTACTGTCCTGGAGAGCAGTGGGAAAAGTGGAAGGCAAATGGCAGAGACCTTGCCAAGCCCCATGACATGATGAATGACTTCTCACATCCCAGGGCCTGACATGAAGAGAGGCCACAGAGGGTCACGCTGCTGTTTTCAGATGTTAAAAAGGCTGGTCACCTACTATTTGCTTTCATTTCTAGTGCAGGAAGAGCTCCCCCATGCAGGACCCACCAGCTCTTCCATGAAATACTCCTCTGCAAGAGCACGGGCCACCTACCCAGGAAAGCTGATTTTCGGCATCCTTGCTCTTTTATGAATATTTTACCAGACATGTCGAATGCTATGACCACAAAGTACCTCTCAGCCACAGAGAGAAGGATATTTCCAAATTTCTTCAAGTCTTCTGGGCAGCAAATGTTGTGTGCTCTCTCTTTTTCCCTTTCCTTCCTTCCTCTCCGCTATGATATGCACATGGACAGACAATCAACTTTCACTGTCTCCCCATACACTCCCAAGGAGCATCCCACATATACGACTTGTGGACAACCAATACGCAAATCCCTTCAAACCAAGGTGGGGCAAGAACTGCCTGCGGATGTGATGCAGCAGGATGAAGAGTGGAAAACAGCATTAGCTCTTGGATGTGTGCCTGGGCATGAAAGGGAGCTTGCTTGATGGATTTCACTGTACAAACGGAGGGGTTTTTTTCTTTGCCAACTTCCAATCATCCAACTGCACTCTTGAAAATTGCAGTGGGGAGATGGAAGGAGGAAAATGGTGAGGTCCCTTATTCTGTGTGCTTTTCACCAGCTGGATAGCTCAGTGTACAGCCACATTGCAGCCAGGCTCTGGAAGAGGACACAGGATAGGGTGCCAGCATCCAGCCACCCATGGCAGCGAGGAACGATGAGGTGAATAGTAGGAGACACAGACAGAGTTGGAGCTGGGGCTGGCAGGCAGACCATTTTCTTGTCTCAGATCTGTCAGGTCATACCTGTTTATTGACAAAACTATCCTTCAAGTAGACATGGGGAGGAATAAATTACTCTATCTAATGTGAGGCAATCAAAATTTTGCTAACATGGTGCAAGAGCTCTTGGCATTTCATATCAGTCTGGTTTATAACTCAGTTCCCTCAGCCCAATGTGTATGGCCCTGTCTCCTGTGGGAAACAGGCAGTCACAAACATGCACATGTGTGAGTAGAAGCCGTTCAGGGACACACACACAGACCTTCAGCCTGACCTCTGATGATTAATCTGCTCACCCTGCTGAAGAAAACCAAAGGCACTGCCAGTTCCCCCTCTCCTGTATCTTGAAAAACCAAAGAGAGAAACCAGTGACCACCCTGCACGGCTGCATGCCCCAAGGCTTCTGCTTCAGGATAGACACAGCAATAGTTTTACACATGGCCTCACAAGTATTTCCAATGCTCAGTGAGCCCCTACACCCAGAATCTAACAAATCTGAATTAAATTTTACTCCAGGCATCTCAGTCAAATACTCCGCCCTGTCTCTTGGAGCTAGCTCCCTCCTCCGCGCAGGCAGAGAGGAAGAGGGGAGGGGGGCATGGGGGTGAAGGCATGAAAGGCCACCATCCATCTGATGTGTTCCCCTGCTGTCACCCAGCCCTTCAGGAAGGAGGTGGGGACAGGCTGTCCCTCAGCACACCACCTTCCTCCTGGGGAGCAGGTTTGTGAGTAGCACCAGTCCTACTGCATGGCTGGATAAACCCCGTGGTGTTTGTCACCTGGGACATGGGAAACCAGGGCAGAACTCAGGCACACACTGAAGCACATGCAGAGTTCAGAAAGAAACCTGCAGCACACAAAGTTTTAGGAAGGATAATATAGAAGTTTGAAAGAAGACTTTGGGTAGGGGAGATGGATTTGTTGCCTGCTGTCACTCAGGGCTATTGGAGCTTGAATTTCAACAGACACAGTTTGAAAAAGTGCCATTGATTTCACCCCCCAACTTGATGCTTGTGAAACTCTCACAACCAATATTAATATCAAAGCACTAGAGAGGGGCAGGGAACAGCCACTTCTGTTTTGTTCCGAGGATGAAAAAATATGGCAAGAGGGACCTTACAAAGGCTGTGACAAACAGCCTCCACTTTGTGATAAAAGCCTTCGGGAAAGTGTCTGAACTCCTTGCCTGCTCCTCAGCAGCTTTCACAGGCCACTCATGTCTAGCCCCCAGGACATCTCCTGCTTTCTAAACTGAAATGTTCACATAAAAGGCATTGCATACAACAGGTCATGAGGAAGCTCTTTAAGGGATGTCCTGATTCCCTGGGAAGACCAAGACTCCCGTGGGGGGAACGGAGAGGAGCCTTGTGGGTGGAGATCCTTACCAGCATGCAAAAACCACATACACCAAACAGCATCCCCAAACACAAAGCCATGCTGACAGCAGCAGGACAAGGGAGAAGAGCCAATAACTACACCACAGGGAGTCTGGAGTGACGCAGGTGACACTGAGGTTGGTGAGATGAAGAACAAGCCCACAGGTGCCTCTGCCTGAAGCTAAGCTGAACCCAGCTGCCTGGAAACACTGTGGTGCCACTGAGGCATCAGCTGCTCCAGATGGTTGCAGGAGACAATGGCAAGGAGCCTGTGGCTTCGTGCCCGGCCACTGGGTGCCATCTACAGCCCCAGCCACGACCTCTCCAGCTGCAGAAGGACAGGGTAATACCTAGTCCTGGACTGTGGAAAAAACAGGCACAAATCTAAGGTCCCCCACAAATGCCAGTTTGTACAAGTAGGAGGTGTGCCTCAGAAATGGCCCTGTTTTAGGCAAATGCTTAGTGAGAAATAAATTAAAACAAAACAAAGTCTTCAAAAAACCCACTTTCATGACCCTGCTCTTCCCTTTAGTAAAAGAGTAAAAAAAATGTATCGCCTGTGGGAGGCATCCGAGCACTGAGGGAACCTGGAGAAGGTCCCATGGGCATGGACGAGGGGGATTTCTGTCTCCATGATGCCAGTGTCCATTGGCAGAGCCCACCTGAGCTGCGTGAATTGTGTGACACACACTATGGCTTTCGTTTTCCAGGACTGACCTGAGGGAAGGAGGGATGAAGGAAGGCCACCTGCCTAACAAGAAGACATCATCAGACAAACTGGGAGGGGTTTTCCCTTACAAGTCTGCTTGTGGGCTTTGACAGATGTTAAATGTTGCACTATCAGAGTCTGCCCTATGTTTATCCCATAGGTAAGTCCCAGCTGGGGGGGAGGGGGGAGAAAGGTGGGAATGACACAAATATTCCAGACACACATTTACATTCTGTGCACCTTTCATGCCCGATGAAAAGGCAGGAAATGTTAACACAAAGAGAGGAAGCATGTTAAAAAGACTGAAGCTTTCATCAGAGACCATTGAAATTCTCGTAACAAGAGCCAGGATGAAAGGTTGCTTATCCTCAGAGGTAAGACAGTGCCATTTCCTTCCCTCTCCATGCAGCAAACACTCATGACAAAGCCAAACCACAGCTGTAGGGCATGAGACACACAAAGCAAATACAGGTTGCATCTGAATCCATCTCAGCTGCATCACCATGGCTATTATAGGATTGAAAATAATACTTCAATCAGTCAATATGCAAATAATGTAGTATTGCACCATCATAAAATGCTACAATATTTCAAAAGCAGTGGCATCCAAATATCCAGATCAAAGCAACAAGAAGGAAAATGAGAAATGCCACCAGTCTGACAGTCTTTCTCTGTTCTACCTAATGAACCAACATGGGTTTGGTGGAATAATCAGTATGGGAAACAACAGAGAAACACCTTACACACCACCATGCAGCAGTAACCTATGTACAAATCATTCACTGGTCACCTTAGCTCTAGATGTACAAGGTTTCTCATTTTATACATGCATATATCTGTTTATAGATAATTACAACTACTAATTATTTATAAGAAAAATATATTTGTTAAAAATTTCTACTTAAAAGTAATTTGTATGAACAGATTTTAGCAATGAATTCCACAGATAAATTATACATACTAGAAAATATCATTAAACTCAGAAATCAGAAAATATGTGCAATATTCCCACTGAAACAGTTATTTTGCACTCTTTAGTTTTTTATAGTTTTCTTTTCTTCCTTGGCTTCAGTGCTTGTTTACATGCTATAAGAAGGTCTGTGCACACATGCCAGCTTCCCACAGCAAGCCCTGGGCCTTGGATGGTGAACTCATTGAGGCAGAGATCATTTTTCCGTGTACACAGCCCAGCCCAGCACAGTCTGCCCTATGCAGACCAACAATACCGTGTCTGTCCCACAGTCAGATGTCACCTGACAAATGTGGGTCATGCCAGCACGCCACACTGGCTTTGATTTCTGCTATTTGGGGCAATCAAGTCTCCTTTGCAGGGGGGAGCAGCCCCCTGATGAGGGCAGAAAGGATTTAACTGGAGATTACATCTCTTCGGCAAATTTGCAAGAAAGGCTCATTTAGGCCTTTGTGGACCTTCTACCTCCTTTCATCAATCCCTTGCCCGATGACATCTCTGGCTGGGCCATCTGCTGACCACTTATGTGGCCCACGAATTAGACTGATGACAGCTGAAACCGTTGAAATTTGACATCTTTCCTAGCAAAACACAGTTTGTAAGATGCTGTCAGCTGTGACTCTGCCTACCTTTTTTTTAAGGTTGACACCCTTGATCAGTTTCTGGTCAAGGCATCTTAAAACCAAAACTTTTTAAAATGTGCAAAGACATACCACATGAACTCTGGGGCCAGACGAGCTGCAGAAATACAGACAATGCATTGGTCAACATCAAGATCTAGAAACCCATATTCACTCAACAGCATACTAAGTAAGGCTCAGATCTGAGAAATTCAAACAGGCCACAGGACTCATAAATTAGCCTTCCTTTTGCAAAGCTCACTTGATGCAAGAAAATCCTAAATACAGCAGAGCGGAGTCAGGGTGCGCTCTGGGGGCTTTGGTGGCTGAGGGCATTTTTAGTAAATGCTGACCCAAGATGAAATTTTTATGAGCTGTGAAACTGTTAGGCATCTGCGAGATATTGCTCGGGACCTAAGAGGAAAGAAAAGATTTGAAGATCAAGGGTCCTCCCCATTCTTAATAATTTCCTCGCCATTGCTCCCTATTGCCAGTCTCACATTTTTAATATGTGTCCCTTAAGAGTTCTAAAATAATCCCTGGAGCTAACTGGACTCCCATTAAGCAAATTTTTTTCCACACTTCTTTAATTTAAAACAAAAAATTATGGAAGTCTCCATTCTCCCAAAGATCAGAGGAGGGTGTAAGTGGATGAGATGAAAGGTTTTGAGGGAATACCCTGCAAAAGACTCAAGAAGCTGACCTGGTTCTTGGGTAGATGCTGGAAAACATGGACCAAAATCTGCACTGCTGTTACCACTGCACTGTCTCTAACATCACCTCCTGTGCATTATTTACTTCTACTGGCTCACTAAAAGCTTCCCACACTTCAGCAGAACCAGTAGAGAAAGTATCCATAGCTAAGTTTCTGCCACTCAGTTCTAATCCTGTTTATACCTCCAGCAGCATCACTCCTACATTCCAGTTATTTTTTTTCCTTCCCTTCCTTCACTTCAAACTCAAACATGTTTTTATTTTCTATTAATCTGAAGAATAAGAATATACAATGAAAATACCCATCTGAAAGGTAAATAACACTAATGAAAATGGAGGCTAAGTCACAATCTGTATTTCTTTAATGCAGCAGTTAATAAGGTGGAATTGGACAGACTTTAAACAACTTTTTATCAGTGCTGAAAGAGTGCATAACTACCACTTAAAATAGTTGAAAACTGGTTTTTTTACAACCTATCACAGCCATGGTTCCAGACAATATACAGTATATCTAAGAATAGTAGCAGCCATCGATGGAAGCTGATAACATTTGGGAACTGAAGGTTAATCCGTTCTGGAAAAAAAAGGGAACAATGGAGAGTGAAATAGAAACTCAGGTCTCATGAAATAAAACTATTTTAAGGGCAGAATAATGAATTTTAGCATCAATCATGGGAAAACAGTTCAAAGTTGTTCCTAAAAGATCTAAATTTGAAACCTTGGGAAAAAGGAATTGTTTGTGGTGACAGCAAAAAAAATCTTTAGGGATAAGACAAAATACAGTGTAAAGATAATCCATTTGTATTTTTTAAACATTACAAATCTGATTGTTCATTTTGAGCTTTCTGTGATTAAGGTCAGAGATTCAATGTTCAGTCAAGTTTATCCTTATTTGTGTATGCAGTTCCAGTGTACTTATCTGCCTGGAAATCATGGTACATGCTCTCAGCACTGAAGGCGTATTGACAAGGATAATCAAAATTGACCACAAATTGCAAATAAACCCAAATGAAGTTGTATAAAAATTTTCAATTTATACTGTAGTTAGTTTGATTTTTTTTTTTAAAGAAATTATATTCTGCTCTGTATAGCACAGAGGAAAGCCCAGGAGAAAACCAGAACAGGATCATTGCTGTCTACCAGCAAGCCAAGCGAGCCCTGATGCAACTCTTTGAACGTGCGACCTCCCCTTGGGAGGAAGAAAACTGAGCAGGTGCCCACATTAAACCAGTGCTCACTTTGTCAGTTTGCATTTGAGCAGGTGCCTAAGTGCTTTGCAGCTCTAGGACTCAGTTACATTTGAAATAAGCTAATTCGAGGAATAAAGTCTGACAAAGCTAATAAAATTGTTTACTGATGTAACAAGACAGTCCTCTATATAAAAGAGTGTATTTATATGCAATGTAGGTCTGGTCCTATTCAATCAGTGATTGACTATTTACTGATTGCAGGAATAGGGTCAAATCTGGAGTATTTTTAAGGATTAGGGGAGAAGTGTTAAATCCCAAAGTATATAATTTAACTATGCTAAGTAGGGTATACTATAGCCTTTGTTTTACTTATGAAATTCAAAGGCACAGGGAAATAAAGTGCCAGACTCAGGGTGTCAGAGAAGCCACTTGCGGAAGCTCCTGTGCTTAACTAACTCCCAGGCAAGTGTCTCCTACAACACATGCCATTCCTCTCCCATCATGCTGGGCAGCACGAGGGACAGTTGGGCAAAGGTCTGAGAGGTCCTGTCACAGCTCTGCTGGCTGCACAGTGGTTTGACACCCCTCTGAGAGCCCAAGGAAATGTCTAAACAAATCAGCAGAAAGTCGTTGGCCAGTTTTTTTAAATCAGAATTTTTTCTCATCCAGCCCTTGGCATATGGTTTCATCCAATTCACTCTGCTTTGAACCTGATGCTCTTGGATGCTGCTGTCACCTGTCCCCGTTGAATAAAGGGCAGTAAGTGTAAAAGAGGGCCTCACTGGAACTTGCAAAGATTTGGACCACTGTATTTTAATATGCTCTTTGAGCAGCTGAATTTGTGTTGCACATGTGTAAATCTCCCTTTGCCCTGTGCTTCTATGTAGCATCTCAAAACTCCTGCTCTTTGTCCCCACCTTTAAAGTTTGAATTTTAAATGGAAAATGGTCAACCAGTGCAGACTGGCATTTTTTAGCATCATTAAACTGCACTATATAAAATTCCATGTTGCTTCAAATTATTTCTTCAGATTGTATACTCTGAGGTTTTTTTTCCTTGTGCTATATTTAACGTTGATAATTGTTATATTTAAAAATATTCAAATGAGATATTTCAAAATATCTAACTGATTAAGTGTGCTTAGCTCAAGGATATGTCTGTTGCACTGTGCATAACAAATAGGCAGTGCTTCTCGCCTTGGTTTGGCAAGGGTAGATGTTTAATCATTGCACAAATTTGAAAAGAAATTTGTTTGGTATCAGGAGGCTGGCTCACACCGAGGTGTACCTACACCTTGCGCTGTGTAAACAAATTAGTTTCCAAGTTCGTCTTGTGGACTTCTGTTTGCATCCTTTGAAAGCGCGCAATTTCTTTACACTTTCTTAACACAGCGCCTTTAAAAGACAGCCTGAAAGGCTTGGGTTGCGCCCCCGCGCAGATGTTGCCCTCTGGCAGCGATGGTGCCGGGGGCAGCAGTGCCTGCATCAGACGGAAACGCGCAATCGCCGCTGCCAGTCTCGGAGGGGCAGCGGGTTTAAGGGAGTCCCCGGCGGAGATGCCGCAGTAGCAGCGCACGGAGCGCGCTGGGCGAGGCGCGCAGGGCCGGGGCAGCGGCGGTTCCGCGAAATCTGAGCGCCGACAGGGGAAAATGCCACGAGGCACAGAGGTAGATTCAAAGACGCCGCGTTTTGCTCTGTCAGATGCAAAAACAGAGAGGGGAAAATCCACCCCTGGCCACCTGAAAGGTCTGGCGCGCAGCTGGGGCGCTGCTCCCCAAGCTGGTACTTCAGGATTGAAAAACCCTTTTAAAAGGGCGAGAGGCAGAAGAGCATCCCAGGAGAAACAACCTCTGCCCCTGCTCCTCACCCTGCAGGACAGCTGGACAGTCCTGCCCACCGTCCTGCCCGCAGCGCTCCCGCCACAAGCGCCTCTGCCTAAACCAGCAGCGGGGCTTAAAGATCGGCTGCTGGCTGGAAACCGCGGCTGCGGCGAGCACAGCGGGTGATTCGGTTATTTACGTGGCTGAACCATAATTTCAGACATCCAGTATTTAAAACAACGCAAGATGGAAATCCCAGCTTCTTTTTTCCCCTCTGCACATTTATGGTTCAGCAGGTTGAACACAATTTACCTAACCTGACTGTGTATTACGGGCTGGAAGATCTGGGGCTATAAAGAAAAAAATTATCTGGTGAAGTCATATAATTTACATATGTAGGTTGTTAAAAAAGAACAATATTTTAAAATCAAAAGTTTCTCATGGATTTGGTAAAACTATATTGTGAAAGCTTATACATAAGCAAAAACTTCAGGACCCTTAGATTGTGTGAAAATGAATATTTGATGTGTTTTGGATTTTATGTCTTACAGTAAACATTTCGATCAGAATCTTCACATAACTCACTTATTCAATGCTTTACCTGAAACTTAAATTCTGAGCTGGAATATATCAAAGTCAAAAGTTTAACTTCATCTTTAGACAAGGACCATCACACAGTATCGGTTTCTGAACAAAGTGTTTTAAATAAACACTTATTGACATTTTCTCTGACTTGCAATTGCTTATTTCAGAATTAGCTGTTATTATTCTGTAGTATTGCAAACCTCGAGCAGACACAAAGAAAGAAGAAGGATTAGACCTTTGAAGGGTCTCTCATCGTTATGAATTAAAAAATGTTTCACACATGGAAGTTTTCTATGCAAAGCAATGGTGATGAGGCTCTTGAACAGCACAGTTGATGGTTTCCAGGGGCACTCTACAGATGAAAGCAGATTCCCACAGCAGTGTACCTGCCTGCGAGACCGTGCTCAGCCGTGGGCTGTGTCCTTCACCCAGTACAGCCCCAGAGACCCTACTTTGTGAACAACTTTGCCTACTCTTGTTCATTCTCCTCCGCCTGGGCGCTTACAAAAAGCAGGTTTATTTGTTAATTCTGGGCACGACCTTCCATTTCCAAAGCCACCTGCGAGTGCCTGACCCCCAGTCCTCACCGTGGCCCCTTGAAGGGGAGCAACAGGCTGGCTGGCTGCCCCGGCGGCGCCGGGCCGGTCCCCGCAGTGATACATCGCGGTGACCCGATGGCACCGCCAGCTGCGGCACCGCGCAGCTCCCGAAGAGAGGGTGATGCTCTCAGTGCAAGCCGGCTCCGAAAGCCGCTGAAGTGGGAAAGGCACAGGCTGCCGGCAACTTGGGAGGTTCTGGATCAAGCCCGGGGCGGGTTGCGGAGAGGGGACTCGCAATTTCCTCTGGCTCCGGGCTGCGCCCGGCTGGAGCCGCGCCGAGGCGAGGCGGCGCTGGGACGGGGCGCGGGCGGCGGTCCCTTCGCCCGGCCGGAGTGCCCCGCGGAGCCTCCCGCCGGGGCTGACCCAGGGCACGACACACGGACCGGGGCGCCCGCCTTCCCCCCGCCACTCTCCTTCCCGCGGGACACCCTCGGGCCGCCCCGGGGACCGGCAGCGCCGGGCGCCACCACCTACCGTGGTACTCCTGGCCGGGCACGTAGGCGGCAGGGTTGCCCGCGATGTGTAGGGCGATGAGCACCTCGCCCTGTTCGCCGTCGCCCTCCAGTTCGCCGTGGTGTGTGCAGAGGAAGAAGAAGGGAGAGAAGCGGGCACGGGGGGCAGCCGCCCGGCCCGCAGCCAGCAGGGCACCCAGGGCGGCCAGCAGGCAGGGCCAGCCCCCGGGGACGCCCCGCCGCCGCTCCATGCTGCTGCCGCCGGCGCCGCTGGGGCATCCAGGGCACGGCGGGGCCGGCGCTCCGCTCCGCTCCGCGCCGCGGGACGGGGCGGGACGGGCGGGACGGGGCGGGCGCTGCCCCCCGCCGCGGCCCGCGGGAGTGCGCGGGGAGGCGGGCGCGGGGCGCGGAGCGGAGCGCGGAGCGGGCAGGGGCGGCCCCTCCGCGCCCGACGAAGGCTGCGCCGTCCCCGCCTGCCGCTGCCGGGGTGCGAGGCGCGGAGCTGGGAGTGCGAGGGCTGGGAATAATTTATTTCCCCCGGTGTCGAGGTGGGAGGGAGGGGAAGGTCCCTCCCCTCCTCCTCCGCCTCCTCCTCCACCGCCGCCCGTTCCTCCCGCTCCTCTCTCTGCGCGCCAGTGTGCGGTGCTGCCGCTGCGGGCACGGGGACTGCGAGCTGGGCTCTGCTGCCCGCCCTTTGTCTGCCGCCGGGTCCCTGCCCCTGCCCCTGGGTCCACGCCCCAGCTTCTGGTCCCGTCTCTGCTCCCGGCTCCGAGCATCTGCCACTGCCTTTGCCTCCGTCCCCGTACCTGCCCCTGCCCCTCCTCCCGTCCCGGTCCCCACTCCACACCCTGACACCTGAGTCCCTGCCGCCGCTCCCTCCTTGTTACCGTATCCCTGTCTCTCAGTCCCAGCCCAAGTGTGTCTGCTTCTATCCCTCTTCTATCCTTTTGTCCCACGCTTCTGTCCCTCTGCTCCATCCCTTCTCCTTTTGCCCTGCCCGTGTCCTTGTCCCTCTGTCCCAGCCCCTGTGCACTTCCCTCATCCCCTGTCCTTTTGTCCCTAGTCCTATGCCCCGGTCCCTGTTCCTTTGCCTCAGCCCCAGGTCCCGGCCTCTGTCCCTGCTGTTGCCCCTGCTGTTCCTATTCCAGCCACAGCCCTGCCTCTGCTGTAGCCACTGCTGGGGAAAAGTGAGATTTCTACTTAAACCTCCACTGCCATTTTCAACATGATACACATGCACTCATGTCCCCAGAGGTAGGTCTGACAGCTCTGGGAGACCAGTGTGTGAGTCCCTGGGGAGTGTGGGTCCCTGGGAGAGGGCTTCAATGCCCTGAGAATGTGTGTCCAGGCCCTTCATCCCAGGAAGAGGGGCAAACCCAGTGGGGACCAAAAGGGGAATGAGCAGCTGAACAAAAACCACTTGCAAGTTGAATAATGCTTTAAAACATACATTTTTAACAAATCAGGGCTGACAGAGAGACAGAGATGGGAGCAAATCTACCATGGTTTAAAGCATCCACCATGCTGCTACTGGACCCTGCCCAATACCCAAAGACAGCCGGGGTGAGCATTAGTGACATGATGTAATCAGAAAGGAGAGTCTACCTGCCAGCATTTTTGAAGTGCAAAACTGGCACAGTCCAGGGGCTCCCTCCTGGATTGGTTTCAGTGCCAGAGGGAAAGGCTCCCTCCATGGAGGCGCAAACCACATGGATGGCACCACGCAGCTGCCCTATGTCCGTGCAGGCTGCTTCTCTGGCCCACCTCCCACCCAGCTGACGGAGATCCCGTGCACGGTGGCCTGGGGGACATCCTCACCATCTGCACAACCTGCCTTTTCTGCTGGCTCTGCATTGAGCCTGAGTTCATTCCCACCAGCAAAACTTTGCTGTGGTTTCCTGTCTTACTGAGTTGCGCCTCACTAGGGATGGAGTGAGGTGATGTCCCTCCTCAGCTTGGATGGGGAAATGTATTGCATTTGCTATGAAGACAAAAGAGACTGGTGGTGCACTGTGTATGGGACTGGCTGGTGTGTATACCTGGCCACTGCTGTGGAAACTGGACTTTGCAGCAGCTGGTGAGGAGTTGGTCTGTCTCCAAGACTTCCTTTTTAGGTGGTTTGTTTTTCAACTTTGGGTATTTGTTTGGTTTGGTGGGGGTTTTCCTAACATCTGTGCCTCCTCCATATATTTTGATGCTTGTAAAAATGACAGACTAATAATATAATTTCCTCATGCCAAAATATCGTGTCGGCAAAAGCTGTGCAGGCTCGCTGGTGAAACCACTGCCAATGGGATGTGTTCTCCCTTGTGCACTCCTGCTTCCCTCTGCCAGGAGCTTGCCAGTGAGGCCAGGCCACACCAGAGGGTCTTCGTCTGGGCAAACACACCCTGGCTTGTGCCTGCTCTGCCCAGCAGTCATGGAAAGTTGGCCAGTCATTTTGGGGGCTGAGGGGTGGGGCTTGTAGGCATAGCCAACTCTCCTATAAAAAAAAAGTGGCAAGGAAAGGGGTTGATGGGGTCCCAGTGCTGTGGGAGAAGGGGATGCTGTCTGCCTTTGCTGGGATGCTGCTGTACAAGCTGACAGCAATGCTTTTTCTTTTTTTTTTAAATTTTTCTAAGAGATAATTCCTTAAATAATCTTGGGACCAAGGGGTTAGCTAATCTACCAACAGATTCCAAGGTTCAAACTAGTGCTTCCTATATTCACTGGGGTTTGGATAGGGCCCATGCTGATGAATTTTACACAATTTTCTTTGTTTCCAGCTGCTTAGTACCCAGAGCATCCAGGATTGCTAATGCAGCCAGCCCACCTCTTTCTTCTAGGAGGCATGTTTGTTACTTACCAACCAGGGCACAGTCAATAAAAGAAGGCGGAAAAATAATGACTCCATTTGGAACCCTTGTGCCTCTCCTGAGCCATCTCCATCCTCCATTTCTTTGTTATGCCTCTCTCTCTCCTTTCTCCTTTGTTTCTTACACTTTCACAAGACTTATAACCTTTTCTTCATGGGGAAGTCCCACAGTCCTGGCCTGCCATCTCATACAGGCTCTCTTGGTGGGGAATCCAGGAGAGACCTCAGACTGTTGATATTTGAGGGCACAGGATTCAAACAGACCGTTTGGGACCTTAAAGTCCATTTCCTGCACCCTCCAGAAATAGTGTAAAAGACATTCACTCCAGACAAGAGACCTGCCTTTTCAGACCCTACCCATCTAAGTCAAAAAGTACTTCCTGAGACTCTCCTGCACATTTCAGGTTCATCTTTGCATAGAAGAGCAATGCTAAACCATCAGCAAAAAAGGAGGACCCACCAACTCCGTGACTTTGCATGTCCCTACAAGAGCGGGAAGACCTTTGCTGATACATTTGCAGGGAGCCAAGATCTGTGTATCAGAGGTAAGTAAGGAAAAAAGAAGCTTACAGTGTTTGCCTAAAGGAAAATTTCTTCCTGGCCCCAGATCCAGCAGAGTCTCACTGATGCAAACATTATTTACCCATAACTCACCCCAGACCTTACCTGGTGTGAAAGATTTTGTTATGACCCAAAGCACCAGCACAGCCTGCTCAGCCCCTGCTCCTGAGCAGCCTCCAGCGTGGCCAGGCACGGAGGGAGCCTCCCTCCAGACTGTCCCCACTGTTCCACAGGGGGCCAGGCACGTACCAGTGGGTGTTTGCATAGGCTTCTTATCCCTTCACTGTTCTGGATAAATAAGGTACCTGGTTTTTGAAGATGAGTGGGCTATGAAATAACTTTGGTCACAAATTTTTTTTCATCCTTCTCCCATTGACAACAAGGCTATTATTATTATTAATAGCATTAAATCTACTATTTAAGAAAAGTAACTAACACCAACCCGCCTGGAACAAAAATAAAAGCTTGTAAATATCATAATAATGTCTGTTTTCTGACCTAAGATCTTCATGTAAGTTACAACTATTCCCTGCCAAAGGCAGGAAGTACCTAATGCTGCAGGATGGGGGGCTTTCACCCCTCATGCAGTATGTTTTTTAACACAGAAAACAACGAGGTGTAAATTGAGATGAGAAATGAGTAAAGACTGTTGTCTGCAATGGAGAATGCAATAGGTGGAATGTAAATAATTACTTAGGAGGTACAGGCCTCTTTCAAGCATGGGTGGGAAATCACAGCACAGATGGACATGGCTGCAGTCCATATTAATTTAAGGAAGTGATTATTCAGACAGTAGAGCTGCTCACTTCATTCAGGGAGAGAGCTCACACCCCAAAAGCAGAATTGAAAAGCACATTAGCAGGTGAGTAGCTGCTTTATTAATGTGGCCACAGCAGATAATTTTGAAAGGATCAGGGCAGGCTGGGGAACTATTAAGTAATATCAAGTAATAAGGAGCTTTGTCCAAGCTCCTGGGGTCTGGGTAAAGGCTTTCATGGAAGAATGTAGAAAAACATTGTCACTGTCACCATGTGGAGAGTCCCGATGCACATTTCATCCCCAGCTTTCAACAGCTTTCTATGACAAAAACTAAGGAAACTGCCTAGATTTTCTACATAATCATCTGCAAATAAGCAAGAGCCATGGGGCACCAAATTGCAAGTATCATTTATTCATTATGGTATAGCATGTAACGTCTGAAAACAGGACAGCAAACTGAAGCACATTGGACTTTCTCACATTAATAAAGATATAAAGTGGACTTTCATATCTTACCACCAAGTCTTTATTTTCTATTCATCGATTAAATCAATAGTGTTTTCTTTTAAGTCTTTTCTCTAGATGTATGCACAAAGCAGACCTGCTCTTTTTGCTTCTTGAAAGATTTTCCTAAAGAAAGATATACTGATGGCTAGAGGAGAATGATGTGATGGGAGTGCAGAAGAAACAATCCCTGCAGCTGATATGAGGGATGAATGCCCATGATCACCCTTGAAGAAGCACTGCTGTGCTACCAGTGGCAGTGGTACCCCTGGGCCCAGCAGGCACTGTAGCTCACACATATTGTTGTCAACCTGAAACATAAGAGATAAGTTTTGCTATGCTGCAGCTAGTTTTATGGAGTTGTGGAATGAAGGTTTTCAGCAAATACTTGCACTGCAACCACAGTACAGAGATACTCAGGGTCAGTGTGCCATCCCATCCCTTCCCATCCCATCCCTTCCCATCCCATTCCTTCCCTTCTTGTCGCAGATGTAGACTAGAAAAAAAATACACATTGTTGAGGGGAATCTCTTCTGCTCACCACAACAGGTGGGCCATCAATCCACAGATGCACTGCTATTGCAGACTGGAAAGCCCTCCCTCAGCTATCCCAAGGTGTATGGGGTCGCTTCATAATCCTAGGCAGGGAAATAAATGGGGAGGGTGGGTCTGACTGTGCTAAAGTGAGATGAACCCTGTGTCTTTTGGGTCTATCAGTGAAGTACAAGCTTCTGTGTCAGTAACGTTTGGCTTCAGCAAAGTTGAAGCATCTGACTTGTGAATGCTGGACAGGAAAGTCAAAGTAATTAATAGCTAATTGATATCACTTTTTCTTCCAAAACAAAGTCTTCTGTTCATGAAAACTCCTTGTTTTCTTCTCCTATTTATGCAGGCACTTACCAGAGAGGCCTGGCACTCTGGAGTTGCCTTGGCCATGCCAAATAATCCCTTGGGATGAATCCCTTTTTTGTGCACAGGACTTGTCACAGTGAGATAATAAAGTGATCTTGCCTTGCCAGTTACATGAACTTTGCTCTTAAGCAGAGCCCAAGTAATTTCTTAACAAAGGCCTAAATGTGAAGTTATAGACAATTTCCATGCCTATGTTATTACGAGATTTTAATTTTTTCTAGGGTAGGAACAATAGCAGCTGCTTGGCTGCTCCATTTTCCAGTGGGCTGGTACAATATGCATCGTCTGTAAACTGACATCTCATGATTTCATCTGAAAATGGAGTGTTTAACTGTACACATTTTTGTCTACTGTATTTCATTCAAATGGGTTTAAACTTGTATTTCTTTATTGCTTATTAACTTTAATGAGGTATGAATATAAAAGGGAATATTAAAAGGCTTTTCTTTTTCAGAAAGGTATTTCCTTACAAACACTGCTGATGCTACCAAATAGGTGAGCCTAAATCCTTAAATTTGCTATTGATCTTGTAGCCATTAAAAAGAATATAGGCTTTTAAAAAACCTTCAAACCAAGGAAAAAGTATTGAAAATTGTCTATTTGCTGGCTTAATAACAGCATTTAAGGGTGAATGTTTCAATATCTTATATATTTTATTTTTATGAGATTGCTTTAAAGATGTAAATCTCCTGGAGATATAACTCCATGCTCATGCTTAGAAAAGTAGGTAGTGGGAGGAACTTTGAGCTTAAAATTAGTTTGATTACCTATTATGAATAAAAAAAAATTACTGAAGACAAATACACAACAGTCATTATGGTTTTTGCTTTTATATGTTCTTAATTTGGATGATCTTTCCTTTAATGTACTGCTTTGGATGCAATACAGGCGTAAGAATATACTTTTTTCTGTTTCTGCTCCATGGTGCTTCTGTGCCCTGTTAGCACCCTGTGATGAGCATACCTAAGTATATTTAAGGGAATTCCACTTGACTCTGTTTATTTACAATTCTAATGCTGGATCTTGTTTTGCAAATCTGACTCTCAACATACTTTAAATAACCACATAGCTGTTATACAAAGAGGTATCTCCCACAACATGTATTCATGTCCATGACTACCCTGTCCTACTATCCATTTGCTGCTCTGGATTTCCATGAAGAAATAGTGGGTATTTACCCACATGTTACATCTGCATACTGAAGTTTCCAAGGCTTTCATTAACTTGCAAATATTTATCGTGGGTAGCTTTTATCTGAAGAATTTTTTTAAATGTCAGTGGCCACAAAAGAAACTCTTAATCTATTTTACTGCCTAATTTATCTCTCCCCTTTGCTATTCTAACTTGAGTAACCCCGAAGACCCAAGGTACACAGGGCTAACAGGCCAGGACAATTTTAACAGTTTACTTTGTGAAGAAAAGTGGGATGTAAATCTTGAGGAAATCTATAAAAGATATTCCTTCTGCTTTATAATGATCATTAAACTTTCAGAGCCCAGAAAATATATTCCTTTGCTTTCATTTAACAATCACTAAACTTGCAGAGATCTGGAAATACATTTTACTGCAGGTTTAGGGGGCTTTCCCTTATCATATCTGTATTTAAAATGGATCTAAAACACAATTTGTGTGACTGCATGTCAATGGACTGGAGCATGGAGATCCAAAATTCAACAGTTTTATCTGGGGCACACAACTGCAGACCACAGGGCTGGGAGCATTTTGCAGGATATATTTTGTTTGCCCACTGTCTGCCACAAAAGCTCTCTAGCTGTGGCTGCAAACACAATCCCAGCAAAAGCTGAATGGTGGCTGCATCAAAGCTATTTAAAATACCCACAAATTTATGCAAACCCTGAGGATAAGAGGGAGCCCAGTGATGGGAGGATGGTGTCCCTGGGCAGAGACCAGGCTGCAGCATCCATCCCACCTCCCCTGCACTCCCTGACCCGCAGCCCAGTGCGGGACATACACGGGGGTGTCACAGCTCGTAACTTATGTGAGACCCGGTCACAGGGGCCACCGAATTCTCAGATTTGTTTTTCAGCCCATCGACATAGGGGTTAATATGTTGCCCACCCTCAGTGATTGAGTTGATGATGCATTTATACACTAAACTAAATGTCTTCCTCC
>JAWWEU010000040.1:12077808-12102312 GCA_035583155.1 Acropternis orthonyx
TTTTTTTTTTTTTTATTTTTTTTTTCTTTCTCTGGTTAAAGAGCATCTTTTGAAGTGGGTGTGGGAGCCTGGCTCTGGCTTTTGACATGAACAGGCTCCCCATGGCGGCCCAGCAGCAGGGGCTGGCTGAGCACCAAGACAGAGGCATGCAGGGGATGAGGGTAACAGCATTCTGCACAGTCCTGTGGGATAGTTAGGGAGTGCAAAGGGACTGTGTGGGTGTGCTGTCGTGGGCCCTGGAGGTCTGCAAGTACCATGGCATGTGCACGGGGCAACTGGGCATCACCAGCCACAAGCCTGACCCATGGAGGTGCACACTGGGCAAAAATCCACCTCTGTCACAGCTTCAGGAACCCTTAAACCTGGACACATGGGTGTAATGATATGGGTGATGTGAAATGGATGACACCGTGATGAAAAAGTGGAAACAGAGATCAAATGGTGGGTAACTCCTTTCTCCTTCCCAGCACTCTTCATTTATTGAAAATATCTCATCAGAGCCTTGATCCCCAGAACTGCACAGTCATACTACTTTTATTTAATTTTATCTGCTTGTTAATTATAAAATTAGTTATTTTTCAGAGCAAGCACTATTCGAGAAATACATGAGGAATATAGAACACAGGGCCAGCATAGAGTGACCATGTGAATGCAGTAAGGAAGTTAGGAATGAAATCTTCATTTCAGTTTTGAGCCACAAGATGACTTTTTCAACCAAAGTAAGACTGGTTGGAAAATCAGACTCATAACTTAATTTAAAAGAATCTTAATTCTTATTAGCAGCAAAGCAAAGTATTAACATAAGCCAGAATCTTATAGAATAAGCAGATATTTTTCATTATTCCAAATCCTCCACCAGAAGTCTAAAATTCATCACTTATGAGTCAAATATTCCTCCTAGCTCCCTTTAAGAAGGTCACTGAGAGGCTGCTATGAGTGGTTGTCATTGAAAATATCTTCTATAATGTAAGGTATAAATGAGACAACAGCACTTTTATCCCCAAGAGGAATCATGGTGATACTGCTAAGGAGTGATCCAGCCATTTAAAAAAAAACTATCAGGCTCCCGTCTCTGCCCTGGGCTTCTCTTGGGGAAATCTATTCCTCCATGTCTCAGTGTCATCAGTTTTCACATGAGACCATATCAACTGGCCCAGGACAGGCAGCAGGTTCGGGGTGTGACTGTACTCAGTTAGATAGTGATTGCAGTGCTACCAAGCTCTGCTACCACCAATGATATGAAGTGGTCTGAGTAAAACAAGGAGTCTGCTTTGACAACTTTTTAGTGCAAAGGTGCTCCTGACATCATCCCAACACACACTGAGGTGGGGCAAAGGGCTCCACCAGGGATGCCGAGCTTCAGATCAGGGCCTTCTGGCCAAGTTAGGCAGTCTTAAAGATTTTCAGTGCCAGAAACTCTATTGCTCTCTCTTCAAGATGACATGAGGGTGTTTTTTAACTATTTGACCTGTATACAAATTTTCATTTTTAATTCAATTATCTTTTTGTTCCCCATGTTGGACTTTGCTCCAGCAGTGTTAGATATCAGAGTCGTCACAGCTGAGGTACCTCCTTGTGAAGGCACATCAGCTGTGAAGAGGTCTCTTCTTATCCACCTCTTCAATAAGCTGAGCAGATCAATCTCTTTAAGTCCCAGTGAGCTCCATGCTCAGTCTTGCACACAATGGTAACCCCTCAGGAAGCACTCCTCAGAGAGCAGCATCCCAGCAGATGTGAGCCCTCCCATTTCTTGTGTGACATGATGCACAACAGTGTGAAGAGACACCACACTCATAACATTGAACAGGGTCTTGGAGAGGTGCCATGGAGGGGAGGAGGTGAACCTGTGAAAATGGTGTCTTAAAATACACTGCTGGGTCATCATGTGTTGACTTGTAACAAGTTTAAACATTTCTGATTGGTTGTTATGGAGTTGGAACAAATCCTAGGGTGTACCTATAAATCCCCGCTCATCTCTGAATTTATTCTGTTTTCTCAAAGTTTGTCTGAAGTCCCCCAGGATGCCCCAGCCCCACACAGGGGACCTCAGTATCTCCAGTGCATCTCCATTGCTCGGCTTCACATATCCACATAAGAACTTCTGCCAATCAATAGTAGCTCCTTCTATAATAAAAATACATGATCAGCCTGAATGCCTGTATGTCCTTGCAGCCCCTGTCCTATCCTGCTCCATGTGATTGCACTGTCACAGTGGCTGCCATGCCATGATCTTCACCCTGAGACAATTCAGTTATTTGGAAGAAATTCTCAAGAGTTTGGACTTTTTTGTCTCCAAAATCCTTTCTGAAAGGATGCGTGACAGAAAAGCATGTGACACCAGCTTATGTCCCTAAGGAGGAGGCAGGTGATGTCTGCAAAGTGACCTGGGGAAACTCAATAACCTACATATCCTCCCCCTCCTGCTCTCAGGCAGGGTTGGGGACACAGCATTGTCTCTGCTGCTTCGTGGTCATAACACGGCTTTATCAGCCTTCACAGAGGGCTCAGGGCACTGCTCCTGGCAACACTATCTGGCTAATTTCTTGGCCTTTTCCTTGCTCCTCCTTTCCAGTAAGATAAGAGGAAAGCAGTTATCTTTATTAACTGTACACACAGACTTAATTCCTCACCACAGATCTGGAAATCCTATGTTTCCAGGCATGGGTGCCACTCCCATGGTGCTGCAGGTGCAGCTGCAGGAGCAACCCTGTCCCAGAGCTGCTGGTGGGCTCTCTCTGTGACCAGCTCTGCCCGTCCACTGTGTCATCCACCTTGCTGAGAGCCCAGGCACAGCACCCAGGGCTGGGCGAGACAGCAATGGCCATCTCACCTGGAGACTCCCAATGGGATTTTTACTGCAGTGGCACCACCACTGCTGTGACCAAGTGCAAGATGATCACGGTTCTGGTTGGCAGGAGGAGGTGAAAACTCATGTCAGCCTGTAGCTGCCTTTGCCCTGTTGTGGCTGCGTATCTGCAGCTCTCCTGCAGTGGAATACCCACGTCCCACCTCCCAGTGGCCTGTGGAGTGGACAGGGGAGCATTTCCTTGATGGGGTCATGGCAGCTGCATCCACCTGCCAGCACCCACCTGCCAGCAGCCTGGTTTAGAATTAAAGGATGTTTGTCAAATGTTCGAGGAGCCTTGAATGGGAGATACAGAAATGCAAAGCATGGTAGTCTTTTTTTTTTTTTTTTTCTTTTTTTCTTTTTTTTTTTTTAAAGCTTCCCTTTGGCAAATGGCCTAGAAAAGTAACAAAAAAAAAAAAAAAAGAGACAGAAATGCCAGAAAGTAAACCACCTACTGTTGACTCCTGGAGATAAACCAGAACATTGTTCCAAGAAGCAGAATGCTGCTGTCATTTCTCCTGGAAGTGAAGAGAGCATCGCCCGGTACTGGGGAGGGGGATGAGAGAGAGAGAAAGAGAAACAAGCAGTTCAGACAAACCTCTCAAAGGGAAGTCAAGATAGTGCCTTTAAATATGTTTGGCACAGAGCAAAACAAAGCACGATGTCATGTATTTAGAAAAATCATCACTGTGGGAAGTTAATGTGGCTTCAGAGCCACTTGTGATATTTAGCACATTACAATAGTTTGTTGTGGATCATTATGACTCCCACTCCTGTGGAAAGATCTTCTGGGTATGAGTCATGGGGACCCTGCCTGGCTGTGTTACTCTGTCCCATGGCACCCTATTGTCTATTATATTTTCTTCTCCCCACACCAAAAATGCAGACTTTAAAGTATACGCTTCCTGACACAAACAGCAAGGACTGAACTACAGGGACTGCAGTTGGGTCCTTGTACTCCTTGTGCTATTTTCACTCAGTTTTTGCAATTTTAGTTCTTTTGAGTGTAATAGTGGGTTTTAAGCAGCATGCCTCTGTTTGATTTAGCATTAGTTTGTGTTTACTAAAGCCCAGCCCCATCACTAATGAAATTAACATCAGGCTCAGAGAGATTTGACCTTTCATGTGGGTAATAGCGAGGTTACAATATTTGGTTTCTTCCTCTTTGGAAGATTATTGGCTAACAAAACATAATCCTGGGGAAAGAAGCACAAAACGTGCTTGTGGGCTTTGGCATAGCTGCTTAAGCAAGTCCTGCAGTGGCCCCTGCCCTGTCCTGCCCCTGTACTGCTGGTAACATCCCTCGGAGCTCCAAAACAGAGCTGATTCAGCACCTACATCTCTGCTGCTCCACCCTTGTGCCCCAGCTCGAGCTGACTTGGGCAGATATTTTCTGCTGCTGACACCATTAGAGCAGCAGTAACCTCTGGCAGGCAGGTGGGAGACAGCTCCATCTTCACCCGCCGTTCCTGTTTGCTTCATTGCCCATGAGCCAAAGCCCTGAGGAGCTGAAGCTCCATTTGCAGCCAGAACAAGCTGTGGAAAGTCAGCAATTCACCTTTCTTATATTCTTTAGGGATAAAGCAACAAAAGCAACCAAAGATTTAATATAGCAATGTGCTAAGGGAGTTAGATTGTGGAAATCATGTATCCAATAACTCACCGGTCAGTAGCAGGAACTATTGATGGCATCTTTACTCATCACAGTCAGCTGAGTTACATTTCCTTAACGGCTACTTCCCAGCCACAATCACCACTTTATTTCTTCATGTTTTCATGCATTTCACCTGCAGAGAGGATGTTACCCATCCGCCTTCATGCTGCTGGGTAGCGGATGGTCCCACGTGGCAGAGAAACACTGTATCTCATTCCTGCCCTCCGTTACAGTGACACATATAACAAAACCATTGATGAATTGTATTCTTCCTGCGGGCTACTGGGTCTGTGAAGGATCAAAGTAAAAGTACATTTTCATAACTCCTGGTGCTTAAGGAAAGTAATAAATAACGGCAATGCTGTGGCTGTGTATAGACTCTGTACCCAGGGACAAAGCATTTCAAAAACACAGGTAAGAAATGTTATTAATATTTTATACAAAAGGGAACTTACAACCCAAACAATAGGTAATTTTTTTTGTTCTATGTGCTCAATGTATTGGAACAAAAGCTATTTTGATAATATCACATTTGTACAGCTCTGCACCATGCACTGCAGTGTACAGCTCCAGAGCTGCTTGCTGCTCCGAGTGATGACTACTCTGAGCAAAATTTCTGGGCTCAGCACTATGACTGGAGGCACATCAATGCTCTTGTATACTGGTACAAACATGTCCTAGTAAATTACTTATTGGGTGAATAAGGCATCCAGCCCTTGTAAGCCCCTACATAGGCTGAAATGTTGGGACTGCACAGCCTGAACAGGGCTGGGGTTGCTGGTCCATGACTTGGGGCAGCGCAATGCCTTGTCCTTCCCACCTTCCCACCTGGCCTTAATAGCTGCTTGTGAAGCAAGGTGACGGGGAGCAGCAGCTCCCAAAATGTGTGTGCAGCCTTTGGGGTTGGGCAGGTTGGTTGAAGACATGCTCAAAGGGCACCATGTGCAGGGTAACTTGACAACCCAGTGACCAGTGCAGGAAGCTGCGGGCAGCTGGAAAAACTGGGGGGAATGATTTTGTTCTTTGTTTGAAATACTATTTTTCCCACTCTGATTAAACTGCACTGCAGTTCATTAACTATTCAGGTGTTGTCCGCTCTTTACAGAAAGAAACACAAGATGACAGACTATTTAACAAGTTCATTTTGAGCACAAATTGTGTTTAAGGCAGGAAAAAAATATTACTTCATGCAAAACTTGGGTCGGTGTAATTGCAGGTCTGACTGCTTCGAAGATGAAAAACCTCTTTCTTAATTCAAGGCAAATGTAGCAGAAATAATGTTTAGAAAAGAGGTGCAGGTAGGTACACAACAGGGAGTGCAATTTTAATATCCTGAGTATAAGATTTTTTGTTTTTGTCTGACCCGCATTAACGCACTTGGTTACATTTCATCTGTCACATTCATCTTTGTCAGTTTCTTTTTCCCCTCTGTAATTTTTTGCCCGTGTTTACTCATGTTTGTCTCAAGAGCTAGTGCTCTTGGGCCCAGTTCATGCCTCCTTGAAGACTCAGCACTGACCCTGTGAGTGCTGCAGGAGGAAGTCCACTTAATCCTCCACTTAGGTTCCTACAGTCTGACAGCACTGGGAAGACACACTGTGTGGTCCAGCCTCTGGATACATGCCCTTAAAAACATGCAATGAGACCAGGAGTTCATTAATCAAAAGGCAGCAGGTAATTGCTGATATGCTCTGAAGTTCAGGTCAGATCCACACATGGTGATCCAGCTGTGCCACTCTGTGGGGTCAGGGCACTCCCAGGTCCAGGGTCCATCCTGGCAGCATCTCAGTTCTGCTCCAGGGTGAAGGATCACTGTGGACCACTACACAGGCTGGGCCAGGTATCTGCAGAAGCCAGAAGCCCCCTGTGAGGTGCTCTCACCACCTCTGGCTCTCAGACTTGACCTGCCATTTGAATAAGTCACAAGCCCTTTCCTCAGCCCTCTGCAGGGCGGGGTGGCAGGGATGCTCATTCCAACACAGAGATCTTTGCACAAGAAGCAATGTATCCAGAGCAGGTAGTATCTGGAGGGGACAAGGGCTGAAAATCCTGTGCTGAAACCCTTTGGTTTCTGCTTTTACCATCAAAGCTTTTAAGCCTGGGACTCCACAGAAGGTGGACACTCTTGTCACCACTGAACCATGAAGCAGGTGAGAGACCCCTAGCTTTGCTAATGTTTTCCGAATATTGGCCTACATCCACATGGGACAGCCACCAGGATGGGTGAGTGGGCTTTGGGGAGGGTGTGGGGAGGAAAGACACAGCTCAGCCAGGAATTAGATAACATCAACAACCTATGACCCTCCCATCGTCACTCAGTGGCCCCAAAATACAACAGTTAAGTATGGTCAAACCAAGAGCTGCTGCCCAGGCTGGATCTTGTCAGTCTGCTTCGTTCATCCATCCTCTACACCCACCTACCTCCTTGGTCTGTGCTCACTCTTCTTCCACCCCTGAGCACCCCATGAACTGCAGCAGAAACTTCTTGAAAAGTTGAAAACCTGCTAATTAGCTATAATATTCCTTATTGAAGTTACTTGATTTTGTGCTGTTTACTGAGTCTCACATACCTCCTGATTCAATGTTTTGTAAATTTAGCTCTCTCCAGCTTCAGCTGATGTGTGGATGCAGACACTCTCAGATACTATTTATTCCACGAGTGAGAAATTACTTGATAATTTATGGGTTGTTAACCCAAAGTTGTACAGGTTTTTACCTCAGGGAGAGAATAAATACACATCTCATTTCAACACATTTTAGACAATGTGCTCCTTTTTAATGGCTTCCTTTGATTTCACTCTGAAATATGTAGACACTTCCTCCCAGGATTCTCATGTGGGAACTTCATGCTGTTCTGTCAGGTTGCATATTTTCCCCCTGAATTTCTTAGAGAAGATCACGCTTATCTGAATTACAAAGATGTTAACGTTGTGTTGTCACTGTGAATATGGAGTTTAGGCAAAGATTTTATTCTGATTAAGAAATGGAAGAGTTGGAGAATAATTACTGCCTTGGCAGTGTGAAACTTATAGATGTTTAAAATTAATCAGAACATATTTACTTATTTATAGATGTTGAAATTAGAGTATGCTTTTACCTGAAAGTAGAAGAAATTGCATATACAGCTGTAAAGTGTAGCTGAGAATATGTGCATGCTATGTGTACCCTGAGATGAGAATACAACTGTAATGGATATATATTGGTGTGTTGGGTGAGGAATTTTTAGGCAACAGCATTTGACATTACAGTTCAAGGATGGAAAAGATTTATTGATCTGCAAGTTAAAGAGTGACCCTGGTTTCACCTCTTGTTAGTGCTCTGTAGGTTGCATTTAAAAACTGTACTTTAATGAATCCTTCAGCTCCGATAAATGTAAATCTCTCCCTCAATAGATCACAGAGGAGCAAAAGCCAGGAGAAGATGCTTAACTCCACCACCTGTTTAATTTAGAGGATATTTTCATCAGATTAGGGTCATTTTTGTAGGGTTCCTCAATCTTTGCCTTCCTGATAACATCATTTATTTTGATCTATAAGGATCTCCCAGGCCAATATTTGTAAACAGTGACTGAAGTCATGAGTCAACATCAACATACAAGATGACAAACTGGACAGGAAGGTTTATTGTGCCACTGGGCTCAGCTTTGCATTGCTAAGATAATTATTAAACCTGGGATAAACAGAACTTTGATCCCATGTGTATTTTTAAATGAGTGGCAGCAGTCGATTTTACAAAAATCCCGTTTTGAAAAGCCATTCTCTAGGAATTCATTGTGTCAACATGTAAGGTGTCCAGTGCAAGGTTTAGCAAAGTAAACAGGCCCCTAGCAAAGGTGCTGCTGTGGGGTGCTGTGCAAGGACCTGCAGGGACTCCTGTGATTCCCAGCCAAGAGAAGTGTGAAACGTTCATGGCCCAAAGGAGAAACCAATTCACTGACATATGTGCTACTGACTAGTGAGAAAAGGTGCCCCTGGCCAGGGAAAGAGGGGATGTGTAAAAGATAAAAATTGCACATTGTAAAAATGTAGCTGGACCTCTCTCTCATTGAAAATATTGTTTCCATCTTTTGCTTTAGTCATGGGAAGACTGTCTAAGCATCTTTCCTCTGTGGTCTTCTTTGGAGTCAGCTTCATACTGGACAGACACTGCCCACCTTCCTTTGCCACACCCCTTGCTGTGTGAGTAAGGTACCAGGTGCCCAGTGAAAGAGGTGGGCTGGGCACTAGCACATCCTTTAGGCACTGGTCCCAAAACATTGTGACTGGAGTTGCGTGCTGGAGGTTTCTGTTTGTATATGTGTGACTGTAGGGAATTTTGGGGAAAATAAGCAAAGTTATGGAAGAGGAAAATACATGAGAAGTGAATCTGGGTGAATTCAGGTGAACTTCTGACTGCAAATAGGGGCCCAAAGCAGCCAGCATCAGAGGGAGAGATGGGCTGATGGGAAGGGACCACCCTGCAGATATGCACCAGCCCATCTGTCATGGGGAAAACTGATGCCTGCACTGGAGTAACTCATCACTAAGAGAAAAGTAGATGGGACACTTTGGTAACCATCCCCCTCACAGGGCAAGTCTGTACCTAGGAAATATTTACCTGTGCCTTGGACTAAGGAGAGCTGAGTCCCATAGCTGGTCAAGAAATGCCATGAGAGCAACATACAGTATGGAGTGGCAGAGTAGTGAGCAGCAGCATTGACATTTTCCTTCTCAGTCTGCTTCACTGTACTGGATTGCTTGGAACAAAACGGCCAGTCCAAGCACAGCTGCAACCCCAGAGCATGAAGTCTAAAGAGGGATAACCTAATTTGTTCATTTACACATCTATTTAATTGAAGAAATTTTTCCTATGATTTCATTATAGAAATAATTTCCAACAATGTGCTCAAATAAAATTATGTTTCCTCCACTAATAAAATTTTGTGGAAGTGTGTAATTATACAGCTCCTGTGTTTGAATTATAAGATGTATCTGCACAGTGGTGTGTCTTATGACTATGTAAATTTAAAGCCCTAAATATTTCATACCAGCTGTAAAATAATATAGTGTAATCACAAGGTATGCCATAGCTGGAAAGGATGGGTTAGGTGTGAAGATGATGAAAACTCATCTGTTTGCTTGGCACTGTCAGTTGGGTGTTACTTGATCTACCTTTCTTGAGATCTCTCAGGTAATTTATGGCAGATTTTGCTGCTATTCATTGCTACCCATCCCCCTACGTGCAGCCATTAATGTATCCACAAGCCATCCTGCTTTTCTGTACCTAGAGAGTCTTTTGGAAGAGAATGCCATGGCTCAGGATCATCTGGAAGACAGCCCCAAGCCCTGGGGGGGGATTCCCCAAATCAGTGCTGAAATACAACTGGTGGCTTGAAATAATAATCAAATTAAGTAAATGTCCTCTTACTTACAGTGATAAAAAACTTAAATCTGCAGATGAGCAGAAATCTGCAGAGAAAATCTGCAAGGAAATAGCAGGTGAAACCTCAGCATGCTTCCTAATAGCTTCCCTGTATCACCTCCAGCAAATGGATACCTACAATGGTGTCGTTTATTGTTGATGACTGATAATAGGATTACTGCTCCCACATCCAAGAAGTATGGCATCCCAAATAGCATCATTTCATGCTGAAGGAAAGACATTGTTATCACATCCTGTCTTCACATACTGCTCAACCAGTTATCTGTGCAGGACTCAGTGTAGAGCTCTGAGACTTTATAGGGTATTATCATGTTATATGAAATTCAGGCTGCTGCAGCTATAAATCAAGAGGACACCTTGTATGGTGGCTGATTCTCCTTGGAACAGCAGCTCTAAGCAGAGTCTCTGTTCCCTGAAAGATTAGAACATGATTTAAAAAAAAAATGTTTCCAATGAACTTAAAGCACATGAACAGGACAGCTTTAATAGCTTTAGTGTTCTTTGTTTAGCAGTCTCATATGTACAGCATGTGGACAGCATAAGCTTGTCCACAACTCCTTAGGAAGATATCCCAAACCTGACTACAGAGTTCCCCCTTTGGAAGACTAAGGGGATAATCAATTTTAAATAGTATTCTTCAATAGCATTTTCATCTCTAGCTACAGGCTGGAAGGGCCCAAGCTATGCCCCTGGTCAAGGGCAAGGAAAATCCATGTACAGGGAAACAGTAGGGGCTACATATATTTAAGGTTTGGTTTTGGGGGCAGCTGAGCTGATCCTAATGGCCTGTGGCTACCAAATCACACCCTTCCCTATCTTTCCCCATCCACCCTGGAGATCTGGCAAAAAGCTCTCTGTTTTTTTGGCTGAGTTAGTTTCAGGCTCACAGCAGGTGAGAACAGCTCCAGAACTGGCACAAAGCAAACATTAGGAGCACATGGCACAGGGCTGGGAGGAGACAGGACCAGACCCATTGGCAAGGGGAGATAAATCACCAAGTCTTGTGGGAAAAAGCCCTTTCATGGTGGGGAACAGGGAGGCTGGGTCTTTGCTCTCCAGCCTTAGACAGCCCAGGAGGATCAGGAGTGCTGAGACTGTGGGTGCCCACAGGAGCTTGTATTCCCCCTGGCACTGCATATTTAGTAGCACAGCTCTCATCTGAGTCCCTCTTTTGTGTTCCTTCCCCAGCAGAAGAGAAAACTGCATTTGTTGGGCACAGGAGGTTGGCTTATCCTTGATGGAGAAACTCTATCTGGAAGAGAAACACCATCTTCAAAATCCATACAGCTGTGAACAGTGGCAACTGAGTACCAAAGGTGAAAAGCAGAAGCTTCACTCCACGCTACACAGCTGGTCCCAGCTTTCCAACCTGGTGCAGTTAGAGCCTCAGCTGGAGTCATCTCTGCTGGGCTGCTGACTGTGAACACCTCAGCAAATACCCTGTCTCCTTTTGCTGACAGGAGGCTGTAATATTCACAAGCCAATTGTACCAGGGCATGCAAAGGAGATTGGGGTTGAACATTAAGATATATTTATGTGAACTGATCCCTAATTGATCTGTGAAAAGGTCAATTTCATTTCCAGGGATCAAAATGCAGAGGTGGACTCTCCTATCATTAACCTCAGGGGTATCTACAGCCACCTGCATCACCCACTGCAGTCAGAAAAATTCTGGATCTTCCCCTCAAATGCTATTAATCCTCAGAATTTAAAAAACTTATGAGATCAAAGCAAGAATTTCAGCAACAATGAACTAATTCTCCCAATGCCCAAATATGCTTAGTAGCCAACTCTGGGAAGTTAGACTGAAGCAGCAGGTTTTCCTACAGACTTTTCATCTGTGCTGTTGCTTTACTTTTTTCACAAAGAAATGTGTTAAATCAATTGAAGAAACCAACTTTTGCACTCCACAATCTTTCTATTTCACCTGTGTTTTAAAAAATAGACCTGAGAGGGGAAGCAGCAGGGTATAAGCTTGCACCAGACTTAAAAATTCTTGT
The DNA here is from genome assembly GCA_035583155.1 of Acropternis orthonyx. Classification (NCBI taxonomy): domain Eukaryota; kingdom Metazoa; phylum Chordata; class Aves; order Passeriformes; family Rhinocryptidae; genus Acropternis; species Acropternis orthonyx. The sequence goes on from JAWWEU010000040.1 coordinate 12,089,732, forward strand.
ATGTCTCTCCTTGGGACACCCAGAAAACAAAAGATGTACTGGGGAAAATTATGTTAAGGGCCTTGTAAGTTAAAAACCATGTAGTTTATAAGAAAAAGCAGACTGATGCAGTTTATCATTTAGGATTCGGTCAGTAGACATAGGGGGAAGGAGAAAAGTTCTGTGTACAAAAAAGTAAACATTTAATAACAAAGTTCTGTTGGTTACAAGTTAAGGCTTTAAAACGTCCACTGACTATAAAGGCGTGTGATGTTTCAGCAGGTTATTGCCTCTGAGAGATGATGCCACTTCATTACACACTTTTGTATTGTTCAAAAGCCTACGATGCTAAAAATGTGCTTTCTTCTGCCTGAAATAATGCCTGAGACTTGAATGAGGGGGTGAATGTATGGTGTATGCTGCTCATGAATAAAAGATGTTCGCAGCTAAGCAGTCTAGAGTGTTCCTCTCTTAGGGGATTAACTCTATTCATCAGAAATTTTTAAAGAATAATTTTTAAAGACCTTTTTTAAAAAAAATAAAAAAATAAAAAGAGGAGTACTCCAAGTGCTTGAGTAATGGTGAGGATGCTTTAGCAGAAAGAGTGGCAGGGAGGGAGCTAGGGAGGACATCAAGCCTCATCATGGTCATGGGAGTCATCTCAGTGCTGTCCTTTGCCTCAGGCAGAGGTGAGCTCTCTATGATGGAACACCACAAGTCCCCCATGCATCCTGCTGGCAGATGCAGCCAGGGAAACTCACCCTGTGGCAGAAGATGTGCTGAACATGTGGCCTCTTCTAAGCAGGAGGCTCACAGTGTCACTCTGACACTTAAGAGGTGGTTGTGAACATGGCCCAACACTGCAGCACTTTAACCTTCCCTTTCTCCCCTGGGGTGCCCAGCACTACCTTGAGCTCCTGATGCCCTGGACTGTCTGAAGGGGTGGCCCCTCAAGCTGAAGGAGGAGACCTCTCATGCCCACCTGCATGAGTCACTGCTGGGCTCCCAGGTACAGTCTCAGAGGTTGCCTCAGATGCAAAATACCTGGGCACTGACTTCCCAGCAAACAGCCAGCCGGGTGTCTTACAGGATATATTGAGGAAGGGTTAGAGCAGGATAGGAAGCAGCACAAGTGTGAAACTGCTCTGCTGTGGTGTAACTCCAAGACTGGTACCCACGCCGTGCTGCTGCACCTGCATCTGAAATACTAGCAACAGTCAGCCAAGAAGGGGAAGCCATATGAGGAGTGGCTGAGGTCACTTTGTTTGGCCTGCAGGAGACTGAGGGGAGACCTCACTGCAGTCTTCAACATCCTCATGAGAGGCAGCAGGAGGGCGGATATGGATCTCTTCACTCTCATGACCAGTGACAGCACTCGAGGACATGGCACAAAGCTGTCAGGGAAGGTTTAGGCTGGGTATCAGTGAAAAGCTTTTCACCCAGAGGGTGGCTGAGCACTGGAACAGGCTCCCTAGGGAAGTGCTCACAGCACCAACCCTGTCTGAGTCCAAGCATTTGGACAATGCTTGCAGGTGCGTGGGATTCTTGGGGTATCCTTTGCAGGGCCAGGAGTTGGACTCGATGGGTCCCTTCCAACTCAGCAGGTTCTGTGATTCTATGAAGAGAAGGGGAACATGCTGCATATGCTGCCACTGGCAGCTCCCGGAAGCACAGTCATTGCATCTGCCTGTCTACAACACAGTCACACCAGAGACACCAAAACCTCTGGCCACATCATCCCCCTTGGACATGGAGCTCCTGGCAGAGGACTGAAGGTTACTCATGGAGCAGCCATGCAGCTCCAGCCCAGAACATGCATGGAGTTAATCTGGCTTTCTCACAACAGCAGGGACTTTTTAAGCTTGAGAATGTTTCAAATCACAGGCTGACGCTGCCAATGCTCTTGTGTTTGGCTGACAGGGAAAATACAACCAGTGCTCTCCAGGTCCCTTTTCAGTGGCATGGAAGTGTACACTCATGTGCTCTTGTCAGGACCATGATCAAGTCTCTTAAGTGATGGATGTCGCTCTGCTTTTTCCAAGCCTCAGTGGCATAATCAGGTACCAACAGCTGCAGAGTTGCCCCTTCATGCAGTCTTTGTACGTAACCCATCAAGAACTGCTCTGTACATGGCAAGAAGGGAAAGCCCCTGTGTGCCCATGGCAGTTTTAGCCTTCACATATCACCTCTTCATCTTGTATCCTTATAACAAGATCTTTTTTTCCTTTTGGCTCTTGAAAATATTTCGTTTTCTTTCAGTTTGGCAGCAAATGATCAAATTTGTTTTGTGAAGAGTCACAAAAAAACACAGCTCTGAAAATGTGTGAAAAAATGAAAAATACTCCTGTGTCTGTAACACTGTGGCTCTGCCTGCAGGGTTAGCCAGTGGTAGATTGCAATTATACTTTGAGCATCTATTTATTTTATTGCAGGAAAAACATCAGCATGTGTGCTGTATTTTTTGCCTTCTAAATAGCAGAATAAATGTACATCAAATTGAGAGGTGATGTATAATAAATGAAGACATTTTGATCTATGCAGCAAAATGAAAAGTATGCAAAGTATTAGCAGTTTATATGGAATAAAGTTTTACTATACATAATTTTATGTGCTTGTACAGAGAATCTGTAATCCCACTAAGGAACATTCACTCGAACTATAATAAATGAGGGGGTTTTAGCATAAGAAACCTTTTGAGCCAATAAATACCTAAAATATGGAGATTAAAATCAGTATTGGAATACACATAGTAGCCAAACAAAATCATCACATTTGTGCTTAACGCCTGAAGTATTCAGTGAACTCTTCATTTTCCCTAGAAATACTTTGCTTTAAATTCCGTATTTGCTTTTGCCACATTTCTCACTTAAAAGCCTGCATGAGCTTTTGTACTGTTGCCAGGCTTATTTTTTGTTTATATACAGGTTCTTGCCATGGAGATATGTCCCTGACATGAAGGCATCCAGTATAGGAAATGACATGCAATGCCTTATTCTTCTAGTTTAATTAATGCTCTGACAACTTGGCAATAAGGCTACAGTGAAGAAAAGGTCTCTGCAGGGAACTGCAGGTTTTGAGCAATAAGAAAGCTGTCAAAATTTTACTATATATCTATAGTAACATATCGAACATCCAAAGATTTCTGGAAGGCATCTGTAGGAAAGAACTCAAAAGAAAGAAGGTTAGCATAAAAATGATGTTCCTTAACCTACTCAAAATAAAAGAATGACTTTCTCAGCAGCCAGAGTTGGAACTGGGTAAGCAGCCTATGCCGACTTACTTGTTTCATGCAAAAAGAAATTCCACTTTTTAATGAGCGAGGACTGTTGGACACAAACAGTAAAAAGGATTAGCCTGATCCCTGTTGAGTCTGCTTCTCTTCTGTGATTTAAACAAGCTGAATGAAGAGTAGATCTGTTGCACACTGTAATTCATGTATCCATTCTAGATCTCTGTGACCAAACCCCTATGCCCAGGTCTGCTGCTCAAAACTTCTTGTCCTTCTTAGCTGAAAGTACAACAGCAGCATCCTGGCACAAGGGCAGGAAAAGGTGTGTTCTCTCTCCTCTGACTGGTTCAATATTTTGAGGAGCATCAAAGATAACACCCCCAAAGGAGAGTCCCAACAGCTCTCATGGCAGCCTGCAGTCACAGACCTTCAATCATCAGAAACGGGGATCCATATCTTACTGAGAGTATCATTTGATATTCATGACCTTACTGTGCTCTATGACCATCCTCACTTTCCCAGGAAAGGAAATTGAGAAGGAAAAGGCAGACTAAACTCAGTACCACCTGACTTCCTCCACTATCTCCGTATCTCTTTGGTTGTGAACATGCAGAGATAGCGCTGTCTGTTCTGATGAATGAGCTATTCTTTTGCTACTGATGGAAAACAGCTGCCCATGGTCACACACTTTATTGCCTTCTGCACAAAAAATTCATGAAGTTGCACCCTCCAAGGAAAATATAAACCAGCCACATATTTATGTATCATCCTGAAATCAGGATTTTTGACTCCTATAGTGTGACGGCTTCCAAGTCATGTGAAAGCTTATAGCTGTCACAGGCTACCCAATACACAGCAGTTTGAATTTCCAATTTAATCCCCTGCTTCCCCACTTTTTATTTTAGCAGAGTTAAAACTATTTCTGCAAATACATCTCAAACGAATCAAAGGGATCAGCTTCAGTTTCTTCAGGGCTCTGACTTTCAAAGAAGGTGTAGATGGTGAACAGAGGTATTGCTGAGGACAAAACTTTGCAGAAGGTAACTGTGACTGTTTGCACAATCAACATATCTGCTTTTCCTAGAATCAATCACGCTCTTGAAATTAGACGAGATTTTGTTTAAAAGATTCTAAGCCACCAGAAAGCAACATGCTCAGGATACATAAACACATCTCTTTAACGATAGCTCCAGGTATGTTCTATCTTGCCTGACGTGAAGAGCAGCATGGAAGAAGCTATTTAAGGTTCCTGCACATTCCCCAACCCCAGACTTAGTCAGGTGAAAGAGACCATACTGACAGGAGAGGAAGCTCCTCTCCTGGGGAGGCAGGAGCTACAGGTTTGTTTACATCAGTGGAGAAACCATGTACTTGTCTTTGGTTGTTCTTCTCATTTTCCCTGAAATTCCCAAATCTCAGCATGACGCTGTTCTCAGAAGTTTGAGCAGGACTCCCAGCTATTTGTTGTTTCTAATGATTTGCATCCTTATGGAATAATCAAAAATGGCATAGAAAATGTAAATGTGAGGAAATGGGATGGGTATTCATTCAGCCATGCAGCTGGAATTCAGGAACTGCTGTAATTGCAAGCAAGTAACATAATTTGCCTCCCTTGTAGATATTTTGCTCATTCACATCACGTCTTTCTTTTTCAGGGTTGTTGCTGAAGTTTCTACACCCTGCAAGATGAAACAACTGCTCTCTGCTGTTGGCATTAACCTGGGATATTGAGTTGCTCGGGGATGGCTACATCAGGGCTGCCATCCAGGGCAGCATCACAGACAGAGTAGGGCACTTGCTTCCCCACTTCCTTCCCTGCTGGCCCAGGTGGGAACTCTCAGTTGCACCATGTGCAATTGCAGAGGAAGAAAAAACAGGAGCTGGGACTGTGCTGATGAAAATAGGGGAGAGGGAGGAACAGCACCATTATAAATACTGTAAAAACTCTTTAACTAAAGAGAAACAATGAAAACAGCAAGAATATAATCAAGGTTTTTGCCACCAGAGTGGTAAAGAACTTTGCTCTCCATCACTCTCTTGGGTATGCTCTTCTTTTGCTGAATTTTGTAGAAACATGCTCCCTCATCTGGCAAGGCTGCCTTAATGAGAGGTTACATAGCTTACTTTTGGCTACTCTCTTCTTCCAACTATTCTCTAACTCCCAGGATTTAGGAGGTGCCTGTGTGAAAGTCCTCCTTACCTATGTGAAGACATCAGAAGTGCTCAGCTGCTGAACTACCAGTGCTAGCAGGCTTTCTTGGAGCCTGTGGAAAGCTCTATTTCCCAGCCCTACCAGTCCTATTTTATTCCTCTGAACTCAACTATCTGAAAAAAGTACATGAACTAACGAGCAGCATATATTTCCCTGAGCAAGAATAGAGTGCAGAAAAGAAACTATTTGCATATTAGAAATCCTGTTCTGTAGAAAATCTGTGTAGAAAATCCTATGTGCCAGGAAACATATGTGCTGGATGAATTTAGGCAAAGCTGCACCTTTTGCTGTGTTGCTTATGAAAAATCACATTTACTATACTGGTCTGCCACTGACATTAGCTTTTCATCAGCATTTCATCAAAATGAAACAAATATGAAAAACACTGAGAATAAGATGATAATACAGCATTCATGGTTCAACATACTTCACCGTGTGGAAAAGGACCTTGCTGAAGCTGAACACCTGCTCTCAAGCACCCAACAGAGCCCTCTCCAAATATCCAAACAAGTGCTGGCCAGAAGACAGTATGTGGCAACAAGTTACTTGAACAATGCACATCTGCACCATGGCAGGGACAGGCACAGACATTACCACGGAGCTGATGCTTTTTAGAGACATCCCAAACCCAGTCTTCAAGCAAATGTCATGGTAAGAGTTGTACTTCTGCAGTTTCAGCTCTGCTGGCACATGCAATTTCTGTATTATTTTCAGATTTATTTTTAATAAACATGCATAAAAATAAAGAATCAAAAAGTAAAACTGAGCTAATTTCATGTTACCTTTATCTGACTATTGTACAGTTTTATATGAATCTGCCTGTTCAAAGCAAAAGAGGTCACATGGACACTGAGATAAAAACCAGAGTTTTTGCTATTCATCTCCCATTCAATTTTCTGGTGGAGCCATCCCAGTATCTACAAACACATAAAAATTTTGTATTGTCTACCATTAGACTTGCTAATCAAGCTACATCTTTATCCCGATGCATATTAACCAGCAATGATAAGGCACTTGTGTAAGTTATGCCATTCTCTCATTGGGAAAACTGGGGAAGTTACTTCACCTCAGGTAGCATTTACTCCCAGATGGAATAAATCCTCTGTTCCACAATTATCTGGGCTGACTAGAACACACTGCCTACTCCAGGCAACCCTCAAGAATCTGCTATTTCCCTCTTGCCTGCCATCTCTGTCAATACAAGTGCAGAGGGAATATCTAATCTTGAGATACTCAGCTGTGTACATTTTGCTCATAGGTCTCAGGCATGTAGCATCTCCTAAGTTCCTGCTGGGAATCCTGCCCTTCATAGTATTCTCCTGACATGGCTGGCTGTTCCAGTTATGAGAGGAAAACAAAGCACCTGATTGGTCTTGGCAAAAGTACTGGAAAAATTTAACCAATGGTAAACACGAATGTATTCTCACATGGCATATAAAAATATCAGAACTCAGAAGGTACTCAAATAACCAACTTATTTCTTTAATTCACTTAAAAAAAGACACAATAGCTACAGGGATTGTAGAAGCAGTAGGTTCAGGGAGAACCAGAGTAAGACAAATAACTGTCAAAAAAAAAAGGTAAATCTCCTGCTGTACTCCATGTGGATGCAGCCTTGCAAGTCTTTTTAAAATATAAAAATCTCCATGTTATGTGTATGAAAAGGCAGCTGTTGATGAAGTCAGAGCTATTCAAGGGCACTAATTTCTTTGCAACTGACGATAACTGCATTTCTTTCTCCATTACTTTCTCCCTGTAAGAACAAACCCCAGCTCGTTGATGTTTGGATCAGACATTGGAGACAGGCACTGTAAGTCTGTAATTTTTACAGCATTAAAATGCTTTGTGACTCAGGAATTATAAAAGACTTCCCAGGTATTTAAAAATACATACTGTAGCACTAAAGTACTGAAGGATTCCTGATTAGTTGAACAATGTTCTTGCTCTGAGTCGCTTGCACAGTTCTTAAAACCACTTGTAGAAGGGGCGAAATCCTGGCCCAGGGTAGGCTGAAGTAGGCCACACCTCATCCATGAAAGTGGGGTCTCAGAACAAAGTATTGCTAGGGTATCTAGTAAGAAACTCATCAGTAATTTATAAACTCATTGACATGGCTAGATAGAAATATTTCTAGTTTGTCAGAATAAATCCTACTACTCATCATCAGCATAGTTATAGCCTACATCAATCATCTGCACTTCAGTCACCCTGTTCATTCTCATACTCTGCTGATTCAGCTTTAATTTTATATTACTCACAGGAGTCTTTCACAAAGGTCACAAAAGTGCCTTCAGTGTACGGAGAGTGCTTCTGTCTAATGGATCCTCTGGTACTACTCCTTCTTTAGGTAACCTCATTTCAGTCAAATTAACTACATTCCACAAAAATTAGTACCCTCATCCTTTGGATATACACTGGAAATAATAATTAACACTTGTCAGGCTAGTACAGAAGAAATTAGATTGCAAAAATAGCAGCAGCACCAAGTTTTCTCACTGCCTACTTTCTAAGACCCTTATTTCAGGTCTTTAACTTGTGTTCCAAATTTGGAGGCAAGAAGTTTTGAGGTCTGGTCTGTTTTGTGGCAGTGAGTGGAGTTTACTGAAAAAGAAATTTTGTGACTCAAGATTTGTAGCACTTAACAAATCTGTATCAGTCCCATCATGTTTCATATATCAAATTCTAATCCAGATCAGAAACTACAAAACCCTATGATGTATTGCTATTGTTTTTCACAGACTAGTTTTCATAAAAACACCTCAAAACTTCTTTCCTCTCCAACTTGCAGCCCTAGGTAGTCATACAGGAGATTCACAAAAGCTGAGCTCAGCCCAGCACCAGCTCCAAGATGGAAAGATGCTGTAAAGTTTAGCCCAAAGTTCACCTTAAGGACATTGTAAGAAATAAAAACAAAAGCAGGTAGTAACCATTTTTGAAACAGGTTATGCATTTGCATTCAAGAACTTCAGTAAGTGTGACAAATGTTGCCACCTCATGGACAGGTGCAGGGTTTGATTCACCTCAGCGGTAGGAAGGAAAACAGATCACAGAGATGACTCATTGCTGGCTTTTCACAGTCTCCTGAGGGAGGAAGCCAGAGCTTGGCCAGAAGGATGCTTTTGTCACTTAGATTCACCTGGAACTCATTCATTTGGATTTGAATCCAGACATATGACTACACATCCACAACTGAGGCAAAAAAAACCCCAAGGGGGAAAAAAAAAAAAAAGGCAAAAACCCCATCAAACTGGGAAAAAAAAAATAAAAAACCAAAGAAAAAGAAACAAAAAAAGACAAAGAACCTACACATGTTCAGGGTATTTGTCCACCTTCACTATCAGAGCAAGGGGGAAAAAAGACTGATGACTTTTCCTTGGAAAAAAACATAACGTTCAACATAGAACATGGCATGGTTCTTCTACTGTCAGTCGAAGGTGAGCATTCAAGAGTAAGACATCCAAGTAACAGGCTGTGGGACATGGAGTTTTCATGAGGGTGACAGAAATCTTCAGATTCATGAAGACAGTAATCCCCAACTGGACTAGGGCATTTTAATGCTCCATAAGTTGGGAATCTTCTACTTGTAAACTGTAATTGTACTGTATTCCATCATGTATCTCCAAAGCTAAAGTTTTATAATACCACATTGATTTTTTACTATTCCACCTTGTTTGGGGAACTGCTGTGGAAATACCATGTCACCTGTTGAATTTCTCCCTTTCTGATGAAAAGGCAGCTGTGCCATCCTCCTCTGCAGGGCAGGGATTGTTACAAAAGCCATTTTACAGTGTGTATCTTAAAGTATGTTCATTCCAAACTGCACTATAATTATATAGCATTTCATATAACTGGATGAGCATAAAAGGACTATAAAATGCAGAAGCAAAAATAAAAGATTTCAAGTTTGACATAGGGAGAGAACTTTAAGAATCAATTTTTTTTTTTTAAATAGAACTTTTTAAAAATAGATTCACAGTCAACATTTATGAATGGTCTGAAAAAAGACAGTATGGTGTCTAATTGGGAGTTTCCTATCATCGTGATCTCCATATAACAGTGTAACAGTCTGCCTACATACTACTGAAGAGAAAGAAGAATTTGTACCAGCTTGATTTTTAAATATGTTCTTATGTTTATTATACTTTGCCACTCCACTCTCCTAAAATGGTGGCCTCAGGAAAAGCTGCTTTGGCAGGCAATTGCAAAGATTCCTGTGGAGAGGAAGTGAAAAGACTGGGCATACAAACAACGGCTGCTGCCATGTTCAAAGCACTGGGGACAGTTCATAGAGCAAAATGCAGTCCTAAGTAAATGGGTTTCAGGCAATTTCAGTGTTAAGATAACATCATTAAGAGTAGAACAGATTGTGCTCAAACCCTGCTGTTTATAATTAACACATTGCTTCCAAATACTCCAGGGTCCCTGGTAAATAGTCCTCTGCTCAGATTCACCCAGACCAATCAGAGTATTTTCATCAGGTTCCATGCTGGGCCAGCACCTGTTTGGACAAATCCAAAAGAGCCAAAATATTCTTCTTTCTGGCCAGCTAAGTAGAGAGATGAACACAGCTTGCCTTAGTCATTGTCACAGTGTCCATATGGCTGTGAAGCTTGTTTTCACAAGAAATCGTACAAGTACTTTATTATGTCGAAGTTCACGGTCCTATAAACAAAAACACAGTATATTAGAGCAATCACCTTATCAGTGCTAAGACTTTAACCTGTTTGGAGACAGCACACGTGGGACATTCTGCACAGTCAAAATCAAGCAATATCCCCAGAAATGCAAGCAAGGATTAATGAACTGTTAACTTCTATCATTATTTACAGTACTTCTCTTCAGGTTTTTTAAATTTTTTAAGAGTCTAGAAAGGAAATAAAGCAACTTCCTAGTAAAAAATGGAAGATTCTTATCTCAATCATTAGCAGTAAAAATATATCAAAGTTAATAAGATTATATTTTCATATGGTAAGCTTCATACTCTAGTTGGTGATGCAAAGCAACAACCTTTTACGCTAGTGAGTGTTTTGTTCCTCTCCCAAACCACCTGTTTTAGCATGTACTATGTAACTCCTTCATCTGTACTCATTTGCAGTCTACATTCTTTCAGTCTTGACAGTAGTTGACCCATGTTCATAGCTAAATTTGAAAAATCCAAGACTGTCACTCAATGGCATAGAAGATTTTAATGTACACATTTGTACTTTAATGGCAGGCAAAATGAAACAGCAGCAGAATAAAACATATAATTATTTTTTTTGTCTCTAAACTCATTCTTCTATACAATCTAACACTCACACTTTGGGGTTTACTGTTTGAATAAATAATGCAAATTACTGCATATAATGGCAAGTATAAAAGTTTTTTTTTTTTAAAGTAGTCAATGATGCAAAAATAACTGCTAACAATGCTAAGCAAGATTAACTAGCTGAATGTCTTATTTGTTAAGACTACAATCATTTAATATTCTCTGTTCGCCCATCAGCCTGTAACCCACTTTTCAAAAAGTTTCTATGAAACATCATACTGGACAAAGAAAAAGTTTAGAAATCCCCAAGATACATAGGAGGAAATACTGTGTTTGAGCCTATTTAATAATCCAGTGACAAATTTAAAGAAATAAGCTGCCACTGTTAGACTCATATGACATTGCGTCACTCAAAAAAAGTGCTTTAGTTACAAGGCTTTCCACAGAAACAAAATTGTAACACACTGAAAAATGCTGACCTTATCAACTAAATGAAACACAATTGTCCAGTCATAACAAATGGGTTTATTACAGACTCCACGAAAAGATCCATTACATTCAACAAACATTAAGAGACTTCTACTTCAGCCAAAGAAAATTTATGAACTTAGGTTTGAAATTCTTAAAACAGAAATTAAAGATTTCTAGCAACAACATGTCTGATTTTACTTGCAGGTAAATGTTTAACTACTAAGTGGTAAAAAGCATGGAAATATGTCCACAAAGACAGTATATGCAACAGAATATAGCCAGACATGAGGTTCTGTGATACTCAAGAAATAGACTGTGCAATGTCAGTGGTTATCACACTAAAAGCTGCCAGCAAAAGACAAGTTTTTTACTCTTTTCCAAAACAGGTGGCTTTTTTTAATGCAAACTTCACTTTTGCTTAAAAAATACAGAAAATGAAATGACAATCTGAACAGCTTGAATGGGGGTGGGGAGGCAAAGAGCATTCTCTTCTGTCCCACTCTTTAGCCTTCCATTAGGAAATATGCTGGAGTAGCAGAGCTGAGATGGTAACAAGGCTGAGGTATCTGAAGATTTTATCGACTAAAGAACTTATTTTAGTACTATTACAGTAACAGAGAAAGAAGAATCAGAAGATACGCTGCTTACTTGATGTGTATTTTGGTTGAAATTGCAAAGTAGTTTCTTCTCTGCAACAAATATAACCTCTCCCATGAGTGATTAAAATCTACAGGCAGCTGTACAGCACAGCTAGAAAATGAAATTTCTTAAAGCACAGAAGATCATGCCTTCGTCCTGTAGCTAGTTCCATTGAGAGAAGAGGGAAGCCCATTTATCCTGAGGTCATGAAACTTGTCTTTTTACAGATCATCCTCCTTAAAGATTTAACAAATACTGCGGGCTGGAAAACGTATTTCAATAAAAAGTGTAACAAAGGAACAAAGACAAAAAAAAGAGGGAAACAGGAGAAAAGCAGAACAGGCCAACTTTAAAATCCATCAGGTCATTTAAATGGCCCTATCTAGGCAGCATAGAATCACCTGTAAACTACTTGGAGGGGGAGAAAAACAGAACTGCTTTCTTCCTCATAACATGGAGGAAAAGTCAGTTTGAACATATATGTGTGTATATACATATATATACACATACATACACAGATCTGACCTAAAGGCAAGCAACCCAAAGCACTATACCATTCACTGAGGTTTGAAGTGATAGCATATCTGACAACTGCTTTCCCTCATAAGCATGAACTGTATAGCAGAAGTTTTGGTCCTGTTTTCTGGCCATCTCCACCTTCCAGCAACTTTAATGGAGTCAGCGAAACTTCTAAGGATGTTAAAGTTGGAAGGAGAGGGCTGTCATTTCAAGGATGCATACAAAGTGTAACTGTATACACAATGATCCATGTTGCTGAGCAGATGGTCTGCTGTACTTGGTAC
>JAWWEU010000040.1:12112038-12135702 GCA_035583155.1 Acropternis orthonyx
ACGGGTCCCCCCCCCCCCCCCCCCGCCCCCGGCCCCTTCATTTAAAAAGTTTCTGTCCCACAGTGGCACTATTTCTGGATATTGCAAGACAAGTTCTATTAAGAACAGAAAAAAAAGTAACCTTAAAAATACTACCTTCTACCTGTGATACTGATAGGACTTGATGTATTTACAGAAGTCCCCTACATTTTTAATGCTATCTCAGTAAATTATAGAACTGTGTACACAGAGTTACCAGCTTTCTGTGGCTATATGGAGTTCTGTTTGTAAATATAGTTTTGCATTAAAAAATCGTGCAAGCAATTAGGATTTCAAACCTGTCCTGAGGATAAAAATCAGTCCTTTGTATATGTCAAGAGCAGAAATAATGAAATGGAGATTTTTCATAATCAGATATTTGGGAGTATCTTCTAAGTCTAAACTACCTTGTTTTCTCCAAGTAAGAAAAAGATTTTCAATGTGTCTTAACCACAGTTTATTTTTGGATGATTAGTATAATTAAGGGTTTAAAGAGTATTGACTCAAATCTTGTATAAAACTGCAAGATATTAAGAACTTTTTAATTAAAATAACCACTCCAGGAAAATTTGACTCAAATACTTCTGAAATACAAAACTCAGAATTTCAACCACAAGAATAGACAAATACACTGCAGTCCCCCAAGTAGAAGTCTGCTCTGAAAAATGACAATTTAAAGGTACATTTAATTTGTATCTTGAGATTTATCAATCTTTACAGATTCTCCACCGTACCATGCTGCATATCAGCTACTCATGAGATGCACTGCAGAAGACTGCAATCAACTCCACATTCTCTGTGACTACATAAACTCTGCAAATTTTAGTGGTTCTATAATAGGAATAAATAGTAACAAGAACGAAAATAGAAACAACTTGTATCAATCACTTAAACACACAAGGACACCATACTGGTACAAAACAAAGATCCTTCCTAGCCCAGTATGCTGTCTCTTGAAAGGACCAGCAAAGGATGGTTAGGAAAGGGTATAGTCAAACTGTAAGCATGAAAAATTTCCCATCATATTTGGGTCCTAGTAACCTTAATTTCAGGGACTTCAGGAATTAAGTACACAGATCTGACATGTTGAAATATAACATTTCATGCTGTTCTTGTATTGTCAAAGTAGAGCTAAAAAATGTTGTATAACTGTGACATTACTCCACCCATCAACACATCAGAGAAATTTATTATGTGGCTACACACCAAGAGATTAAAAACAATACTTCCCATCTCTCAGTAAGAGCTGTATATATGGTATTAAGTCATACTAGGTTCTACGCCCTCAAGCCAGGCAGATACAAAAAAACCCCAAACACCTGATTTTATATATATATATATTTTTTTTTTTTTAAATATAATTTATATAATTAGAATTTAATTTGATAAGTGATGTTGGATCCTGGACAAACCAACAGCTACAAAAAAAGCTCTTATACAACAGCAACTGAGAGAAGAGTTACACATCTATTCAAGATCTTCCCTAACAAAATCAGGACATTTTAAGTTTTAACATATTCCTGTATCTTTGTTTACAGGCACCCTTGAGTAGAACAGACAAAATATGGAGGATGAACACACATTCCAGTTTAAGGCTGGCCAAGTGTCACCACACAGCACAAGGGAAGAGAGGACTCTGAAAAGTCGCTCTTCCCAGCAGCAAGAAGTGGGTACATCTGGAATCTACTCTCCCCGGGCATGTCAGGAAGCCAAACAGCCTTCAGAAAAATATTCTGTTTTGAATCAGTAAATCTACAGCATTTTGTTCCTGCCAGAAGCAAGGGAAAGACCAGGATGAAGACTGCCAGTCAGGAAGTCAGTACTCTAGCTGCTTGAAAACAAATAAACCAAACCCACTGCACAAGTTGGCAGTTGTAATCCACAGTGAGAAATGTTGTTTTCATTTAAAAAAATGTATAATTTTAGATACGCTACAGTAGAGGCTATAAATTTATAGCATCCATTTTTGTTAGTCTTTCTACAGAAAGCAAACCTTTCAGCCATCCATGAATTGAAAAGTCATGAAATATTAAAAATTTAGGTTCAATGACCCATTAAATATGTTAGATGCAACTGCAGAATATATTTATAGATACCTTTATACTTCTTGCATAGATACCACACAAAGCATTCAAAAGTACCAGTTTTCCATCTCTTATTCAGTTATACTTGGTTTTATCAGATAAAGAGCATGAAATATCATCTGTCAGCAATTAACTGTAAAGCAAAAAACTGTGTTCTTCAAACACAACACTTGTTTTTTATGAAGTTTCCATCACCCTTTAATGCAACTGTGAAATTCTTCTAGTTAATGCCATGTATCACTTGGTTTTTCTAACCTGGAAAAAACCAGCTTCTGACACTTGTGCTTGGCAAGCACACATGTTGGGCAAAAAACTTAGAGCCAACCAAGGCAGTCAGTGTGCTGTCCCACCCATCAACAGTGCCAGTCAATGAATTAGACAAATGATATGCAGGAAGGGAATACCTGCAAAAGGAATGCATTTCTTAGTAACAATACACAGACAATTAGTATTTCTCCTGCCTTCACAGCATTTGAGGATAATTCTGTCCATTTAGATGGACAGAAACATTCAAAGACAAACCACTCCAGAGTCCTAAAAACATCTTGCTATATGCATTGTGTTAAAATTTGTGCAGTTAGCAAACATTTACTATATGGCTCCTACATCAGTGCAAATCATTTATGGAGCAACAGAGTCTGAAACAGTGATGTGCTACAGAAGGCACTTTCCATGTCATTCAGGAATAGAGTTGGCCAGGCATGTGGCAACAGCAGCAGTGGCCACAAGTTCTGGGGCCTGTTAGTGTGCAAGAAACAACTGGACATGGCACTTAGTGCTATGGTTTAGTTGCCATGGTGATGTTCATTTGATGATTTTGGAGGTCTTTTCCAATCTTAATGATCCTATGATTCTAAAAGCATTAAAAGAACATCCACAAGGTGTCCTATTTTAGTTTCAGTGGAATACAGTGCAATCAAAAAAACAATTTCACAGGTTTCCATGACTAATGAACTTACTTATTTTTGCAGTTAATAGTTGTGATAGCCCCTCTGTTTTCCGGATAATCACTGTGTCAATACTTTTTGATAATATTCAGTAAATATAAATCCGAATTTTAAGACTAAAATTAAATCACTGTAAAAAGCTTTAATTCCCCAGAAGTACTATATTGATCACCAAACTCTGAAAAATCCATACAAGGGATCAGTAAGAAAGGTGTGAAAACACCTGGAAAGAATCAAACAATCAATGAAGTCTTTTGATCTCAACAGATGAAAAACAGTCACCTCATACTAACACAGCTATTGCCTACTGCAGTGCGAAAATAGAGGAGGAAAACAAAGCTGAACAAAGAAAGAAGCAACTATGATTGGTAAAGATACTACTAGGGTCTGACAAAAAGCTACTTGCCACTCCAATCAACTATTACATCCTGAACATTTTTGCATCTCCTTGGAGGCCTTTCACATAAGCTTTACATAAGGTTCAAGTAGATCCCATGGTTATGTTCTGGAATCTCTTCAGTCAGCAGAAACAGAAGTATTGCTCAAGGATATTGTAAAGTGTCCATAGCAGAACCTGCACTGCAGTCAATAAATTTCAGGAAAAAAGTATCAAAGAACCAACTGGTGAGGAAGTGTTGCTATCAGCCTGCTATTCCTCAGAAAGAGAAGCTCAAACAGCAGAGGCCAAAATGTTGTGGTATGCTCTGGTTGTGAACACTTAGCCTGGGAGACTGTCCCTCTCTGCTGCTAAAGACTCAGGCCTGCTTTTTAAGAAGTTCTCAACACATCTTGTCCAAGACGACACATCAACACAGGTAAGATGATTACTGCCAAGACCTGGTTACTTGATCAGGCCATACAGCCTATTCCTCTGAGCTGCCTGGCAGTCTGCACCTTCTTGATGGCGGTGTTCAATTTTACTACCAGAATGCACATCTTGTCCTGTGGAAGCACTACATACTGTTAAAACTTGACTAATTCTACCTGGAAAGTGCACCAAAACTTTGTCATCTTAAGAAAATTTTAAGACTAACTGCATGTCTCAGACACAATTCTGCATTTAAAAAAAAGAAAAAAAGAAAAACCAAACCAGAAAAAAAACCCCAAAAAACCGTAAAGGCTCATACAAAGACTTCTCTGACTCTAAAACTGTTCTCATTTATTTTATAACAGAGAAATTGTGCAATATATGTGCTACCATGGTAACAACTCACTTTATTGAACAAGAGAGAAAATAATTATCCCAAACCTGCATATCATGCAAGCACATGCAGTAAATTTAGTGCGGCCCTTTCCCCCCCCCCCCCCACCTTGCTATTTTTCTTCTTGCAAAGAGAAACAGATTTTGAATTTATACCTTATAGCAAGCCAGGCATCATTTTGCCTGTCCCTCCCACTTCTTTGTATATTTTACACATCTTGAGTGCATGATGTGAAGGGCCTAGTTACTTAGAAAAAGAAAAAGGGATTAATGAATCAGAAATGCTCTTCCCCCTCCTGAGTTAAGTACAGAAGACTCCTATGTAAATGCTTAACGCATTTAAAAAAAAATGAAGCCCTAAGGCAAGCACAGCACATGCTTAGTATTCACTCAGTATACTTAAACAGGAACTCTTAGTTTATAGTAAACCAAAAGTTATTCACCTCCAAACATAAATTAAACCTGATTTTACTGTTCTGTTCAAATATTCCTTGTGATACTATATTAGTGAACATATATTTATGTACAAGGGACAGATATATTTTCAGAAGAACTGCATGGATTTAGCCATACAAATCCAATTAATCTCAATAGAACTTGTATGGCTAAATCCCCTGTGCTCAGCTTTGACATTTTAGAAGCAGTGGGGGAGGTTTTTCAAGTACTGAATATGTATTATACAAAACTCAATTTTCTCAAAGAGAAATAAAATAACATGTAGATATATACAGATACCAACAAACATTATTTGATTCTGTCAAGAAAAACATATTCCTAGCAAAGCAGGCAATGATTTCCACAAAACTGTTTTACAAAAAACCCCAGTATTATCCTGCAGCCTATGAGATAAAACTAATCGCATGTTCATATTAGTTGGATAAATTATTCTTATTTTACCTCCAGTTTTGATCTTTTTACTTCATTTGCAGTGCATCTGCCTCTCTGATATAAAATGTTAAAGAATGAATTTAATCCAGTGTTCACAGTTGGAGGATGTGTTTGGGATGCATAAAATTCATGTCTTGAAAAGATCACTTTAAAGAAGTGACTTAGAAGTGCTGTTTAGAAAGACCATCTTATTTTCAAGAGACTTTTTTAACTTTTTTGGTTTATTTACAGTCCTAAACAACTTAGAGTAGAAACAAAACTACTGACTTCAGCAACAAAGAATGCAGCTAATTTTAACTATCTTTTAGTAGATTTCTTCAGGTACTAGAAACAATTTATGCATACACACCTTCATGTATACATACAATACAGGCTGCGCAAAATCTTAATTTACCAAGTTGCTGTCTTCATGGAACTGGAACTCTCCAGAACATCCAAATACAACTTATATTGGTGGAGAATTTTTTCTGAAACATAGTCCTTCATAAATACATACACACTTATACTATTGAGTATATTTAATACCTCCCCTATGAAGATCTTACAGAAAATAAAAATACAATTCCAGTTCAGTAAAACTTACAATTCCGTATCAAAAAGGCTACTCTTAGGTGCCTTCTCCCTTCCCCTAAAGCCCTCAACAATGAGTACCAGGATTTCAGTTCATAATCCAAATACCACTAGAGATGTATGTTTCCTATACAGTCGTTGAATAGTTAAATCCTAAGAGTCTTTCAAGTGCACAAGTGATATAATGTCTCCTCTCACAATAATTCAGGTTTTGCATTTGCCAGTATTTTTTGCATGGAAACCTTTTTTTTCCAGCTCAAGTATGAATCACACAGAGGCAGTGGAGACACTTTTGTTTGTTTTTGGTTAAAGAAGAAAAAGTGACTATTTGGGAATTAGCTGGGCATAGAAAGCACTTAACAAGCCACTAAACGATTAGGACAAATTCACCCAACAAAAGCCATCATGTTGCAGTTTATTTTTTCTGTATATGAATGGGTTAGCTAGTTGCTCACAGGAAGGGTTAGTGCACATGCTAGATGAGAAGTTTTATTTAAAGTGTGTTGTATTTCAAATTAATAATGACCATTCAACTAGTGTATCCTCAAAGACAGGCACAGTAACCACACTTCCTGTCTGAAGTTGATGATAAAGTTACTATTTCGTAAGAACATAAAGCCATTATAAGCAATGTATTTCTGTAATGCTGTGTTCTGAAAGCCTTATAATCCAAATTTAAACAAATTCCTAAAAGCAATAGTGTGTTACAAGAAATACACATTATCAATTGAAACAGTATCTGACACAGTAGCTTCCCTGGCCAGAAGCTCTTCTCAAAGCCTTCCCTGAATCTTGCTTTATACAAGAGCTGTACATTTTGGGGTACAGAAGTTCAGTATATTAAATATGTGCCTGTTGCTTTGGAGCAGAGCAGCAACTCCTGTTGCTTATTACACTGCCTTATACTCTACATGCCTTCTGCTCCTCCTGCTTCCCCACTTCTCAGTCTTAAGATGCTCTACGCCCTGGTGCCTGGGTCACCAGTTAGGTCCTTGCTAAATAGCCAGCAACAGGTCAAAATAAAAACCCAAACTGTGCACGTGCTAAAGACTCCTGAACTCTTGGTCTGAATGTGGACACCAATTTTCATTAGTCATAAGACCTTTTTCTTTAATTTGAAACTTGTTCCTTTCTGTCAATTTCAACCAGACCTAGGTAAGCTAAAAAAAGATGTTAAGAAGATAAACAAGGTAAAAGAACTGCCAGTTGTGTGATTAAGTCCATTTCCTTAGGAAACCAAGGTAGAAGATACCCAGGAAATGAGGTAACACTCTTGAAAAGCAAATAATGTGAATGTAAGGTACATGCTAAAGACCATCACAGTCAAACATATTGAGTAGATGGCAGCCTTAACAGCTATTCTCAACAACTTAAGCTGCACTTTCCTGATTCAGACAAAACAATGTTTAGATGCGGACAAATGGACAATCCCAGGTAACTAATCCCAGACATGTTTATCCTTTATGACAAATATGTTTTGTGGTGGGATTTTTTCTGTTTATCTTGTTATTTAAGATATAACACACACCCTTCTTTAAAAGAAATTAGAAAATCTAGAAAACTGAAAGAAGCATGAGATTTCCATGCAGTCTTCTCTGACCAAACCTTCTTGGTGGTCTTTAATAACAGTAGCTAATAACAGTAGTATCAAGGATGAAATACAGTCAGTAGCTATAAGTGCATTCCGGACCATTTCTTTCACAAATAAACTGTTAGCCATTAATTCAGAAACATAATTTCCATTCAGTTGACTGATACTCTACTGTAATAATACTGTAATAATGATACTCTACTGTAAGATTTTTCAAAGGTTATTTGTCATCATCATAATCTAGGCTCAGGGCTTAACTTTTAGTTTCTAAATGCTTATTTTCTTCAAGTGACAAGACTCTCAAACTCCTGCCTGAGTGCAAACCACAAAAAACTGTGTCTCCCTGTTTTTAGGCTGGCTCATCCCCAGCCAGAGCGTGAGTTACAGTTCCCAGTGGCAGAATGCAGCCTATTCAAAACAGCATGATTAATTTAGCTAAAAAGAAAACCACAAGCAGAGAGAAATGGATTAAATAACAAAAAACCCCTACATACATATGGTCTTATCTGAGACTTGCCTTGTTAACATTCCACTTTTCTTCAGCCAGAGGGTGAAGCACTTGCTGGTACTGCCCGAGTGCAACTGCTGCCTCTGACACTATAACCTGAATCCTTCCCCCTCCCGACACAACCCAAGGCTGAATTCAGGTATTGTTCCTCCCATTACAAAGCAACTGAAAGAAAGCCACTGCCAGGTTCCCAGAAAGCTGGGGAAAGGCTTAACTGCATTTAACCCTTCAGGCTCCCTGGAACCAGCCAGAGGACATCCTCTGGTGCCAGGGACCCACATGGTAATTCTCATGTTCTTTGTGACTATTAAAATGCTGCAATTGAGAATGCTACAGATGATACAGGCAAAGAGTAGGGAAACAGTGCTACAAAACAGAAGAGTTTTATTTTCTTCAGGTGTTACAATTCTACTATAAAGATCTAATGGCAGGACTAGAGATGTAATATGATATTAACAACTATTCATTTCTGTTTTTTTCCTCCAACAAATAAATGTATTCAACTTTCCAAATTTGTCCCCTCGGTTCTGTGTAAGAGAAGAATCCAATAATGTAATGAAGGGATGGGAAGGCAGCTGTGCCCAAAAATATGCTACCATTTCATTTGTATGATGATTATTCACAATAAATATACACTGCTATGTTTCTTGTGCTTGGAATGGAAAGATATCAGTATATATGTAATGCTTACGGATGTCCAGCTTACCACAGCTGCAACTTCACATTTAGATCCACCAAAGAAAAAGCTGGGACAATGAGGAAAAAAATATCTCAAATACTGATGAAAGTGACTGGCAAATATTATTTGTCAAAGAGGTTATACTTATATTTGGAGGAAAACTACTGGTGACTTACACTGGGCTCACCACATAGCTAACACAGCCAAAGATTCCAGTGACCCACATGAAATTATCAGTAGTCAGTTACTCAGTAAAGAAGCAGTCCAGATATCAGCTGCATTTTTATCCGAAGCATTTAGACTGACACCCCAAATTCAACAATGAATTAAAGAATTTCAGAAAAAGTCTATTTCAAAACAGATGGATACTCAAATGTTTACTTACTTTCTACAGTTTAAGACTAAGTTGTATGTTTTTTATACATTATTTATTAAGCACCATTACTTAATATCACATCCTCTTTCCTTGAACTTTTACTGTACATTCCTACAGTGATCAAACTGCCCTGGCCAATCAATCAGTTACAAAGTTGGTCAGGTCAATGACCATGTGCCATTTTATATAATGTACTGAACTACGATTACATATTTAACAATCTAAAGATATAATCAAAAATTTTGTAAGGCATTACAAAGTAACTACGGCAAATACCTGTACATCTTTTCAAGCTGGAAAATGTCACTTTACAAATGTCTCCATTTACAAGCAGTAAATGTACAAGCAGTACAGATGCCTGTACTGTGTCAGTGACTGCAACTACAAAGTGCCCCTATATTAAAGATGCGTCTTGCATGTATGTGAGTGATCACTTATCTTGGGCATAGGGATAGTTCCTGTATTTCCCAAAAATAACCTTCATTTGCTATAACAGCATGACAAAACAAAAAAACATTAAAAAAAAGAAAAACAAAAAACCAAAACCCTCCAGAAAATGAGGAACACACAGGCAAACTTGTATGCCCGTTCAAATTCCTGCCTGTTCCTTTTAAAACACATTAGAATTTAACATCAAAACGAACAGCTTTTCTCTTACTACCTAATGAAATCCAGTTATAAGTATTGTGAAGATGACAGTGATTGACAGTTACATGATGACACACTTGACACACATCACATCTGCCAATACTTACTTTTTTTCCTCATTCATGCAGGTTTGGGGTTTTTTCCCCCCTCAAAGAATATAGTATTTATTAGGTCAATATTTCCTAATTTAATATGCACAGAAAATTGCTTAACTAGCTTTTTAACAATTGGTTGTAAAATAAGATTTAATCATTTTTAAACAAATTAAACTGCTGTTTGTCAGTACTTTTATTCATATGAAAATGACCTTAAGCAAGCCTATCATCTGATGCAATAGATACTCTATATGGATTGCACTTTTATAGGTAACATAGATAAGAATATTGTTCTGCTCATGAGGCAGAGGGAGTTAAATCATGAAATATTCAGTTTTAATTAAGATTACTGTATCAAAGGCAAGGCTTAATGCAAAATTGAAGTAAGGATCAAGGTTAATGCCTATTCTAAAGCAAATTTACATAAATTATATTTCACTAGTGTACCATGAGTCTTACTTTGTCAATTTATACCATGTGAGACCATAGAAATTAAAGATGGAAAGTATCTATTAAGCCATCTTCACTCTCCTCCCTCAATACAGAATTCTTTTTCCTTCTTTCAAGTTTATGTCTGAGTGTTTTGTCCACTATCACTTACAATAGCTCAAGCAGTGGGGCATTGCACTGAAACTTCAGGGGAGACTATCACACACTTTAGCATCTCCAAAAGAAGAGTTTTTTATGGTATTCAAAGCCAAGATTTCCCTCATCTTATTTCATTACTCCTACTTAGACCTTTTTTGAACTTCTCTAAATGAATCCTTTCTTGGCACTTGAAGCCTATAAATACCTTCAGACATTTTCATCATCCCCTGGTAGCTATTTAGCCAAATTAGTGTAGGGATCATCTCTCTTCATCTGAACATCACCAAGCACACAGATAGCTATAAGTAATAATTACATGTGTTCATTTCCTTTAATCTTTCTTCACAAGTCATTCCCTTCTAGCCTTTAATTTTTGCCACTCTTCATGCCTACATCTTCTTTTATGTGTTACCGCTTTGCAATTATTTTCCTTTCTCTGAACAGCTTTATTTCAGGTCATATCCACTTTATGCAGGCTAGCTTCAATTTACCACTTTATCCTGACTTTTCACTGATGTGGGTAGGTTTTTGGTTTTTTCTTTTGTTTGTTTTTTAATAAAACATCAGGCTCAAGTCTCTTCTCCATTCATGTCAAACCACTGCAGAAAAAAATAAAATTACCTGCACTAGAGATCAGCAACTTAGCTTATTAAAAATATTATAAATTTTTAAGTGCCTAATAAATTCAAATTGCTTACATTACTCATTTTATGTTTGGCTCTTTTTCCAGGTTTTAGGCACAACCTATTTGAGCAATCAGTCTGAAACACCTTTGGTTTTTAGGGTACAGACAAATAACCTTTTTCCTTTGCATTTGTCTTTTTTAGCATCTACATAAACAATTTCACTCACAAGAAAATTAAATGCGGACTCCAAGCATTACTTTTTATCTCTACCATACTGATGACTCCCTATTATGTTTGCTACCTTTCTTCCTCATTACTCCTACACAGCGAGTTATCCCCCATGCCTGAGCACAATGTAAAGTTACAAAAGCTTCACCTGAGCCAGATGGAGACAGCTTTGCTCTCATCATGAATATCAGACACTGAATTAGAGTAGGTGTTAATCTAACCACGGAAGTGATAAAAATAGATTCCTTTACTGCTAAGGAGATACTGCCATGCTAAGTTTCTACCTGTACCACTTCATTTCTCCCAGTCATTAAGAGGTGGCCTGGATCTGGTCACAGCTGCTCAGAAATCAAGTGGGCGAAAGCATTCCACAGGTTAGTCCCACAAAATGTCTACCACAAGGTTAAAACCAGCGAGGTCTCAAAGATTTGTCTAGGAGGGAAGGAAAAAGGCAGGCCAAGGACATGCTGATGAGCAGACTAGCCTACTGTGCAACAGCTCCAGTCAGTCAGTCCCCATGTGCTCCCAGTTAGCCACCCTTCCCCCTTCACTACTACTCAAAAACCACTGCATTCTATGAGAGAAGTTGTTCATTTAAACAAAAAGCTCACTTGTAAGAGCTAAGTACCAGGGTGAATTTAAGTGGCAAGTCTCTGTCACTATTAACTAATAAGTAGTCAGCTCAAAACAAATGGTAGATTTTTCAGGATATAACTAAAAAGCAATATAGAGATTTTGTGCCATTGATGCCTCTACTATACCTGTTCAGTGAATCAGAACAGATTACTTCAGACTCCCAGTCTTCTAGACTGTCAGTCTAGCATCTTTCACAAGCACTACAGCCCCACAAATTATTAAAAAGCTTTTCTCTACACCATCAGTGTCATACATCCATTAGAGGCCATTCCACACTAGAAAATATCTGTTGCAAAAAGTCTTCCTAGGCCATATGCTAGTAATAAATAAAAAAGGCTGGAAAAGATAATTTTATAACAACAGTCTTCAGTTTTCTTCTCATGTCTGCATGGTAATCTCTTAAGTCAATCTGTTTACTCTCTGTATCTACTACAGCAATTTTTTTTTATCTATGTGTTCATTAGTTCATCTTTTGACATTCTGTTTCATATTTCTTGCCTAGATATCTAGAACACGGAACACCCTCTTACTCATTTTATGTAGGTCACAGATGGTCAACAACATATCCAGCACTCTTCAATTAGTAAACTACACCAGCCTGGGTCTTCATCCTCCCTACCTATGCTTTTTAATAATTATCCCAGTTATCACCCCTCCAATTTTTTTAAACTCACCACTAACCAGAGTCTGAATTCAGAACTTTTTAGAAGACACAATGCAGCATAACTGGACAATTCAATCCACAGGAGGAACAAGTGGGAAGGTGTACAAATCAATCACTGGCCCTAGTCTACAAACATTTTGGCAAGGAATATGACATCCAAGCAGGGATATTTGATGGTGGGTTTTTCTGTGAGAAAACACATTTCAGTCCTTCAGGACAGAATAGCTTTAGACAGTTATAAAGTACTTGCATCTGAGGCTGCCTTGATTTCATTTCTAAAGGACGGAACAAAATCAGCGTTGGAATCATCCTTTCTAAAGGACGGAACAACATCAGGACATGGTTCATTGTAACCTAGTACAGATTTTAAACCTTTTCAGTCACAGAGTGGGTTTAAATGCTCATGTCTACATCAGGTGCATGTCTATTTCTCTCCATTATGTAGAAAAGCATGCCAAGTGATTACTTCAGATGTACTTTTACTGTGCAGGCCCACATATAGTAGAACCAGTCTCATCTAAAACAATCACATTATTTTTACTGTCATGTATCCTCCTTCACCTCATATGAGAAAGGAAATCATACAGTGTTAAGGACAGAAACCTTTTGTAGCACTCAACGCACCTTCGGATGTGCCATTTTCAGCTATAATCATCATCATCATCACAGCTCTTCCAAGTATGAGCTACTGTAGGATTTGTTTCAGCTTATTTTAAATGAACAATATTTGCAACATTTACTAAGAAAATAAACTTCTCATAAGTGAGATTTACTCATACCCTGCTATCAATTTTCCACATTGCTTCCCCTCAATAATTTCCAGTTTTCATTTCCATAGATGGAGAAGAGAGATTATGTAAATTCTTAACTATTCCTCATCTACCAAGAGGCATTCTTTTGTCAACAAGCATCGTATTTTGAAATCCTCTCTTTCAAAATTAACTGTAATGCAGCTGCTTCTTTTGTCCAAGATGCTGTGGCAATCCCCACTACCCACTATCAAATGAACACAGCAAGCAGCAGAGGGTCTTTGGGGGGGGAGGAGTGTCAAGTACAAAGTCAGTAGTTAGAACTGACTGCAGCTGGCAGGGCAGAAACAGTACAAGCATTTACCAAAGTGATCCAACATATTCTTTAATGTACCATTTTGCTACCTTATGTTCTAACATTGTTCGCGTGCACAGTCCCAGTTCTTTTCAACATCATAAAAAAATAGAAGGGGTGCCCGCTACAGATACAATACTACAAATTTATTTCACATGATACAGCAAAATCATTTGTATCAAAGTGACAAGTGGGATAAAAGTACCTAAAGTGAACATAATCTAGGTAGGGAGATGTAAGACCACATTAGGCAGGGAGAGGAGGACAAGGGATCATATGAGCATTAGTCCAAGGAGCACACCAATAAAAAGAATATAACACTATAGTCAGTGCTTTGACCAGTGATTCGGAACCATCTTTCTTGCTATTACTGAAGCTAAAATTGCATTCATTTCTGTATGTGCAGACAAGTAAAAGACATATTAAGTAAGTGAAGGCTTGTCAAACTAATATCTTGACAGGATATCCGTTCCTTACAATTCTGCTGAAGTAAACACCAAGGAGCGAGTAAAGCTATTTAGGCTGAAAGACAAAAGACAGTAAAAAGTACAGCAGGTAAAATTTGCCTTCAGTTGTCTTAAAGGTGGAATTAGACATTAGTTCTAGCCCCTAGGAAAGTGAAAAATGGGGCATTCCATTTGACTATTTAACCACAAGACTTAGCTCTAGTTTTGAAATTTTATTTCTGTTAACCAGCTTCTATACAAAAGAGAGACAACAAAGAGATAGTTCTTTGCCCCGAACAGGTTGCAATCCAAGTGGTGAGAAAAACCAGTCAAATTATTTTTAAGAAAGATAAAATTTATGCCACCTGGGGGCTCAAAAGGCTCTTTTTAGTCTTTAGTCATATCTTTTTAGTCATACCATCTTAAATCAAGAGATTTGCAAGAGAACTAATGAACTGTATTCTGATTCTCTGATTTACCTTATCTCAGTATTGTATCATATCTTATTTCTATAAATAGCTGGTGATTCTGGAATAGATTTTGTGCACACACTAAATGGATAAAGCAAAGTGATTAAAAAACTTATCATATACAAGCTGGTTTTAGATATATATATTATCAAGGGAGGTTGTGCAGTACTTGCTTAATTTATCTTTGCTGTCTTAACAGATGAACCAGATGTACTATTATGTTCTTTGTTCTTCCCTAAAGAGGGGATGAGCCGATTATTTATCTCCAAACAATAGGACTTCATGTACCACAGTGAAGAATTATTTTTTTTTAATCAGGGAGGCAATCACTAACAAGCTTCAGCTGCAACTGCTTGATGCAAACACAGTGTGAATTTGTTCCTGGAGTATTAGACGATGTTCCTTCCACTGAATACATGAAACCAATTTCTAAGTAACTGTGTAAAGAAAGGGATGGAAAGGATGGAGTTTGGAAGCAGGAAAATTCTGTTTTGTCTTTCATGTATTCATATTTACTTCTTTCATACACTAACACATTTTCATAGATAAGTTAAATCTTGAAGCTTCAAATACCATTTACAAATAATGCACTGAGAGAACAGAGAATAAAGAAACTGTTGGTTGATAGAACCCATTCCCTGGGCAATCTAAGACACATGAAGGGCACAAGGAACATATTATGTTCACAGGGCCACAAGAATAGTTTGTGAAAGTTATTAAAAAAATTTACAGAGTATATAAAATTCTTCATCACTACATAGCAAATTTACATACCTACCTCAATCACAACTTTTATTTAAATATATATTGAAAAGTACAAATTTATTCTAAATCAGTTTTACAAAGCCTTAAAAATACCTACGTGCTGGTCAGCAAATTCTTGGGGACACAAATAAAAAACAAAGATCAAGAAACAAGAAAGTTTTGAAATGCATAAATTTTCCTAGATAAAAGACATCACAAATTTAGGATTTTTCTTTATCTTCCTGATAAACTCTATCTGAAGTCCTCACTCCCTTTCCTTGTATTACAAGCCTTTCCTTGTAATAACCAAAATGTCTTCCATAAAACTAGTTTTCAGTAATTCACAACAGTTTGTCTTCTTAAATACACTGTTTTTAAGACAAAGCTTAAGTGCTACGCTGGGAACTGTTACCAGAAGATCTTCAAAGAAATAAGGTAGGTTTTCCACTTGAAATTACTCTAAAGAAAGAACTCAAATAGAATAGAATAGAATTTTATTACAAAAACCTCCCAAGAGATTCTAAAGCTCTATTAACAGTATACCCCCGAAAATGAAAACACAATCAAACTAGGTCAAACAACATAATGTAGCTGAATTATCAGTTTTTCTAAAAGGTCTTTTCTGTATCACCTAAAATTAGCAGAAATCAAGCATATTAGTCTCTTCATGATTTTAATTAGTAAGTACTACTCGAACTAAGAATACCTTTATTTTTATTTGCAGCCATGCTGAGACTTAAAAAAATAGAGTCATCTATTTGGTTAAAAGTAATGTTTTCTCCTTTGCTTTTGCTTAACAGCAGGCTCTCTCAAGCTGCCATAGTCAGTGCTAAAGTGCTAACTATGTCACCATGCTGTGCATCACATTAAGTTCCCATTTCAGCTCATGAATTTCTGCCAGATTAGTCCAGTAACCAATAACAGAAAACGAGAAAATAAAGAGTTATTTATTACCTCTTATCACCATTTTCCCAAACCCACTGAAAATCAACAGAGCACTGATCAATAGATTACTGCGCTTTCTAATCAATAAGAAGATCCAGGAAAATAAAATGTGTTGGATGCATAATATACCTATAAAAGGATACAGGATCAAAACAAACTAGGATCAAATACAACAGTAAAATTATATTTAAAAAAATGCAGCTAAAAATTGCCAACTGCTAAGAAAGCTGTGCTACCAATTTATACAAATCCTGCATGGGCAACCATGAAGTCACGGGATCAAAAGGTTGTACTACAAACCCACATGGACAATAAACATGAAGGGGATATACCAATTATAAATGAATGCTGTGGAAGGTATTATAGGACGTTATAGAAGACTAACAGATATTCTGTGCTGGCAAGAGGTGTCTATGTATCAATCACATTGAAAGAGGAGAGGAAGTTTATTTAGACCAGTAACACAAGTGAGGTAAGTCCAGAGCCTACGGTTTATATATGATCATTCCTGTCACCAGGAAGGTATGAGGCAAAGATCTTCTGACCGACTAGATAGAAAAGTATACCATAAATCTTAATAGCTCTCATAAAGAAAAAAAGAAAAAAATTTATCTCTTGAATGACCTTGCAACATTATCAATTAGATAAACTTATTTAACACTCAGCCAGAAAATGAGAAACCTCACTGCAATATAAACTTCAGTCATGAAGTTCTGAATGCTAAACTCAGCTGAGAACAGGATAGAAATATATTCTGCCAAAGAGTCACGCTCCACACTTACATAGCTACTGTCTGCTATGAAATTCTCAATTATTTCAGGTAAAATTTTAGCACTGGCTCTAGCCATTTATCCAGAAAAAGGACAAGCACAACACTTAGGAAATTTCACAGTAAACAAAGCAAAGCAAAGTGGTTTCAGAGAAGGAAAAACAGAATCAGCAGGAACTTTCACTTTCCAGCATTTTGCTTAACTTCAAAAAAAAAAAAAAAAAAAAGTGAATCTACTTATGGACATACAACCAGTACAAGGGCATGCTTTGTATTTCTCACATGCTGTAGAAAATAAAAATGTCCCCCCACTCACCTTTGTTCCTCTCCATAATAAGGCCTCTTAAGGAATACTGTAGCACAACACACATTTTAAAGCAGACCTTTTCCTGTGGAAATTCACCTACCTGCTCACTTTTAAAACAAGGAGTATTCTACTAGTGTTAAAAGAACGTTAATGATAGTGTTAATGGCTCTAGCCAAGCAAGATGCAAAATGTTCCTACAAGCAGTACTCGCAACAGCAAGGAAAGCTGGAACAGAGTACAGCTGATCCAGCAAAACTGAATGACTCTTGTTCTGTCAAGAGCTGTCAAATGTGGAATGAAAAACTTAGTATTTTCAAACATTAACACAATCTGAACTTGTAGAAGCAATTAAGAGTGTTTTCCATTTGGGAAAAAAACTGTTGACAGTATTCATAAGATCGAATCAGAATTATAGAATCAAAGAATCAAATTCCTCTTTATGAAATTCCTACATCAAGGGAATCTAACATAATGCACTAACAGAGGTAGACCTACAATCAGTATGTGGGTATCTGGTGTACAGAAAGGCTACAACACAAGACATGACACAAATCAAATAAGTAATAACAAAACCAGACATTCTTCCAATCTTGCAATCAGAATTTTACCATACTCGACAATTCACAAAAAAGGGCAGTTTAAATATCAAATTAGCATCTGAAAAAGCAAGATATAAAGCATGCTTCTAACACAACAGGGACAAACATCTTGCAGGTAAATTGCCACATACTCTTTCAGTTTGCATACAGAATATACCAGCTACTCCTTATCCTGTTCATGTAAGGCAGACAAGAAAGCAAGAGAAAAAGAAAACAAAACCTGTCAGATTTTTACACTCCAAGAAAGGGTACTTTCCCCGCCCCCCACCTTAATGAAAGGAAATTACATTCCTCTGGCTCCCTCAGCTGGAAGTATGTTATGTACATCAGTGGATTTGTGTATTTCTAAGACTCATAACACATTGGCACTTAACACACTACTCTAAATCTCGTATCTGCAGGCTTATTCTAAATTCAGATAAAAAGCTCTTGCTCCACAGAAAACAATTTGCATTGTTATTTATCTTTATGCTGATTGAAAAAAAATCAGGTTTGTTAATCTCCATTCCCAATTCTTACACATTTATAACTACATTAGTTTTACGAGCTTGTGGTACTCTTAGGAAAATTCTAACGCTTTTCTTAGACCCAGTATCAAAGGGATAAGAAATGTCTAATACATGAAATATAGACTATGATGTATAAGGTAACCGATGTGCCTCCATATACTCACAAACAGCCTTTGTAGAAATCTCTGCTTCCAAATGCACTATAGTCAGAACTGAATTCTAACTACACAAATATCTGAAAATATTTACCAAATACAATGCCTAACATCAAAACCAAACCTGGGATGACTCAACTTTAATGCATTAGAGTAAAAATGCAAACAGAACTGAAGCTACTCATTAGTTGGTTACCTACTTGGTAATTTTCAGCTATTAGCATACTCTGAGATGTTATCAAACCTCTCTGCAGAGATGCCTTTCCAAACATTTACACGTGTATTAACAGGAATAAAATGCATAAAAGTATGCAAGACAGAGGGTTTCATTCCACTTTACCTTAGATAACATCATAGCTCAAATCTACAAGTAGATCTAATCAATTTACTTTATGAAAAGCTTATTTCACAAGGAAGCAGAAGTAAGATAAAAGGTCTAGAAAATGACAAATAGTCAGGAGAACTTAATTGATTTGAAGAAGCAATTACTGTTCTGGTAGTGGAAAAAGTACCGGTTAATTTTGGCTTGTAAACGATAACAACATCTACTTGCTTAGTGGTTCTGTTATGAAATTAACAGCCCTTGTCCCCTTCAATGTAAAATAAGCCCATTTATATTAAATCCGTGCTGATAATTCTTGCCCAATGTTTTATGCATAAATTCACTTGTGTCCTATGCTAAGGTACACTCTTATAAAGAGAATAATGTTATAATTTCTGTCATTGTATTTCCTGTGGGAAGCCTTAAATGAAATACTACAGCTCTACAAACCAGGACTGATTGGACTCTCAGAATCTTTGCAGAATGCACTTGCAGGAGGCATTATAAAGTCTCTTTGTATCCCTCCATTCTGTAGTAAGTGCACTTGGACACAATGTACATTTCCTATTCTGAACAGAAGGTCCATGTGGGCACACAATTAATACTCCTGGTTGTTCACTAAGCCTGAAAAAAGCATCAACTGCCTTACCAAAATAAGGAAACTCTCACTTATCTGTTGTTGTAGGATACAGACCACATACCCCATAGCTGCATTATTATCAGCACTGTGTGACAGTACATTCACATCTTTTCATCATTTTCACCATGTTTTATCTTTTAAAATTCCTCAGCCACATGTTCAACCCAATCACATATCCAACCAGTCCATCAGTTGTGTGAGTTTTGTCCCAGGCACAGACTGTGCTGCCCAGTTGTGACAGCAGTGTCATATTCAGTATGTTAAATTATTATACAAAAATGAACCTGAAGGAAAGTATTTAAAGATCTTACCCTCTGAAATGGCTGCAGAAATCAACAATGCTCTAAGCTCTGTTATCTCTTGGTTTAAAAACCAAGCAAATGAACACAAACAAACAAATTCAGTGACATGTTACACTAACACACAATGTATTAAAAAACAGTACCATGACAAATTAGAACTACTAAAAAATCGAGTGAGTATTCTGGAGAAAAATGAGCACTAAAAACATCTCAGGTGAATGCAGACATTCATTCTGATTAATAGGCTATAATTAAAAACCCCAGACCTTATGTTAACTTCGTCTCAAACAATCCTCACTGGATGCCTGAGAAGTTTTTTTAAAAAGAGCATAAAACCAAGAGAAATTTCAACTTTAAATGGTAACTGAAACAATTTTCATTTGCAGAAGGGGAAATTTGCTGTTACTCTCCTGCTAGTGAGGAAAAACAAAAATGAACAAGATCAATTTCTTCTCATGTAACCCAATTACACCAAGAAGTTGTGGAAGATTACTGAGCTACAGACAGCTTTGGCCTCGAGAGGATGTGCCCGTAGGACTGGGAAAGCAGTAGAAAACACTACCTGTGGCCTTGGACCAGGCATGGGAAAACAGAAGAAAGAGAAAAGGTATGCTTTCCCAGGCCGACAGGCGCATCCTCTCGAGGCCAAAGCTGTCCATAGCCCAGTAATCTTGCACAAGAAGTTACAGCAGGAAAAAACCTTAGTCTTGTATTAGTTGCAAAGATCATGCTTCTCACAGAAACACATTAACTTCTTGCTTGGAAAAAAAAGTATGAGGCTATTTTGAGGACTAATAACATTAAAGGGCAAAAGATTACAATTAAAATTTTAAGTTGAAATTCTATTTAGTAAAATTGAAACATTATCAATAAGCCCTAGCATTAAAAGGAAAAATTGAAATTTTGCTGCTTATTAGCATAGAAGTTTCACTTTTGAATAGCTAATAACCAAAATTTTCATGTGAATAGAAATCACGCAGTGAAGCAAGAAGCAATAAGAAATACCACAAAATCAGCAAATGACAGATCTTAAAGCAGCTGCTAGTCCTTCTTGAATCTTGACTGCAATTGTTGATCAACCTTAAAGGCAAGCCATGCTATTTTCTGACAATACATGGGAAGAATTAATACACATTTGGTTCATGTACAGCCTTTCAGTTTACAAATTAAAGAGCACATAAAATTAATCTTTACTCAGTTAAGAAGCCAAATATTTGACTTAAAAAATTTTAATCTTCTGTACGATTCTAGAATGACTTCCCTGCTGTACACACAAACAAGAAAATATAAGCTTGTGTTACCTAACAGTAAAATGTATCAATACTGCTAAGGATAACTAAATATTTACTATGTTTGAAAAATGCAATTACAGAACAACTAAGGGCAAAAATCAGTGCAATATAAATTGTTTTAAACTGACCAAGAAAAAAAATGTAATTAAATATTATGCCTAGCTTAAACTACTTTTTAATTTTAAAAAACTGCTTAAAAAAACCCTACTTAATTTTAAAAAACTACTTTTTAATTTTAAATTCTGCTGTATTTTATATTACTTACATTAGACATTTCAGTACTTTTAACTAAAATTTAATGCAAAAAACGCTTTATAATTGCAAGTATTTTAAAAATTATTTAAAAACTTTTATTTTTGTATAAATGTATTTAATTTCAACTTCTTTGCCCTCAAACTGTTACGGTTTACAATCTTTTTATATCTTTATATCTTAATCTACAGATATCAGAAAAATAAAGAATTACAGCTATCCTTTGGTAACACTGCCATCTAGTGCACGCTGTAAATTAGAATGAAGCACTGCTTTGAACCTTTTCATTCTGTAATGTAGTTGAAGGAGGAGCTACACTCTATGTACAAAGTATGCCTTCAGTACTACTTAACTGTGCATTGGAATAAAGACATACGTTCTTTCACATGGGATGCATGTTAAATATGCAGACATGCTAATTTTAAAAATACACCGTAAAACACTGTTATACAATACATTCACATCTAATGCATACCAAGATACCTTTGGATAGCCAAAAATAAGAGAATACACAGCTAACATCCTACACACAAACACATGTTCCTGGAACTCTACATGACAATAAATTCAAATATTCCTTGGTTAAATTTGACACCTAACAATGAAAGGTAAAAAATATTTCAGTATGTAAAAGCTACTTACAACTGGAAAGCAGAAAGAAATTGTGAATTTCCAAGGTGGAAATTATCTAAGAATCAAGTTGACAGTAGAAAACTATCTTTACATATACAGAATAGGTCAATATACACGTGATAAACCCAGAGCTCAAAGGAAAGTATATTTACTTAATTCCATTTAACTCTATAGTTATACTGCCATCTAGTGTAATGGGATAGTCACTCTTCTCTGCAAGACAGATTCTAAGTCCAAATGAAAACCATTAGATACATCTACCATAGCAAACATCTTTCACCTGTAAATACCTTATTTTATCTGCTCCTTTCTCACCACTACATTTTTGTAACATGTGTTATATGTGGCTAAGTTACAGATGACTAATTTTGGCCTCTGGACAGTGAACATTTATACAACTGAAATGCAAACAGGCTTACAGACTTCAATGAGAAACCAAGGAATTAGTCAGCACAGAACACAGTCCAGGATCAGGAAGAAGTAGATATTAGCAGATTTCAGACCATTACACAGATAAAAATACTGAATTCACAGCTAGTAATATAGACAAATACTATTCTGAGCCTTCAATTTAAATTATTGCTGTGGTCGTTTTCTCATTACATTTAATTAGAATGATGACTTGCAAAAAACATGTAAAACCTTTTTGTGAATTCCAGAGACTAAAAAGTAAAAAAAGTAAGTACACACTCACCTGGGAAAATATATTTGCAGTTGGAGCAACTCTGTTGTCCACAATACTATATAATATTGCTAACAATCTGTCCAGGGGAAATGGCTTCGGCCCTAGGAGGTGATTGCTGGTCTGCAACAGAAACAAAATTTTTCAACCCAATAGATCTTTCTGGAGTACTCACATCTTTCTGGTCTCTGAGGAGGCACTACAATTCACAGTAGTCTTTTATAAAGCCTACTTAACATTATGCAAAACACTGAATACATGCTTATTAATCAAGTAAAGATACAGACAAAGAGATCTATATAACATGGCAAGTGTTCAAACTGCACAATAAATAGGAACATTTTTGAGCTGTAATAGAGGATCTGATGCCAAATTTCCTGTCACTAGATTTATACATTTACTTGTCCTATTAAATAACCTTGCCCAGTCTAAGGATTAAAGAGGAAAGACTATGTTTTGTTGCATTCACAGAATCAGAGAATGGCTTGCATTGGAAGGGAGCCTGAATATTCCTTCCAAAGAAGAGGGACAAAACTGGAGAGTATTCCAGATGCAGCCCAAAGAGTGCTGAGTGTAAGATTCAGTGCATCTGTCTCCTACAGGGTTAGCTGGCTAAAATAAAGAGTTTAGATGGCTGAGCCCAAGGTCAGCAACTTTGCTGTTAAGAGCTGCTGTATAATGAGGTACTGGACAGATACAAAAAAACTTATCACAACACAGCATATTTGCTCAACTTTACATTTACAGAACTCTTTTTCACCCTACACACCTCACACTTCAGCTGACACTGATGGATGTTTCAGGCATTACAGATTATTGTATGTAGTAACATCGCATTTGCTTGAATTCAAAGAAATTAAGTTCCTGATTTTTCAATGTTGAGCTTTTTTAAAGTAGCCAATTTTACAAAAAGGAGAAATACAGTTCATAAGCCAGAACTGGATAGTTTTACAACTCAGGTAGCATAGTTAGGACTACAGAGATTTATGACCAATACTGTCAAAAGTTCTTACAAGGGAAATACTTGTTTCCTTTTAAGCTTGTATTTAATTCTCTCTACTTTGTAACCCACTGTGATGGGTTTGATAAATCCCAAAAAACTCAGATTAAGGTTTTAGTTTTAGCTAGGCCCCACTTCTGTGGGTC
>JAWWEU010000040.1:12135802-12207966 GCA_035583155.1 Acropternis orthonyx
TTTATATCTATCCATATATATGCTGTAAATTTCTGTAAATATATGTATATATACCAGTTTCAGTTTTAAGTTTTTTTCCCCTCACTTCTTTTAACTGAAACTCTGTCACATTGGGAAGTCGTTGGCATTTTGCCAAGAGTCAAACCAAAACAATAACACCCACTTGCCTTTTTTGTACTGTACATTGATATATTCTTACTAGAAGAGCAACCAAGATTACAGAGGATTTTCAAGGGAAACTTTGTTTCTAGGAAAGAACATGTCAAATATACCACCAGCACCTCTGTGGCATTAGTCATCAGTAAAACACAGCCACACATTTCTTCAGCAAAACCAAAAGGTATTTCCAATACATGTTTTAACTTTTCAAATCCAGGAGGTGTCCCCAAAGCTACTTCTTGGCTGACAAAGCAAGCAGTGTGAAAAACCATGGAAAACATGTAAGTCAAAACTTTAGCATGGCACCCTCAGTCAGAACACAGACATGGTGTAAGTTTGAATAGTACAATTGTCTTGCCCTTCTGCTTTTAAACATGCCAGTTTTGTGAAGCATATTCTTTACTATCAACAAAAAAAGTCAACAGAGTAATTAAAATGGGTGCACTCCAAGCAGCTATATAACAGAATTAGCATGCATAATCTCTGAAGATCTGTTTAGTATATACAGTTACTTCAGAAATTTCTTGCTCTTAATACTCTCAATGCTCTGCTTAAACAGAATACTGTTTGGAATTCTCAAGGTATCTAAGAGAAATGCTTTCCTCTAGAAAAGCCAGAAGAGTTAACTCTAAGAGAGTTTAACTTCTAGAAGAAGCACTTATTTTTTATTTCTCCGACAGAAATAAATTCTTGGAAGAACAAGAATTGTTTAGAAATTCCTTCAAACATAACATGATAAAGGCTAAAAACTTTACAAAGCTTCCGCATGGAGATAAGGCAGAATGCTACATATTTTCAAAAATGCAAGGGACTCAACATCTCTCTTAAAAACAAAGATACCCTCCACAGTCAGAAAACCTGGTCAAAAACTTTTATAGCCATCAAATTATCAAATTAACTCTATCA
Source organism: Acropternis orthonyx (assembly GCA_035583155.1). Lineage (NCBI taxonomy): Eukaryota > Metazoa > Chordata > Aves > Passeriformes > Rhinocryptidae > Acropternis > Acropternis orthonyx. Next base: position 12,136,868 of record JAWWEU010000040.1, read on the forward strand.
TCTTTCAACCTCATTAATAGATTCATTGTTCAAAAAAGACCCTTCCCCAGTGGCCACTATCTGTGCTTGTGCTTTTTATCTATCAGGCTCATGTTTCCATTGCTTACTTGCCACCATCCCGCAACTGCAAGCCATGTATTCACATTCCAAAATCTCATGAACAAGAATAAGAACCACAAGTGCTCTTTCAAGAGTAAAAGCTTAACCCAAACTAAACTATCTGCACAAAAGGGAGAAACTCCTTAACCTCAGCTGGCTGAACTGTCAACCTTTTTAGCATCTACTTAAAGACAGAACTATAACTGTCCTTATTTTTTAGCAGAAAGCATTTCTAAAGTTCTCTGGTTGCTATATGAATGAAGTATGTTCAGTTGTAAGCTAGAAATTCTGATACAAAACAAATCCTAGGGTGAAATTGAAGCAGATACACAAGATAAACTCATTTCTGATAAAAAACACAGCAACACATTTGATCTTCTCATGGACTGATGTCTGAAAAAGCACATTCCTGTAAAAAGAGCTTCACCAGGAAGATCTCTCACTTGTCACCAAACTGGAAAAACATTACTCCAGGGCAACCATGCAAAGAACCCAACAAATTCTGCTGCTATCAGCAACAGGGCAATTAACAGAATGATAAAGTTAATTTCTTCCCCTCATTCACAAGATTAACTTTTTCTAGTTAAAAAAAACTCATGACCTCTGGACTGAACAGAGCTAAGAATCACAAAACAGAATTTTAGTCTTGCTGCACCTAAACTTTTAAGGAAGGATTTATTTCATCCAGTGTTAGGTTCCTGCCAAGTAGGTAGGTACAGCCAAACTAGTTTCATAAGTTCCCATTATAGGCAGTAGAAATCTAATCGATACAATTTGTGGTGCAATTCATTTGACTGAATGTAAAACCTACTTTAGCATGAGGCAAATCACACCCTACACTCCACTGGTTGCATCAACTGGCCCTGCACGGGCTATAAAAAGACACTAATTTAGATGCAGGCACTCACTGGAGTTGAGTGAATCTGACCTGTAAAGCAGACTTTAGACAAGCTCCTCTAAAGGAGGGAAGGCATACTCATAAAAACTGTCACACCAACTGAAGCAAATGAGTCTTTATTTATAAAACTACATATGCAATTCTCTATCTTTCAGTTTCCCTCATTATAGACTTTTTTCTATAAAAATTCTTTAAAGAATACAGAATTCTTTTTTGAGAGAAATTCTGAAATTTGGCTCCTCCACTGATGATGCCCTTTAACTAGCTTTATTAAACACACTTTGTTATACACAAAAATGTGGCTTTAGGAGATGATTTTACACCATAGTTTCAATAAAATAAAAATGTGTGTAACTAACAAAGATAAAATACATACCTTCTCATGTTTCTTCATAAAGTTGGTCTTTCTAATTTTCCCATGATGCTTCAAACAACGAACAAGAGCAAAGATGGAATCAAAACAGTCAACAAAGAATATATACGCTACAGATGGCAGTATTTTACTCTAGGTCTACTCTTTTAACACATCCCCAGTATTTGTCTCTGATGTTACTACCAACTGTTCTCACTATAAAGACCTAAAGTTACACTTGCCTTACTTCTTGCTTCATCATGTCCCAAGTGGTGCAAAACACAACATGCTAGTATTTTTGGTAACATGCCTAAGTCATTTTTTCTCATCTAATCAGGGACTGATGAGAAGAGGCAGTAAAAATTTGTTTTTAATATGACTTCATACCACCATCCTCCTTATATCCTCGATCATCTAATGAAAAAGACAGATGTTCTTTCCAGAAAAGTTTAAATGATGGCTACTTCATTTTTAAAATGTATCCATGCATAAAATCCATCTGAATTTTCACCTTTTATTGACCCCATTTTAGAATTTGGATGGTACACAAGTTGGCAGAATGACAACCAGGAATTTAATCAATACAATACAAAGATAGTTCAAGGTGCATGAGCTAAATAATAAAAGGAAGGAAGAGGAGAGGATGTGGGGTGGGTATTGAAGAGAGGAACATAATTTAAAAATGCACAGCTTTAAAGCAGTCTTAAGAAAGGAAGACTACTCAAAGAAAATAATCAAGTGCTCCTAGATCTCAACTGAAAATGTGAGGGCAAGACAAGGACAGAAATATTGTAAACCAGATGTTACAAACGAATGGGCTAAAAAAAAGAAATAAAAAAGACCAAGAGAGACACAAAGGATGACAAGTGTAAGTGGTATAAAATTAGTGGAGAAGAACAAGTATAATATTCTTTAAACATAGTTAAGTGTTCTTTTTCAAAATATCACCTAACAAGTTTTTTCACAGTCCTGAGAAGTACACCTTATTTTAATTATACCTTATAAGCATCCTCAATGAATCAGGGGAAAAAAACCTCAAATAACAGAATTGTTTTTTTATTATAATGTTCAAAATCTTGTACTTAGTATTTGTGGCCCTCAATTTATTCAGTCATATCAAAATGATCTCAGTAAATGTGGTTTCTCTTGACTGACTTCTGAAGAGCTTAGTATTAGACAGGGCTTAATTTCCCCTACATGATTTGTCAGATTAAAGAAAAAAAAAGTTCATTCAGTTAATACATATCACACATGCTTTGAGACAGCAAACTAATCTTTTTATCATACATTTGAAAAGAAGACTGCAGTGATAACTATGACTTTTCAGAGGGGAAAGTCATCAGGCCTGAGGTTACACAGCAGGCTTAGGATGGATCACAACAAATTGCATTCGTGCATTTTAAAGGTTACACTGGGATCTCCACATGGTGTATTTAAGTTATATCAAGTGTTTCAAAGGAAGCAAGCAGGTGCCCTACTTCTGTGCAAGCACGAAGAAACACGACATTCAGAGCTGATTTTCAATTAGCTTTTAATGCTCTTTTTTATTAAAGACTTCATATACATATTGCTATTCTTTCTTATTTTAAAGATGACCTTCCAAACCAGCTTTGCATTTTTCTCTCAATCTACTGCAAAGCTCAAATTTTCACATAACTAATAGCAGTGGTGCCAATTATCATTTCCCTGCTTTGCTGGGCTGTTAGCATTCCAGGCTGCCACAGACTGTGACTTTATTTTTAGCTGTAGTACAGCCAGCTCTTTTTGTTTGCATCCCTTTTGCTGTCTACTAATCCTTAGTTAAATCACTCCAGAAGATACTCTTCTGTAATCTGCTCTGAATCTCATTACAAACCTGATAAAAATCATATTTTATTTTCACTGTTGACATGACACATAAAAATACTCAGCTTGAAATCCCAACCAGATGTGTTGATTTTGCTGGGCTTCAAGATGCAGCTATTTCTGAAATTCAGCTTTAGACTGGCTGAAGGGCTAACTGCTACCAGATGACACATGAAACAAAAAAGGTTAACTTGTGCTTCACCAGTTCTTGGGAAAAATACCAACTCGCACTGATCAAAATACCTTCAAGGTCCTCGCTTAAAAAAATCTTAAGAGTTCATGTTTATTGTACAAAAGTTTATTTGGGTTCACGTGCAAGACTGGAAATTAACTTAGAGGTACTAAAAAAGGAGAAAGGAAAAAACTCAAATTGACAAACATGTTTACTGAACATAAACAAGATGATGTGGCACACTTTGCTAACGTCCATTACTTATATGACTCTTGTAAGCTTTCATGTTTCTTTGAGTTCCATGACTGATAGGCAAAAATCTGTGCAGAAGCACTTCTTCAGCAAATAAATCTCTTCTCTAAGAAAATGCTTTGGCCAAGTGAAAAGTACAAAGCTTGCCCATAAAGAAAACATGTCTACCTACACTTACTAGAAGGGTGAAACACCAAGAGCTTTCAGTAAGATCACACCAGAAACATAACACCAATATTTAAACTAAAGTTAAACCAACACCATGCTACTATATCATCACCAGAATGGCAGTAACTTCCCAAAACACATACCTATGGTTTTTTCTTTTCAAGAGGGAAGAAAACAATCATATGTTTACAAATTTGTCTTGCCCTCATTTTCTTCAAGTGCTTACACCTATCCATCATGAATACCATATATTTATACACACATGCATACATCAATACATACTGTAATAATTGATAAAATGCATAGAAAGCCTAATTGCAATACATTCATCCTAAAACAAGCATTACCACCATATCAACACAACACACACCAGTTAATGGAACCACATCTTCTGCAAAAGCAACTGCTTGTATGCTTCCGTTTCAGAAGCTTAAAACTGCATAAATAAGTTAATGCACTATGTCATTTTACCTCATTAAAGGCCAAGGCCGTTGTGGCCTGTACCTTACTCTGGAAACCTAAGCATAGTTTATACCTAAAGACACTGCAGACACTCCCCAGTCTTTTCTAAACAGACCTATATCAACTTACAAAAGCACAATACTTCTGCTGTAATGATGTTTCATGTATTTTGACATGAAGAGGAAGTTGGGTTTGTTAGATGCTTATAATCACTAAATGATCACTACCAATCACAATACATGATCTACAGAAAAGCTCCTGCTCTAATCAAATGAAGCACAAACAGAAACAGCTCAAAATGAATAGCTGAAGAGTTATAAACTAGGAAATTCAGTATGCACAAATCCAGAAAGCATCACTAAGCAATAAATCTCGTTACCTTAAGAAAGAATCTCTTATCTGTTCTAACAGGATTGTAGGAGGCAAGGTAAGCAGCTATTAGAAGAAATTTGGAGTAGTAAGGAAGCTCCATATGTGTATGTGCAGAAAGTCCTATAAAATAAACAAAAAGTTTATGAGTCACCAAAACCCAGACTGAACATCCACAAACTTCAAATTAGACTTGTCTGCATTCTTCTTTTCCTTCCCTCCCACCCTACTCCTGTAACTAAAAGAGAATGGCTACTTTCTCAACCCCATTATCACAAACTCAGTGAAAGGTCAAGGCACGCCACAAAGCTAAACAAAACTAGCAATCTGAAGTCTTTTTGGACTCATCTCAGAAACTATTTGAAGCATCGGAGATTCATAGATCTTCCTAAAAAACTATAAATAATTCCAGGCTACTTTCACTTAAGGTAATTTCTCTGGCAACCGGGGCAGATGAAGAGATGTATTTAAATACAATGTCAAAGCTTTCCTCTAAGACTCAACCTTCAGACTGCTTCAGACTGTGCCAAACAGCTCACCCAGAAACAGGGCTGGAGAGGTGAAGAAAGCAGCAGTGCTGCACTTCTGAAAAACAGGTCATCTCACAATTTTTAGCCACTGTTTTATTTCCTACAGAAAATGTTTTAAAAATTTTAAACTTGATCTAGGTGACCTTGCCTGCTACATGTATACTTAATTAAGATTAAAGTCTCACACATTAAAAACTCACATGAACTACAGTCTAGTGAGTATTTGCCTTCTTTCTTTTTTACTCTTTCTTTTGTATTTTTTTACCTTTATAGTTCCCTGCTTTTGGTTTATAAAGCTTATGCATAAAAATAGCATCATCAAATCACCTTATTCATCAGCTAACTATGGAGACCATTAAAGGGTGCCTTCTTTGCTCACTGGTTTCTACTGCCATAGTTTCTTTTTCTGTAAAGCACCTGTACCCTTTTGCTTTAATCCACAAATACCAGTAAATAAAGATCAAGGAATAAAACATGTTTAAAAGTTAAAATTCAGAGCCTACAGTGTGACAAGTAGCATCCTAGATGACAGCTAGCAATAATTCCCTCTTATCTAGGCATAAAAGAACAGAAGGTTCAGTTTAACTCACAAGAGATTGTTTTGCATTGCATATTAATTTTATACAATGCAACTCCAAATCAACTCAAAATAGACAACTTAGTTTAATACAGAAATATTTATTTTAACCATTCTTCTGGTCAGACAATACTGCATCACATATTTGCTGACTTACACCCATAGTAATATTTATTATATTCGTTTTTTAAGCATCATTTATCATATATATATTATCATTTATCAAATGCTGCTTAATCACACACTTTGGTCTATAACATATACTTAAAAGTCCAAGAAAATGCATTTTAAATAAAATCTCCCTTTTTGGGGCTGTCAGGTGCAAAAGTACTTCATGATCACTTGGACACGGAAGGAGGGAAGGTAATAAGAACCTGTCAAATTGAACTCCTTTGGTCAACAATGTTAAAAAAAATCACTGATCATAAGGCAAATACAGGGAACAGTTTGATGATTGCAATTATCTTAATACAATTTTAAAATAAGTAGCTATTTTACCTACTATCTAAAGAAAAAATTACGTCATAAAAATTGAGAAAATGTTCCCAAGCTACAAACTGATCAATGGACCATGACATCATCAGGAAAATATTTTATTATTCCTTCCGAAATTGTAAATGAAGACTGAAAGATATATTGAGATTTGACTTTCCAGCCTGCCTGATGTATAAAATCAACAAATCTGTACTCATCCAAGGACAGAACAGAGAGAATGTCACCATTCTGATATTTCACTCTGCCATGAGATCAGAACATAGGACAGCTGCTTTATTTAGGAAAGTGCTAATCCAGTGCCAGACACCATATATAACAGTCTCTTCTCACTTGGACAATTTTGCCAGTGGACACACAGAGGTCTGACCCTCAGGGGTCAGCCCATTCCTCATCCATTCTTACATAGGCAATATTGATTTAAAGAAGTCTACTGCTACCCAGGAAGGATCTTAGGAAAGATTACTCCCAAGGTATATGGCAAGGGAAAAAATAGTAATAGTCCTCTGTAGAACACCTTCTCAAAAAACAAGAACTGTAACTGAATACTAACAGGTGGCCTCATCTAGGTAGTTTGATTCACATGTTCTCAGATAACAAGGACCAACACAAACTGAAAAGCACACATTTCACGTTACAAGCCTCTACAGAGTTATATTTGATACCTTTCAACTGCCCAGGCTCTCCATCATCATGCTGCAAGCGCTCCCACTGCGAGCTACAAGACAGACAATGCAAATAAATAACCACGAAGTATTTATTATGGTTTTAGAGAAAACTACCCACTTGGTATATGTACTTTTTAATTTCATGACCCTGGCTAGGGTACAGTTAGTAAGAGAATAATTAAAAATGAGGTCTTACTACCTCACACATAAGTTTCAATAATGTGCAGACTGTGCATACTGGGGGAAAAAAAAGGCAAAAAAATAATGCCACATTAAGGTCTAAAAGTAAAAAAACTAATTGTAAAATACCAACTTCTTTCCATCCAACCACCACCAGTAAGCAAATATCAATAACATTCATTTCAAAAACAATGCAGAATTAGATACAAAGTAAAAACACCAACAGTTTTGATTTTTTTAAGCTGCTTAATAACTGTTTGTTTGTGAGAATAACACTGTAATTACTTCATAATGTAATTTTGAAGTCTATGCAAAAACCAAAGCAATATTGAGTCTTCACTGAAAAACTTCAAAGACATCCAGATGGATCATTCTGTCAGTGAAAAATGTCTGCAAGTAGCTTGGTGTTTTCCTAAACAGCAAAAAAATTCACTTTAAAACTTCCCTTAAGGAGTAACATTGCTAGAAATATCATATTTTGGATCATTTTATATAACACTAAGGGATTAAAAAAAACAGGTTTGTTAAAGCACCGGTGCTGTTTTGGTTTGCTTTTTAAACTTCTTTATGAACAGGGTTTATCAGCCATAAAACTTATGAGAACAATGTAACAAGAGCTCATGTAATACTCAAATTATAATGAATGACAAACCAAATTATCAAAGAGATAAGGTTTTATCCAATGTCTATTTTACTGGCAGAAAAAAAAAAAAAGTTAATTTTCGTCTCAGTTCAGGTAGCACAACAGCTGATAGCAAAGTTCTACGCTATAAATTACAACTTTAAAAAAAAATAAATCCAGAGTAATCATAGTTCTGTGACCAAAAAAACTGATATTAGAGATTTTAATTCCTCAAGTGCTTACTGGTACACAGGTGTAAACTCTAGAACTATTTTACACAGAAAGCTGAAATTTCTGATAAAAACCAAGTCAAGCTCAAATTTATAATCAAAGAAAACTGAAGAGACAGAAAGTAGTTATTTGAAATTAAACAATTAATAAGCTATTTGTATCATAATCTTTTATTACACCCTAATTAGAGTAGGCAATTACACAATGCAAAAAGTCAGGAAGATCCCAAGTAGACTGTGTAATGAAGATCAATACTGAATATAAATAAATATTTGAGGCAAACAGAAAAATGCCTCATTGCACAGTGAAGTCAAACTTGTACAAAGTAAAATCAATTCTCTTTTGGAAGGAATGGCCACTTTTCTAAAATATTAGCAAAGATTTCTACTATGTACTCAGGTTCAGTCACCAGAATACTCTATGGTCTCAATGTCATTCAAAGGAATGAAATCAGTATGTTTTTATCAAGATAAAGAAATCAAGCGATACTAAATTATTTCCCTTTACACTGTGTAACATCAGAATCACTCAAAGATGGAGAAAACATTACATCTGAGGCAATTATTACTACTCAAAATGTACATTACCATCTTTTTTTCTAGCAGTCTGTCAACTTACAAAAACAAGGACTCTAAAATGATACCAAGAGAAACAGCCCATTATCAGGATACTAGCTTTTAATGCTGTCAAAAATGGCAATTCCATGCAAGAAAAATGTTGCCCTTGGAAGAGAAAATAAGGGGTCAGAAAGCACAGTAAACCAACCTAGCTCCTTCAAACAAAGCTAAGAAACACATATGTTCAAAATCTGTAAGGTTTCAAGCATTTTGAAGCTTGCATGCACCCTTGGTACAGTGAGGATCTGCCAAGCCAACTTTACAAGTGCGTTTTAAACTGTTTGTCTATCCTGGTGATGGATTCCCATGCTTGGCAGTTTTCTGCATTACAGAACATGGATCTATCTGCATGGTCATCAGTGAAAAGGGGAACACAACCTGCTGCCACTGCTTCACTTATTGAATCTATTATATGCTACAAATACCATTTTGTTTAAATTTCCTCCTGAGATACACTATATCTAACAGTAGCAAGAAGGAAATGCACTTTAAAGAAAAAAAGATTACATCTAGTAAAAAAGAAACACGAGCCATGAAACATAGTAAAGAAATATTTAGAGAGGAAGCTTGTTAAAAACAGCAACCTTAACAAAGCAAACAAGCCCTTTGCCCCCCAGATTACCTGGATATTTCCCGGAGATAAACAGTCTGCATTGCCTTCTTCAAATGAGGTTCAATATTTTTCCAGAGTTTGCGGGTGTCACGTTCATTTGCTGCACCAAGCCAGAATAAACTCTGTTAAACATTTAACTCACACAGCACTAAAGCTCATCCCTGACACCTGAACAGTCACAGGCATGACCCTGACCATGAAATGCTATTTTAGGATGATGCACCATCACCATCCATCCAGCAGGCACATGCTGCCACCCAAGGCTGCTTCTCTGCAGCTCTGCCAAGATAATCCGGGTCAGTTTGACAGAACCTCTCCTTTCAGTTTCTCCTCTAAGCCTTAACAGAGAAATTATTTATCCCATTACTTTGCAGAAGTCCTGGTGGTTGAGTGAGGAGATTTATAAGGCAGAGGAAAGTTTTCATGGTATTTCCACTTCTGTTTCCTAAAAAGCCACGACTACATACCATCTACTGCTTCTGCTGCAAAGTCTTCCGACTGGGTGCAACTGGAATAAGCAATGCTGTTTTGAACCGAAAAGCCAGTGTCACCACACAATGAGGATCAACATAGAGCCCTCCACAAAACCCACACAACTGCACCTGTTCTCTCATACATCTGCTCAAATTAGACAGAGGCTTACCTTCCCCTCTGACCACTGGTTCACAATATTTAGAAAAATTGAGTGCTGCCTACAGAAAGAAAAAAAATTCAATATATTAAAAAGGTACTATATATTTGATGCAACTGCAGAATATAACTGGCAGAGTAATTCATTCCTTTGCAAAATCAACATTCTTTTTCAGTCAATAATCATTCCACTTGCATACAAACATTATACCGTAAAACATGGCAACATTTCTACACCTTGAAATAACAACACAAGTAATTTATCACAAGTTACTAGGTTTTGAGCTCAGCAAAATCTATTTATTGTACTCAGGGGTTGCTTTTTTTTTTAACTAACATAATAATTCACATTATTAAGTGCAATAAAACTGTTTTCCAACTTTTTTACTCCCTTCATTTTCAGATAAAACTTCCCATTCCATGAGCAGTTCAGCATGTTCTGCAGTAGGTCACACATATGGACACACAAGCAGAAATTATTTATGTGAAAAAAACAAGCAACCACAAAAAATGGTGCTAACACATTCTATATTCAAACAAACTCTTTCTGCCTAAGGTAAAATTGAGAGATTTTTGACAACACTGTATTCTAGACTTTTTATAAAATGTTTACCTCAATATCACACAGAATTTTGTAAAAGAACAATCCTCAGATTTCATTCTCCTTTTGTCCTACTGCACTTAAATATATCTCTGCTAGTATACAAAACTCAATGTAGTAGCTTCCACATATAAATCTAATAAAATTCCAGAATGTATTGTTAATAATCACACATAATGGCATGTACATTCAGAGTCTGTACTAGACACTGAAGAGTTGTTCAGAAGCCTACATTTCATTGTATATGTCTGTCATTATCTTCTAGAGAAGAGACTTGTCAACTACAAAAAGAATTTAGGGTCCAATTACATAAGTATTTTCATAATACTGGTACAAACAGTGCATCTAAAGCTAACGAAATTCTCATAAGCAGAGCCACTCAAGTACACATCTGCAAGAACTGTGACCCTGGTTTCTCTTTGTGCCTCCAGCAATCTCATTTGAATATAAAACCTGTATGGTTAATGGATAAGTTCAGCTGAAGTGTAGCAACATGTTCCCGAGGGAAACGCAGGCTGAACATTCAGATCGTCTCTCTAGCACTGATTTTTCACTGGCCATAACCACTGAACACTTCAAATTTGTAAAATTTCCTTGTACGGAGTATGGGTTTTTAAATAATAATCTGATGAGCTAATATTTGTTCTTGTTATTAAGCTTTCCTTATGCAAAGGCCACCATCAAGTAACTTTTATTCTTCTCTTAAGTTTGTTTATCATTACATTCTTCAATAGATAGATGGCTAAAATGCCTTTTTCCAAATACCTTCAATGTATTACCAGAAAACTACAGAGCACTGGAAGCCCTTTATAGCCACCAAAACAAACTGCAACCTTTATTATGGATTTTTAGGGAAACTGCACTTAAAGCTAACATCTTCTTAAGAGGGCAGATTTATACTAGATACAAGGAAGACAATTTTACAGTGAGCGTGGTGAGATACTGACACAGGCTGCCAAGAGAAACTGTGGATGCCCCATCCCTTCAAGTGTTCAGTGTCAGGTTGAATGGGGCCTAGAGCAACTTGGTCTAGTGTAAGGTGTCCTGGTCCATGGCAGAAGGGTTGAACTAGATAACCTTTAAAGGCCCCTTCTAACCAAACCCATTCTATGATTATCTCATTTTCTCTTTGTCCATATTCAACAATAAATCTAGACTTCTAGAGCACATTTGGCAAAAGACACTTCAAACCAAAACAGCAACTCTAAAGAAGCTCCTCTCACCAAATGCCTAAGTTCTTTCAGGTCCCTACAGACCATATAGAAGACACCAAGCAGAATATTGATATATGCAGCATAGAAATCTGCAGTATATTCTGGGGGATGATTCCGAGACAAGATCTTCTGCAGATGTCCTGTTTAAAACAAAAACCAAATTATGCTTATTTAAAGCCAACTTAATAAACTGACCATATTTTAAGAGTGAAAAAACAAGTTATAATCATCACTAAAAAAATGCCCAACAAAACCCACCAAAAACTACACTGATTTAAAGAACCAGCAAATATAATGGAACCAAAATGTTATTTTGAGATGTTTTGGCAAGTGGAAAAAGACAAGTCTTTTGGAGGTTGTGTGAATATAGACTTTTACATTCCAGTAGTTATTACATATTCTGGATTCTGTAAAAGGCACACTGATAAACACGTAAAATCTTCTTAATGTTCTCTGATGACATATTAGGCAATCCTCAAAAAGCAGATTTAAGAATTAGTTTACCTATGCTGTAATCGGGAAAATACAAAGTGAGTGGATCAAAGCATCCAACATTTGGACGGAACAGTTCCCATACGATTTCACTGAGCAGGACAACTGTCACATTACTGTCAGTCTATGGAGGGAAGAGGAAAAAAAATAAAAGAGACAGAGACAGGCAGAGAAAGAACAAAATAATAGTACATGTTACAGCATCAATGAGAAAAATTATTATTGTGACTTTTCTGTTCCACAAAAATCATCAAAATTACAGTTTAATACAAATTAATAGCATAGTAATAAAGCTTCAGCTGGCCTAATCAAGCAGCTCATACATTTGCAAATTTTCATAATCATATGATATTTCTCTGCATCCTTTGCCACTTCACTGACATACAAGCTTTGTAGGGTGATACAGCTCTGGTACTACACAATACCTAATAGATTCAATCCCTTACTCCCAAAATTAAGAGAGCATTTTACTTTGGTAATTAAACCCAGACTTTCAGAGCAAACAGGAAAAGTTAGGAAGCAAAAGAAAGCTCAGCATTTCTGAAACCAAACTATCTTGTACATTATTTTAAAGGTAATCTGTTCTTCAAAAACAAACACACACATCCCAAAACAAAAATGTAATATTACGTGTTTACTCTCACAGCTGTTTTATTAGTTACCAACAATGGCTGTTTGTAATAACGTATTCTTTTCAGAAAAGTTTTTATGAAAAAAATACCTGCCTCGAGTTTGATGTTTTGGTTAATAGGTAACAAAATGTTTCATACTAAAAGAAGTATTTCTTATTTTGGTCACCCTTCAAAATATTACCTATTTAATGTGAAACTGTCTGTGAAGATGATGTGTCGCTCCCCCTTTTTGTAAGGTTTTTGCAACCCTACTAAAAATTCTGCACAATGAAAGATGCTTTTAAATATGATTCTTCAAGAAAGACATTTGAAAACTATTGAGGCACCTCAACAAAACAAATGAAAGAAATCTGATTGAATTGACAGTGCTGTGATATGAGCTGTGAATGACCTGAAAGAAAAGTTTAAATGCTATTCCCTTCCCTGAAATTGAGGGAGAATCTTCTTTTACTCTTTCCACTTCTTGTTGAAGTTGTACCCGCCCATATTTCTTACTGTTTCTTCTTCCTCTGTTTTTATGGAACCCTTTTTTTTTCTTTTAACAAGAAGGCACTTTTCTGTAGATTTCTATCAATTGTGTTCCTCTCCCAGATTTAGTGTTTTAGCTGACAGAAGTACTAAGGTATGTTTAGTTCAGTTCCTGACTCATCTTCTGGTACAAAAAACTTCAGTACTTCCCACCACAATCCTCACAGAAATCAAGCATTCAATTACCTATACTTCATCAGTGATCCTCCAGTCCCATGAAATCCTTCACTACTAATGGAGTTCCTTGTCTCCTTTCACTCCAGGAAAGGAAGCAATGGAGTAGATTTTCACCTCCAACATTGCTCTGCAACATCAGCTGCACAACAGTTTTAGAAAGCCTCAGTCCAGAATCCAGAATTTAAGTTACCAGGATTCAAGAAAGCTGACCAACTTACTTTGGAGGTTACTTTTGAATTTGAGGGTGTTTCTCTGGCATATTTAAGTCTTAGTATATGGTTCTTTGGTCCCTGAACAGCAATCATAGACCCAAGCTTTCCTCCTTTCTCTGCAGAACAGGTTGTTTCTGCTTCAAGAGTACTAAAGTCCAGAACATGGGCAGAACAGACAAAAAGAGTCAGAAAATGCACCAGCTGCCAGGATTAAGAACACAGCTGTGAATCAGTCTTCATTCAGTAAACAGAGAAATCAATGTCACCAGAAGATTAAGAGCACCACACAAAGTCTTGAGATAACGAGTGTAATTTCAGCTATTTAGATGTTCAGACATTTCAAAGTACCAACGTCTTCTGGTTTTGTCTTCAGCTTCTTTTCAGAGAATGCACCATTTTTTCCTTATTCCAAGGCAAAAGCTTGGATGCCTCAGAAGTGAGAAAGGGAAACACACAGTGGTTTACTCCAATCAGAAACTTACTGCGGTGCAATTCCACAAGAAGCATAAAAAACTCTCTACCAACACAAAGCACATTCACAGCTGCCGAGCTATGCAGATCCAGTCAAATTAAATGGCTAGTAGTCTACTGAAAATCTCATTCTTAAAACCAAAAATAATTGAGAAAAGACAGCATGTATCCAACCTCAAAAGAATCTGTAACACATCAGAAATTGTAAATTAAGATACCATTGAACACAATTTAAAAAATAAGTATAACAAAAACCTGCCAATGTTTAAATTCTGGTTTGGTTTAGTTTTGACTGCTGTTTGGGGGGACAAGGGTTAATTTTGCAACTTCTCTCATATAAGGAATCACTCATCTTGATCTGTGAGCCTGGACGGACAGACACCACATGTTCAGTTACTTTCAATATGCAGGACACATACGTTCATTTTTTTCCAGATACTTACCAACTCTTGAAGCCTAAGAAATGCTGGTAGGATGTTTGCTTCCATTTCCCGCAGCTGTTCTGCTCTATCCAGTACCTTTTAACAGAACAATATCATACAGACAATGTCAGCTTCCACTCTCACATGGACTTCAAATTAACTCTTAGCTGCTGGAAACTGAATTGGAGAGATTATTGCTTCAAATGTGCTTCCAGGAAGCCCAAGCAGCTCTGCATCTAAAAAAAGACAAGCAACATTCTTATGCCTTATTGCAATAAGAATTAATACTTAAGTATACGACTCAGAAATTCCACTGACAAAGTCATGATACCATTATCAACCACTGAAAGCTCAACTCTTGCCCAAAATTCTTCATTTTTCAAAATTACATGTTGTACTGTAGCACTGTAACTACATGCTTAGTCTAGGAGAGTTACTTTTTCCCACTATGAAATTATTTTCAGAAATAAGTAAGAGTTTATATTTTTAAAAAAATAGCTATCATCTGAAATCCACTGAATTTTGAGAAAAACTTTTCTTTGCATCGTTTGCAGCCTAGAGATTTTCTGGATTTACTGCATGCAAACCTCACAAAGCAGTGATAGCTATGTTGCAAATGTACAGCTTAAACAGGAAACATTTTAAGCTAAATTAACATTTTGGAGCCTGGAGAATTAAAACAGAAGTATGAAAACATGCATGGTTATCCTTCGGCAAAAAAAATGTGTATTCTCAGTACACTTAAAATCTTGACAAGAACAAAAAAAGAGAATAGAAGCACATATCTTTTGTGGTTTATTTACTACTTGCAATATAAATCTAAATTCTGAAGTTCATTATTTCTTTTGAATTACTGCTGTTGAAAGAAAACCTCTAGGTCCCCAGAAAATTATATTTTTCTGTCCTATTACATATCCTCTTTCCATCTTAATGACATCTATAATTTCTGTTGCCCACAGAAAGGAAAAGAATTTTATGTGGACAACCAAGCATTTTATGAAAACATTATTTCAAAATCCCACATACAAACCTGAAGGAGCAGTATCTCTGCAACAGTATCTCACACTTTCTTGGGAATTTCTTTAAAAAAACTACAATACATGATTTTATATTGATATCTGTATTTGGCTCATACAATAAATGACTTCAGGAATGAAAACAGCTCTACACTACTGACCAAACAGAGGCTACATATTTTTACTAATAAAATATTGCTTATTGGACCCAATGACATGCAGCTACCAAACATAAATCTTTAAGGTCTTGACCTAAGTAGATCATACTTTTTTAGTTAAATGGGAAACAGACTACAGTTTCTATTTACAGCAGAAAAAATAAACTGTGACCCTGACTTGTGGAGTATGTCAAGTGGTTCACAGAAAGAGTCCACCCCAAGGCCTGTGAGTCTAAGCCTTATTCTTTAGTGTCAATACAGACTTGTCACTGTTCCATTTTTTTAAAACAAGTATCCATTTAGAACTGGCTGCTTATTTACAATAACAACCGTAGCTTGTTACTTCTGTAAAGTGTTAAATATTGCAAATGTATGAATGATTACAAGTTATATCTGCTACAACTTTTCAAGTAGTTAAAATAAATTCATTTTTCATAGGTAATCAAAAGCATTCATTACTTGGGTTAAGAGAAACATTTAGGATTCTTTGCATGAAAGTAAACATTTATCTTAATTTACTTTGAGTTAATTGAGCTGAAATAGTACATTATTTACAACTGAAATGAAATAGGGTGAGTTAGCAGTGCCAGTTTATGTTACCAGCATGCCAGTCCTTCCATCAGACTCAGTTTAGAAACACTACAATAAATCCAGATGACACAGGTTAATAAACATGAATTGATTTCCCCCATTCATGTTTGTTCCCATGCAGAACAGAACTGAAATATTAATTTAACACTTAATTCTTCGCACACAACAACTATTTTCATGATACAACTGAACCTTTATAGTTATTTGCTTGTTTTCTATGACCATAGTTCAAGAACTTTCCAATTTTCTGAGTAATGTCATCTTTCATAGAATACATGAAGAATTCTTTACTGATGCAGAACAGTTTTTTAATCCAAATACCAATTAGAAAGTAAAGTTTAACTATCAAAAGTATTTTGTGAACTTTCCTAAGGGCTACTATAGAGATAAATTTTGTTCTTATGGAATTGCTGAAGAATGTCAATACCACTTTTTTTGAAGGTAAATCAAATGAATTGTCTATTTACATCTTATCTGTTTTAAGTGTTGGTACATTTTTTTTTTCATTCAATTTTTAAGAAGTATGTCAAATTTATTAACTTCACGAGCTGTAGGAAACTATGAGACAGTACTATTTCCATTAAACATAATATGAAGTTATTTAACTCAGTGGAGTTAAACTGAAACAAAACTTATTTAACTATAACCTGTGAAACAGAACGAAGAACGATCAGTATAATTATGAACTTGTTTGACTGCAAAAATCCCCAAAGCAGTACCAGCACATCAACTGCTGTGAGAACCATGCAGAGTGATTACCCAGGGTCATTAAGCGCTCAATCTTGAGAGCTTTCATGTTTTCTTAAATAATTAATTTCATGTCTTTTAAAAAAACCCTTAATTCCTACGCTGGCCTGAAATTTCAGACCACATATTTTGTAAGTCCATAATGTATATATACACTTACATACTACTAAGACTATGGCTTTTGTATTGTTCTTTCATCAGACCTCTTGTATGACTGAAATTGTTTCTATGTTGATCTTCTGGCATGAAAAATGCTGTTATACTCCTTTATGTTGTTAAGGTTATTACAGTTTTTAAAAAAATCTAAACCAAATCCTAACATTCTAGTATTACTGTGATTCAATCATTCCCGCAACCTAAATTCTGATAATTTTTCCTGCAGTCTGCCTGTTTATTCTGTTTCAGTATATTATCAATTTTTTTCATTGCAGTCCTTTTTTTCCCTGTCTTAACTTTAAAACTACAATTCTTGCCTCTGAGGGCCGCAAGTGTAGCTGAAGAAGTAAGATCTCAAAAGCACTTTTACAGAGGAAGTTATGCATTTTTAGTTCCTTAATATAAGTTCCAATTTGAACCCATTCTAGCCAACCAAGCCTTGTCATTTACGTACTCCATAATTCACTTCTGCCCTATTCCCCACCTTTGCTTTCTCATTTGTGAAGCAATTTTCACGAGGAAACAGATAAGCATGACTTACTCATAATAAAACAAATACAAGCTCTCTATATTTAAACACTTTTTAACACTGTTACATCCCCAATTTAAATGTGAAGAGTAATTTATGTTCCTTGTTAGTTACGCTACAGTTTCTGTGCAGAAAAAAATTCTAATAGCAGGAAAAATAGAGAACCTCACCTAAAGCCTGTAAACCAACAGAAAAGAATCTAACCACTATCAACAGATTCTGAAGAGGTCTACACAGGTATTTTATGAAAACTGTTTTATGAGGCACATATTTCACACACAAATTATCAATAAAAATTACTTACTCCCTCTTAACAGGAACAAAACTGGACATCGAAATTACTTACAATGTATAATGTTTGATCTTGAAGCTCTCGACTCACAACTGCTTGTTTAAACAGACGTACAAAGTCATTGAAAGTATTGCAAGGCACATGAGAGGTCTCTTCTGCCTCAGAAGAACCACTCTGCAACTGGATGAGAATTTCTTCTAGAAGTAGTCGTGATGTAAAGTATTCCACACAGTTCACAAACACATGAGGGAGCTGAAGAGGATAAAGAAAAGGACCCTACTTTATTTGGCTTTTTCAGTGTGAATACTCAAGAATCAGTTTTGCCTTCAAGATGACACAATCAAAGAAACCACACCCTGCCAACAGAATATAGAGCACAAATCAAAAAAACTTGTAAAAAACCCATCAATTATGTGCCTAGTCGAAATATTATATATCACAAAGTGAAGACAGATCTTATGAATCTGCAAATGGAACAGTGTATCTTCTAATTATGTTTAAAAACTGAAACACAGTTTATCTTTTAACTGTTTAAAAATTGTGAGCAATACATAAAAAGAAAACCAAACGGCATTTAGTTCAAAGAAATTTAGACAATTGTAACACATTACAGTACAGTAAAATGATCCACTACAAATTACAGTGTCTCAAACTTATATTTCAAAGGAGTAATCTAGGAACACACTCCCTAGAATTACTCTGAATGTTTTTGGCATTCAACGCACACAAACGATAAAGTGTAAGCTTCTATATCAGACTCATGTTCAGCATGATTGTGCAGAACATTTTTAGAAAACCAGTTCTTTGCAAAGAGCATGTGAAAAAAACAGAGCAGGAGATATAAGTATCAACCTAGTAATACTGAAAAGCTACCGTCATTTGTCTTTAAATAGAAGCCACTATAAACTACAAAATAGTACCAGTATTCAAACCTACATAAGGCAAAAAAAAGAAAATTTTCTAGCAAGTCTGTTTTTCAGAAATAGTTTATCTGCATAGCTCCATGATCTCTAGTAAGGCATATGTTCTTTTTCACACTTAACATTAAAACCTCTGGAAAACATTAGTCACTGGGATACAGCAACATGTTTGTCTATAACAAAAAAACCCAAGTACTTCATTCCAGTCTTTCTATTTAAAATACAATATATGGTACATGATTCAGCAGATGTGGGGAAGTGTGAGTACATGCTGGCAATCCACTCACACAACAGGTAATAAAAAGCTTTTTTTTTTTATGATTTTGAACACCATTAAAAGAAAGTGGCTACATCTCCAAAAGCAGCTATTCAAAGTGCTACACCTCCGTAGCAGAATGAAAGCTGGGTGCCTCAGATGTGATTCACAACACCACGTTACATAGGAGACACCTACACTTGGCAAAAGGAAGTTTTGTAGAAAGAGTTGTTGCTTTCCAGGGCCAGGCCATATCTTTGGACATGCTGCAAGCAGGTAGCACAGTGCTATGAGCACTACATGAAAGGGTACTGCATGGAAGAGGATCGTAATCCCTTTCTCCTACACTTCTCCCTCTGCAGAATTTTAAATGAAGTGGGTCTCTGCATAAAACCCCAGTCTGGCAGATAAATGATAAGTGCACTCCAGACAAGCCAAAAGTATCAGGGCTATGAGAACTCACAAATGGGAATTTATAGTTTAAGCATGAAGTAGGCATCTGGTCATTGGATTTAAATCCCTGAAGTTCATGACTGACAACAACACAAACATTAACAGGTTTGGATGGAAATTTCTGTGATGACATCCTTCAACTCAGGAGGACTTTAAAATATGTTTTGGGAAATATTACAACAAGGAATATACATGAATATATGAATAGCATGAATATACATGTTTACTAACAGAAAATGAAGGGCCATAGAAGTGGAAAGAACCCAGTGCTTAAGTCTTTGGCCAGCACTGACCAGAGAGTGACTGACACACACTTATGGCCATAGCTCTCTAAATCACTCCTCAAGAGAAATATTTTTCCAAGAAACATGCATTCAGCCACAATGACCCACTACTTCTATGTCGTTCAGATTCTCACATGATGTTTAAAGAAAAGAGTAGGTTTCTCTGCCTGCAGCTCTTACAGTTGAAGTAAGTCCATTCATGACAAAGTTTCTGCTTCAGGTTAGTAACACGCAGCAACTCCAGTATTAATCAGCCATATAACTCATCCCCCAGTGGACAGCATTAAAGTAGTTTTCTTACTTAACAACTGAGAAGAGTTTATAGTCCCAGCTTCCTAAGAACATAAGGCTCCAAAATCAAAACTGTACAATGAATTCTCAGAAGCTTCCACTTAACATACTTCAACATCATCTGCAGTATGAATCCTCCTTGACCTGTGTCTTATTTACTCCTACACTATTTTCTAAGAGCAAGAATCCAGAGGAAGTTTGGCTTAGATGGCAAAGCTGAAATAGAACACACAGTCCTAACATTTCTGAAAGCAATGCTCACTCAGGAGGAAACAGCAACAGTACTGGCATGGGACAGTAAGACAGCAAAAAACCTGGCAATGCCAAGCTTAGCTTAGTAAAGACAAACACACCTGGAGAATTGATTTAATTACATTCAAAACTGTGAATGGCATCCTGTTTCATGGGGTTTCTAAGTTACAGTGTATATCAAGCTGTGTTTGGAAGATGTAGAATAAAGTAAACACACAAGATTTGTATTTTTGAACAGGTTCTGAAAGGATAATACTAAAAAGGGTTATCAGCACACTTTTACCATTTAGAGCTGATTCTTTGCTAAAGCAAAAGAATAGTCACTAACTGTTCAGGAATTAAACTGTTTGTTCCCATGCAACATTGCTCAAACATTTTAGAACTACAGCAATGTTTCTTTTTCAAAGGTTTAGATTTTCCTGCTTCTACAAGAGGGCTGATGGAACCAACCAAATTTACTGCAATGAATACAACACTCACCTCAAGTCTGTAAAAACAACTGTCTATATCAGAAAGAGCAGCAATTGCCTGGTGTTCAGACAGTGATTTTCACCATTTCAGACTCACCTTTTTTCAACAACCACGTACAGCTTGCTATGTTTGCTTTGAACGTTTTTAACAACTTCATTAAGCTTAAGCTCTGAGGTTGACACTTAAACAGATCATACACATCCAGTTGAATTTAATTAAAATGAGTTTGTCAACACACACCAAACCAAAAATTCACTACTGCAAATTCTTCTCACTTTTCTTCACATACTCTCTCACTCTTTATCATATACAAGCAGAACCAGTTTAAAGGAGAATTATAAGATTCAAAAAATGATATAGTATAAGTGACCTGCAGATTGAACTGGAATCATCAGTACTTGTCACTAGAGCTACTTCAGGCTAAGTCATGCAAACAAGCTGAACGATATTTGGCTCCTATTTAATCTTTTTTAAACTTTCTTAGAAAAGTTATTATGATTTATATCTCAGTATGTATGACTTCATTTTACCCTAAGTGCACTAGTAAACAGGGTAAGCATGCATTCATGACAGAGCAAGTGGAGGAACAGAATCAGGAAGTCAGAAATGGCTGGGAAAACAAGCCATTTTGAGAAAGTAGAGGCTATTTGGAGAAATCATCTGTTATAAATAAATTATAAATTCAATATCCATTGTGAACATTCTTACCTGTAAGGTGTTTAGAAGAGTTTGCATCACGTAAGTCTTTCCACTAGATGTATGTCCATAGATAAAGATGGATGGAAAACTAAACTGCTGACGCTATGGAAAAAAAATTGTTGCTGTTTCAATTCTTCATTTTCATTCAACAGATAAGAGATTCATCAATGAAGTTTCCCTCCAAAAGAAAACTAATCTTTTAAACTGAGGCATTAACTATCAAACACAGCAATTATTACTGAATGAAAAGATCAAGTTTTATGTTTCATCCTCACTGAAATGCTGGGAGGATAACTCACAATAATCAAATACCACAAAACTCTCTGTGAAACTGCTGTAACAAACAACAGAAAACACACAGGGAAAAGCAGTGGGCTCTTACTCACATTAGATAACTGAAATGAGTCTTGGCATGCAAAAACTGCAAGCCATACATTATCCAAACTTCCACAAACTGCTTTTCTTTTCATTAGCACAAAACAGAAAAAAATGGCAGAGGAAATGGAAAAGAGCTGGCCCTTCTCTCATGAGGCAATTTTTGATATAAGACATCTAGTCATTTAATGGTCCTGATGCTGTATATTTCATGCAAAATTTTTTAGATACAAGGAAAATAACTGAATTGTTCTTTTTGTTTCATTCTGAACAGGTACTTATTTTTGTATTTTTCTCATTTCTAAGGATCTTGTACACTGAGTTAAAAGTGAATACAAAAATAAAATGGATACTTTTTATGAAAAACAATATTATTCAATTAATCCAAGATGAAGCCACTCTTGTGCAAGATACACAGATCTTCTAACCTGCATATTTATCAAGAATTTAAGTATCTAAGAAAAGTTGTTGCCACTATGCTTGTAACATATACATAAACTTGAATGCTGTAATTTGATGGTATTATTATCCATAATTAAAGACAGAACCAGAAACAGATACTAATTTCCATTTTGTTAACTGAATGTAAATAGACACATCAACTGCTTTCAAGTTTGCAGATCAAAGCCCCCATTGCTTTTCACCACAGCTTTGTGAAGTAGTAATAGAATCAATTAACAAGCCAGTGACTTCTGAATCTTATGAGCAGTCACAGAACTAAGAATCAGGCCAACTTAATGTCCTTAGAATTCAGGCACTCACATATTAGATTAGCAGGTCAAAACCAAACAGAATTTCTACACTGACAGTGAAAAAAATAAAAAATACCCCAGAACTTCAGACAAGGGAAAAGACTCCCTGGTAGTAACTGGCAAAGATGGAACAGTAATGGCAAAATCAGGCTTCGGAGAGAGCAAGGTACAAAGAGTTGTGTTTTACCAGGTCCTTCGAGCTGCAAGGCAGCTTTCAACCTTCCAAAGGACTAGAATCCAACTGCCAAACACTAATGTTAAAGACAAGTAACAAAAAATAAAAGCACATCAAAGAGACAACCAAAGTATGTTCACAATGACATCACAGAAACACCCTTAAATTTCTGTTCTCCCTCTGAGACAGCAGAATGTCTTTGTTTTGTTCAAACATACAGTACAAAAAGCACTACCTCTCCAAATATCGACAGCAACATGGACACCTGGGATTCTCGACAAGGCACCAAACTTTCCAAGTGAAGCAATGCAGCTGCTGGGTATGCTGGATGTTCAAGATTAGGCATGTTGATACTCCTGCAGTTAGTCACCTAAACACGCATGTCCCTTTTGAGGTTCAGAGATGAGAAATAAAGTGATCTGGAAAATAAAAAGTTTTCATTATCATTTGCTTTCATATGCATAAAAGGAAAATGAACAGGAGTTGGTACAAAATCTAAACAGACTTCTAGCTCAGGTTAATGGTATAATTATGATGGACTTAAAAGACTTCAGCAAAATTGAACTAACTATGTAAGGTATTATATAGACATTTTCACACCAGACAGAATAGGGAAAAAAAAAATCAAATAAAAAGGGAAAGGCATACAGGATATAAGCATATCATAAGAAGGAATTGTCATAGATTAGTTAACTGGAGAAAGATGTATCTAGTTCTGTTTTTATATGCTTTTAAAAGTAGCAAGGGAATAAAATGAGGAAAGTAGATTAGTCACAGATCATCACCTCCCTGACCAGCCAATAAACTAGGATTTACAAAGTAACAGGGAAGAGATCAGGCATAAGGAAAGACAAGCATGACAAAGTAACAGCTCTTTGGCTGCTAATGGGAACACTTACCCCACCTTAAAAGCAGCAGAAGCTTATGAAGAAAATCCAGCTGATTGTAAAGACTGGAAATACTACTTAAAAAAAGTAGGAGCCCAAAACAGCTACACAAAACGGTAACATTAATTACAGTCTACCTTTCAGACAAGGCCTAGACAAAGAAAAACAATGGTCTTGATTGCCGAAATCCTGGGAAGGCTGGATTTTAGTGACTGAATATAGAAAAACACCTCAGTCAAAGATACTACTTTGTCTGCACTTCTAAAACTGCTGGAAAGACAGTACATTTACCTCTAGTGATACAAATGCAGAGAGCGAACTGAAGTAACCTCAGCAGCTGGATTCTGACTTTGTCAATCATAATATAACTTGACAACCAAAAAGAAAGTTTGGAAGTTTTGGTAAAACAATAAAGGTATCTTATCAACTAAAGGTGTCTTATCATATCTGTATGTTATCAAAATAAAGATAATAAACAAAGCGTTCCAAACACTTTTAAATGTAAGTACTTACAGCCAAATATGTTATACTGGGTATGAGTACCGCACCATAGGCAAAAAAAAGATTAGGGTAGCAGAAGACCAGAAATAGCATGGGAAATGGAAAACAAACTGTTGTGAAGAAAAAAGAAATAGTGGGTTGCACTAACAGGAGAGCTATTGGGACACAAGGAGGTTCATAAAGACATATGTATTTATGGAAAAACTTTATAATAGAGTTCCTTTTGGGGCCAATCTCTGTTAGGTATTTCCATAAATACATTTGATGAAAGATTTTTTCTTTCATTTTTATGTTTTGCCTTCAGTGTTTTCTGAAGCAAAATATGGGATTGTAGAATCAACAACAGAAAAATAAGTGGAATTAATGAGGAAAAAAAGGCTATCCTTGATAGTAGATGTAATGTCAGTATAATGCAATTCAGCACTTCAAATTACACCTATTTGCAAGCAATCTCATCACACCTAACAAAGACTACAGTTAGGTATCAAGAAAGGTCTGAAGTAACTTGAAAATAAGTTTATTTATAAGTCAATCACATATTAAGTATGGAAAATCAAAGCAATGTTTCTTTTCTAACACCCCTGCACATGACAACCTACACTAAGCACACTTCAGCCACTGGATGAAAACCTACATCCCTCCTGACTATACGCAGGTGTTTTAATCTCCATAGAGATCCCATTCTAGAGCTCACAAGGGAAAGGATGTTTAGAGTAACATGTTCACGAAGCAACTAATTTAGGTTAAATGACAATGATGATATAAGGACTAGTACCAGGCAAAGCTTGAATTCAGGGTGTTTCTGCCCGGGGAAGGTTGCACATGTCACTCCAGCCAGGCCAGGAAGGGGTAAAAAGCACTTACTTCGCAGCTGAGACCAAGAAAGCATGTTAAGAGCACAAGTCAGATTTCACGGCTGGTTTACATGATTTATGAGGACCTCTCTCGGTTCACTGGTCCTAAAATACCTGCGCTTTTCCACGCTGTAGCACGAAAAACGACCGAACTTAAAGAGATTCGCAGGGTTCCACGCCCCCCAGGCCTTACAGGGCCCCGGCTGAGGGGGAAGGGCGACCCCCGGCCCTCACCGAGCGCGTGTGAGGCTGAGGGGGCTCCCGGCCCAGGGGGCGGCTCGGCCCGCGGAGGGTCTCGCTGCCACACCGAATCCCAGCGGGAAAGGAGCAGCAGGAACAAGTCTGCCCCTGCTCTTTCTGGTCTTTTTTTCTTCTTCTCCTCCTCCTCCCCCTCTCCCCGCTGCTTCCCGCCCGTCCCGGCTCCGCTTACCGACCCCTCACGCGCTCCCGCCGCCGCCACTGCCGCCAGCGCGCGCCGCCCCCTCCGCCTCCCGCGCAGGCGCCGCAGCGACGGCGGGCCCGCCTGGGGCGGGGCGGGGCGGGTGTGAGGCGGGATCGGGTTACCCCAACGGGCATATCGCGCAGGAATATCTCGTGTTACTTCTCAGGGAGAGCTGGGAGAGAAGCTCGGGTTATCCAACGGGGATATCCCGCAGGATGTCATGTGTCACCCCTCAGGGAGAACCGTGAGGGGAGTTTGGGTTATCCAGCGGGGATATCCCGCGGGATGGCTTGTGTTACCCCTCAGGGAGAGCCGTGAGGGTGTTGCAAAATGTGGAATAGCTAACGCTTTCCTAAGAAAGGATGTTCCTTAGTGTTTGAGCTTTGTATATTTTCAAGCCTAATCATCTAGAAGAGAGGCGCAATCTGTGAAACAGAAAGCGGGTAACAAGCTCCAAGTGATGTCGGGTGTTAGAAAGACAAATTAGTTGTCAGTAGAATTGCCTTGTTTAAGGTTTCGATGACATGTTTCAGTGATCTCAGACCGAGGGGGAGGTTAACAAAGCTTGGGGAGAAGGATGTACCACTGACAGCGGGCACAAAGAATGCAGAATTTAGCGGCCACAAGGACATTTGGCAGGACTCCCGAGATAAGGAAGAAACTAACAAAGATAACTCAGGAACTGTGCTGAAATCACCTCCAGCTGGGTAATTCCTGCAGGGGCAGATCGCAGACACCGGCTCCATTGACCACCAACCCAAAAAACCCACCGACACAAGAAGAGAAAGGCTGGGCATGCAGATTTATTAGCATTGGAAGCGAGAGAATCATTAGCCAATAGCAGATGGAATGCTAATTAATAAGAGAATTCTTTTAACTTCTAGCGAATGAACACTAATTCCTTTGCTAAAATGTATAAATAGTAAAAAAAATTTGATAGTTGGGATGCTTGATTTCTAGAATTCCACTGAGCACCCAGGCGTTGCTCTGAAATAAATAATCAGTGTCTCTCCCGAGTGTGTAAGTTTGGGCTTGCTGCACACCGGGTAACAAATCCAAGAAAGGCAGCCTGCTGCTCTGGAAGCGGGGGCTGTCCGGAAGCCCCAGGAACTGGGCAGGGTCTTTATCCCACAGAGGGAGCTGCGTATGGCACATCCCTGGACACAGGTGTGTGAGCCACGTGTTAGAAGCTGCTTGGCAGCAGTTCATCAGGAAGAAGACGGTGCTGGGGTTCACGGAGCCCTGGTGTCGAGAGACTCAGGGCACAGGGTCAGAAGGCGCATACGTGGTTGTGGTAGTTGTTAGTTTAACTCCAGCCACCTCTACAGGCCCACAGAGCGGGGTGTGCTGTCTCTGGTGGCTGGTTGTGGAGAGTTGAGGGTCCATTTCAAGGTCATCCTGTGAGAGGACAGTGGCATTAGCCCCAGGAGAGTCTGCAGGTCCTGGGTCCCTCCTCTCCGCACACCTGTGAAATAATGTCATAGTGTTGAGGCTAAAAGAAAATGGTCATGAAATTGTGCACATAACTTACATATGTTAATACAGAACACCACTTAAAGCCAGGGCTGAGGAGTCTCTGCTCCAGTCAAGCTTTGCAGATAGCACTCTGAAAATGCATAACATTATGTTCAAATTACTGTTAAAATTACATTATGCATAAACATTGCACTTTGTATTAGAGAGATAAATGTGACAACTGCATACTGGGTTATGAAAGTCAAAGTGATAAACTCTTTCCATGGTCTGAGCTGGATAAAATGTTAAATAAGTAAATAAGGTTTGTGTGAATGAAGCATGCTTTATTTTTAGCAGTCAGGGGTTTTGTATATATATATATACATGTGCATGCACAATCATCATAGCCTGAGCAGATATTTAGATATACATTATAAATTAATGGACCAAAACCAATGGAATTAGAGAAAGAGAAGCAAAAAATAGATGCAACTGATTCTGATTTATGGTTATCTATACCAATTTGTGTAGTCTTTTTAAATGGCCTGATATTTATCACAGCCTTGGCAGAGCATAATAATAAGGTGAAATTATTTTTACTGCTACTGGATTTGCATATATGGGCAGAAGCTGTAGTATTACTAATTCAGTCCACTTCTATACTTGGGGGAAAAAAATCTTAATTTGAAACAATATGAATGTTTCAAAGCATCATATCAAAGTATGAGCTTCCCAACAGAGTGAATACTCTTTTTTTCTAGCTCTTGAAACCATGGAATCTCTTGGGCCAGATTGCTCTACATGCAGGTGGACCATGTTTCATAAAAAAACCCAAATATAATAACTGCAAGAAGTCTCAGTAAGTCCACATTTGTATAGCCTATGTGGGAGTGAAATGAAATACTTTGGAAGCAGTTCCTAGTGATGTTCAGAATTTGCATTTTCTGTGGATTACTACTGAGCAAATCTGAAATTTGGCTTTGAGTTGAGCAAGAATCCTAAAATGAGAGGCCAGTCTTTAAACATGTAGTTTTCACTTGAGCACTTCTGTTGGAGGATTGATGGTTCAGACTGTAGTGCTTCCCAAGGTCACTTCAACACAACATAAATCCATCTTATGTGACAGGGGATAGTCTCACTCTCCCTGTTGCATCTCCACTTCCACTCATTTTCTGGTCCTAGGATTTGGGTGGTTATAGAAAGCTTATTGAGGGAACCAGTCCAGCTGAAATCAAACCAAAAGAAAGCTACTCAGTAATTGCAGCTTTGCTTACAAAAACCTGCTTATTTGCTGAGTGGGACCACCACTACTGTCTCATTCAGTTTACAGCGTAGAATTCAAACAAAATACCCAGTAATAAATCTGTTTATTAATCCAAAATTACACCATTATTATCATGAGATAAAACTAAAAAAAAATATGTTTCTGTATAGCTTTAATAATTTAAAATTATTGAGAGTATTGTTATTCATTGAAATAGTGGGACTATAGCTCTATGTTTTCACAGGACTGACCTGAAGTAACACAGAATCCTGGTCTCTTAAATCTACAAATTAAAAGCTATTACAAATGACTGCTGAACAGTTCTGCCAATTACTCAAGCCTGTCAGTGTCCATCTATTCCTACTGAAAGTCTCTGCTTCCCATTAAAACAACTTAAATTTTGTAAGTGTGACTTTTTATTTCCATCCAAGAGGCCAAAACTCTTTGGTAGCAGTTGCTAGAGATAGGATTCATGCCTCAGTATATAGCTGGTTACGTGTAGCATAATAAACTTCAGTTTACATCTTCCATTAACCACAATTTTCATTGATGTTGTTATTCAATATGCATTTATGTAGAGCTTTAAGTTGTTTTTTTAATTTATATTAAGCTGTCACATGCTTTTCTATCTTATTCTGACTATGAGTTGCTTAGATACCAAATATATTCAAAATGAACAAGAAAACAGTAAACTGAGGCTTGAAACCTGCATATAACAGAGCAGGAGATACTCTTTTCTCACTGTATTTGTCAGATATTTTATATAAATACTTTTTTGTCCGTGAAACTTATCTTCGCTACAGGTAGTGATCAACAGTTCGAGTTCAGCAACAAACTTAAATATAGAATATATACTCATTTCATTCAAATAACTGGGATTTCTCATTTCTTAAACTTAAGTGTTGAGTGAATTTCAAGATTATGTTCTTGAATTTATATATGTATTTCTATAAACATAAAGATAAAACTGTGTGTAGAACACATACATATTTATCTAGGTTCTGTATGTATGTAGAACTATATAGAAAGCATTACGGATACACAATATGTGCCTTATTTCTTTTTTGTATTTCTTCCAATCTTTTCAAGATACATTTTACCAGAATGCCATTGTGCAGGATGCTATTGAGACTGCACTTGGACTATTTTTTAGCAGTTTCTTCCTATTCCAAAAAGTTAATTCCAGCTGACAGAGGTGCAGAAAAGGGCTCTGAGAAAGAGCAGGAAGAAATTACTGCTCTTTAAAGATCTTCTCTTGAAAGCACTGTTGAGGTGGTTTAAGAAATGACTGCCACCACATTTCCTGCATTGTTGGATGACACAGCTCTTTCAGCAGAGCAACTGGAAAGGGGATTGTCATTACCTACCTTTACACAAGTCATCAATTGAACTTAAATTCCCAGGTGAGGATTATTTAAAGTATGTGCTGGGTGATTTTTCTTCAAACTGAGTGAAAAGATCTCGAGCGGTTCATTGTGTTCACAGTGGTAGAGATACAAACCCTAAATAATGAAAGAGGAAAGACAGCTGCAGAAACTTCTAAAACGGTTTCAGCTTTACCTGCTGATGGCTATCTGATACCTCCTAAATAAAGGTGGGATTTGAGCCTTGATGAAGAATAGACACCAAGGGGTGAAGAGATATTTAAATGCCAATGTTGTAACAGAGCAAATAAATATTTTAAGTACAATACTGCAATAAGGAGGAACACAAACCAGTAAAATACACTAAAAAGAGCAAACTCCTTAATGTTTATCCAGATGGAAACCTGCCATTCCAATTGGTATAGTTTTGCAAGTTTGTTATTTAAAAAAATGCATAATTAAATACATACTAAAAGAACATTTGGAGGGTAAAAGTACGCTGGACCAGATTATTTGGTCTGTCTGAAATACACCTATTTTGCTGCAGGCCATTCTGGGGAAACTAGCTCTATGCACCAGGTGTAGAAAAGTGCTCAAATGGGTGATGGAGCAGTTTGAACACAATTTAAATGCCCATCAGAAGCCTAACAGTTATTATTTAATGTCAGTTGAAGTCATACAGAGCTATATAAATCTCTGTGCAAGTCCATATTGCACTTGTAACTGCAAGAAATTAGTATGAGCCTTCAGGGTATCAGCTTCCCTCCTCATTCTCCTGATACCAAAACAAGGAAGATCAGGGGTAGTTCAGCTGTGCAATAACAGATTTGGAAGAAAGGACTCAGAGTTATATCAGGAGAAATAGTCCCTGGAGACAATTCTGTGGGCTGTGGATTGCAGGAGTGCAATATATTCCCTTCACATCTCTTTCTGTTTCCTAGTCAGTTTCCCTGTGCCAGTGCCAAGTGTGAACTGGTACTGCTTGCAGCCATCAGAGGTTCTTTCCATTGGCACTTGGCAGTAGAATCAGAAACTGAGGATCTGATCCATAACTTCTCATTAGGTTTGCTAAAGATAGACAAAGATGAATGTTTAACAATCTAATCGTTAGTGATTATAATCACTAACAGTGGATTTTCAAGGAATTAGTAGTAATTAAGCTCTCATTTATAACTCATTAATATGAAAAACAGTAATTCTATGGATTAAATACTCCCATAGTATCTAATTCAGAGGATTTGCAGAGAGAAATATGTGATGAACCATCTAGAGTTTGAGATCTCCAAAGGAGATTTGATAAAAATATCACCATAGGCAATTACTGCTAAATTTCAGCTGGTTGCTCAGACAAATCTGTTGCACAGTATCATAACAGTTTACTTAGAATTTAGGCCTCAAGGGAAGCAATCTGTTAGAGGTGAAGGATAGAAAACAAACACCTTTCCTCAAGCTGTCAATAAACAAATTCAATTCCTACTGGAGATATCTTAATTTTTAGTTACATTTCCATTAATTCTAGGCACTGTTTATTTTCCAAAGTATTCTTCTGAGAAAATTATGCCCTATCACCAATATCCTCTGTTAAACCAGTGTATTAACTAGTATGCTTATTTCTCTAAGGGATGTTGAAGCTTGCGGTAACATACTTACTCCTCACAGAGAATGTTTTACCAAAAGTGTATCATTTTCGCATACAAAACTGCTAAGTTTTGATAAGTTACTTTATATTCTTTATAAATCTGGTGGCCAAGGGAGATGAATGCCACTACAGATACATAATCATAAGCTTTTATTTATCATTATATATTCAGATTATGGTAGTCATACCAAAGTGATGTCATTTCTAGCTGAAGTTCGTTCTACCTGGAAATTTGTGGTTTACTTTCCTGAATGCCTGAACATAGACTGAATTAATTAGGCATTTGAGTTTGCAATTAATGCATTTCTGTAAGTGGTATTTGTATCTGCGGTATGAAAAATTAAGTTTTGTTTTTGAAACTGCATCTGACGTACTAGCGACTTGCCATTCCTCTTTCAGAATTCAGTAAAAAGCAAAGGTTTTATGGCATGCTTGATGTACCCATAAAAACGGAATGATGCAATCAGTCAATGTGATGAAACTCAGCTCACATCACTGCTTCCTGGAACAGGAGAAATGCCAGAGAGGTGTGTTATGTACAAAGCCAGAGTTTGTAAACTGTTTGGTAGAGTCCTGTGCTCAGGCAAAGCATTGACCTACAGCTAGGCAATGTGCTTTTTAACAATGAAAACTTGTTTTTCAGTTGTAGACCAGTATTTTAATTCTTTCTGTCATTCAAGCCAATGTAGCACTGTCCCAGGTGCTAATCAAAGGCAATCATTATGCTATCTGTATTTATACTATAAGCATATGACTACATACATGTATGTGAGCATGTATATACAGATGGATGAGTTGGGAGTGTGTTAAAAAGGAATCAGTCTGCACATTACTGTTTGTGGTAATGCAGAGTAATAAGGTAGGACACTGGCACTTCTAAAACATGTTTGGAAAAAATGTTTTACTTCAAAAAGCACTTGCCAGTCTGTCACTTCTAAGCTGTGACATGGGAAAAGATATGGCTATTCAGTGCACTGACAGCAGGGTAAGTCATCTTGATGAGGAGGAAATTAGCCATAACTAAACATGCAGATCCAAGTTTGGAGTACAGCTAATGACTAATGCTACTGTATATACGTTTCCGATATGCAAAATCTGTAATCCAGATTTCTCCTGGGTCATCTGAACCAAAACCATGGCATCTGGTCTTTACTACTCCAATCCAGATATATGCCTCTGTGCTGAGTCAAAGTAAAGTCTGCACAACAACATTGACTGAATTGTGTGGTATCAAACCAGGGTACCCCCATGGGCGGTGTACACAGGCAGTTTATTAGAGATCTCATAACTCCGTGAATAATTACAAGATTAATTCTATGTAACTGTATTCTCTCAGTTGTAGGCTTCCTAGAGCTTTCTAGATCCCAGTGTGAATTGAAGTAAACCTGAACTTGTTTTCACCTATATTAAACTGTCCATAGTGCCAAGAAATAACTCACACTGCATTTATCTTTGTCCACATCCTGAGGTACCCTGAACAGAGCCTACTGACAGCCTTGGCTTATAGCTTTACCCCAGTTACAGAGTCTCCTGCACTGGGACATGACATCCTAGAAACTTTAAAATGTTCTTTTATCTCTCATGACCTTGTCTGTGATGCAGGACTCACATTGCCAGGAAGCATAATCTGTTGCAAGAGTTTTACTTTCCTTAAGTTGGACGTATAACTGCTGAAACATTCATTGTGAGATGGTTTCCTTTCATGAGAGCTTGGTGTTATTTTGAAAGTGGTTGAGTTGGTTGTGGTTTCATAGTCACAGCAATATCATTCCTGAGGGATTTTTTTTTTTTTCCCTAGTTTCCACTAAATTATGAGAGATAGATCCCAACACTTTTTTGTCAGTGTAGAATTGAAAGTTAATTTAATATTTAAAAAGAAAATCAATGAAATATTGAATCTGCAGGAGAAAGCAGCAACTGAGTCATCACATTCATGGACTAAACTTTAATATCAGATTTTCAATCTAGAAAAGTAAATAAGCAGCTAAATTTCACCCTGGTCAGATAGACTACTTACTGAGACTAATAAGAAATCCCGTCTACTTCTCAGCTTCAGCTTTTCCTTCAGCTTATTTTCCATGACCATATAGCTGTCCCAGTCTTATGTCAACCTCTCAGCAAAATAAATTTGGCATTTAGATAAATGCAGAAGAGAAAAATTCCACGCTAACAATTTTTAATGTTCCTAATTAATTATTGATTAGTGCTAATGACAGTAGCAAAAAAATTGATTTGCTGTTTGCACTGAGCTGAAACAATTTACTTGTAAAATGAAAGCAATTAACCAGTAAGACTAACAATGATAATGTATTAATCTCCCATTTCTAATTCACTATATCAATGAAAAGATGTCTGTTTGTTGAATGATAAGCAAAGGAAAGCAGGATAGTTTCAGGTGGTAGATCTTTCCATGCATTTATCACTTCTGTGTTGTGGGTTTTTTCAACTACAGTAAAAAATACATGATTCGGAGAGAAAAGCTGTACATGGTATACAGTATTTTTTCTTAAAGTACCCTTTGGGTAGCAGTAAATGACCATGTAAGATTGACCTCTTTCTTCTTCTTGTCTTTCAGCTACTTTGTCAATATTTATAACAACTGTAGTTTTTCTCAAGGCATTCTAGCACTTAACCTACACAACCTATACTCAGCTTTTATCCATAAAAAAATCTGCCTTTGATGACTTCTACACTTAGAAATGTTTTTTCTTCTCTTTACTAGTTATGGTTACTAGTATGGTCTCATAGTCAGGCCATCTGGTGTATGGTGACCATGAAATGATGGAGTTTTCAATACTTGGTGAAACAAGGAGGGGCACCTCTACCCTGGACTTACAGAGGGCAGACTTCAGCCTATTCAGAATGCTGATTTGGAGAGTACCTTGGGAAACACCCCTTAAAAACAAAGGGATCCAGGAAGGATGGACATACTTCAAGAAAGAAATCTTGAAGGTACAGGAACAGGCTGTTCCTGTGTGCCAAAAGTTGAGCCAGCGGGGAAGACAACCAGCCTGGCTGGACAGGGAGCTTTTGCAGGAACTCCAAGAAAAAAAGAGGGTGTAGTACCTTTGGGAAAAGGGGCATGCAACTTAGGAAGTGTTTAAAGATGTTGTTAGGTCATGCAGAAAGAAAATTAGAAAGGCAAAAGCTCAGTCAGCCACTTTTGTAAAGGATAATAAAAAGTGGTTTTATAAATACATTAAAAACAAAATGAGGGACAAGAAACACCTCCATTCTTTATTGGACATGGTGGGGAGTATAGTCACCAAAGATGAGGAAAAGGCTGAGGTACTCAACACATTCTTTGCCTCAGTTTTCAACAGTAAGGCAGGTCATCCTCAAGACAACTGGCCTCCTGAGCTGGTAGGCAGGGATGGAGAGCAGAATAGCCCCATTGTAATGCAGGAGGAAGCAGTCTGTGACCTGCTGTGCCACATAGTGTTCACAAGTCTATGGGACCAGATGGGATCCATCCTAGGGTGATGAGAGAGCTGGCAGAGCTTGCCAAGCCACTCTTCATCATTTATCATCAGTCCTGGCTGACCAAGGAGGTCTCAGATGACTGGAGATTGGCCAGAAGGAGGATCTGGAGAACTACAGGCCAGTCAGCCTCAGTGCATGGCAAGGTTATGGAACAGATCATCTTGAGTGTGATCACACAGTGTATATATAGGACAACCAAGGGATCAGGCCCAGCCAGTATGGATTTAGGAGGGGCAGGTCCTGCCTGACCAGCCTGATCTCCTTTTATGACCACGTGACCCGCCTGGTGGATGAGGGGAAGGCTGTGGATGTAGTCTATCTGGACTTCAGCAAAGCCTTTGACACTATCTCCCACAACATTTTGGAAAAGTGGGTGGCCCACAGTTTGGACAGGTACACTCTTGGCTGGGTTAAGAACTGGCTGGATGGCCAGGCCCAGAGAGTGGTGGTGAATGGAACTGCATCCAATTGGTGTCTGGTCCTAGTGGTGTACCTCAGGGATCAGTGTTGGGCCCAGTCCTGTTTAATATCCTTACTGATGATCTGGATGAGGGGATCAAATCTACCATTAGCAAATTTGCAGATGATGCCAAGCTGGGGGGGAGGGTAGGAGGGCTCTTCAGAGGGACCTGGACAGGCTGGATAGATGGGCTGAATCCAAAGGTGTGAAGTTCAACAAGGCCAAGTTCCAGGTCCTGCACTTTGACCACAACAAGCCCATGCAGCACTACAGGTTGGAGACAGAGTAGCTGGACAGTGGCCAGGCAGAAAGGGACCTGGGGGTTCTGATTGACAGCAGGCTGAACAAGAGCCAGCGTGTGCCCAGGTGGCCAAGAAAGCCAATTGCATCCTGGCCTGTATCAGGAATAGTGGGGTCAGCAGGACTAGGGAAGTGATCCTTCCACTGTACTCAGCACTGGTTAGGACACACCTTGAGTGCTGTGTCCAGTTTTGGGCCCTTCAGTTTAGGAAGGATATTAATGTGCTGGAGCATGTCCAGAGAAGGACAACAAGGATGGTGAAAGGTTTGGAGCACAAGTCCTATGAAGAGCAGCTGAGGGAGCTGGGGTTGTTTAGCCTGGAGAGAAGGAAGCTCAGAAGGGACCTTATCACTCTCCACAATTATGTGAAAGGACAAGAGGACACAGTCTCAAGCTGCACCAGGGAGGCTTAGGTTGGACATTAGGAAGTTCTTCACATAAAGGGTGATTGGGCATTGGGATGGACTGCCCAGGGAGGTGGTGGAGTCACTGTCCCTGGAGGTGTTTAAGAAAAGACTGAATGTGGCACCCAGTGCCATGGTCTGATTGACAGAGTGGTGTTAGGTCATAGATTGGACTTGATGATCTCAGAGGTCTTTTCCAACCTGCTTGATTCTGTGATACGCTCTGCTTGTGACATGCAAACAGTATTTTTGCTTGTTATTCTTTTAATAGTCAAAACTGAGCATTTAAAGACCAGTCCTGAAACCACATGCAGTATTTCACTGATACTACATGCTGAGCATCATATTCCACCTTCAAGCTTCTGTTTGGTATTCCCCATTTGTAGGTCCAGCAGTTGTTGGCCCCTTAGTTTACATTTTTGAGTGACCAGTTTATGATCAACTGACCATTTATTGGACCATATAAATGAGAAGTATACATGCCCTTTTTGGATTAAGTGAAGGTGGCCCATCCACCTGTGTCAAAATTACTAAGTTATAAGCGAGGTGATTCAGTCTGTCAGCACCTCCAATGTAAAACAGACTTTGCCCAACTACTGGGACTACTCTTTTGATGACTGTGCTCCACTGTCCCCCAGGATCTTTGTTTAATATTATTTCATTCCAAAATATGGCCACATACTTCATAACCTATATATTCTGTTCCGGTTTGTATGTGTGAGGTTGCAGTTAAGAAAACCGGGAAACACATAGACTGGAGACAGATCAAGTTGATCGCCAGAATAAACCATAATCATAGTGTAGCAGAAGCCTAGTTATTGCTTTGTTTTTTTCTTTTCCTTGGTATATATCATAACAAAAGGCAGTGTTAAAGAAGGAACTGGAAGAAGAGAGCTCTGCTGGTATTTAAGAAGATGTATAAAAATGTTTTTAAGTGTACGTGATGTTATTGGAAGGACTGTGTT
The DNA here is from genome assembly GCA_035583155.1 of Acropternis orthonyx. Lineage (NCBI taxonomy): Eukaryota > Metazoa > Chordata > Aves > Passeriformes > Rhinocryptidae > Acropternis > Acropternis orthonyx. The sequence goes on from JAWWEU010000040.1 coordinate 12,173,830, forward strand.
GGTTGACACCATGAGCTGATCAGAGATGCAGCCAACATCTCCTGTTAAGGAGTGAGGATATGCTGTGTGATGATGGGTTATAGATGCAAAAGTCCTGTGCTGAGTAAGATATCATTTCAGAACAAAGATATCTGTAATGGTGCTTGGATTACAAGTGACCAGGAGGATGGATAAGTTGCCCACAGGAAGTCAAGAAAGAGTGTTCAGGCAGGTTAAGGACACTGGATTAGACCCTTTTAGCTCAGTGTGACTCAGAGGACTGATGTGAGAGAGAAGCTGTGATTTTTACTTTTGTACAAAAGAAGATTGACTTAAAAAGCAAGAGTTAGTGTTGCTGAGCTAGAGTAGAGGTAGGAGCCAAATCTGTATTCAGTAGAGAAGATTAAAAGATTTAAAAGAAGAAAGTTCTGATGATGCTCTATCAAGAAGAATTCTCTCAACTATGAGTAAAAAGAGCTTTCTTTTGAGGACATGTCAACTGATGATTTCAAACTCTCAGACTACAGTAGTTGTTTTCTCTGTGAAACTAGTGATGCTGCCAAACCCCACCTTTCTGTCAATATGTATTTGCTGATACCTCTGTTTTAGTTGTTTACATGTCCCAAGACGTTGCATAAGTTGAATTATGTTTCATTCTGAAAATATCAAAGGCAAAATGGTGTAACAGCCACATCAATTATTTTATGAATCAAGTAATGATTTTGAAGGTGTCCTGATTAAAATACAGGCATGGCTAAAAAGGGAATGTTGACCTCTACTCCAACATAGCATAATGCAGAAACCGGTATGTCAAAGTTGTTAATTTTTAAATTGCCATTGTTACCAAAACTGTCACAGCAGATAAAACCCAACAGCATCAGTGATTCTTGAATCCAGGCATGGAACAAATGCCGAGTGCTGCAGACGTCCTGTATATCCTAATGAGTTGTCATATGTTCATAGAATACTCCAGAAGGCACTGCCTTGCCGCCCAAGAACATGATGCTGTTAGGGTAAAGAGAAGTTTCTACTTGTGTTTCAGCATCGTGTGGAGCTGGACGGGTGCTGCAGTGGTGAAAATTAAGCTGCTTAGACTCCTGACACCATGGACTAGTGCATGGGGGATCCTGAGCTGCCTTCTGTCCTTCACAGTCACTGCATGAGCAGCACTGGCTTAAAAGAACACACTTGACTTCATGACAATAAGAGATAACTCAGGAAATAAGAAAATGGTACAGATTGCAGGGATGATCCCACACTCTGCATGTAAAGTTACTGATGGAGGATGAACACATGCTGCAAGACAACCCACTTGGAACATCTGTCAGGATTATAAATAGCTTCATACTCCCAGAAGATAGGAGAAGGTTAAAAAGAAAAAGATACTCTGCTTCATGCCTGCTACCAGTAGCCAAAATATGCATAAATATATTTTATCACAAGCTAGGAGTGAAATTGGTAGCCAGCAGCTGATCCAGGTGGAGTCCATTTCTTAGGAGTAGTTCTGTTCTGAAACTCCACAAACATTGAGGAAGCCAGGGGGAGCAAGCAGAAATAATTAAGGAATCTGTACGTTTAGAGTAAAGAAAGGTCCCATGCTACTGATCCCTACCTCAGTGCTTTGCAGAGCTTGGCAGTACCTACAAGATGCTAAAAGCGTGTCAATGAAGAATGGAAACAACATTATTCAAAAGAGGTTTAAGGAGCATCCAAACATCCCTGTGCAGCAACCACACCTAAGCTTCATTTCAGCACCCCCAGACACACATTACACAGACCCAGCAGGAAACACCAGTCACAGAATGGGAAAATAAAATTTTCTCTTGTCTGTAACCTGTTTTCCCATTCTCCTGTGGTGGAGACTGTTTGCTTTGGGTTTGTGCCTTCCTCAGTAACCTCAGAGGCCTAAAAGCCTTTTGGAATTGAGCACATACTGTTTCCTTAAGAACAATTCATAACTTCCAGGCTGTGTGGGATAGTGATGCCATCTAGTCTGCTAACACAAGGAACCTGTATCTAAAACTCCAGCTCAGAAAACATGAAGGAACTTTGCTCAGCTTTGTTAGAGTGTTCTCCTAAATAAGAATGAATTTTATCACATAACTAGATTTTCATTCGAGAAAGCACTTTTGCTTTCTAGTGTATCTCTAAACCAAAATTCAGATATATTACTTTGGTATTAAATTTGTTTGGGAGCTCCTACTGTTACCCCAAAGCTATGTTTCACTTCTAAAGCATTATATTGAAGCAGAAAGATATTTCCAAGTCAGTTTTTAAAACTATAATATTTCACTTGAGTTACATTTATGCAGGGTGAGGAAAGAACCTCTCCAATGTTTTTATTGTATCATTTACATTGCAGTCAGGTTCTCAATAGACCTCTTAGCCACTATTGGGTGTTTTGTGGCTTGCGCTGTAGTCTCCATTGACAAATCCAAACAGGACAGGAGGCCACCTGCCACACCACTTAGTGATGACTAGAGCCCTGCTCCTGATCCAAGATCTAGCTGGGCACAGAGGATAAAAATCTGCCTCTGCTTTGAATGCTGCTCAGCTTGTTCAGGGGGCATAAAATCTCATTCTTGTTCCTTTCTCCATGTGCTAGAGCTTCATCCTAGTAACGCTGGCTACAGTACAACTGGTACATGAGTGCAGCCCTGCTGTGTTGTCCCTCCAAGAATTATTGGGGTTGTTGAATTCTTCCATGAGGACAAGGACTTCTGAGCATGCGGCTGTCCCTACCTGTGTATAATGGGCCTCATCCGCTCAGTGTTCCTGGTCAGGAGTGAGTGTGTTTTCCTTGTCAGGCAGCCAGTAGCAGAACCCCACATACTTAATGTAAAGCATATGTTTAAATGCCATCAGGATGCCTGGAACAAACTTCTACAGAAAAAAAAAAAAAAAAGATCAGCCTGAACTGATGTGCATCAGCCTCTATTTGAAACACAGTGGATTCAAAGGCATTGTCAACCCTCCTGTGTAACTCCTGTGCGTGTTTGATTTAATTACTGGATGTGATAGCCTTAGGGAAAACCATCTGATTTTTTAATGTACTGTATCTGTTGCTAAACCTTGTGTGAAGGAAGCCAGCATGAAGTATGTGTAGTATGAGAAAGACTGATGTTCACATTTTCTCCAGTATCGCTCAGGCTGTAATGAATATCAGCTATTCCCACAAAGGTAAGGGCTCTGAAAGAAGCTCATACAGCACCTTACTGATGGCAAAAATAGGAGCCTTAAATTTGGACTCCCACCTAGCATCCTTGCAAATGCACGTTTTCATTAGAATTGAAATGAAGGGTCTGTGGTGGGCAGTCTGTTCTGGGACAGACAAACAGACTGCTTCACGCTGTCTTTCTGAACCATTGAATTCACAAGAGTTTGTGTTACTGTTTCCATTAAGTGTTAAAACTGTCTTTAAAAAGAAATTATTACCCTCTTTGGGTTTTTAGTATGTACTCTGCAAGAGACTAAAAACATCAATTAGCATCAGTGCCACCTCCTCTCCTTCCTTTCAGCCAAAGACCTGGATTGGATTCCCCATCTTCTCTGTTTACACTGGAGGCTGCTCAGGGCTCCTGGCTTACACTTGTTTTGCCTCCTTTTACAATGGCTCAGAAGAAGAGGGGGCTATTTCACAAGAGATCAGCTTAGCATTACTGCAAGAAGGATCTCTGAAAAGGGTGTTTATATCATTCAGAACACTGCACTTCATGCCAAAAACACATTTTTTGGGTTTACTTGTCTATCCAGATAGACTTGGACTGGTCACAGTCCGGTCAAGCAAAGTAATTAATAAAACATTAACTTGATGCCAAAATACTGGCAATTTTATCCATCTTCTTTAGGATTTCTCATTCATGCAGGCAATTCTTTAGTCCCAGCTTTTGTGATCTATGTTATGTCCAGTACATCCATTCCAGTCTCTGGAGAAACACATAAAGCACTGAGTGCCAGGCATTATTAAAATGAACTGAAACGAGTAAGGCAAAAGGCAAGCCTAACTATTCTCATTTAATTTCAGCAGCTGTTTCTTTCAGCAGCTCATATGCCTGTGTCCTAGATTATGTGGACATACTTCTCACCAGTCACAGGAGAGGAAACCATACCTTGGAGCATACATGGAAGCAAAATTTTTTTAGCCTACCTTAAGAATGGGCAATTATTAAAATAATAAAATAATATAAAAAGATACCAACATCCCTTACAACCTGTGGACATAAAGTACAGTACTTTAATCATCCCCTAGTCTCTTTACTATGAACATGCTACTCCAGTGCACTGCATGGCCTTAAGTGAAAGTGGGTCCTGGAAAAGGGATGCCATAGCCCAGCTGCAATGGATTCCTAATTTCTAGTACTCTGAGTGACTAATGCTTATTACAGCTTTATAATTTTTTGCTTTTAGTCTTTGATACGGTACAAATGACCAGGTGAGACCCAGCAGAGGTAGAACCTGAATGCATGTGTTCCATCTGTTCTCACATCAGCAGCAGAGGAGTTAACCAGACAGTATCTGAGATGCATTCTGGCTCGAAGGATCAAAACAAAGCTAATGGCAAGTGACAACCTGCTCTCCTGCAGCTCCAGCTGCAGAATCCCTATGGCAACTTAGCCAAAATGAAACTGTCTTCACCCACGTGTCTCCACAATTGCGGGAAGCTTTCTCTGAGTGCCCAAAAAAGCAAGTGAACCTGACAGCAGATATGCTTTCTTATCACCACAGGGATAAGGTATATCTTCAGGAATTTTTTACAGAGACTGTCTTATCCAGATCATCTCTATAACAAAAACCATGACCACTTTTCACTCTATTCTTAGCAAAAAGAATCCTCATAAAAATCCCTGCTATGCTCAGCAGTGTATAATTCACCGATCTCTGCAACAGCCACAAATCAGCAGTAACCTGGTCCTTTGAATATATTGTTAGTACCACAGAGCAAAGAGCACAGAGAGCACGAACAGAGACTGAAACAGGTGAGTATAATAAGTACATTTTAATTATCATTTTAAGTCCTCCTTCATCCAATCTCTATACTTGGATTTGCAGTGTCCATGCTACAAGGATTTTTTTTCAATGTTGGTACATCATAAATACTACTGGAGGGGCCTCAACACACTTAGATTTTAAAAAGTCTAAGAGATCTGAAGAAACCTTCAGAAAACATCAAACAACCTTTAAGCAATTCAAGTTCTCCACTAGTAGCAGGGAAGGTAGCAGAATGATTTCTGCCTGTAAGCTTTTTGTATTTCTTCTTAATTCTGTACTGTCAATGAGTAAAGTTTGTCTGAGCACTAGGAATTAGCATTTACTTGAGTCTCCCTTCCCATTCTCTTAACTCCTGATAAATTTGGTTTCTATAACAATAAACATCATCTCACTTTTATTTCAGTCTGTTTCCAGCAAAGGAATTTCCAGATTTCCCCCTATCAATGCCAACTGCAGTCAAATACACTGCAGCTCTGGAGCTCCAGCGAAACATACTTGATATTCAGGGTACTCAACCCAACTTTTCTCTGTTGTTTACACTGAGCACATGAAGTGTCCATTCTTTATCAGGATTTGAGTAACTGATCACTCAAGACCTTATTGAGTATAGTAGTTCTTGTTGCTTTCCTGCACTATGAGGTCAGGAAGGCTGTGACTTTAGGAGGATTGGCCACTGACAGGCCACTAGATCAGCTGGAGGGCTGGTGGTCCCTGTGCTCCAAAAGGGCAGTAATAGAGGTGCACTGAGGCTTGATTTTAAGAAGAGTTTTGAGGAGAAGACATGATAGGAAGCCCAACGACTTTGGGGGCATTTTGCACATGCCACAGAGATTTTGTATCATGTTTTGGCCGTGTCTCTACAGGTTAGATTCTTAGTTGAGCTCAGATGGCACTGGTCACGAGCAATGGAGCTGTCATCCAGATGTAGGGTGGGTGGTGCAATTACATGATGTGAAACGGGAGAGTGCACTTAGGTCTTGGATATTTCTGTGCACCATGTTTCTGACATATCAGGGATACAGCAGACCCACTGAGTACATGCTGCCTAAGTGGTCAGATGCACAGTAGCCACTTGTTCCTAAACCTGCATAAGAGTAGTCCATTAGATGTTATTAATGGAGGAGGCTTTTGATCACTGCTGCTGCACATTGCTGTCTAAATTACCATGTAATGGTAATTCAAATCTGTAATACATGCTGCAACCTAAAGAAAATATTCATTATTTACTACTTATCCATGAAACATTTTTAACATCTCTGTGGGACTTGGTCATTGTCTCACACTTATTTTTTATATTAATGTGTTTTGGAGATCTTTTTTTGCCAAGGAAGTAACTGCAGTCCTCCCTGCAAAGGAATTTCTGGATTTCCCCATATCAGAAAGGCATGTTGACTGGTGAAATCTTCAAGAGATACACAAAAACTTGAAAAAAGCCATCCTAGGAGCCTTAAAGCTGTACAGACATTTAGGTGGGACTTTGGCTACAGGAGACTTGTTTATTTGTGTATGGATGCAATTGCATTTTAACCTACAGCTGTTGATCCAGAAACTCTGGGATTGGATGTTCTGAGCCTCACCTTAATCTTCCACTGAAGGACATGCAAGAAACTCAGTACTTCCCCAGTTTTGCTTTACTTTACTGAACTCTTGGTAAACATCTTGGTAAACTCTAGTAAACATTCTCACACCCCGGTTTGCATGGCTCTTAGTGAGTCCAATTCATACAGAGCTCTAGTCTGCACGAGTCACAGAGCGCAGCCAGCAGCCAGGAAGGGAAAACCATACTCAAATTACTGATGTCAGAGAAGTAGGACTCTTTGGGCCTTTTTTCTTTCTTTCTATCTTTTTTTTTTTTTTTTTTTTTTGGTAGACCAGAATATTAAATATGAAAGTTTCCCTGTAATCCAGACTGGATTATTAAGAAGTAGCATTTGCTGGGCCTTTTTTGTCTGTGAAAGAAAAAAAAAAATGCTATTCAGTCTTTCTTCAGTGCAAAGACCTGAATCTACTTGTCTCTCAGACTACTGAGAAGCTGAGACTCCATTGTCTGAGCCTTAGAAAAGCCTTGCTTGAATTCAGTAGACTGATATAAAATGTTCAAGAAAAGGATTGTTTAAATAAGAATCACACCTGTGATGATTTAAGAATATAAGCAAGGGGGGCCTTTCATGTGGTGGTAACATCTTATTAGACTAGCAGAAAATTGGGTAAAAAGGGGTGTGCTTTTCATTCTACCGGAAGGGTTTTGGCCTGAAAGCTCTTTTCTCTATTTTCAGCTACATTGGGCAGTCAAATGGAGGGGTAACCTCTCCATAAGCCTTGTCTCTAACAGTAAGAAATATCATCTTTCCTCCCCTACTCTGATGTGGAATTGCTATAATTCAGAACTTGATTTGCTTCTCAAAACTTTTTCACTGAGTCCCTGTGTCTTGGAAAGATTTAAATAATAACACATTTCTCCATACTCAGTTTGTCTCCTGATAACATATCCCAGTGTTAAAGCAAACTGTCCTTCTACAACGAATACGATAAAATTCAGGTATTTTTATTGTTTTTCACAGCATGACCAAAGTCCTTATAGAAGATGCAGTTTGGTTTATCAGTTAGAGTATGGATCACAGCTCAGGAAATCGGTCTGCTTCTTGTCTGCCCCTCAGAGATTTTGCTGCGTGCATAGGGTCAGAATTTCTCAGGCTGTGCTGATCTGTGTTCAAGAAGAAACTGCACAGCTACAGGTAAGATAAGGCTCACCCCCCTCACACACATCCTGCTGAGAGAGAGTTGCACGTTCTCTGGTTCAGTGCCATGCAAGCACAGCACAGTGGTGGCTCTGGGCTTGGAGCAGAAATATGTTTGCATCTGTCTGCACAGGAGCACACAAAGAGGTGTCTGTGCTTCCAGATCTTCTCTCGCTGTCTGTGTGGTCATTTTACATTTTAGGGAGATTGGAACAAAAATTTTTGCATCCAAAATCTTATAACAGCTCTTGCAGTTAAACTATATTCTTCTTTGGGGTAATCCTATGGCATTAATTTATTAATACGCCACATTACCTAATACTAAAAAAACCTAACTGTTGTCAGGGAGTACAAGTAGTTCAGGAAGTTCATTAGCATTCTCCACCAGATGAATCTGGAAATGCAGTGGTACATGCTAAATGATGAAAAGATGTTCAGGTGCCTTTCTCAGGGAAATGACTTCTCTTCCCTGGTGGGTTGTTGTGATTGCTCGGAAACTGCATAATCTGAGATCATGATGCCTGTCTCTTCTCCTGAATGATTAGAAACCTTTCCTGTCAGAAAATATCTAGAATATAGTTTGTCTTTCATTGTTTTCAGTTCCCAAAGCAATTACATCAAAAAGACTTAGGACTGGACCAGTGTGATTTTCTTTTAAACAGGTGAAGTTTTATAACTAGAAACCTACTATTGATGCATATTCTGGATGCGTGGGTGCCTATTCTGACAGAATCACAATTTCCCTGATGATTTTGAAAATAATCTCTGCATGAAGAGGATGATGCTGCTGTACCTAAGTCAGTATGGATAATATTGTTATGTTATGAATTCTAGTTTTGGCAAGACCTGAGAAATAGGTACGAGTTTAGTTTAGAGGGTACAGTGGCTTCTCATTGCTCTCTGCTCTTGGTTCTGCTATCTGCACCTGACCAAGGGCTGTTACTGCTTTGAGGCATCAATTCTGGATTGTATCCAGCCCTTACATACAGACATAATGGCATATGTGTCCATAAGGTGAGAACAAAATTAAGAATCATGAAGAAAGTTATAATGATGGCTGGACTGGGTTAACAGTGTATTTGTATTTATGTCATCTAAATTTATTTGGCAAATCATCTCCAAGGCATACATGATCACACGGTACAGTGCAATTCCCCTAAATGTAAAGGTGAACACTCATTTCTGAGCTAAGTTATTGTATCTAGCAAAAGCATAAATGTACAACTAAAAGTCAAATGAAAACAATTCAAAGTCTTTCTTCTTAGCTCCTCCTTACATCCTAATGGAAGAAAGCAAGACGGGAAACCAACAGCAGAGAATAGAAAGAGGTTATCTGCCAAGTGGGTCAAGCTACTTAGAGAAAGATATTTTTTTTTAAAAATAATCCAAATTAATTTAAAATAGTTGAGAATGCAAGGGCAAAGAGAGAGAAAATCCAAAGTATGGAGGGGAGATGGGTGATTGGTCTAGTCTTGCCTCCTCTAGAACTGGCATTGGACTTAGTTTCACAAAAACATATTTCACAAAAAAATCTGTCTTCTTGCAGGGCATCCATCTCTGGTGCATGCTCTATAATTCACAGGGAATTATAGAAGTTCAGTTCTTTGGTAACAAAAATTAGGAGGGGGTTTCTGGAAAGAACTTACTGAGATTGACCATGTGACTGGAGAGGCTGAATGGCTTTGTGAGAGAGACACAGGGGTGGGAGGAAGAGTGTCTGCCCCACTCAGCTGTGCAGGGCTGGATTTTAGTTTCCATTGGATGTAGGAATCCAACACCAAATTTCTAGTTTTTAGCAGGCAGTTGAAAAATAAACAAACAAACAAAAAAGGCAGTGCACACCCTTCTGTCTTGGGCTATTGACATAAGTTTGTACCTTTCTGCTATCTCTTATACAAGCTATACACATTCAAACATAGAATACTGGTTTCTGTTCTGGCTAGGATATAAAGCCACATAAGTGAAGTATAATAAATAATCATCCACAATCAATCTATTTCAGACAACTGCAACAAAGAAGTCAGTAACTATCTCTCTAGGAGTGTGAGAGAGTAACTTGCTAGGCATTAAGAATCATCCTAAGACCACTGAAAGGTAATGAGTATGTAGATCAGTTTTTAAGGCAATGTGCAGCATTCAGCTGTTTCTTCCTTCCCATACCTCAGTGTGTTTCCCCTTCTCTCTTTCCTCTTTCAGACCAGGGCTCTGAATAGTTAAGTTGTGTTTCTATAGTAATCTGAAGAACTAAGTAGTCAAAGGGCAACATCTTTCTGAGTATTAAATAGCTTGTTTATCAGCAAGACACTGTGCCCATGGGTTAAGACACAGTCTTGCTGTTTCTCTGGTAACCATAGCTCAAGCTTTCAGGCCTTGACACATCGTTTAGAAATATTTGCAAATGTAAAAAATTACTTTCATACTTGCCCCCACAAAGGGAAGGAAGTAATTTAGGAAAAACCTATGTAATTTAGATAGAAAAGGCTCAGCTTCCATGTCATCAGCTATGTGGTACTGAAGGCAAAGGAGGATTGTTTCTGCAGAGTGCAGAGGTCACCTGCCATTTGCTTCAATATTTGTGGGTATTTTGGTAGGATTTGGGGAGGGCAATGGAGGTCTCTTTGATAAAAGAGTGTTTCATGCATGGCAAAGTCTGAACAACTGCTCTGAGGTCTTTCCATGGAGTCTCAGCCTCTGCTGCACTTGACTGAATGCATTCAATTTGGGCTGATTTCAGCAGTTAAATGTCACAGGCCTGTGTCATTGCTTGTAAATATTGGGTACCAGGGACAAAATGAAGGAGCTGTGGCAAAACCAGGCAGCACACTGTAAAAGCTGAAATAATTGGTGATAGAGATAGGGAAGACAGAAGAGTAATTTTGAGCTTTCCCTTTTAAATGTGTCTTTCAGAGCTACCTTTTGATAAGTTTCGATATCAAGAAAGTGTCAGAAGAGTAACAAAAAAAAAAAAAAAAAAAAAGGCAGCGGAAAGACCGAAAGTTAGAACAAGCTGAGACATCCTGAGGTGTTTTGGGATAGTGATGGATGAATACTGCCACAGTACTTAAGCTGTTGCAGTTTTAGGTGTTGGGTTAGTACCAAACACAATAAATAGATGTGACCTGCAGGGAGCATAAGTGCCTTGCACAGATGAGAGGAGGGACCAGGAGTGTCTGAGGTGACCAATTGGACTGGCTCTTTCCCATATCATCAATTTGTAGGTTGCACTTCCAAGAGGGCAGGAGCACTTTTCAAGGCTGTTTCTGGTTCCCAGACTCATGGGTCCAGGTTGGCAGGTTTTTCTCTGTCAGTGTTTTTTCATCAGACTATTTATTCTGTTTAACAATTTTCCCTTTCTAAGCAGGCTGCCTTGCTGCCTGCTCACATCAAGGCTGGTTTCTTGTCTTTTTCTCCACTGCAGTTGTCTTCCAGGTTTGAGTCTCTGTCTGTTTCGTTTAAGGTTTCCCCTTTATCCTTATCAGATCAGATAATCTTACCAAAATTAACCTTTTTATATCCATATATCCTTATCAATCAGTGTAACAGACTTCCATCACTGCCTCATGTATTGGTGGTTGTTGTTTAGGTTTGGGTCTTTGTGCCCTCTTACTCACGGTTTTCTCCTTTCTTATCATTCCCTTTTGCATTAAGAAGGTCCTTGACCAGACACTCTTCATGAAGCAGACACCCTCTCCTTCTGCATGACTTAATAATTATGATCCTGCTGAACAGTGAGGAACATGCACCAGAGAGCAAAGGGAACCAGTGTAACATCCAACATATCCTACACTAGTTGCAGGACTTTGATCTTGACACAAAATTTCACCAGAAGCCAGCACAGATTTTAAAATGGGAATATTATGTTGAAACAACTGAGTGCCCAAAAGACTGTGAGCTGCTGCATCCTGTATCAGGTGCATTCGAGAGATAACACACTTGGTAACTCCTGCAAACAAAGAATTGCAATAATCCAGCCCTGAGAAATCAAGCCAATTCAAAATTCTCCCCTCTTAGGAAGGGACACAGCCTTCTGTAATTTCAGAGGCAACACAAAGAGGGCCTGGTAATACAATGCACACATATCTGTTGATCAGTCTGACAATACCAAAACTTAACTCTGGAAGATGGATTTAAAAGTGCAAAATGAGGTGAATCCCAGCATAGCAGTCACATTCAGTGAATGTCTCCTGCATTAGCCTTAGTCACCTCCACAGTGATTGCTGTGTCCAGGGACTGACAGTCTCCTCTTATGTCTCCTTACATCTTGGCCTAATATAGTTGATGGTGTCTCCTTTGCCCTGTCCTGGGTTTGTGTCCCTGTTGTTTGTTTCTTTTCTGTCTTTGATTTTTTTTAACATAAAAAGCTGAAACATGCCATGCATAGCCACTGAGACCGTCAGACAAGATACCCATTAAAGGTAAATCTAAATAGAAATAGTTCAAATCTGTGCAGCTGTAATCATCAGACAAAACAGGTTTAAGTAATAGTACTGAATGATGCCAATATAGCCAAAAGGTGAAGATTCAAACTCACCACTGTTTTTCTCCATTTGCCTGTCAGTAGTTACAACAGTGAACATGGAGTGGGAGAGGACACAGTGAAGGGGAGTTTAAAACACCTTCTTCTGTTTGCATAAGAAACAGAGCCCCAGATCTGCCCAGTATGGTCTGCACTCCCACCTGCCACAAGTGCCTGTGTTCACCCCCACCGTGACCAACACATCTCTCCACACTTCCTTCTTCAGAAAATCCTGCCTCTGGGAGGTAAGACAGTGTTAATTCAGTCTGTAGAAAACCTGAACCATTGCAGCTAAAAGAGCAGTGTACAGCAAGGGCAAAGAGGCACCTGCTACCTTTGCAGTAATCAACATTTCAAATCTATCACATGCCTCAAATTAATTTCCAGCAGAAAAGCAATAATTTTTTCAAGCACTTAATACAAACCATATGCAGAAATTAGACATAGCTCTGATTCACGATGATTTTTCTGATCAAATGGTTATTTGTGATGGATTCAGATTTGATGAAATAAATTCATTTCAGTAAACTCCAATATTTTTGTTGACAAAACTGAAGAGCATTCCCTTAGCAATTCTCATGCCACAGAGATCCCACCTAACCTTGTGTTTGAATTTCATCTCATTGCCACAGTGAGACCTAGGGAATGCCTCTGCTGCAGTTATTGAGGTGATTATATGGCAATGAAACATTCATATTAACTCTGAACTAGCAGGGAAAAAGGAGATTGTGCAGTTGATGGGACACCCATGAATAGAGCACAGTCAGGTAAGGTATCACACAACACAGCATAATTGTGCAGTTCAACTCCTCCTTCCCTCTCCCCTCAACCAAATCCAGTTTGATCCAGTCTTGGAGCCAGCTCTGTCAGTCCTGTGGTAGCCACTGAGCTCTCACAGAAGACTAATTTAGACTCATCAGGACAAAATACTTAAAGAAAAGAGCTCTTCCTAAGTCAGCACTTTTAGAGATAAGGCACAGAACTATTCATTTGGAATTTCCCTAAAAATATGTCATCATTCCCTGAGAAAAGCCCTAAACTCATCAAATTACCAAGAGGCAGTACAAGCACATGGACACTGGCACATTTGGTATATTATTGACTGACTCTACATATGGGGCTCGTGTGCTCAGAGCTCTTGCAGGTGAATCTATCAAAGAACCAGCCCAAGACCTCAAGTCACCATCCAAAATCTCCCAAACACATCTCCTGGGTGCTTAGATGGGCTTTTTCAGTGCCCTGGTTGGACTTGAGCTCTTATTCTTATACCTTCTCACTGATCATCTGGGAAAAGGGGAACACAGCTTGGGAATGGGATGCTGGTGCTTTCACCCTGAGCTGTGCTCTTGATCCTCTCTATGAGACTGGGGGAAACAGTGTTCCATAGGAGCAGGCCAACAGAGGAGAGAAAATGGCCCTCCCTTACCTTCTGAAAGATCACCTACATGACAGTCATTTAGTGAACTGTCAGTCACCTTCCCCAGCTGAGAAGCCATCTGCAATACAACAGTCACACTCTGAGTTCTCCCCTTGGTATGGGCACACACCTCACTGCCACACTTCAGAGGCAATCCAAAGTAGTTTAGTATTTAGGAGGTTGTTTGTGGTGTTACAGGAGGAATTCACATAGGTTCTCCAAGAGGAATAATCTCAAAATAGATTTGCTTAGCATTAATAAGAAGGTACTGATATTCAATTGGGTGTGGTTTCCATGCATTGAAAAAAGACATGCAGTTGCATTAATCTGCTTTAACTGCGAGCCATTTTTCTTTCACATTTAATATTCTCAAGCCTAGGGAGTGCCAAGGGGAATACAGGACAGGCTGACTACAGAGGAGTTATTTCCTCTGAAATCATCCTCACGTGTCTGTCAGGAACTCTTGAAACTACTGCAATAAATCCTGAATTTTTAATATGGTTCACAAGTTCAGAGACAAAAAATTCAGTGCTCAGACAGCTGGGATTGTGGTAGTTATCTACTATGTCAGGGTACACATGTTGTTGTAAAAGGAAATCAAACGGGAAACTATTGAAAAAAGTGTGATCAAATATTGTCAGAAGACAAAGAATGACTGCTGGAAAGCAGAGGAAGATGGATCAGTAGAAATGAGTATGAAAGGGTCAGGAGAGACAAATGAGCTCTCTGCTTGATTCCTTACGGTTCTGCATTGTAGCCAGATACATGGGTCTGTATTTGCCAAGACTGTACAGGTAAAGTAACTGTACCCAAACAGAGGAACTGAGTTGTGTTAACTCAAAAATCCAGGTAGTGTAATCCTTGGTTGTAAACACAGCAAATGAGACTGATTTCTTTAGACCGCCTTGCTGTCCACAGATCACTGTCTGGGAACTGATGATACATACTGAAATCTCCCTCACGGTCCACTCAGCCTCAGGAGCAAAGCACACAAGGTACATGAGGAGGAATGGCTGCTGCACTGCACGGGTTTCTCAGCTGCAGCTGCGGCCCCACTGAAGTTGGAGCGTTAAACCCCACACATGACATCATACCTGGCAAAATAGATGCAAGGAAACACAGTCAGGATTTACAGGAACACCCTGTACTGTTTGTGGAAAACAGATATGCATATGGGCATTGATACATGTGCACATTAAGAGATACAATTGGGTCATAAATTCCTTCAGGAGCTGCAGTAGGCTTAAGACCGGAGTATGAGGAATGAAAAGGAAGCATGAAGGTCAGCTGGAGCTGAGGAAAAGATCAGAAAGAGGATATTGTTCAAAAACTGCTGTGGACCTTGTATTATCCTACCACAATGGTCAAGACAAGGAGGTCTACCTTCACCACGTCCAAGACAGCCTGGTCCAGCAGGCAGGAGGCCAAACTGCTGTCAAGGGAAGGTGATCTGAAAGTCAAGGAAAGACAAGAGAGAGTGTGAGTTGAAAGCAAGTGAAATAGAGGTTCCTCCCTGTCAACTTTGACAGTAAAAGCCTATGATAAAAATAGGGAAATCTCCATGGGATTTCTATGTGTCCACATGTCCCAAATTGTCTATGTCCCACTAAAGCCAATGGTGGTCTAGTCAGTGTAGTCAGTGGCAATTAATTAATATAGGGGGGTAATTAATCTGACAAGAAGTAAGCTTCTACTTTAGGATAAGACAAATCATGATATCGACTTTATTGACTAGATTTCTCCTCACTGTGAAGGGACACTAGGGTCATTTGCTGACATGTACATGCTGTACATGTACAGTGAGTCCAGCTGACTATCCCTAAAGCAAAGAACAAGGAAAAGTCAGTGAAAACAGCAAATTCTGGTCATTACATACAACAGCATTCCAGGAAATAAACATGATTTTCTGGACCAGTAAAAGTCAAGCACACTCCTTTAGGTTTCCAGGAAACGTTTTCTGGGGTATTTCTGAAGGCAGAACCATCAGTCAGTTAGTGATGAAAAGGTCTTTTGAGAAGTTGTCTCTGTGAGCAGCTGACAGTTTCAATTTTCAACACACAATGCTTGCTCATATAGACAGTGTGTACAGACAGGCAGAGTTTTCTGATCTTTTCAAGAAGTTATGTGAAGCTGGTCTTGAGATGTTCTGCTTCCCATCAGGAACTCAGACCTAACTGCTGCTGTGTTCTGAGCTGGCCAGTGCACTCCTTTCTTGATGCATTGCCTGGCTGTTCTGCCTGAGTATGGTAGCCTCTCTTTTTAGCTAGCTCCATAATTATACAATTTTGCAAACTTCTTAATAGTGACCAAAACTCTGAACTTACACCTTCAGGAATCTCTTGTACATGCAACACTTATTACTGCTCTAAAATGTTTCTCAGAAATGAGAGGTTGTCTTACCATGGAGCAGCTTGGCATTAGAAGATAGAGAGAGATGCAGGATGATAACACCCGCTAAGAGATCTTCAAAGCATGGAGGAAGAACAGCTTCAGGTAATATACGTGTTACTTAGAGGTTCAAGATCTGAGCTTAGACCACTTGCTTTCTTGCACCAGAGTGTTTCTGCTAGTGAAGTCAGCTGGCTTTCTTCAGCTCTGGGCCAGAAGGGGAGCTAACAGTTTAGCATTTTAAAGATAGTCAAGAAGTTTGGGCTTTTGTTAGGCGATGAGTGTCAGCTAGCACCATTGGGATATCTGCTTAACCCCTAACCCAAATACACACCAAGACCACACAGTGATCACAGGAACCCAGACAGCCCAGCCCACGAGAATCAGCCCCTCCTAAGCCCATCATAAGTGAATGATTAAGCAATTGCCCCATTCCAGAACCCACTAACGCTTTCAACAGAAGAATGTTGCTCTGCAGTGGACTTACTATTGAATGCTGGAGTGCACGAGATCTGATGGTCCTTAACAAACACCTGCGATGCAAATGCATCTCCACAAGAGCCTCACTTGAAGAGGATGTCCTTGCAGGGCACAGTTGCATTTTGGCTGCTGAAGATTGATTAGACATTGGCTAGGTCAGCCTGAAACTGATGTAGAAGAGTTTGGCAAGTAAAAACCTATATAAAAAACCTGCATTTTGACATAGGAGAGATGGAAAGCCTGAGTAGGAGAATGTCCAGAAAGGGTAGGAGAGCTTGGGTTTTTTGTGTGTGCATGTAGAGTTGACCTTGTATTTAGAGTTTGCATCTTGGCACCTTGATGTGATGTAGCACATTGGTTAGCTGTTTTCACCTCAAATGTGGGTCATATGAAAAGGCAAAGGGGAAAAAAGAGGAAGAAGTACTGCCTCACTAACCGTGGGGTAGAAGACTGCAACCAGGTCTGCCCAGCACTTTTCTCTGGGTGGGATCTGCACTGCTGTGCGCTGTGAAAGCTGTCACAGGAAGGTCTCTGCACTGTGTACAGACACACTGCCAACAACCACCCCCCTGCACTGCTCATTCATCTGCACACAAATCAATGCTCGCACTTTGCCTACAGATAACTCACATCCACCACACCAGTGACAGTACCTGTGGCATCAACAGCCCACAAAAAACAGAGGCATCTATATGGCACAGGCTGTTGCACAAAATAAAACAAATATAGTGAAAAACATGGAATGGGTTGGGAGGAGCTAGTAGAGAAATGGGTTAAGTGCTACTTTGATTTTTTATTCTTTACATATACACAAATAAATGAAAACATATCATGCGCATGCAAAAATATACTATGCAGATATTTAATTGATATACAGAACTCACTGAATGGTGCAGATAGTGCACAACCCCAAAAGACTGACAGCCAAGGATAATTATTTATTATATTTTAAGGACAACACAATGATTCTTGCAATTATTTTTGCATGCCATGGATTTTAGAGGGAGCTGGAACCAGTTTAGCTGTAAAACAATAACTTCTAACTCTTTCACAAGCAATTTCTATGGATCTATGAAGAAAAGTCCCTTGTGTGCCTCAAATGCCCAGTTTCTGTGAGAGGAGTTGGCAGTGAGAGCTGCGAAGGAAGGTGTTTGGTCCTCACAGCCAGAAGAATGGCTCAGGAATGGCTTCCACACACTGCTTACCCAGGATTTCCAGGTGGTTGGTTGCCTGAAATGCTGGGTACCTGAAAACTGGTAGGCTGCTGGTAAACTGGCAGATTTATGGTGAAAACAAGTATTTGATACCCAAATGAAAGATGAGACAATGACACGAATTTCTGCAGCAACAAATGGTCAGTTTATCGTTCTGAATAAATTCAGGAGACTGGGAAAAGCTGGTTGCTTCACATAGAGTATATACGTCCAAATAATAATTAAAGAGCCAATCAAACACTCTTCTTTTAAGACTCTCATGGCTTCCAAGGCCTGTTTCTTAATTTTGGAGTTTTGACTAGTGATTTCAGATCATAAGTGAAAACGTGAATCTTGACTCTTTTGTTTGTCTCTCTGAAGTAGAGCTTAGGACACACTTGAGCTCCCATGCAATAGGCACATGTCACTTCCTGATTGCAGAGGTCATTGAAACCATCAGCGCAGGAACAACTTTCTTTGCAGCTTAGTGTACTTTTCTTCATCTGTTTGTAAAAAACAGAAGGTGGATTTACAAAGTCACCCCTCCACAACAAAATTGGTGTACATGCAAGGAAGCAAACAGAATGGCATAAAGAAAAGCAACGATTTGCCATTCAAAATGCAAGTAGTTTTTAATTGATTGCAAATGATTACAATTGCAGCAATACTGTAGATTCTTTTCAGTTTTGGAGGTCTTTCATTTAATAGTGTGAGAAAAACTACTCTAAAACATGAATAAATGTCCATCAGTGCTGCTTCATGCTGTTTGAATGGCTTCCACTTTCTATGAAGACATCCACCACATACCTACCGAAGAAGTTCACTGTGTTGGTTGCATGCACAGAGCCCATGGAAAAACACATGCAGAACACTAACTAAGCAAACCACTTGGCAGATGTGGCAAATTCCATGATAGTTGTTACTCACTTCTCTGCTTCTGCTGGTCTAGAGTCTCAGAGGGTCAGAAAGTCACTGCTGTCACCATGAGTGGGCAAGGAAGACGTGTCCTTGAGCTGCATGAGAGGAGACACAAGGAAGCTGCTCACAGACAGCATCATGGGATTCAAATTAGACAAACTGCTACCCAGTTAGGTTGAACTTTGACTAAGTATTGTTTTATTTATTGTTTTATTAACTGGCTTTTGAAAATTTATTTTATGTTCCTCCTGTCTTGAAGTTCTCTTTGTTTAAAATCAGTTTAAAATCAGCACTCAGATAAGGTAGGGCCTCAGGTTTCCAGATGGAATCTTGGATTGGAATTACTTCAATGTTTCTTTGAGAAAGAACCATAAGATGCTGATGTCCAGATAACACTGCCCTTTTGAATGCCAAATGCAGCTGATAAAATAATTTTTTCTCTAAAAATACCATGATTTTGTCCTTTGCCAAGCATTTACAGTATGTTGCTGCCATTTATGTGATACCTTTCTTTTTCTAACTAAGGCTATTAAAAAGAGCCATGAATCTGTCAAGTAACCCTACTGCCATCACAGCTTGCTGTCTTTTGTGGCCATTAACATTCCTTTCAGTTCAAAATTTATTCTTATCTTATATTTGGTTTCAAGACTGTATGCATTTACCATAGTGGCAGCCCAGCCTGATTGATTTTGTATTTATGGTCCAGAAAAAACATCATAAGCATACGTGATAATTTCAGTCGGACGTGATGAGCTGTGGACTCATCTTCCATCTCCTCTACACCATTAATGAAATCTCATCCCAGTTCAAGCATCACATGCACTTCCTTTCAGATTCCATCTTTGCCCTTTCCCACTAACTTTCTGCCTAATTTTGTCCCTGTGCAAAGATCTTTTGTGATCTCTCCCCATTCTGGCTCAATCACTCTGCAAATGTCAGTCTGGAGAAAGCCCTTTCCCAATTCTGTATGGGTTTCTTACCAGACAGGGAGATAGTCCTGAGAGGTTGCCAACACCTCTTGTTGTCTGCCTGCTTGATCCAAATATTCCTGCTGAACACAGTTATTGTCCACATCTTTCATCAGCTGCCAGATACACTCTGTCTGTATGTAAGTGGATTAATCCATGTATACTGAGAGTAAGTCTCCACATTGTCTTCCAGCTTTTAACATCCAATTTTATTACTAATGTTACAAAGTCATCATTGTAGTTAATTACTTTTTTTGTATGTCTTTGCTCCCAGCACCATGACTATCTCATACTCTGCAGTGGTTCTCCTCAATGAGTATATGAACATTACTTTGAACTTTAAAAGGACATAAAGGTCTTCCCCAGGTTTCCAGACTTCCTCTTAATGTCTAATGAAGGGAGATGGGAACAGAGGAAAGAGAAGGAAAGAGTAAAGACAGTAAGGAATTAAAAACAGGAGTTTGACAGAGAGTTGAAATCAGGTGTTGAAGGAAGAATTAACAGAGAAATGGGGGTCAGGAAGAGAAAAAGAGAGTAGCAAAAATGAGTAAAGAGAGTTTTTGGTAGAACGAAAGATAAATTAGATACCCTGATAGATACATCTTCCTTCTGGAGGAAGAAAAATATGTCCCCAAGAAAGAGAGAAAGCAGTAAAATTTGCAGAAAGTTTTTTTAAAAAAAAAGCAGAGGGGAAAAAGGGTTTGTGGGGGAAAAAAGCAATCCATAACCAAGAGCATCATCTGTGTTAGCGATGTAGTTTCTGTTAAAGGAGAGTTGTAGATTTGTTGTAACCTAAGCATTTTTAGAAACACTATGAGAGAAAGAGAAAAGCTACAGAAGAGAACCACAAGAAGTACTGGCCCATTTGTGTTGTTTACAGGAAGGTTATTCATCCACCTTGTGAAAGGGGATGTTAAATATTTTGGATGCCATTCTTGACCTAGAGTTTATGTCTGTTGATTTTGAATGCCAGGGATCGTGTCAGATGAGTCCTCCCTGCTCTATGCACCACTGCTGACCTCCAGCTGGGGGCTGCAGGTCACACTGCACTCTCCACCTGGGAGCACAAGTCGGCACCTGAGCCTAATGGGGAGGAAAAATATTTTAAGATGTCTGGTCCTTTAATTCCAGGAGCTGGTTAGTGAAATGAGCAGGTGTGCCGACAGCTTACCTAATCCAATTGTACTGCTGATGTCCGCAGAGGTAATCCACCTGGAGTGCTGCTTCCCTGGATAAGGGCTGCTACAGCCTGGCTCAGCAAGACAACTGTTTAAAGAGAATCCCCAGGGAGAAGCCACTGCACCTTTGAATTCCCGCCAGCTTTCACTCACTTAAGGTAGTGCACATATGCTTCCTTAACTGAGAAGAAAATCCCATTTTGAAATTGCTGTGGCACCTGACAGCTGGCAAATGTGCACATTGTGTACAAAGGGCCATGTGAATGCAGAATAAAAATCAGGGTCCACAGAAGCAGAACACATCACCAGATCTCCCCATTTTGCAGTGGGTACCAACTTCATAAAGTACTGGCAGCTCCTCGCTGCAGTTATAGCTGCAGTGTGGAGTCTGTAAGCTTGCCATCTGCAGCTCAAATATAGCTTATAGTCACTTGTTTCACTGTTGGAATCGCTTTTTGGTTTGGATGCTTGCAGTCTTCTCCAAAGCAAAAGAGGAATGGAATTGCCAAAAGTAAGCAAAATGGTTCAACTGGCAAAGGATGGAAAAGCTTAACTGGGTGAGTAAGCTCAGTGAGTGCTATCCAAGATTTCTGGCACTGGGAGGTCTTTTGCTGTGGAAGCAGGTTCTGTCAGCTGACAGAGGAATTGCAACTGGAACCTGAGCTTTATCTGCAGAAGCATGTTGACAGTGGATCATACTGCAGTTTTCTTGTGTGCCCTGTCTCCCCTGTATCAAGGGATGAGTTCACCTGCTTTTACCTATTTTTAGCTGCTGTCAAACAGAGCAGAGCACCAGGAGGTGATCTGTGAAAACACTCTCTCCAATCAGGCCATCATACTAGTGAGTTCAAGGTAACACTGCATCCTAACTAAATTATCCTGCACCTGCTGGACAACAGGGTAAGTCTTCTTACATCCTTCCAGCTTCCTGATGTAGCACCACATACCAACAAATCCTATTCTGGATACAAAAACTTCACTGTGAGATTTTCTTCAGCCCAGTAAAAGGACAGCTAACAGGCCTTCCTGGCACTATGTAATACTCCAGACAGAAGTGCACCATTTGCCTCCATTTGTACAGTAGTATGGTTGGTTTCCTATTACTCTGAAATCCATACTGATTACTGTACTACCATACTCAGATTTGCTTTTGTCCCTCAGGAAATTTTGCTCTTCTCTGAAAGTGACTGCTTCATACAGGGTGAGGTTTAATTCTCCATTTCCTTTGCATTAGCATGGTACAAAGGGGCTGCAGTAAAACAGAAAATTTAGTCTGTGTCTTAATGTCTTTTCTTCATCTCCTTCTACCTGGACAGATTGCTTATCATGGTATCTATTATCACCTCCACTTCTCATTACCACTTGCTGACACTAGGCAATTTAAAATCTTACGCAGATAAGTCTCCCACTCTAAGCTCACTGGGAGCTAGGATGGGTTCATTTCCCTGAATTCAGCACTCAGAAAGGAATGGTACATTTGGCAAGAGAAATCCCCACCATCACACCCTTATCCATCACCTTTCTAAATAATTTCTTCCCACATCTTAAGAAAAGCCTACTATTCTGGATTCACCCTCACCTGGAAAATGGTCTTTACCCTCCAAGTTGCTGCATTTTGCATGATTCCCGATTAATCTACCTCCTAGTAAACCACTTCTGTCTGTCACCAGTTGTGCACCTGCATGTGCTTTCTCCTCCTGGCTGGATTATTACAGTATAGGTTCAGGTCTATATTCCTCTCTTGAAAGACCTCTGTTGGCTTCCTACCAGCCACAAAACCACCCTAATCATCCTAAAGTCCCTTAATGGGGCTAATGGTGATATCTGTGCACACTGCTGTGGTCACTCCCACTGACCTCCATGCCGTGGCTCTCAGACCTCAGACCAGCCTGACCCGTAATCAAGGATCTTCTTTCCCATTACAGGGTTCACTGCTGCTGTCACACCAGCTACAAATAGGATTGTTTGTCATGTTATTATACACCTCCCCTATTAACACATCATCTCTTTCAAAATTACAGGTTTGAATTGCTCCAGTCTATTTTGCTTACAGCATCACAGGGT
Organism: Acropternis orthonyx; assembly: GCA_035583155.1. Classification (NCBI taxonomy): domain Eukaryota; kingdom Metazoa; phylum Chordata; class Aves; order Passeriformes; family Rhinocryptidae; genus Acropternis; species Acropternis orthonyx. Next base: position 12,196,658 of record JAWWEU010000040.1, read on the forward strand.
GTGCCTCACACCGTGCCTTACTCCTACCAAAGTGTTCCCTGGTTTATGGCCCCATATCTCCTCTGACTTTACAGTGCTACATTTTACAGTGCTTTCCCTTGCTGCAATTATTGTACTTTCTAAGCTTTTGTATGTACAATGCCTTATAAAAATAAATTGAACCTCTGCTCTTTTTACTGTTTTCTACCCATAGGGGAAAGTAATTCATTTGTTTGAGGAAAGGGGTGTGGAGAAGGCACCAACACTAGGTCAAAACTCTTCAAACCTAAAACAGATTACATTTGCTGAAAGGCAGAAAGAATAAAATGTTTCTTCAAGCACTTTTCCAGACATTTGGAGATTAAAGTTAGAAATAAAATTGGTTTGTATGTGTTTCCCTTCAGTTAGTGTCACTTTATCAAATATAGTAATTTTCAAAAATATCTCAGTGATAGATCAGAAATAAAACTTGGAGAAACCTATGAATCTTCACTTATTTTTCAAAGATGCTTTTAACTGAGTAGCATCCCACAGATATGCATGATCTTTCTCTGCATGGATATTTATTACTACTTCATCTGTCTCACGTGCCTTTTAATAAACATATTAAAGTGTCAGCTAGATTCATTGCATCTCTGGAAGGAAGCAATTTTGTATCCTTCACTTAAAAACTAGTTTTTAAACTTCCCAAAGCAATTATTCCTCAGTGAATCACAACAGACAGCTTGGTATTGTTAGAGAAAAAGTGCCTTAAGGGTACTGCTCTTGCCTTTTCCTCAAGGACCAGAAAAACAGCAATGGCACATTCACACCTCTAAGCCCTCTGCTCTCTATGTCTCAACCCAAAGAAACGCTGCTTTTACAGTGGTGTCCTCAAAATGTGTAAAAAGACATTTTCAAAGGGCAGTTATATAAATATGCAGGAGAGTATGAAGACAGTTAATAGCCAAACCTACATAAATTTTTACTCTGAATCCTACAGCATTTTATTTCTCAAAAAATAAATTATTTATGACATCTTTTCACATCAGTTCCCCATAATGTTATCCTTCCAGGAGGCATAACATCAGTTGCTGCTCTCCTCTCTCACAGCAGGAATTGTGTGCAACTTCATTTGCAGTTTGTATTAATTACAGAAGATGGCAGTACTAAAAGTAATTATGATGCATGGCCGATTGAAAGATTCCTTCAACCTGTATTCCTTTCCAGTCTGGCTTTACAGAGGCTGTAGCACACCAAAGTCAGACTGGGCTTTGAGGCAGAAAAATTATGAGCTCTGGGACAAAAAGAAATTTCAGTATCTTCAGGTTAAAAGGTTTGGGTTGTGTTCAATATGAATAGGAATGATTCCTTGTATTACTTAATTATGCTAAGTATTATTAGAACTACTATTTCTATTAGTTCTTTATTTCCTTCCACTTTCCCCAGTAAAACATTTTGGGAGCACTGCAGAATTTTGGAAGTCACAAGGGGGAGATCAATCCATCAGCAATGAAGACTTTGTTCAACATGAAAGCAGTATGGGGGCATCATGCCACCATACCCAAAAGATGTGGAATCATCTGTGTGGATTTGAGGATCTGGGTATTTGGGAGGTGAAGTTCTCTCTTCCTCTCCCTACCTCATTCCCTTTTCTTTGCGGGACACTCAGTCCTTCAGGTTGAGAGGCAGAGGAGAGAAGGTGACCGTAGATGCCCTTGGGTTTCTGGGTGAACAGTCCAGGCAGCTCCTTGTAGGCTGTAGAAGAGCACACTGTGCTGTGCTGGGTGGTTGCTCACTTTTGGGAGTTACAGCTGGTTTTAAGGAGCCTGCCTAAATTGGAGCAGGACAGAAGCAGTGAGAGAAATTTCTCAGAAGGGACAATTATGAAGGTTACAGCCTGTAACATTATTAAATGCATTTTTCTTTTAATGATTAGCTTTCCTAAATCTACATGAAATACAGGAGATGGTTTATTACTAGAGGATATTTTTCTTGTTAAATCCTCTGTATAAAGGTTAACAAAAGTTGACTTCTGGGGAGCATAAGACCATACTTGCAAGTAGCTGGAAAAATTGCTGTCTGCATTTCTGTTCAGAACCTTTAAGATGCAAATTCTGCTGCAAGTGCACAAAGCTTCAGTAATGAGACTGATGCAAAACCCTGTGAAAACCTGAACCACTAAAATCAGAGTTCAGACTCTTTTAATGTCCAAGGAATAAATCAAAGAATTTGAACTGCTTCCTTGATTTCATTATTATTTTTGCCTGGACTTTGTTATTTATTTTTTTCAATGCAGAGATCACATTCTGAGAGATAAAGACAAAAATCTAGTTTTACTACTCATTTCCATGAGAGTTAATAGCCCAGTTACTTCAAAAGAAATGACACATAGCTCACCAAGCCTGAATTTGGTTCACAAAAATAAAGTGAAATATGCTTATGCAAAACAAAATCACATAAAAGTCTTAAAGGATGAAATCTCACAGTCATGGAGCCCACAACAGAAGGAGAAACTGAACAGGAGAAACTCTAACTCTGCTACCACAAGATTTCACAATTTTTTATAAGAAGTATGGGTAAAGTGATTTATTTCTTTAAACGGGTTGTTTCTTTACTTAAACCTCCCCAGTCTTCAGCGATAAGCCTGCTGCAAATAACATGAGTGAGGGTGTGCAGATAATATTAAAAATGCTGCAGAAATGGAAAGGATTTTCCTCTCAACAGACCTCAAGTTCTTCATTTAATTTTTGGTAATACTGCTTTTATTAAATTATTTTCCGTAACTTCAAAGTTAATTCCAAAAGGAATTGAGGATGGCAAAAACTACTTAAAGAACAAAGTGAGTAAACCTACTTTACATTAACCTGCAAATGGAGACAGACAACCAACAATTTGAGAGAGAAGAAGCAACCTTGAAGATCTAGTTATGCACATAACCCGGTTTCCAAGAAATGGATATTGTGAGAAATAAGTACAAAATAGAGGGGAAAGGAGGTAAGTCCCCACCAGATATTACTGGGGTGAGTATGTTCACCATCGTTGAGCAGATTCCTTTACTTCCTGACTTGGCTTTGTGCCATGTAGATGTGAGTTGGAAATACAAAACTGATTTAAACTTAGTTAATTCCTGTTCCTGTCAATCTGCTTCCTCTTGAATAAATTACATTACGATATTTTTAATCAAGGCAAAGCTAGAACAGCTCAGTCAATGGGATCAGAAACCTGGCTGGCCTTTTCCGTCATTGCCCGGCTCTTGTTTCAACTATGAATATTTTGAAAAGTATTCTTGCCTGAACAGCAGTGCAGAGCTTCCAACCACCTTAACAGGAGCCCATTTTTGCAAAAAGAGGACAAGATTGTGATCTGTGGAGTGTAATTTGCAAGAAACTTTCCCTTTCCATCATCTCTTGCTCACAACTGTCCACAGTTGCAGTGTACCTCTGCCAGGCATGAATTCATGCTCCAGGATGCTCCAGGTCATTGCTGTGAAGCTGCAAATGATCTGCTTTATTAAGCACATCCTCCTCCCAGATTTCCACTGACACAGCATTAGTCTATCCTTCCAGTATACAAGCCACTTTTTTTTATACATCTACTGAACATCAGACAAACACAAGGTACACCCCATATATTTTTTCTAGCCATCTGATTCTCTTACTGGTACTGTTCAAAACAGAATCAGTTCTAGACCAGATTCTATCAAGCACTGCTTCTAGTTCTGTTAGCCTGGGTCCCAAATCTTCAGTGGCTCTTGGTCTCATACAACCCTTGTCCTCCTGATCATACTTGCACAGGCCATATTCAGCCCTAGTTAGGGTTTGGATTGGGAACTTGACAGTGAAATGATTTATATATAGGCTGTCACTTATTAATGCATCCAATTGCAAGTGATACAGAGGAGGCAGGAGATCTGAAGCTTCAGAATACAAATTTTAATAGGCAAATAAAAAGGGTAATTGTGCTCTGGCATTACCTGGTATGCACTCTTGGAGTGCTGACAGGGTGTAAAGGCATTATGGGCCAGTCCTATTACAACCAGCAGTAAAATAAGAAAAAAAACCATGAAAGTGTTGTGTTTCCTTATTGAAAAGTAAGACACAGGTGTTACTCTGTGGCTTGGGAAAATGTCATCAGCTATGAACTCTGTGTGATTTAGCCATTTTGGGGTGATATTCAGTAAAGATGTTGACAGTCGTGGGAGTATAATTTGAATGGTTTCCTTTATTACAGGTGGAAACAAGCACCTATGAAAAGTACATGGGAGTGTTCAAGGATTTAACAGTGACTCAGTAGCTCTTCACTAGTCTTTTGCTAGTAAGAGACTAAAAAAAAAGATTACATTCTTTTTGTGCCTTTTATTTAGTTATCTTTGAGCACTTTACAAAGCAGATTCAGCAGCCAAAGAAGTTGAGCTGCTCCATGCTACAAGGTCAGTGTTCAGTGTTACAAGGTCAATCAGTCTGGGCAAATCAGGGGCAGGGTCCCAGTCATTCTGACCTTGGGGTCTGCTCCAAACCTTTGGAGTTCAGATTCCTCAGGGTAAAAGTAATGCAACATCAGTTAATAAAAACGTTAACTATCAGATGAACTTCTATATATACCGAGAAATGTCCAGTCCTGGTTGGTTTTTTTCAGAAACTACTGTTTACAGAACCAGACAATTAATTCTATTTTGTTTGGATGTGGTGATGTTACAACTCAGGTACCAGCAAGCCTCTCCTATAAGTAATTTTGTACATTTCATTCCTACTGAAAAAAATTCTTAACTCCATAGTGGTTTGAAACCATATCTACAATGGCTATATTGATCTACTTCTTAACTTGAAAAAAACTCCCACTACGTCCTGTGGAAGATCCTTTAATAAAAAGAAACACAGTTCGTTTAAGTTTTCTTTATAGCCTGTTTTGCAGAGCTAGTGCAATCTTTGTTCACCTGGCCTGTACCTGCTCCAAGGTAATAATAACCTACTGATGTGTGCAGGGACAGATGTAGTGTTCAGTATTTGAAATGGTGCTTGACAAGTGTCTCATACAAAAAAAGCTTTTTTTGTAGTTTGTCTTTTGTCGATAAAACATTAGGTGTATTTTTCTCTCTGAATCATTTGTTGGCATAAAAAGTCCAATTATTGTTTTCATACAAGCTCCCAGTATTATTTGATTGTCCCATTTAGCACCTATTTCTTGGCCTATTTCCTTGATCTTGGACTAATTATTTTACAGCATTCTACACTGAATTTCCATTACCGTCTGCTGGTCTAATCCACCTAATGATCCATGTCCTCTGGAAGCAGATTGCATTATTCCTCATTGTTTGCTCTGCTTCTGGCTTTACCATCACTCACTTTGTAGACAGAGGACTTGGCTCCAGCTCTTGGCTACTGATGAGGTCAGTGACAGCACAGGTTTAAGAAGATGTTAGACAAGGTTATCTCCAGAAGTAATACTATCATCCCCTAGCAGAACTCAGAGTAGCCTAAAAAGTGCCAGAAATGAGAGCAGGCACCATTGATCCCCACAGCTACAATTACTTAAATCAATAGATTCGACTGAATCGTGGGGATTGATGTTTCATAGCCATGTTCTGAATGGTGACAGAGTTGGGGCAGAAATAACACAAAAGCCCACTTCGTGACTATATGCTACCAATGATTTCTCCTACTAAGACTGATTTGATGGGAATTTTATACTATCTTCAAGGTGTAAAGCAGATAAATGCTGTCAAGATCAAGCCCTTATTTTTAAATACTTCTTCTGATTATTTTGATGTAAAATTGTTGAATGTATGGATCAGGACCCTTAAAACTGACTCAGAGCTACTCCAGCTGTATAACTGGTGAAGCAGTAAATAATTGTTCTGGATCAGAATGTCACTTTTTTTTTCTGTTTTAAAAGAGTACAGCTTCACAGTAAACAGAAATAAGTTGCAGTTTTGGCAACAACTGATGTTTATGCTGAGATTTAGTGTTTAAAACATCTGTTCATCCTCACTACTGCTTCTGTGGAGGCAGTTCCAGTGAACACACTGACCATCAGACTCCTGACTGAATTAGAAAAACCTACTGAATAGGAATAATACTCTTTCTTCCAAGCTGAACACTTGTCTGCTCAGGTCTAGAAGTCACTGAAAGTATTCATAACATGTCTTCAGAACACAAGTCCCCGGCAATAAAGTTTCTGGGGATCTGATGTTAGTCACTGGAATGAGTTTCTTTAGAAAGTTGTCTTGATTTCCATGTATGTTCGAAAAGAGGTACCTACTTCATTTTCTTCTGCAGCAATGCACATCAAGGGGGTCTATATTTGGTTTACTACAAATAGGTTGTAAAATACCCAACAGTATCAGAAACACAGGGGCAAACACAGCCAAGATCCTTTGGAGACCCTTCTGAGACAGCAGTGGGAAGTGCAACTGTATTCTCCAGGCGATGTTAGAAAGTCCACAAGAGCCAGGTACGGGCAACTAAACTGAGCCCTGAATAGAGCTTGGGGGTATGTACCAAAGTCTGCCTTAACACTGCGTGGAGATACTTTGCATGGACTATCTGTGGTGGCAAAATCCCCTAAAAATGGTGAATAGTGCCAACGAGAAAGGCAAAGGCATGGGGAGAAGGTGTTGTGAATGGCAACTTGGTTATCTCTACAATGAAAATGTTAGGTGTTATTTCTGCAAAAAGCCAGTGAAGCATCACATGCTGCCAGCCCATCCAGGGCACTGTGCAATTAGTATTTTTTTATAAACTGTGATTTATAAGATCTTTTAAAAGGAGGAAAAGATATCCATTGCACATTCAACTGCCTGAGAGGGTAAAGCACAGATAAGAAATCAATGTTGCATAGAGGCTCTACAGAGAGAGCACATCCTGGTCCCAGATGAGCCTGACAACGTTTGCATTCTCACAGAGAAGAGCTAATCAAAGCTGTGACACGGTGAAGTTCCCTTAAATTAGAAGATAAGGAGGAAGGGGAACTGAAGTCCCCAGGAAATTATTTGATACTTCATTTGCACTCAAGAGGCAACCCAACAACTGTCACTGTCAGATGGGGGACAGAAATGCAAGAGAGATGCTGATTCCTTAAGATGACACCAAAGGAAAGGAGCAGAGCACTGCTGATTTGTTTCCTCAGCTCCTATGCCCCAGAGAAATCTCACAATGACAAGTACACTGGAAGTTGCTTTTGTTGTTTATTGTTTCCCTTTCATAACTTGATTTGTAATCAGGAATTTAACCTTCTCTCTTCGTCTAGCTTGTTTCGTAAGTAAACTTGCTGAGCTTCTGACGTTGAAGTGAACCTGGCAAAGCTGTGCATGCATGTTGCTTCAGAGACAATGAATCGAGGGAGAGTGTATCTTGCAGGCACTCAATGAAGGGGAGCAGGTCTGGAAATTCAGAAAATGGCATGTTTTGCTCACCACCTGGAAACTCTGGGTTTGGGGGCTTGCAGCAGCATGTGCTACATGAGGAGAACTGCCACTGGCAGAGCATTACCAGTGAGGAATATGAGGGACAACCATGACACTGTGGTCCTGGAGATCATATAATACAAATAAATACACCAATATAATTTCAAATGTTCAACCCCGCAATTCACAATATAAAGTGGACACTGAAAATTGATATGTCTTTGAAGGTAGCTTAATTCTTTGAGCAAAAATATATGAACCCTAAGCCACTATAAAACAAGATGAGAGTTACCTGACCTGCATAGTTCAGGCCAGAAAATCTCCTTAAATGAATTGCATTTGAAAAAACATTTGTCTAGAAAGACCTCTATTCACAACCTGCAGGGTTTCTGCATGCAGAAATCACAACAGCAACTCACAAATCCTGCCACTGCTTTTAAAGCAGATCTGTAGCTGAAATTCATCTGAGTTCAATTTCTTGCTAGTGAATCAGTGTCTGCATTTGTCAAATGGTAAGAAGACATCTATTACCAAGTTGCTCTTGTGAATATGTGTGGATTGATCATGTTCTCTTGTAGCCTCATCTTTGCTAATCACACAGATTTGGGATGTGGGCTCTTCCAGGTTAAAGTATGTCTTCTCATTTCACTGCTGTTCTGATCTTTATGTGAACCATTTGTAATTAATTAATATCCTTCATTAACTGAGGAACCTGCATTACACATAGCAGTGTGCAATGACTGCCAAATACTCTGACTTGGTTTTTTTCTGCATGTGCATCCTAAAATCCCATCTATAGAGATGTTTCCCATCATTCATATGTGATGTAGATTATTTATAACTTCAATTTGTAAAATTAAATGTAGTAATAAATAACATACAGAAATTAAGTAATATTGTGTAAGTAGTTTTAATATTCCTTTAAAAGCAAAGATACAACTACAAGTTCTCCTTTTTATTTTCAAATATGTGTTGAAAATGGTTCCAGCTCTCATAATTGTTATCTGAACTTAATGCTTTACGTGTCTCAAGAATATCTAACCACTACATTATTAGAGTGTATAATTCTCTGAGTGGGGCTTTCAAAGACCATGGTCTATGTAAAACTGATCTCTGGAAGTGATCCTAGGAAAACGGCTTTATGGAAGATTCCTGTTTCCTTTGTTGGTATAATGCAGTTAGTGCTACTAGTACTACAAATCAAATGTAGTGACATTACCTTCGTCTTTCATATTTTAGTGTCCTCAAGGTTTTTATTCAGTTTTACCTTGGGACGATATTATTTCTTATTTGTCGGGACAGACATGAAATTTTCTGGTATCCATGAAAGGGAGATACCACACATTTAATTTTTGTCTCTGGTGTAAATAGAATAGATAAATTAAATGCTCAGATGGTTTAGAGCCATTATGGTTAAAACCACTCAAAAAATCAGTCCCATTTAAAATGCAAAATAAAAATACTAACCCTTGTGTGTAGATTTGTCATACAAAAAGGTGAAATGATTTAGAGACTGATCCAGCCTGTGCAAGGTGTCTGTTCGCTTTTAGTAGTATTTATGAGACTTATTAGACTAAAGAAAGCCTGTTCAGTGATACAGTATCATGCTGAGATTATAAAAATCAGACAGAAAGATTGAAAATGCAAGTCCTTTAGTAAGGAGAGGTCATTCTGCTAGTGGTAGATGGCATCTCCTATCCCCCTGTCCTGGGGGATTACAGCTCTTGGTGAGGTGCTAACCATCTCACAATCATCTCAGTTTGCCAGCACCCTCACAGGAAAAAAATGCTTACAGAGGGTTGAGGGAGACATCCAGACAGCCACTCACTGAAACTTCCCATGCATTAGGGCTCTGGAACAGAACAGAAAATTCACCCAAGGTTGCAGATTTAAGAGGGCTGCAGAGAATGAGCTAATCTGCCTGGGAGCTGCTCCCGGCTTTTGAATCAACGAGTCTTTTAAAAATTACAGCTGAGTTTCATCAAGCGCTTCAAAGTTCAGGGCAGTCACTGAGACTGTGCTGGAGTAGTACCAGAGTGGTATTAAGAACTCAGTCTAATATCCACAGTCATTCTGGCATTGTCTTTTTTCCAAACTGAAAGAAATGAGTAGATTCTTAGGGAAAAAAGGCTTTTTCAGTCTAGACTTGTTATGCACTTAAATTTACTTCTGACTAGCAAATATTATTATGTTTTCCTTTCATGTGATATGTAGGAACTAAGAACACCCTCTCTTTTTTGGTGACTTGTCTAAGTATATCCTTGAACAGTTGCAACAGGGATTTTTGCTTCTTTCGTACTCTTACAAAAGAGGAGTTTTTAGGTTTTTACCTTGCTTTGGTATAGTTATGTATTAAAAATAAGAAAAAAGTATGTAACTTTTGTTTCAGGAGTCACACTTCACAAAACAAAAGTAAGGAGTAACTAGAAGAGGTTCAGTAACTTTCTCATGCAAGATGAAAAACATCATATCATTCAAGGAATAAGGACACGCTTCACACTGAGAAAAGAGGATCTATCCACTGAATTACTGTAGGAAGCATTTAAACCTTTGCTTGAGGGTCAAATAATGCCATATACTGTCCATGTAAAAGACTCAGTTGACATAAAGACTTGAAGGCAATCTCTCTGCAGGCAGATTTCTGTGTGATCTTTCCTGCTTTGCTCCTCTGGACAATAGGAAAAACAAACAAACCAGAATTAAAAAAAAAAAAAAGTCCAAAGGTAGGAAGAAAAGTTTTTGCTCTTCTAAATTTTTCTTGGATTCAAGGATTCATTTATGCAGAAAGGCAGCTCAGTTTGCTCCTAAATGCACTTTCTGTGGGCAGCATTAAATCTGGTAAACAACTCCTTTTTCCAGTCCTTTTTCTGTCCTGTGTACCTGTGTCATGGTCCTGGAGCTGACATCACGTGAGCTCCTGAGTCCTGGAGCCACAGAGCCCTGCAGTCATGAGCCACCCACATGCCACATTTGGGCTTTTGGGTAAGGCCAGTGGCCCACATTTGATGTGGCAGCAGCTGTGTCTTAGGAGGCACAAGCAGGATGTTTATCATGGTGAAGATTGGGATCTACTAGTGGAGGTTTAGGATTTCTGCTTTCTCCTGAAAGGTAAATAAATGCTGGGTAAGTCACAATGTGATGAGGCTGGACAGTGGTCTGCTGACAACCACTAGACCATGGACTACTTCTGAGGTATCTGCAAAAAGTGACAGAGAAAATGAGTCTGTTGTTGGCCTATCCAAACTTGCTACACCAGCTCTGTACCTTCTCTGGGAAATGTTTATGGGTCTGCAAGCTGGAAAAGGCTGGGGGTCTATGCCTGACTCTGCTTGGAATGTGGTGGCTGTTCTGCAGCAGTACTGAGAAAACCATCTCAGGAATGTCCTTCGTTCACCCTGTGCAGGCAGCAACAAGTATGGATTCCCCAGTGTGCAGCAATTTGAGAGTCAGAGGAGAAATGTGTGAGAGTGAGAAAAGAATCAGCCGGTTCTCCAGGTGGCAAAGAAAATGTGACGTGTAATTATTGAGTGGTGGCAGGTTTAGAGGCACAGCTTACTTCTCCTGCAGACCTAAGGGATAGCTCAAGTTCTGCTTATTATGAGAAGCCTGCAGCCTCTCTGTCCTCCCCCAACTTCCCAGCTGCTCTTTCCCAGGATGGTGCCACTGTCACTTACTGGCTGCCACAGAGGCAGCACAGGATTTGCCACATGGCTCAGGGTGTAGTCATCAAGGTGCTTGTTTGAGACCAACTGTGTCCCAAGATGAGGACACCCACTCTTCAGGAAATGATTTTGCTGAGCATCCAGATGGCTGGGAAGAAGTTTGCTAGCAGGAAAAGGATACAGAAAGTGCAGCCCTGGAAAAGAAGAAAAATACCCTAGAATAAGGAAAAGCAAATGTACCAAGAAGGATACCAACATAAACAGGGGGGGGGGGGTTTGCTCAT
>JAWWEU010000040.1:12208745-12273990 GCA_035583155.1 Acropternis orthonyx
CCCCCCCGCCCCCCCCCCCCCCCTAAAAAAAAACCCAAAAAAGCAACATACCACCCCCAAAATAAACACAAAAAAACCAAACCAACCAACAAAAAACCCAAAAAACCAAACCAAACCAACAAAATAACCAAAAGAAAACAAAACCAAAAAAAAGGCAAACAAAGAAACAAAAAAACCCAACTCCAAAACCAAATCCCAAACCAGCAGATTAGGGTCTGGCTCCCCTGCAGTGCACATCACTGAATACAGAAGAGGGACCAGAAGGGACAAGATGTTACCTAGGGCAACAAAACACTCGTAGCTGCTTGTGAAGGTGGCTGCATCTTTGTGGCAGGTTTGAGAGTCTGCCTGCAGCAGTGGCCATCCCTGGTTGGCAGCTCTGGAGGCAAACTGCTGCAGCCAGGCAGGCTCATCAGCCCCCAAGGTAGGGACAGGGCTGAGAGCATGGCAGCACTCAGCACTGCTGCCCTTTGAACCAACTCAGAGGTGCCAGGATGCATTAGATAAACGTCTTCATCCAATTTAAGCAAAATAATTTATTCATAAATGTCTCATGAGAAAGGAAGGCACACCTTATTCAATATTTTATGTAGCTGATGTGGTTTGCAAAGGATTTGTAACTTTGACAGGTTAGTAAACAACCTTTTTAAAACCCCTACAGGAGAAGTGGGTAAATGGTTGGATTTAAACTCCTGCAGAAAACATTGGGAACCCAGACACTGACATGTCTCTTCCTTTTAACAACATAGTATGTTTACACTTTTGCAGAATGTACAGGAAAATAATAAAAAGTTCAATGCTGTTTTCTCTAGAAATGCAATTATGCTGAAATGGGTTGAAAGCTGTCATCAATTTCAATTACATTTAAAAGAAAAAATCATAAAAATTCAAGGCTGACATGGAATCTTTCTTATGATTAATTCCATACAATTATCCTTACTGTTGATATACTTAGATGTTTATATTACATGTTTACTCTTTTTCTTAGTTCACTTTGTGTAAATGAGGCAGTTCAAAAAGGACGTACCAGTATTTATGAACTGAATTATTCTGTGATTTCAAAATTTTCACTTTTGTTACCCTCAGGCATAAAAATCAATCCCATCACCAATATTGACCTTCATGGTGGGTGGATTGTACTCTGCATCCATAACTGTGCAACACAAAGCAAAAACAGAGAACGTAGTAAGGTCAGGAGGAGGTCCTACTGTGGGACTTCACAGTTCCTTTTTCCTTTTCATGTATCCAGCATTCCTGGGAACAGACTGAAAGAGATAAAAATCCAAGCAAGTTCTGTACAAAAGAGGCTGTCTACAAATAATTGGAAGTGATTTATAGTGAGGACTTTAATTCCAAGTCTGCCTGTTTTATAGAGTAGTTGGGATTTAATTAGACTTGTTGCAAAGCTTTCCCAACATTCTTGAGATTACTGAGCATATACTTAAAGCAGCAAAGGCTGCAAACTTTATAGACTCCAGAAAAGTGGAAATGCTGTTCAAAACTGTGTGGCATTTTGTAATCACGCTAAATGGATGGCCAGCAAATCACGGGTCAGTCAATGCTACAGTGATTCCTAGCAAAGGAATGGGAAATGGGGTTTTGTCAGATTAGTGTGTCAGACTGAGAGTTCCATACAGCATTTAACCTCCTATTGTATTACATTTTGATTTAAAAATTAACCCTGTCCAATATCAATATTGCAAGTACTAAGTGGATTAAAAATTAACTGTTATGTTTTATAGGGTATATCTTAAGCAGAATGAGCAGAATGCTTAATAGAAGAAGGTGTCTTGAAAAGTTCTGCAGTGATGAGTGCCTGGCCCAGTACTGGTCTTTTTTTTGTTTTGATTGGTTTTTAATATAGTTTGCAAAAATTCACACAGTTAGCAGAAGGGTGAATCATGAAGAGAACTTCTGGACTGCCCTATAAACTGAGCACATATTGCAGGAGGGAAAGAACAACAAAAACAACAGCAAACAAACAGCCAATGACAAGATTCTCCCCGCCTTTGACAGAGATGGGGTTTTACATGACTTTTTTTTAACACAGTCAAAGATTAACATACCTGTAAACAGAGATTGCAGTTGTGTCTGTGAACACTGGGGCATTGCATTAGGATAAATAGGACTGAAAATATTCATAGGTCATGATAGGTCAATCAGCTGAACAAAAGCACTGATGATAAGAGTGCTGTGCAGGGCTGGACTGGGAAGCAAGAACACTTTGGCCTCACAGAAACAGAGTCCTGGCCTGAGCAGGTCCTGGAGCATCCCTGTTACCAAACTGCTGAGTGGTCCCAGGCCAGATGCTTCACGTTTTCTGTCATTCATTCTGTATTTCCTAATAAATGATGCTGTGAGCCAGCCTAGATGTTTTTTCCACCTCAAAAGTCAAAGTATTATTTATAAATTGGCAAAGGTTCAGAAGTGAGACAAGTGAGTAATCCAACATCTGGGAAGTGCATATTACAGTGATCTGTATCTTTGGCATCTCTGGCAGCTTGTCTTTTTCAAAGAGCAAGAAGTAACTTGATCAAGGTCTTTATGTGGGAAGAAGATACCATCTGATAAATTGCATTTCTCACATCTATTAGACAAAGGTACAACAAAATCTAATACCTGGGAACTGAATGTAGACAGATAATTACCATTCTATGATATTCTAAATCTTCTTTTGGGTCTTGTCACAGGCTGTCCCTAGAGACTTTTCTGGACAAGTAAATCCGCAAAACAGGCCTAATATTCCAGTGTAGCATCAAGCACTCAAGATCCACATTTAGCTACTGACAAGTTACTGTCCTTAGCTCTGGGGTTCCCCAGAGAAGGCACAGTAAGGGGCACTACAAAGGAAACAACCACATTATTTTTTTACCAAGAATTGTTTTCATTTATGAGCTGTAACATTTGACTCAACCAAAGCCTGAAGGCAGCCTCCCTCTGCTGCGTCTCCCCAGCCCAGGCACACCAGCCCTTGACATCCCCTTAGCCATGGCATTTCCCTTGGTGAGGGAGGGACAGAGGTGCTGTGGGCTGAAAGCAAGAATCACCTCTGGCCTCTGCCCACCATGGGCTTCTGCAGAGAGGCATCCTCCATGGCCCTGTGTTGAAATCTCCATGGTACAGCAGGAAAAAGCTGCATGATGCTGATGGCCCTTGACCACTTCCTCCCATCTTCTTGCATCCCTGGTTGCTGGCAAGGACCAAGGCAGTGCTGTCAATTGGGAGCCCCAGCCCATGGTGACTTCTCCAGGTCTTTCATGAGACCAAAAGGGATTTGTAGTTTGACAAGGGGAGCTCCCCAACTCTGAGATGTTTTCCTAAATACATATCCTAAAGAACAAATTTTTGGTGTGGAGGCAGGGCATTCTGGGTGAATGGTTACAACCCATGCTTTGCAAATGAGTCTATTGTAATAATTTCTCAAAGAGACACCTTATGAATTAAAAATCAATTCACATGTTGAGAAATCCGTTCTGAGTAATAGTACCAAGGGAAAAGAACCAAACCAGAAGTGCTCTGTTGCAATATTTTCAAAATGAAATGGTCTTGGTTTTGTTATCTAATACTGTTTCATTCTAAAATTGATCTATGTTTAGTGTTAATAAATGGTAAAAATATGTGAAAAGCAAGTAATGTATCTGACTGGATAATAGTTTTCCCTAATTTATTTTCAGTTTGGCCCCTAAATAGAAAAATCAATTATTCTACAACTCTATTCAGTATAAATAAGTGCCTTTCTTCTAACACACTGCTCTTCACAGTTTTCTCCTCTGTTATGGGGAGACTTACTTTTACCAGTTATATTAACTTGTAGTTTTCCCCAGATGATGGCTTCTGACATTTTGATTCACATAAATTCCACTTAAATTTTTCTGCTGTTAGTTGTGATTATAACAAGTTAGCCCCTGCTGTAAGTTTCATTACCGTAATGTTTATTGCCTCCTTCAGATAATGAAGCTATTAATTAAAATTGTATCTAAGAAGGATACACTGGGTATGTGACTAAATATTCCTCCAATGTTGGTTTTGATTATTTTCATTGTCTTTCAAAAGCTTTTCAGTACACATTGTAGTGAGCCCATCACGTAGGAGATTTTGGACAAGATACTATAAAACGCATTACCATGTTCTTCAACAACACCAGAATGCTATCCCCCTTCCCCCTGTTGCCATTCAATCAGCAAGAACTGTGTTGGATAAAACATATACTGTGTAAACTCCTACTGTTTCCTGCTCTTTGGTTTCATTAGCCTCTTCTTGTTAGTGGCCATCACCATCTATTTTGCCCATCACTGTACACACACTTATTTTATGCAGAGTGTGTAATATTATCTTTTTCCCACTGTGAGTGTCTTGATACTTCTTTTCAGAGCTATTAAAGTGTTGGCTCTACTTAACAGCTGTTTACCTTGGTGCCACCATGAAGATGAAAAATTAGTTTAGAGACATTTTTGGACCAAATATGATTTCAGCAGTACATGTGAAGTAAACATTTATTCAAATGATTGCCTGGGGCTAAAAACAAGGAGACATTCCAGAAGTCCTTTAGCATCAGGAGAAATACCAAAAGACTACATAAAATGTTCTTTTATTTCTCAGTGGAAAGGGAAAATTTATAACAGATGACATGAGGCCTGAAATTTGATGGGATTGTTTTTTGCTTCCTCATGGATGTTAAATTTGATCATGTGGTTACAAAGAGGTAAAACTCCTGGTGTGGAATAGGAATATGTTAAAGACCACATAGATGGGTTTGCAGATTAGGAGAGACCATGGAAGTTATTAAGGGAATTGTTAATCTTACAAGACAAGAGGCTGAGACAACATCATGGTGTATGTGGGGAATGGCAAGTTTAGAATATTAGGAAGATTATAAAAGACAGAGTGTCTGTGTTTAGAAAGGGATGATGGAGGAGTATGAACATGGAACATACAACTGAAGAAGTTACGGATCAGTAAGCTTTAATTCCTAGAGAAATACAGAAATGAACAATGTTTTTTTATGAGTACAGGGAAGATAAAATGGGAATGAGCAACACCTTATCAAGGAAAGATCTTGTAAAATTTAATTTATCCTGCTCTATTACAGGATAATTTGCCTTGTAGGTAAGGCAAAGATGCAGGTACCCTGTATCTTGACTCTTTTAAGGCTTTTAATGACCTAAGTAATATTTTGAAAGCTGGATGTGAAAAGGTGGTTTAGGTGAAGCTCCTGGAAGGTGAATGCATAGCAGTATAGCAAGGAACTCTAAATAAGCAGCTACTCGTAGCTCATTGATATGTTGAAAGTGTGTATCTTTAGCAGTTCCACAAGAGTCTGCCTTGGATTTGGTGTTACTCAATACTGTTATTAATGGCGTGAACAGTGAAATAGGTTATACGCTTATTAAGTCAGTAGATTATATTAACCTAAGTGAGCTGCAAACACTCTGGAGACTTAAGTAGTTAAATACTTAAGCTGTGCCCAGGTTAGTATAACCTGCTTGTCATCAAGACTAATTAATCACATTAGCATCTTGCTAATGTGGCCATACTGCTTGGGGTAGTTGTGATATCCCTGAATGGCACTGCATTATGCCACAGAGATTCTCTCAGTGAGTGAAATTCCATACTTTCTCCATTTAATTGCCTCTCCCAGTCTGCTGCAGGTCAAGATGCTGATTTACTGGCAGGTCACTTAGGTACATTTAAACATTTAACCATAAATCCTCCTGGAAACAGCAGACTCAGTTGTGCCGTGTTGTGTAATGCTCCCTTTATGCTGGAATATCATCTTGCGCAGCATCAAAATCACACACTGCAGCTCCCAAGCTTCCCTTGCAGATTCCTCTATCCAAGTATTGATCAGGGCCTGTGTGTTAGAAAGGTCTGCATGGTCCCTAGTACCTATACTAAAGGAGTGGTAATTTTCCTGCTTTACATGAAAATATATTAGATTGCAGGAGAACTATGATTCTAGCAGATCAATGCCAGAGGAGTTAATATTACCTACTTTTGCCTCCCTGCTGTATCGTTCTAAAATTAGAAGCAAGCAGAAACACTGTGCAGCATCCTAATTGGCTTGTCGCTAGGGCCAGCTTCTGATTTACTGGAGATCAGAAGGTCCTCTTGCTACACCCTCACTGGTCCATTGCTTAACCTCTCAGGAAGAAATATTTGGAATAAATGTAACATATATTTAAATAGATTAGAATGTTAATCTATTTAAAGCATAATTTTTTATCTGGTATGAGGTAAAATATTTTTAGTCATTCTCCACTGAATTACCTGAAAACATTGTAAGTCACATCCTGACTGCAGTAATTTTACCTCGTTAAAAGCAAAGAAGGGGACTTCACCACTGGCAGGTACAATTTTTGAGAGCCTCATCAAAGTTATGTTTAGCATCATGTAGTACTTATTCAAATGACTGCATGTTCATGGTAGTAAAGTTACAGCCACCTACATGATGCTTGGGGTTCCAGAAAGAAAACCTTAAATGAATCTTGCTGGCAGAAGAGTTTATGCACTTAGACTAGGCTGGTCAAGAGAAATGTAAGTCCTTCTCCATATGAATTTCAGTCCAGGAGAAATAACTTAACTACACTTTTATTGTATGAAAAACTTGTCTAGACACCAGCCTCAGCTGTATGGCTATCTTTGAAGATGTACAGTATATAGCCTAAGCACGGTATTTTCCAGCACCTTTTGTACTGAATCTACTGACCCCCTGGCAAACAGCTGCCACAGCAAGACAGGCAAGATTTCCATCATTTCAGGAGCCTCTGGTGTCTCTGTATGGCACATCACAGCAAGCCATCTGAAAGCTCTGTCTGGGTTAATTAGCAGCACTGACGAACAGGCTATGCTAGCGAGGCAGAGTGCGGCACTGGGTGGCTGCTGCTGGGAATGAGATGACTTGCTCAGAGAAGCACTAGGAGCGGCACTGGGCTGTGCAGAATGCCCTTGCCATTGTAAGACAGCTTAGCAGGCCTCAAGAAGGAAGCATTTCTTGGTGGACTGCAAAGTTCAGCTCCCAAGTGGCCTATAGAATGTTTTATTTTAGACAGTGTTTTTCAGAGTCATTCTGCAACTCCTCCAAGTTAGAGAGGCTGAGGGAAGGAAGCTGAAGCAGATCTTAGCTGAGTAATGTGTCATGGTGCATTAAGATCTCTTCTTCCTTGCCATGGACATTAAAAACTATATTCCCACTTCTCCCTGTACTTAATTCATTAGGTTCATCTGTACTCCCACCTGCTTTCCCCCTCAACAGCTGCTGTTCATCCCACTTTTCTGCAGATGCACCTACCCTGGATTATGAAGTCAAATCTTCTGTCACTGGGATCCCTGCTACCCTGGATTATGAAGTCCAATCTTTTGTCACTGGGAGCCCTGCTACTTAAACCCTTTCCTGTGCTTTTCTTTATTTTAAAGGCTAGTGGGATGTTTTCTTCCTTTTAGTCTTTACTTCCACACACAACCCAGGTACTTCTCACCTTCCTCACATCCTGTCCCTCTAATGGCAGCCACTGCTCCTTGCCTGACCACCACTCTCCCACCTTCCTGGACTTCTGTCATTTGCAGCCAAGCACCTTGCTTCAGGGTAGACTTTGGAATACGTGACTTTTTTCTGATGATTGCACCCCACTCCCCAGTGCTTTGGGATATTGAGTCCTGCAGCCTGCTGGAGATGTGGCTCCAGCATGGCCACACTGTGCAACCCAAGCTCTGCTCTGCTTTATGGGAGCCCTATGGGACTTCCTCTCTGCTATCACCAGCAATAGCAGGACTAAATTCAAGAGAAATGAAGCAAATCTTCTAAGTTACTCACTTCCTAATTTTTAAAGTAGGCCTAAATTGGACCGTTTCTGACTGAAACAGTGACAGCAGCAGCAGTTTCAGTGACACCAGTAACAGCAATTCTAGCCAGCCCTTTGCTGTGTTTCTCCCACGGTTGTTAACACTACAGAAATAGAAAGAAATGCCCTTTCCTACTCCCCTAGAAGGAACATTTCACCAGTGCAGCTGAGGCCCGGGGGGAAAGAAAGCCAAAATGTGCAGAAACTATAGTAAAAAAAGACATAATGTAAAAATTAATGCTTTTTGATAGACAGCAAGTGCTCACCACTGGTGAGGCTGTGGGTTGCCACGGTGACAGGGCTGCACACTGGGACTGCACATCACTGGGACTGCACATTGAGGTTGCTTAAAGGCAATCACCCTGCTGCTCTGGGCAAGCACACCAGCAACTGTCTGCTGCCAGCTCCAGACAATACAGAACAGGGAAAAATTCTATTAGACTGACACATGTCATAAGATGCTAGTTCCTAGCAGCCCTTAAGATGCAATCAAGCCCAAACATGCATAGGTTATCTCAATCATCAGTGAAATGGCACAAAAAAAAATCTTGCTTGGCCTTTTTCATTGTCCCAGACCCAGCTTACACTGAATGCTGAAAAGCAGGGAGCAGAGTGGAGACTTTTATGCTTTTTCAGCTTATGTTTCAGATGTCCCACATATCCTTGGACACAAGCTGGAACAGCCTCAAGTCTACTTTGACTTGCCTTCCTCCGCTTTGAGACTCAGGATCTAGGCCAGCCCAAGTTAAATGAGTCTGTTATTTGTACATACCCATATCTGCCCCTTAAAAGGTTAGAAGAGTTATATGTAGCTATTTAAGTGGGCTCAGAATGAAATTACCAGTTGTTCATTGGCATTGAGTGAATATGATAGCCAGTGAGTGACACTACAGAAACCTGGGAGGAAAGTCCCAGAGAGGTGGAGCAGTTCATGCACCCTTCAGCAACTACAGATATGAAAAATCTCCTGGCAGCTTAGACCCCTCTGTCTACCAGGGGAAAAAAAGCCTCTGAGGCAGAGCTGCATTTTAAGAGGGTTGTATGGGAGAAAGTGCTTGGAGGGGTTGGCAAGAGGCAGTTGTGTTTGAGCGGGAGCATCTCCCTCCCATGGAAGCTTGCCTGTGTCTGTGTGAGCTTTTTCTCATGTGCTCAACAGTTTTTCCCAGTTCCCTCAACTCTCACCTTATCATTTATGTTCAGGCACCTTTATTGCTATCTATTCATTAACACATAACTTCTTACTACCCCCTTCCCTCCTCACAGGCTTCTCAATAATTCTTCTCCAACCATACATTCACTCCTTTCCCCCTCCATCTTTCTCTTAATTTCCCACATCGTGAATACCAATGAATTCCCAGATGTGCATTTCTTGCTAGATATTGCCCACGGCCCAGCAACCGAATTCATCTGTTCTTACCCACTGTATCCAAGAGTTTCCTGGTACAACACACAGCCTCTCCCCCCAAACAAAATATTTAAGCAGTTCTCAACCACTGTTCCACAACTGCAAATAACTGACAAGTTCCAAACAGAAATGCCATGATTAAAAACATTAACCAAATAACAAGCTTTTATTTTGTATTTTGTGTAATCTATAAATACAAAAAAGAAATGAACACCTCTGTAGTCAGATAAAATGATTAGCAGTATGGTCCAGGCCAGTTTGGTGCACAACTATACTTCTAAAGATTATATAAATTCTCTTTAAACTTGTCTATTTTTAACAACACACATGAAAATGTTTTTTAAAACAATATTATGGTTGGAGAATTCAGTACTGAGGAGGATGCACCAAAAAAAGAGCTGTCTATGCCACTTGATTTACATCCCCTTTGTTCTGCATTGCACGCTCACATGCTAATTGGTAAACAGGATCCTGCCTTATCAGGTGCTGGAGACAGCAGCTGCTGTCCAGAAAGATCAGGATGATGAGAATCCTGTTTCACCTGTTGAAGAAGCTTTTGGTGAAAATCCTAGCTTAAGACTCAGACTTTTTTAAATGACACTAGGTGACAGCCACAGGGCTGGGACCCAGTTACCCAGTTAATTCTCAGGGTGAAAAACAGTGGAGGTAGAATAGGGTTGTTGGAGAGAAAGGATAATCAGGGGGTTAAGATGATGAAAGTTGTTCTGAAGAGCTGGGGACTATCCCTGCTTCTGCGATGCCAGGCAAGATGCTTGAAACCTTTTATAGATGAGCAGCACCTCAGTATGGCTCCTTCTGGGGCCTTATTTTCACAACTGCTGCAACAAAAATCCATGGGATCTCTGCTCTCAGGAATGAGGTCCCAGCTGCCTTTTAACTCCTCTGTCAAGAATACGCCAACTTTTTATCTCATAGAGACATTGTATTTTCTAATGCTATGAATCACACATAGAATTGTGGTAAGAACCATAAAAATACCTCCTGAGCCTGTCTTCAAGTATTCCCAAGAAGCTGCAATACCAAAAATTGGGACTAGAGGATTCAAAGCTCTAGAGAGGGACACAACCAGAGTGATTCAGGTGCCCTGAAAAACAGACATCTAGTACCATTTCACCATTTTCAATGCAGTAAACTGAAGGACTCTTGGGTATCACCTAGAGCCCATGTGAAATCTGTGCCTTTTTTGTGCCAGAGACCACAGGGGACATCTTAGGACAACCAAACCAATCACTGCCTTGACACAGGTCTTCTTTCTCACACACTTTTACTCAGCTTGTCAGCAGAATCCTAGTTTTTTTCCTCTGCTTCTGGCCTTTCCTTTTCTTGCCCAGACTGGCTCCCTCATTTACCTACCCCTAAGGTCTGAGTCTTTTTCTCCAGCTTCTTCTTCAATCTTAGTATTTTGTCCTCAGCTCTGTTGGCTCATTTCTTTTACAAGCAATTCATTTTTCCTCTCCTGGCTCCTTCCCAAGTCTGTATCTCTTCCACCTAACATACCAGTTCCCAGGTTCATCTTCCTTGAATGTGCAGAGGCCCACTACACCTAAACCTCCCATTTAGCCCAGATCCCTTCTCAACTACCTCCTCTCTTTTAAATCCCTCACAACTTCCTCCTTCTGCCTTCTATGTCTGGTTTGTATTATCTCCACCTCCATACTCCACGGCTGCTTAGAGTACCGGCAAGAGAAGCATCCTACACAGAGCCCTGGAGAGCAGCTCACCTCAGCCTGAAGAAAACAGGACTGAGCAGTGAAGAACCATCACTCCTCCTGGTGCTTGAGGCTGGAACAAGTTCGGCTATTCCCTGAAGGCTGCATATGAGCAGTCCGGTCACGTGCAGCATCTGCAGCAGGAGCACAACGAAGCAGCGGAGCATACGCGGGCAGCTCCACCAGCACTGGACAGAGCGCAGTCGGTGGGAACCAAGTCGCCAGCAATTTTAGCTGTACTTTGCACGCTTGGACCCACCTCCCTAAGCAAGAGGCAAGTTGCGAGTACTTGAGGTCCACACTGCCTATGCTGCCCGTGTTTAAGCATACCTATGGCACGTGTACCCTCCGAGGGCAGTGCTCCCACAGCCTGACTGCACGGACACGGCTCCCCTGGTACGCCCACCCTTCGTCCACAGCTTTCCAAGCTCTGACTGTCCCCAACACCAGCGCGGGGGTCCGAAACTCTCAGCAGGCGCTGCCCCTTCTTAAACCCTCTGCGGGAAACTTGGGAAGGGCTGGCATCCCGCTCGCTCCATTCGACTCCGCCTGGTTATTTGCAGTCCTGGGGCAGAAATCAAACTTTGCCTGAAAGAGATGAAAATTTTTAAGAAATGCCAGGAGTCATTTCCCCGGGAATCTCTCTCCCTCCCCCGCTCCTCCCGGCGCCGCGGAGCGCCAGTATTTAACTGAGCGCGGCCCCTGCCGGCACCGCGTGCAGCCGGACCGCTCTCACTGCTGAGCCTCCCCCGACTCCGGCTGTGCCATCCCTTACTGCTGCGAGCTCGGGCTCAGCGCACAGGTCGGGGACTGCAAATCCAAGTGTCACTGGCACAGGAATGATTACTACCAGATGCTAATTGCTCGTTAACGTATGCTAATCACTGCTGCACGCCAGCACGCTCGGCGCACCGGGAGCCCGCCTGGAGCGGAGCCGCCGCTCTCCGCGGTGCAACCTCGCCCCGCGCCAACGCCGGGAGCGGCCGGCGCGGCCCCACGGCTGCGCTGTGCTCGCACAGCGGTGTTCTCCGCGCCGCCATCCCTCTACGGAGGCGAGGGGGGGCCCCCTGGTGATTCCTACCTCCCGCGGGCTCCACGCTTTGCCCCGTGGAGGTTTCCCTCAGACAGGTGACGAGCGACTCGGGGCTCCCCCCGCGCCGGGGCGGGCGCCGCCGCTCAGCCCCCGCAGGGGACCTGGCAGGTGCCACCCCCGGCTGGAGAGGTGATGATGTTTCGTTCGGGGACGGGAACGCCGCACACGCGTTCTAAACTTTAAAACCCGCCGCCTGAACACGTCTCCCCGAGCAGCGTCGGGAGCGGCTCGCCCCGGCAGTCCCCACCCCGGCCGGGAGAGGTGCCCGCGGGGCCGGGGGGAGGTCTCGGCTGCAGCGCCAGCACAGGGCTCGCCCTGCTCGCCCCGGCAAAGGGCGCAGGCTGCCCCTCGCCCGCCCTCGCCGCCGGCGCCCCAGACTCGCCCTCCCTCCCCCGTGGCGCAGGGCGGCGGGACGCCCGCGGTGTGCGGTGTGCGGAGGGCGGGCTGCAGGGCGGGCGGTGCGCGGGGCCGGCGGCGCTGCGCTGCGCCCCGATAGGCGGCAGCGGGCGGTGTCGGTGCTGCCGCCGCTGCTGCTGCTGGCGCGGAGCCGCTGAAGCCCGGCAGAGGGGCTCGCCGGCTCTCGCACGCAGCGGCGGCGGCGGAGCGCGTCGCGTCGAGCGGAGCGAGCGGGGAGGCGGAGGAGGAGGAGGAGGAAGGGGAGGGGGGACCTTCTCGGCGAGGATGCCCGGAGCGGCTGCAGGGACGGCGGCGACAGGAGCAGGCTCGTCAGGAGCGGCAGCAGCGGGGATGCTCCCGGCTCAGGAGGCGGCCAAGATCTACCACACCAACTACGTGCGGAACTCGCGGGCCATCGGCGTGCTCTGGGCCATCTTCACCATCTGCTTTGCCATCGTCAACGTGGTGTGCTTCATCCAGCCGTACTGGATCGGAGACGGCGTGGACACCCCACAGGCGGGCTACTTCGGGCTCTTCCACTACTGCATCGGCAACGGCTTCAGCCGGGAACTCACCTGCCGGGGCAGCTTCACGGACTTCTCCAGCTTGCCCTCGGGAGCCTTCAAAGCTGCGTCCTTCTTCATCGGGCTCTCGATGATGCTCATCATCGCCTGCATCGTCTGCTTCATCCTCTTCTTCTTCTGCAACACAGCCACCGTCTACAAGATCTGTGCCTGGATGCAGCTGACCTCGGGTGAGTGTGGGCAGCGGCCCCGGCGCTGGGGGGCTCCTGCCCGGCACAGCCCGGCCCGGCCCCGTGGGGCACGGGCGGCTCTGGAGAAACTTGCGGTGCCGGCGGCCGCCCGGGCCGGGAGGGGGGGGAGAGGAGCGGCGGACAGCCCAGGGGAGGGGATTCTCGGGGGTGCCGACACCTCGGCAGCGTCGCAGAGCGGTGCCGGTGCTGCCCCGGGCCGCCCCGCCGCCTTCCTGGGTGAGCAGCGGGCGTGGGCCGAGTCAGGCTCAGCCCGCAGCTCCTCGCACCCCTCCGAGGGTGCTCGGAGCGACTGTCCGGTTTCGGTCCGTGAGCCGACCCGTGAGCATCACAGCGCTCCCGGGCGGGCGGGCGGCAGGGGCCGGCTGTCCTCCAGCGCGTGGTTATTCGTAAAGGTCAGGAGAAAATGGCAGTGGGGACACTTGGAGCAGGCGACGGTGGGTGAAGGCAGCTGCCAGCCTGTTGAAGGTTAGTCCCGAGCCCAGGTTTCCACCTGGCTAAGGCAGAGCCCACTTCGACTCAGTGGGAGGGGTTGGCGAGGGCTTTTGCTGACGAACTGGAAGGGCAGCTGAGGTCGTTGGATGTGGCACGCATGAGTTTTGGTTGGGGTCTGTTTTTCTTGCTCACAAGGTTTATTTCCCACTGTATGTTAGGAGTGTAAAAAAAAATAATTAATTTCAGTTGCGGATTTCTCTCAGAAAATCTGACTTCATTTGACTTTCCCCATCACATCCAGTGTCTCCCTGGGGAAAGCATATGATAAGAAAGAGGGAGAACACCAGGACATCCCTTTTTTGCATTTTCAGCACAGCTTTCTCTCTGAGTTAGTAGAGAACTGGTGATTTGTGTGCAGCTGGCAGGATAAGGAGGAGAAAAAAATGATCTGTAGAGTTGAGATAGTAATAAAAGCAGTTTTAGTGAGACAGAAAATACCAATTCTTCTATAATTTGGGAAGAAACAGACTAAAATGAAAGTATACCTTTTACCTCTCTTCCTGAAAAAACCCTGAAACTGAGAAGTTTTGGCTTTGAAGGAATAAGCTGTTAGGGAAACTGAGCAAAATGTCTCTAAAATGGGCTTAAAATCACTTTTTCAGTCCCCTTAATTGACCTACATTAATTTCAGTTTCTAAGCAGTAATTCTAAATTTTTTGCTGAACAGCTTCAGCATTATTCTTTGTGCCACCTAGTCCACAAGACTTGTTGGAAATCTCTGGTTTGTATGAAACAGCTTTAACCATTTCTTTCTGTCATGCTTTTGTGTATGTTATTATATATTTTTATCCTGTTTCTGTCACTGATGTTTCCTTATAATTTCTTTCTGTGTCACTTGGGGATTGATCTGTAGTCATTTGAGGGTGGTAGATTTTTTCCCAATTCCAGCGAGTCCGTGTTTGGGTTCATTATCTCTGCATTGGAAGTCCTCTCTGGTGCTGGTGGCTACTCTGTCCGTTTAGTGACATGCCTTCTGATATGGTCTGGTTAATTGTACACAGTCATGTCACTTGGCTCCAGGCAGGGCAGACTGTTTCATCTTTGCACCACTGATGTGGTGCAAATGCATCATTAAGGACTTCTGCTTTCAGCTGTCTCCTCTCCTTATGGCTCTGCTGCTAAAAGGTGGCATGAATATTCACTGCTTTGATGCATTTCAGCCTGTTTTGTTCAGGTCCAGTACACAATAGGACAGCAGAATTTCCAAATTCAGCCTCAGAGATAGTGGTGTTCTATTTATGTGGTTCCACTTCTTCATGCCAACAGACACTAGTGCAAGGTAGATAAAATTAGTCTGATTCCTTTACTGCATTTTTCTACAGGTGAATTATAATGTTTAGAAACCACGGCATGCAGCCAGTCTACTGGAGCCCAACCAGTCTGTACCACACCGCACGTATACAGGTGTGACACTGAAGATATGTTTTCAGTCACAGCAACACAGAATTGTTGTCATCTCCAAAGCTAGTAGATGCACTGTTGGCATTAAAAGTCAATAAAAGGAGTTTTATATCAGCAGAAGAATCACTTCTCAGACTGCTTCCCTCCAAAATTAAAATAATAAGGAAAAACGTGTATAGCCAAGTGGTTATTGGTCATCTTTCCAAATTTGTATGTGAATGCCCTGGAAGAACTAAAACAATGTTGGGTATTGAAAGAGCCTGACTTTGTTGTCTGCTGAATATTTTACCTTATTTCAGCATTGACTTGAATGTTCTTTTCTGTATTACCTAAAAAAGTTCCCTCAAAGGAACAGAAAACTACCAAAAGTCCATATTGTTTTGGGATTCATCCCTTGAAGAAGCAAACAGTGGTGGTGGGAAAGAAGTAAAACTTAGAGTAAAATGTGCAGGACAAGGGAGTTATAATGGTAGGTTTTCTATGAGCTATATGATCTACTTCTATTATTATTTTACTGTTTTGAGAGTATAATAATAAAAAATAGTAATCTTAAGACACTTCTTTCATAAAAAACAACATAGTAATGTCATCTATATATGCAAATAGTTCTGTGTAGTACAGGAACAAAATTGAACCTGAACTAGTAAAATAAACAAGTATGTGAGTATAGCTTTGATTTTGCTTTCTATTATGTACCTTCTTAGTGTTAGCATTTGTTTGGATCATACAATACTTAAAATTGATGTAATTTAAATCTTAGAATCAGGTTTCTGCTGTGGGATCCTGCTTGGTCTAGGGTTGCAGATAAAAGCCTAGGAACTCATTTCTTTAAAAGGAAGAATTTCATCACATTCTGTCCTGCATGAGTCATAATAAATTGTCAGCATGATATAGGTCTTGTTTTGAAGAAGTGTTTTTTAAATAAGAAAAAGATAAACAATGTCTTGGACACACACACTTTCAGGTCTTGTTGCTGTCTAATCATGTCTGTGACTAGACATGTCTATGACATGATTAAGAAGAAAAATCCTAGGGAAAAAAACTATTTCCTTTGTGTATGTGAGTACAACATACATTAGATGACCTTATGGTTTGGCCATGGCTTAGTCTGCTTTTTTTTTCCCATGTGCATAATGCTGTCAGGGTACACTTGATACTTTGAGAGCCAGTATTGGCAGCCTCGTTCTCCATCCCCTAGCCTCCCCTTCTGCAATTGCAAAATCACATGTACACTTGCACATACACTTAAATTTGAGCAGCTGCATGAACACAAATACTTAGTGAAATCATTATAAATTAGGCATTGTTGTTCTGTATTAACCTGCATCTAAAGTTTGCAAGAAACCTCACAAATATTCTTGATATTTATTCCTTTATAAGTTAAATAAATTAAACAATTCAGTTCTTCAATTGTGATTTTTTTTTCATTATTAGACAGTTGTCATTGGTTTTGGTTTTTTTTACTGAGATGTTGTTACAAGCTACAGGAAAGTTACAAGAAAGAAAAAGGTAGAGAAAGCGAAACAAAGGCATAGAAATGTCCCATGGACAAGTAGGATGAAACTAAGATGTATGTTTTTTCAGGAGATGCCAAAGCCCTTGCCCACAGGAAGAGGACAGTCGAACAGAATGTAAAAACCTCTGTACTTTGGCAAACCACAGGCCCATCCAGTCCAGTGATCTCTGACAGTGGTCTGTAACATGGGCCGATAAATGCATCAGAGCAGCTAAAGCTCATTTTGCCCTGGGTGCTTTCTATTCTCCAGCACTTGTACTCCAGGATTTCCTCAGATGGATCTTGGCATTTAAAAGCTCTTGCTGAAATTTGTTTTTTGAGACTTTGGTCTCTTTTTGAACTTGTGTAAACTTTTAGCATTTACAGTGCCCCAGAGCAAGGAGTTCCACAGCTTAATTTGTGATGTGTGAAGATTCAGTAGTGGTTTTTTGTGTTTTAAACCTTGTGCCTGCCCATTTCATTTGTTCCCCTCAGCTAATATATTGGAAGGTACTGTGAACAGGGGACTTGCAGACACATTCCTGTGCTGAGCCTGGTTATACCTTTGCTGTATCGCCTCAGTTACCTGTTTTTGAGTCCTCTGACTTCTTAGTCAGACCTTAGTTGTTAAGTCGTACCATACTTGTGATCATCCCTGCTGCCCTGCCTATAGCCTTTTCCAGTCCGGTGTATCCTTTCATGGGTGGTGGGACTGGAACTACACACAATATTCAAGACAGACAAACCAGCAATTCATATAGCAACTTAATAGTATTCTCTCTTTCATTCTTTGTTCCTTTCCTAGTAATTAGTAATACTCCCTTTTTCCCTATTAGTTAACAATGGGATGTTTTCGCAGAACTACCTATTATAACCCCAAGATCTCAGTCATGAAGTGGTAATAGTCACCTTGGAGCACATAATTTTGTGTAGTTAGGTTTTTCCCCTTCAAAGAAATTACTTCACATTTGTTTATCTACATTGACTTTGCCTTTTTATTGCCTAGTCAGTAAGTCTTGTAAAACCTTTCTTCAGAGTCAGCCCTTATCTTAGCTACCCGGAATGAATACCAGCAGCAAACTTTGTCACCTCACCATTTACCCTGTTTTCCAGCTCATTTATAAATGAGTAGCTCCCAGGTTCCAGCACAGATCCCTGCAGGACTCCACCATTGACCTCTCTCCACTTGAAAAATTGACAGTATTTTCCTACCATCTGTTTCCAATTATTTATCCTTGGAAGGACATTTATTTTTATCCTCTGGGAGTTTAGGTTTTTTGAGACTGATGAATGACAGATTCATCAAATGTTTTTTTGACATCCAAGTAGATTTTGTTAACAAAAATCCCCAAGGTACTTGTTATTTTTTACTTCTTTGGAAAACTCTAATAGTTTTGTGAAAGATGATGTGTTAGTCCTACATTACTCACTTCATTTCGTCACACAAATATGCCCTATTTGTACACGTGTGGACATACTCTGTTTCTTTCATAGTTCTACCAATCTATGTGGTGCAGGTGTCAGTCTTTCTGTGGTTCCCCAGGTTTTCCCTCGACCTGTTTTAAACTAGTTTTTAAAACTGGTTTCCTGTTGCTCAATTGCCAGTTCTCTGAAGCCATGAGAGGTTATTACATGCTACAGTTAAAAGTTCTTTTAAAACAGGGAATTGTTTCAGAATGAAAAGGTGAAATTCTTCATTGCAGCTGTGTTGTTTGCCTTTATACCTGAAATCAGTCTGCAGGACCAGGTGACTTTTATATAAGAGTCTTAAGAGGCTTGACCTTGATGCTCTTGGAGCCTTTGTTACTGCTGTTTGTCAGATCTTCGTACAGGGGTAAATTCCAGAAAGCTAGGAAAAAACCCAGGCTTGCACCAGTGTTTGAGCAGGGTGTCTAGTGGAGTCGGACAGGGATCTTGTTTGTAGCCTCAGTATCCTTAACAATTTGTTGAGAGAGTAATTTACGTTTGAGGTTGCTGAACTTTGCAGGTGGCACAAAAATTGTTTGTTTAATAAATGATAGTTATTTGTTTAATAAATTTTGTTAAGGATAGTTAATTCCATAGACCTGGCCTTGAACACTCTCAGGGATGGGGCATGCACAACTTCTTTGGGCAACCTGTTCCAGTGTCTCACCACCCTCACAGTAAAGAATTTCTTCTTAATATCTAATTTAAACCTACTCTCAGTTTGAAGCCATTCCCCCTTGTCCTGTCACAAGTACCCTTGTAAAAAGTTTCTCTCCATCTTTCTTGTAGGCTCCCTTCACGTACTGGAAGGCCACAGTTAGATCACTCCAAAGCCTTCTCAACTTCAGTCTGAACAATCCAAATTCTCTCAGCCTTTCCTCATAGGAGAGGTGCTCCATCCAGTTGGTGTCCCTTCTCTCAGCTTACTCTAACAGGTCAATGTCCTTCTGTGCTGGGGGCCCCAGAGCTGGATGCAGCACTCCAGGCCAGGTCTAAACAGAGTGGAACAGAGGGGCAGAATCCAGTTTAGACAGACATGGGGAACCATGTCAAAGGCTTTAAAGAAGTCCAAATAAATTACACTTTGTCCACTGATGTAGTCACCCCATTGTAGAAAGCCACTAGTTGGGCCAGGCAGGACTTGCCCTTGTGAAGCCACGCTGGCTGTCCTGAATCACCTTCCTGCACTCCATGTGCCTTAGCATTGCTTGTAGGGGGATCTGTTTTGTGTTATTCCCAGGCACAGAGGTGAAGCTGACAAGTCGGTAGTTCCCAGGGTCCACCTTTCTGCGCTTTTTAAAGGTGCGTACGTTTCCCTTTTTTTCCAGTCACCTTACTGCGATAACCTTTTAAATGTAAAGAAGCGTGGCTTGGAAACTGCATTAGCCATTTCCCTCAGGACTCAGGGATGCATCTCATCAGCTCCCATAGATTTAGGTATGTTCACCTTCCTCAGGTGGTCATGAGCCTGATCTGTACTTACAGTGGGAAGCACTTTATTCCCTGAGTTCCCATCCTGCAGTACACCCACTCAAGAGGTGTGGGAAGAGAGGTTGCTATTGAAGACTGAGGCAGAAAAAGTTGTGGAGTACCTCAGCTGTCTCCTTGTCCATTGTTACAGTTTTACATGATTGTTTATCTGGGGGCTGGGGGGGTTACACCTTTGACCTTCAGTCGAAGCACTTCTTGTTATTCTTTGTGTCCATTGGCAGGTTCAGGTCCAGCTTCAAGAAATGTAGGGGGTGTCCTGTTGATGGTAGAATTATGAAAATTATGTGTTACAGAAAACAGTTATTTAGAAGAGAAATTAGAGACTGTGATGGATGAATGTCTGCATGTCAGCTCTCACTGCAGTGCTGCATTCAGGAAGTCTAATGTCATCTCTGAATGTGTATGCAAAAAAATGGGACTGCCTTTGCCCACAGTGGTTCCCATGCCTGTTCCGTCTAGGTCAAACATCTTTCAAGACTCCCTTTCAAGTATAAAGTAGAAAGGATCTCAGAACTGATTTAAATAAATGAAAGAAGAAGAGCTAAAGGGATGAATTTTCTTGCTATTCAAAAGAAGATTAAAAATTGACAGATGATAGTGCATGAGGATCTACAGGGGCAGTTTTCAAGCCTTGCTCCTTAACTTGACAAATTCTGTGTTTGGAAGCTGAAGTGACACAAATTTGCATTAGCCATGAGGTGTATATATCTGTAACCTTCTACGTTTCGTGTTTCATTTGTTAATTATCATTAGTAACTCACCAGAAGCAAAGAACCTTAACCGACATGCTGTCAGCTTTCGTTGCCACTGTGTATCCAGTTGTAAAGGGGAGACACACAGAAGGCAAAAGAGGAAGACAAATCCAGGAACACTGAACACGTTTTTGAGCCAAGTTTCAGCATTGATGCTGACTTTTGTCAGAGCATAAACACCCCCCATGCAGGGTGAGGTGACTGAGGTTATTTAGTGGTGTTCGAGCAGTAGTGGATGTCAGACCATCAGGGAGAAAATTCTGAAAAATCAGGTATCCTGAGGGCTCTGATGGTGGTGAAATGAGGATTACCTCTGCATTTTGGGGAAATGGGGTGCTGGAGCTGTGCAGGCAGGCAGGGAGCGTGGAGCAAGGCTCTTCTTGCCAACAGGCTGTCTCATTAAGACTATAAGGACATCTAATTCAAGCAAGCCTGGTGCATGTGCTTCTTTTTCCCGGAGAAGAAATCATGCTGCCAGTATGATTTTCTGTCCGTTGAGATCCAAAAGAAAGTTTCCCATTGGGTTTAACAGATATCCTCAGAGCTTCCCTCATCATTGCCTGGGAATGCTCCATGGTAGCCCTTGCTCTGCAGCTGTCACACTGGCTCTGGTGAGTCCTGCCATTCTGGCTCAGGAAGTGCTCATGTCCTGATGTGAGTCTGAAGGTTAGCTGGGGAGGTTGGAAAGATGGACTGAAGGTTTTAGTGGGAAGTTGTGGGTGAAATGAGTGATGGGACTGTGCAGGCTTTTCAGTTCTATTACTTCACTTTGAAGTAAACATTTTAATGTATTTCATGCTTTGGCTATAAAAATGAAGGTAAAAGGTGCATCATGTGAACAGTGGGACTGAGGGAGAAATGCTGTGCCCAGTATCTCCTCTCTAAGTAATTTCTTCCCCCAAATACCCTGTACCCACAATACCAAAACTTCTCTCTTGCATCCTATCATCTCATGCCTTTGGTAGCTAAACTCTCACAATTCGTCACAGACTCTTCATCTATGCAGTTAACAAAAGCACAGCATGTGCTATGGCTGGCAGAAAGCTATTTGTCTGTTGGTTTGATGTTTGAAGTTGCCATCTGCATTTGTTAAAGGATAAACTATCCCTGTCTTTCCACTGGGGGGAAGTTGGGATTCTTTCTGCTCTGCCCAGGAACCAGCTTTTTCACAAAACTTGCAGGAGTTTAGTATCCTGGAGACTTGTAGCATCAGACACATTCAGTTGAAATTGCTCATCAGGCTCAAAATCACAGAGCCATATCAGTCTTGATCCCAGAGGAAACCTGTCTAAAATGTATCATGTAAAAAGCGTATATCTTTTATTTGTATAAGTGAGTTGAGATTTTGATAGCAAAACTTGGTTTTGAAGGATAAAGGTGTTTTGGGAATGGAGAAGAGATACTTTCTTTTGGTTTACAGTGTAATAAAAATTTCAGTGTCTTATAACTCTCCCAATTGCCTTTTATGAACATCCTGGGGGCTGTGGTCCATTGTTTGAAAAACAGTAAGGTAACAGAATAGTAAGATATAGAAGGAAATGCATAAAGTTATCCAGGCAATTTGGGAACAAATTCCATTTTACTGGGGAAAAATATGTATGTGAGGGAAGAAAAAAGGGGAGAAAGAAATAGGGAGAGAATTTAAAAGAGGAGTATATCACCTATTGAAATGTGGGGAGCTGACAACTTGGATATAGTTGGGAAAGAGAAATGGGGGTGGGGTTTTGGAAAGTGGCTGGTGTTGGTGCAGCTCTTCTTTCTTGAACCTGAAGGGGCATCAGTGGCATAGGATACTGCTGCTGCCGAGTTCTTCCAAGAATTCCACCTGCAAGTTTAATGAGGAAAATTGCTATATGGCAAAATGAAGCCAGAAAGAGTGGAAACATATGGATATTAGGAGCAGTGAAAAGGCATGAAAGAAAAGGCTAGATTTCAAACATGAAGGTTATTTTACCCTTTAAGCAGTGAATCTTTTCAGTACTGTGGTATAAACAACATTAGCTTTGATCTTGCAAACATAAAGACAGCAAACATATCAGAACAGAAAATCTGTTGTATGATCAGACAGTGTGGACTCAATATTTGAAAACTAACAAGATCTGGCTGTGAGGAATGGCAGGGTCACAGTGATGAGGCATCACAAAGGAAAAAATAAAAACATTTTTGCTCAGAAATGGTGAAATGGAAAAAAAAAAGACATGAACAAGAGTATAGCCTGGAAAGTCTGCAGAATTTGATAACATCGGTTGCTATCAGCATTGTTAAAAATGCAGTAGCAGCATGACAGTGAATAGCTAGAATATGCATTACTGTGTGGAATAGTGTGCAGCTCCCAATTACTAAGAAGGAATTATGGCTAGAATCCTTAAAAAGGGGAATATAATAGACTTCAAGATCTGTCTATTCTAAGAAAGATATTATCCATCTTTGCGTTGGCATTCAGAGATGCAGGAGACTTGAAACAAGCTGGCCTTAGAATGAGAAGGTCACACTAACCAGGGGAAAATGTTCCTTTATTTTCTCCTTAAGAAACCACATGCAAATTTATGAATTTCATTGATTTTAAAAGGTAGCTGACGGCCTCTGTGGAGAGCCTCTTTGACACAAGCACATCGTGTTATTTCAGAGAATATTATTCAATCAGGTAATTGAGAGTGCATCAGAAGAGAGAGCTACTGAATAAACGGTTTGAAATAAATTATTAGGAACAGTTGATGAGTTGTCACACTTTCCTTATTTTTCTGGTTATCTTTCAGAAGGGAAAAGTTTATAGAGAAGAAAGCTAGACAGGCTGTACTTGCAAGGTCTAAGCCAAATACTCTGAGTTGAGAGGTTTAGAAAAAGCTACTTGTGAAACTTTGGGAGGTTCTTTTGTTTACTGCTAAAAGTCAAAAGTCATGTGCCTTGCTTGCAGAAGTTGATGGAATAAGGTGAGTGATCTCATGCCATTACCATGGCCAGGATGTGCCTTGTACTGCCATGCTAGACTGTGCCTCTGCAACCTACACCAGTTTATTTGTCATGATGAGCCTTGTGTGCAGCAGAGGTGTGAATAAAATAGGACAAGGTCCCTTAAGATCAGGGAAGATTTTAGTAGGGAGAGGAGGAGGGCAGGCTAGAAACAGCATCTCTTTCTCCCATCTGACCTTTTTCCTCTTCTTCTGGAATAGTAGGCTTCTGGAGTGGCTTCAGAAGGTTGAATGCTCCTCAGGCCTGTGAAGCATGGAGTCTCTTGATGGGGGCAAGAGCCTTGCAGAGGGTTATTTTGCCCAGATGACAGCATGTAAGCACAAAACACCTCTGTAAATGGTCCTATGCCTCTTGGAGAGACATTTCCAAACCGAACCATCTCAGCTTGCCAGGGCCCAGCAGAGGGATGCAGTTGCTATGCCTGTACCTGCAAATTAAGCATGTCCAGAACCACCCTCTGGTGCAGAGTCAGCTGGCATGCTGGCCAGTGTCCATACTATTACGTTTTTTTACCTTCTAAAATTGGGTCACTGGACTCATACTGCCTGTTGGGAACCACTCCTGGCATGTCCTAACTTGCAAACTGTGCCCTGGCAATATTTTGGAAAGATTGTTAGATAGAACAGACTAAAACCACTCCTGTGACACATGCTGTGGGATAATTCTAACAATTTAATAGTGTAGACAGTTGAGTTTCAATGCCTGGGAATGCTCCCTGGCACTGCTAAATTTATCTGTGTAGACATAACCAATATGTAACCAAGTCTCAAAATGAGGAGGCTAAGAATTATCTGTGTGGGAAAGTTAAATTGACATGGGATTTTAGACTTTTAATTTAAACCAATTTATATAACTGCAACTCAGTGCCATGGTATAAATTTCTGATTTGCGTTGTTTAAATTGACAATAAATAATCTCGGGATGAAAAATTCCCATGAAGCGAAAGTTAGCTTTGAAGCTAGACTTAGTAATCACCTTGAAAAAGAAAGATGTTTATAACCTTTGGCAAAAGGAAGAAGCTATCAAAAATGTAGAGCAAGCCACAAAAGGAGTTTTTCACCTAGAGATGGAGAGAGAATGTTACCTATGAGCCTAAAAATCATAAATAAGTCTTATCTCTGATGTAGACTTCATGTTTCAAAATCAGATTTCCCACAGGTATCTTCAGCTTGGCTAAGACTTCTTTGAACACTATAAAACTGTTACACATCGAGTGCATATGCTTTAGAGACATTCAGTGCAGTTTCTTAAAGAGTTAATTCAAAGTTTTAAGATTAGCTCCATGGGAGAAGTATTAGACTTTCCATGAAAATAAAATTATTCATCCTTGTATCTTTATGTTCCTCAAAGAAAGTTAATTATTACTTGGTTGCTGTGTCTTAGTATTTAGCCTTCCTATTACTGGTGAAGTTATATTAGAATATCATTACAGTAAAAAGCTTGAAATTGCAATTCATGGCCATTATACTAGAAAAATCTAGTCCAAAATAGTCCAAACATGCAGATGGGCTTACCAGCCACAGTTGCTTGCATTTAGTTCATGCTAGACATTTATATTTGGTCATCAGTTGGTGGGGCATCATCAGCTGGACACCAACACTCATTTCCAAGCTGACACGTCACCGTTTGTCACCCTTGTGGTGACAGTGGTGTCATGGACTCACTGGTGCAGGATGAAAGGCCATGCAGCTGAGGAGGGGTAACAGTAAGTGGAGATACTCAAAAGCTGTCAGGTTGCAATCTTGAGTAACCTACTCGAGGGGACTGTGCTTGATCAGGGAGGTTGGACAAGGTGACCTCCAGTGGTCCCTTCCGACCTTACCGATTCTGTGGTTCTGTGAGTGAAGAGAGGACCTGAGCATACCTGTTCACCAAAGGATACAAGGAGATGGCAGTGTAATGCAGCTGTGAAGAGGACATATGTGACCCTGGCACATACTATGTGAAGTATTTCCACCTGATTAAGGGCAATGTTAACATAATTACAGAGTGCACTGTGATACTTTGTGTGGGATTCTGGGCACTGATGTCCAATTCTTACCAAGACGGCAGGATCTGTGAGAAGGAAAACAATTGACTAGTGACATTTCTTGCAAGGAGAAAACTAGAAAAACTCATTTAGTCTAATGCAGAAAGAAAAGTTGATACAATGTCTGTGACTGCTAACTAAGAAAACATGGAAGGGCTAAGAAGAGGAAGGGAAAAGAACTGTTTGAGTCAGTGATTTTCATTTTGACTTGATTTGGTTTCCTAAACTTTTTCTTGAAGGTGATGCTACATGTCATGTAGCATTGTTAGAGCAAATTACAGTCTGTTGGCCTATTTCACTTCATGACACTTTAAAAACTTCAGAAGTAGTTTATGAACCCTCTGAAATGTATGGACTGTAGAGTGGAAACTAATGATTTTAAACTTGTGGCTAACAGTAGGACAAGAACAAATGGATATTATCTGGGTATAAATCACTTCAACCTGGAAATTAAAAGGTGGTTTCTAACTATTAGAGCAGGAAGGTTCTGCAGCAACTTTCTGGAGGGAGGAGATTCAGTAAATACTGTGCTGTGCACAAGAAACAGATGAATGTCTGAAAGCAATAACAGAATGCAGTGTCTGTAACAGCATGGCTTGTTCCTCTCTCATTTCTCAAAACAAACTCATCTGGGTGAGTGCTCTTTTCTATTCTACTCCCATTTGTTTTGTGTTTTGAACAATATCACGCCTATCCCACTGACTTTTAGGATTAAAAGTAGACAGTGACCAAGATCTGTAGATATGTCAAGTGGAGTTCATTCCTGCCTGGTATTCTGACTAAACAAGCAATGGTTTTCTTCAAATTCCCAGTAAAACTTAAAACATTGACAACAACTGTTGCAGCAGTGTGCTTCATATTTCCCATTTTATTCAACATTTTCAGGTGACTTGCATATTAAATTTCCTTAAGAAAATGTAATTTAAGTTAGCTGCATGCTGGTGTTTAAAAGTGAAAGCAGTTGAAAAAGGAAGTCTTTAAAATATTCTAAAATGCCAAAGTTTCAGGAAAAACAGTTTACAAATATCAGTTCTGTGACTAATCTAAGATACAGTTTTGCTAAGGACATTTCCTGGACAAGTTGTCCTTTGTTAGCTTTCCATGCACCTCATTATTTTGTGATGCCATGCTACTATGTAAACCATCTTTCTAAGTAGCTAAGAAACGTGTAAAATCTCTTCATCTTGTTGATATGGAACTGCTTGTGTAATGTTTTGTGTGAATAGGTTGGTGTCAAATATGTTGGGTGTTGAAGGACGAGCGGGCTCATCAAGTGGGCCTTGCTCACACAGAATGGGTAGCAGAGCCACGCTGAGTTCCCTGGTCCGTTCTTGCTGCATCCTTTCCTGCCTCCTATGGTAGTTTCAGAGGGAGAGAAGAGGGAACACTTCGTCAACAGGATAAACAAGTGTTCAGTGAATTTAGTAATTGTGTATAAGGCACACCCTGAGCTTCAAATTAAACACTGTTGCTCTTGTACATTTCTGTGAAAGCTATTGCATGCAGCGTGTGTACTTGAAAATGTCTGTTTGGGATTTTGCACCCCTGTAGGGACAGATCTCCATATCAAGTATCTGAGTTTAAAATATTCTTACTAAATTCAGTGAGTTTCTGTTTGAACCTAAGATGGTATATTTAATAACCGAGTGTTAAACATATAAAACAACATTTCATTTAATTTTAGTTGTATGGTACGCTGGAGGAATTGTGCTGAGGCAAAAATGAGGTTGTCTGAGAAATTGTAACTGTTTTTGTTTCTTCCCAAGAGACGTAGTTTCTTTTATTCCCTGGAGCTGCTTTTTTCCCAAATCAAGTCTGAACCAAATACAAAGCACACTTCTACAGACAGCTCCATTTTACTTTACACTGCATCAGGTGATGGGTAAGCACAGATTTGATGGCAGGGATGTGTCAGAGAACATGCAATGAAATGCCTAACATCTCGCTTAGCCTATCAGACTGTAATAGGGTGATATGACCACCAGCCTAGGCAGACCTAACTTGGCTCTGGCAAGGCTAGCCAAGTGTTTCTGAAGTACATGCAGGAGTGTCCATGATCTTAGGATGTTATGTCAGTCTCTGGTAGCCAAGCCATCAAGCTGTTGTCTGCGTCCAATTGGTTGTGTTTAAAGTGCCTCAAGGATCTTGTCTGACCTCTGATTGCTTTTTCAGCAGGACACAGGTCTTCCACATCTACATCTACACACAGATGTCTCAGAAGCAGTAGAACAGCTCAAGTGATATTAGGTACCAACATGCTAGCAAGTGAATCAAACCCTGGTTCTACTCTCACGTTGCCTGTAAAACACTTAAGTTTCACAGTCTGGAGCTGAATCTCACTCTCTGTGGTTATGAAGTCAGTGTGATCTCAGGCACCTAATTAGCCCTGGCTGTGAGCTCTTCTGAGTGGAGCCACCATGCATGGGTGGCACAGCTGTTCTGTCATCTGGACAAGCCTTCAGACATCCTGGAGTTGGCTGAGTGCCAATGCAGCCAGCTGAAACTGTCTGCTTTGGCCAGTGCACTCCAAGGGGACCATCCATAGGGCTGGCTCTAAGAGTATTTTAATTTTGGTCAAAAGTGCATTTTTAAAGTTATTCTTCCAGTTGTTCCAGTTCAGTGTAAATTGGTTCACACTGTGGAGCAGTGTGGGCACATGCAAAGCGGATCTATTTCCCAGATGTCCTTCAGGATTACACCTGATGTACTTCAGCCACTGATGTGTCTGCCTTCCACCAGACTGTACCCGGGCTTGTCCAAAGTGAAATCTTTGACACACACATGTTCTGGCTATCAGTTCTAGGTGCTGTTTCACTTTTTAGATCCACTCTGTTGCAATATATAACTTGCTAATGTAGATAGGCTATGCTTTTATACATTGAATTTTATTAAATTAGGCTTGCTTCTGTCTTGGATTTATGAAGTTGAGTTTAGGGATGATTAAGTAAATTCTTTGTTCTCGATTAGCAATATTCTGTCAACCATAGTTCCTTCTTAATGTGCTTTTGCCTGGGATTAAAATAAAACCATGCTGTCATAAATATAGGTATCAGAAATATGATAAAGGAATTTGAATTACCGGATGCTAAAGGAGATTAGTGGATAGCATATGAAGAGCTGCAAAATATGTATTGGCAATTGCTAAAGAAAGCTCTTGTTATTTATTGCTTCCATTTATCATAGTACTAAAAGTCAGGTTCTTGTAATTTAAGTAAATACCTCCGTTCTGCTGAGCTTCAATGATACCTGGAAGAGAGGAATAAATGCAGGTAATAATGTGCACCTAACATCATTTTCTGAGAAATGTGAATAGTCTAAAATGAAATTGCAGTAGTATTTTTTATATAAGTTCTGCAGTCCCTTAGTTTTTGATGCTGTATCCTCAACAGACATTGTGATAGGTCATTAATTTGTATGTGGATTTAGCCAATTGAGAATAGAAGCAAGGAAAGTCATTGTAAATGAATGCTTATTCTTTTGCTCTGTAAAATAATGTATTTAAATTGTGATTTTTCAAGCTCTTCTAGAATAAATTATGGTATTATTATCCTGTTCTAGAATCTGTTACAGTCAGTGAAAAACTGTCTGGTTGTTTCAACAGAATCCATCAGTTGAGCAAAGGATTTAAGCAGATGCTTTGATGGACTGGAAACATGGTTTAAATTCTTGACTCAATTGAAATCCAGAAAAAACCTACTCACCCATCTGAGGTTATGGATGTCAATCAAATATTTCCTGTATACTCTCTTTCATTATTTATACAAATACATGTATTACAATAAATAATGGGGTAGCAGATCCCTGCTAGAAAATTTAGAGGTTGACTTCTAAGTACTGTGCAGTCCTGACTTGGTACTGAGCAGTCTTACTCTTGCAAATGATCCCATTGCGCCTATGCCATTGAGTATTAGAGGAGCTATTAATTCTTATATTATATGCAGTTAAGGCTTTTAAAGAGGAATGGCTATATGGTCATTTTGTACATAACATTCTGCTAGCATGGAGCCATGTTAGGGTGCAGGGAGAGATGGTAAGGTGGGAGTTAATACATATTTTACTACTGCAGATCTTAGTAGGAGTCTTAGGTTAGCATGAGTGAAATGAATTAATTAGCTTATAGCAGTGTACCAAATTGTCTTGTGCTGTAAAATGTATAAATACATATTGTACAAAAAAAATCTACAGCAAGAATTTCCCACCAGCAGATTAGAGACAGAGTTGTAAAATTAAGTATAATATCACTTTTTAGAAAGTAGAGTGTACTCTAAGTGTGAGGTTGGTGCAGTGTGAGTCAGTCCCCCAAAGAGCAGGATCCAATTGCTGGCTCTCAATGTAATCAAAGACCATAGGAGTGAAAGTAAACTATTTGTGCAATTAAGATTATGAAGATAAACTGACATCCAAGTAACTAGCCAGGTGACTGTCAGTAATGCATTTATATTTCTTACCCACCTAAATAATTTAAGTAATAGTAAGTTTCCAAAATTCACAGTTGTCCAAAACAATGTGAAACCTTGCCTTCTGTCCATTCCTTTCTCCTTCCCTCCCTTTCCACTGGAATTTGTGTTCCCACAGAATTATGCCCCTACTGAGACTGCAAGTCCCCTGGAGCAGGGACTGGATTTGATTTGATGTTTGAACAGAGCCCAACGTAAGCTGAATCCTGATTGTGGCCTCCAGCCTTGACTGCCTTGCAAATTGCAGTAGAAATAATTATTGTTTGAATTTTATTTGAGTGGTGTGAGTAGCTTAAGCTTGATGAGCCCAGTTTGCAACAATAGTAACTATGTACTGAGCAGAGCCTGCTGTGCGACCTTGGGTAAGTCATTTCACCTTTCTGGGTTTTCCTGGCTGTAGAATGAGAGCGAGATAATTTCTTAAAAAATGTTCTACAGGCATGGACTGTTATTACTGCAAAGAACTGATTGCATGCGGATTCTGGTCTGCTTTGTGCAACGTGACCCCTTACCCTTAGAAAAACTCAGAGATCTCTAGGCCATCTTAGTAGTAGTCAGTGTAAACAAGGAAAAATGGTAATTACCTAGAAAAGGAAAAGTAAAAATTAAACATATTTGTGGATGTGCATCACTGTGAGCAACCATCTGTAAGACGATAAATAGTGGCATACATATATAAACACAGTGTGTTGTCATTCCAAACAACATACTCTGTGTGTTTATCTCTGCATTAATGAGGGACTCAGCTTGGTTTTGACATCTGTCACTTCGCAGTCATGGCATAGTGCAGATCTGAATTTGAGAACAAAATTCATGGGGGATTATTTTAGCCTTTCATTCCGTGCACTGGAAGTACATGAGATACCACACATTTGGCCAAACCATGTTTTTACAAGACCAAAATGACTGCGTAACATAAGCAGATGACATAGTTTGAAACGCATCAGTTAAGGAACCAAGCAGGTACTGAGGCCATCATCATCATGGGCAGCCTTGAGAGGGCTGCTTTCATACAGGAAGGAATGACTGACAGATAAGCAAGGTTTAGCTAATCCTATTTGTTTGGTCACTTCAGCATTCAGCCGAGTGTTACACTTCCCTTTTGACTTGCTTTTTCTTTCAGAAGAGAACTGCAGCATAGCCAGATATATAGCTCATGGCTCATTTACTCACAGTGCCAGCGAGTGCTACCACAGTGATTCTC
This sequence comes from Acropternis orthonyx, assembly GCA_035583155.1. Classification (NCBI taxonomy): domain Eukaryota; kingdom Metazoa; phylum Chordata; class Aves; order Passeriformes; family Rhinocryptidae; genus Acropternis; species Acropternis orthonyx. The sequence continues at coordinate 12,239,741 of JAWWEU010000040.1, forward strand.
TTCTGAACTTACATGAGTGACAGATTGCTCAGACCACTGGTTCTCAGCATCCCCAGCATACTGGTGTGCTGGAGGGTGTTCTGTTGGCAAGACATGCTGCAGGGAACAGAAGTGCACTAGATACACGGGGAGCTATGAAAAACTGTCGAGCCACATCCTGCAACCTTGCAGATGAGTGCACTAGCTTTAAGTTCCCACAAGATTTAGCATTTCACTCTTTCCTTCTTCCTCTACATATTCTGGTTGTTCAACTGTGGCTGCTTTGAGGGGATAGATGATGGGATGCAGGAAAGATGGCATGCATAAAGAAGAGGATCTGTTTATGGTGTGATTTAGAAGAGCAGCAAACACTGATTTTCTGTGACTGTATTGAAAGGGGCAAGCTCACCTTGATCAGAAGGACCAGATCTTGGAGACTTCCAGTGCACACTGCTATAAAGCAGAATTTAGTTTAAATCTCAGTGAAGAATGAGGACTTTCTCCTTCTTCACTGTTGCTCCACTTAGTGAGGTATTCTTCTTATGTTTGTATTTGCCCTTTTTGGAAACAGTCTATGAAACTGTGCTAATTCTCACGTCAGGCATGCTGGTGAGAAAATGCAGGTAGCACAGAATGAGATAAATGCACTCTCTGTGCAGTCATGGTTGATGGCTGCTCAAGTGGGTTCCACTGTAACATTTTAAAAGCAAATGGGTAGTCATTTGTGGTGCATTGCTGCAAGCTAGACTCCTGGTGTCTGAAGAATCGAGAAGAACCCTGTACATTGTCTCTGAGAAATTCTCAAAGGTGGCTCGTGCTATGTATGCTCTGGCTGTCACTTTACTTGCAGTTCTGGCAAAAAAACTGATGTGAGTCTGTAAGTAAAGGGATAATAGTGAAACTTCAGGTAAATAATCCTTTCTATTGTACTACAAGTATATCTGTTTCTTCTCTAATGCTAATACCCATAGGGGACGAGTTTCCTTCCAAAAAGCACGAAAGCAATAAGAAGATAACAGTTTTCACCCAAGGTTAGTAATCTGGCAAAGCTCTGGATATTCCTGAGCCCGTGAGTTTTAGTGCTACCTGCAGAGATGGTAGATGGATAATTTCAATCACAAACACTTAGAAAAATCTGACGTGGGGCACTGTTCCAGAAAAGCAGTGCCAAGAAGGATAATTTTATTCTTCAGTGAGTTTTTGGGTGGTACTTACGTTATGCACTGAGAACCTTTTATAGGTTATTTCTTGAGCCACATTTTGTCGATGAAATTTCTGCTCCACAGCCAGAGAACACTTCTGTCTGGGGGGAAAAAAAATCCATAGTGTTGGCAGCAGATTTTATGACATATTGGGTGATGTCATTAAGGGAGCTGTTAGCAATCTGTCATTTATGGAGCAGCTTCGACTAGTCCAACGTAAGGGAAATGATTTAATTCCGTGTCTGCTTGGATTTCTCCAGTGAAATCAGTGGAAGCCCAGGAGAGTTAGGAGGCACAGCATGATACTCTCCTGATTACTTTGTGTCATTTCCAATTTATAGCCTAAAATGCATGCCCAGAGCAGCTCACGAGGGCATGTTGCAGGGTGCTCCCCCCATTCTGTTGGCTGTGGTGACTGTGCAGGGTGAGCACTCTTGCACAAGGAGTAACTGGAATGACTGTAGCATCTAACTCGGTTTATGCAAATGGTTGCTGACAAGTGGCAAGGGGAAGAGAACTCTGCAGGAGTGTCCATCAAGAGGCACACGCTGAAGTGCTCTTCCTGATGGAGGGCCCCATGTTAACCCAGTTCATATCCATGTCCTGAAGCTTGTTGTGACTGTTGCAGGTTTCTATCAGCTTTCATTTCACCCGCAGGTGACTTGGTCTTGTCTTCTGTGCATTTTCACATGAGGTGAAGGTATGGATGTCCCACAAGGAGGCCAGCTCACTAGAAGTGGAAAGCGAGCATGTTGCCTCTTTCAAAGCTCCTCAGCTCTTCAGTGCAGTATTTTTTTCAAGTATATCCATTGCTGAGTATTAATTGCTGCTTTGCAGGTAGATTTAACTGAAATTATTTGTCCTTCCTGTGGGCTATGACATATTCCAGCACTAAGTGCCAGTCAGAGGACTGCCTGAGCATCAGCATCCTGGTTTGAATCTCGAAAGTGTTTTGGGAGGCTTTTTCTCTTTATAAAATGAATTCATGGATCTACATACTTCAATGCCAGACAGATTCAGCTATATTAGTCAGCTATACTGGGTAACACACACCATAGAGTTTTACCAAGCTATTGCTGTACAGAGCAGAAAAGTATACTAATATTTGTTCCTTCACTCTGCTAGAAACTGCAATGAGGTGCAGTGACTGTTTGCTGCCAGAGTCAGGATCATTCTTTTCCCTTCCTAGGAGATGACTACTGAGTTTATTTTCTCCAGATATTGTATGATTTTAACAATATGATTGTGGCTGGCTTAGAAAATGATTTGTGCACTACATCTGTAAATGAGAAAGTACCCTAAAGTAGAAGCAGTGTCTTGTAATACATAGTCAGCATTTATATAGTGGCTTCAAACCAACTATTTTGAAATATTTTGTACCTAAGGATAGGCATGGTTATCACCCTCCCAGTTCTTAGCAACTGAAGGCAGAATGCTTTGCTCTCTGACAGTTTTTGTGTTCCATCAGCAGCAGAGCCCAGAATAGTATCCAGCCTCTTCCTTTCCTTTGTTGTTGCCTGGGTCACAAGTCAGGCCAGTGGTTGTGCAAGTGGCTGAGCTTGAAAGCAATGGAGGCCTATTGGTTCAGAGACTCAGCTGCCATGGAAGATGGAACTTTTGAAATCCAAATGTTGTCACAGTCCTAGGAGATGATGGGAATGATGTAGTGAGGCTGAGAAGTCAGAGGTGAGAGTCATGAGGTATGAAGATGTATTACATAGTGGGAATCAGAATTGGCAGCAATATGAACTCAGATGCAACTGTTGATGATACTTGAATTCTTACATTTGATCATAAACTAACCATGAGTCAACCACCATAAGTAGTCATGACCCTCTAGAATCAAAAGTCTGCATGAAAGTAAAACATCCTAAAACCCAGATTCGTTTGGGAAGGACTAATTGCCATTTAGAGTCATACCCTTTCAGATTTTCATCTCTGGAGTTTGATCTACCACTCTGAAGACTGATGTGACATTTTTGTGTAGTCATAGATCTCCAAGAACTGTCTCTTTAATAAATCACAAAATACCTGAAATACTTGGTGACATTCTGAGGGTGAGCAACAATGGGGACAAAATAACCGTTACCCCAGAAACTGCATCTTGGCTTCAGTGGAAAATAATTCCAAATGTACTTTTCTAAGAAGGAAGAGTAGTCTTTAATCTAAATAGGAAAACCTGCTAATGAGACAAAAATTTTGATATCTAGGTAAAAAGACAGGGCTGAATGACAATCCTGTTTTAAAAAAAGGTTTTATGTGAAGGACAGAAAAATGGCAGAAAGGTAAATAGGCCTACAAGAAAACATATGACAGTTAAGTGCTAACATATAGAGAAGTGTTAGGGATTGAAAAAATACCTGTCTAAGAGAGATAAATTTAGCTATGCAACAATTGTCTGTAAAAGCAAATGTTAATACCAAAAAAAATCAATACTTTTAGTTTTTAGAAATCTTAATTGTATAATTTTTAACAAGCTACAAAGCTTACATCCTTATCACAAAATTCCTCTAAGCAGGAATTAAGAGAAAAGCAGAATGAGATTTACAGTTTCCAAAAATAGTTTGCCAGGAGTGGAGGTTTTTTTATTCCTTCTGATTGCAAGGGAATCACTTTGCAGTGTTTTACTGAAGAACAAGTAGGACTGAGTAAAAGAATAATTGAAAAGTGATGTTTCATAGATTTTTCTCCCTTTCTATTCTCTATGCTGGATTTTGTTGTGCTGTCTATATGAAATATTCACGATGGCACTGACCCCTTTCCTCGTGCAATTTGTCCGATGTTTGCATGGCGATGTTCAGAAGTAGTGGAGCAGAAAATCCTTTGCTACAGCCAGCATTTGCTGAGGATTACTCTTCACACTGGTGTATGTAGAAGGAGATTCACTGGATGAAGTGATGAAATGGCTGTATGGCTTCAAGACTAGAAGTCCTTTGTGAGTGTGATCCAGACAAACACCCTGGAAAGCTGTGTGTTTTTGGTTTTGGTTTTTTGGGGGTGTTTATTTTGAAAATACTGAAAATGTTGAGCAGTGCTTTGAAATGTGCATATTTGAGCTTCAAGGTAACAAAAGAGGTGAAGATAGTGCTGCTGCCTCTTTGCTTCTTTTCAGTTCCTAGTTGGGATCGACTGGGCCTCCTCATTTCCAGAAATAACACTGAGTATTTGCTCTTGCGTTGTACTTGACCATACTGACTTCACTGCATTGCACTGTGAAGGGCATTCTTAAGCACGGGACTCAAGTCTCAGTTAATTGAACTATCAGGATAAGTGTATACAGAAATACATGTGTGTCTTGCAGAGTGACCAACACGTCAGTGTTCTGTCTTTTGATAATTGGCCAATTTTTATAGAACTCAGACTGGGGAACTCATCAGAGCAGTGACTCCTGGTTTCTGAGAGGGACGTGCTTCTCTTTGGGTGCTCAGAGTCATGCTGCAAGGGAAACTGCAATCAGAACACTTAATTACTTATTAACTTCTCCTGCCTCCCTAGCCTGTCTCCATTATCACCTGCATTGTCGCCTTTTGCTCATTAGGGACAGCTAACGATGGCTGACAGCAGAGCAGGTGCAACTTGCAGCGTGAGTGAGCCCCTTCCCTGCTCTGTTCTCTGTGTCAGATGTGTTGCAATGGCCACCTGGCTCCAGCGCTGGCATTTTGGGAATGGAATCATCAGCATTATCTCTTCCGGACTAAGTAGCTGTGTCAGAGAAGCAGAGAGGACAGCAGCTCATGCCCTGCTTCGTGCTTGAACTTCTCTGCTTTTCTCTAGGTATCTTATGCCATTTTTATTTCTCTGTAAAATCCTTCCCAAAAAAATCTCATCTCTTTTTGACTCTTTTCTGCCAGTTGGCCCAAAAGATTTATGGCAAACACCCAAGAGGACAATTCTCACTGAATTCAGCAGCTGTTACAGGAACTTATTTAAACCTGCCTGGATAAATAATGTTCCCTGAGGGAAAGGGCAACCCTGTGGTGATGGGGGCGGTCAAGGAAGCTTTCAGTCATATGCTTGCATCTACTATATGCATATCTTGGGATTGTAGGCAAGTAACATCCCTAGTTTTACTTCTGTCAGTCAGCTGAGCAGAAGAGGATGTTATTCTGGCAAACTCTCAGGGATTCCATGTAGTGGGGAGGTTTTTGAGGTAGCCTGGATGAAGCAGAAAATGCGGATGCAGGTAAGGCAGCAGAAACATCTGCATGGAGAAAAGCAGGCCTGTGATGTTGATTGCATGGAAGAACAGCCTGTAAGTGATCTCAGGGTAAGTGCTCAGAGCGTGGTGCTGTGTGAGTATGGCTGTGCTGTTCCTTTTGTGGTGTCTGGCTGGGATCTGGGCACTGCTGTCCTGAGCTCTGTCCAAGAGGTACAGAGACCACTGTCCCCCAAAAAGTTCCATGTTCAGAACAGGCAAGACAGAAAGGGAAGCAGAGGCAGAGAGAAGAGAGATGGCTCAATCATGGTACCTGGAGAGCCAGGAGCACAGTCTGCATCTTGTGACTTGTGCTCCAGTCCCAGCCACTAACCTCCACTGCCCCAAAATGGGCTTGGGAGGGCTCTTTGGGCTAATGTCCATGGATTGAGCTGAGGTGTTTTTAAAGAATGTTCTACCAAACTTTGCTGAGAGATATTAGTGGTAATGGTGTGTCATTTACTTTGCAGTCCTTGTTTCAAATTGCTTGGGCACTTTCTCTAAGTCACTATGGCACAGCTTGGCTCTGTGTCCAGTCCATCTCTGTACTTGTGCTCACAAGAAGTTTTTATACTGAATAGCTGCCATAAATGTACAGTATCAGCTTTCCTAATGTGGTTAACTCAGTATTTTTTCATTATTTGGTTCTTACAATATCAATAGGTCTGAGTGCTTTTATAGATGGATGACTAGAGAATATATTTTTGTGAAAAGAATCTCTTTTTTAGTTAGGAAGTGATTCTAAAAATGCCTGGAAAATCCTTAATGATATTTATTCTACTCATCTGACCTAAAAATAGCTAAAGCAATTTGAGTAGGAATGAAAAATCACTTGCATGTGGAGTTTGAGCTCTAAGTGGAAGGCAAACTACACTCAGATCGAACAGTGAGGTAAAAGTCAGGATTTTCTAGTTTAGAATTGCAATTTTCATACTTCGCAAAAGTGTTCTTAGTGGCTTTGAGCACATCATACAGTTTCTTCTTTAAGTCAGCTATGGATTACTTGCTACTGAGATCTTTGTAGAAATGTGCTCATTAACATTTCTAAAAGTGCTTAGTAAATAATGTCATGCTCCTTTGTAGTTGGATTGTGTTTGGATATTACCTGTAGCTTCATTTCCTGCAGACTATGTCATGTTGATTGGGTTTCCTTGGGAATTACTGTTGGAGATCAAGAGGTTAATACATAACCTGCTAAAAGCCTGTTTGCACCTTAGTAAGAAAAGGTTTCTCATTCCTGCTTTGCACTCTCTGATTGTTCTCTGATCTAAGAGTGCTAGAGCATTTTGCAAACTGCCTCTCAAAGCCAGCAGCAGCAGGGCAGCTCTGCTGATCGTTAATGAGGAGAAAATAGAGGCTCAGAGAGACTTACACCAACAGTCTAGACTCAAGAGTCTAAGTCTGAAGATGCTGGTTTTCTAAAACTGGGTCAAGGTTGCTTGGGAAAGATGTGACGTGTCCAGATCTGTAGCCTATAGCTCCAGTCTCTTAATAACCAGATCACCCCTGCTATGATTATCAGACATTCCTCTAAATGGAGCTCCATGCAGAGTTGTAACTGCTTGAACCTGGAAAGTCTGACATTGTATTATAACACAGCCAGTGACCCTGACATGATCATATGATTAACAAAAAATTTAGAACTATATTTTTTAATTAGATATTATTTAGTTTTAAATTATCTTTTCTATTTCTTTCCTCATAAAGGGATGTGAATCCAGGTTTGTCTAAGGTCACAGTGCTTGGTGCAGCTGATGATAATTTTACAGTAAAACTATGTAATGAAAAGCCTGTTGCTGTGAAATCTTCTAAATGACAGTCATCTCGTGTGCATGCAGGGAGTCAGGTACCCCAGGTACCTGGATTCCCCTGCCAGTCCTTCAGATTCCTAACTAACTCATATTTCAAAATTTTTAATATTACTACTTCTACTGCAGTTACTATTTCTTTTCCAGTTTCTTTCTAGTTCACGTCTGGATTAAAGAACGCCATTGCATGTGTGGTTTTCCTGTTCCTACCAAAGGCTTTGCATAGGCAGAGGGCTGTAAGGAAGGACTTGTTGCAGAAAAACTGGAGGGTTGAGTAGGGGCAGAATGGATCTAGTTCACTTTGCTGACATGTAGCTGAGAGAGTGTAAGGGAGCAAAAACAACCTGCACAACAGCCTGGGGGCAAAGGACTGTGAGAAGACAGAGACCAGGTTCGCTTGCAGTGAGATGAGCTGGAATTCCTGTCCCTAAGACCTGGAGGTGTGGAAGGAAGCTATCTAAGTAGCTTGTCAACTTAAGCTTATCCAAATAAGCTTTGAAGCTGGTCAACAGATGAGATGGCTTAAGAAAAAGATACTCCACAGTGCACCACCTGCTGGGCTTCTGTCCAGTAAAACCAAAGCTCATGGACCCCAGAACCACGAACCCCAGAACCTATGGCTTCTTCACTCTCACACAGTAGGAGGAATGAGCCAACAGCCTCTGGACTGTTTGCAAAGTCACATGCCTGTTTTCCATTTCTGCTTTTCTCCATCCCTTCTTCTCAGGGAACATGTCTCAGCAGCCCTTTGAGGCTGGGCTGCACCCTAGCCTGAAGCCTGAGGTCAAGGTGCCTGGTTTGGCTTGGCTTTTGGAAGCCTCTTGACACAAAGCTTCAAGGATCAGACTGCACAAAGGTCTGTAGTCTGGTCACTGTGTGACATAACTGTCTGGGGTAAGTATCTCAACATCTGATTGTTGTTTGCAGTATGAACATACTTCAATTGCTATGTGTGGGACCATTTTTTCCACTGATGTTTGCTTTCCAGCAGGGAAGTGGAATGCAAAACAAAGTTCTCAGAAGTGGAAGAGTGCTGGGAGCTCCTGTCCTACCATGTCAATTATAACTGACTTTTCTCCTCCTATAGTTCAACATATCATGAAAACACAGACTTTTTCTGCACCCTGTTGGGCTGCCAAAATTCTTCAGTCGCAACCCCGGCATCAACCTGCCCACATACCACATTCATCCTGCTTCCACTCCCGATGGTCTGGGTCCTTATTCCTCTGTCTGCCGTGGTCAGTGAGCTACCTGCCTGTCAGGCCTGTCCAGCTGAGATGCCAAAGAAAAGTCTAGCTTTAATTGCTGGTGTTTTATGAAAAGACTTTAACTGTAAAAGTGTTGCATAGAATGCTGGCTTCTAAGGAAGACCTGATTTCCCAAACAGAAATTGATTGCTTTTCCTGACTCTGTTTCCAGGATAATAATTTCTTGCAAATCCCTAAAGCCATGAAAGGTCATACAAAAAGGCCACAGAATATTTATGTTAGAGTGTGTATTATTTTCTTTCTGTCAAAGTCTGCATAAAGAAACAGAAGACTTTATTTAAAAAAAACCAAGGAGGCTCATGTCTGCCCAAGTTGACTGCAGCAGATAACAGAGCCCTCGGAAATGATGCTGGCAGCTCGAGGCAGATTGCTGGGGATTAGCAGTGTTGTGGAGCACGTGTAACCTCTTTACTGGCCGTGCTCTCCAGTCTCCAGCCCTGCTAATTACCATGTAGCACAACTAAATAAATAATGCATGCTGCATTCCTCTGCACTTACAAATAGGCGAGTGTTATACAATTATACCAGAGCTCCCACTAATGGAGCTCTGTGGTGCCCTATCTGCTTGAGTAGACAATTTGTTAGGGCATCTGTCCTGCTATTTGGTGCGAGGGGAGCTTTTGATTTACATGAATCACTCACATTCTGGCTTTGGCCACTATCAGTTTGCATTGTAAAAGGTTTGTAATTGCTTTATCCAATGATGAACAGCAATAAGGAGACATTTCCAGTGTCTGTTTATAGGATTTAGTGACAAGATTGGTTCAGAAGTAATGTATGTAAAAGCGTTTTCAGATCCGTCTGAGGCAACATTTGGGAGAAATTGGTTGTTTTCTGAGCTAACCTCGTGGTGTAATTCCAAGATGATCCATAAAGCTGATTGGAAATTTTAATAAAAAGATTTTTCATTAGAAGATACTGATTTGCAATGATCAAAACTACATGCAGCACTCTGCCAGTTCCAGCAAAACTGAGGGTAATGGGAAGGGCATCTCCTGTCTAGGACAGGAATTACCCAGGAGAATACTTCAGAGTAGCCTATTGTTTGAGATGCTGAGCACCCACTATCAAATATATCCCTTGAACTGGAAAGCCTGGATACCTAAATCTTAGAAATTTTCCCCTGCCCAGGAGGATGCCCTGATGGTCACCCTGATGGCTGTCCCAGGATGCCTCTCCCTTGGATGGAAAACTCCAGGAAGGTTCTGGTTGCATTGTGATGAGAAGCAGGCATCTTTTAGGTTTAGAGGTTTAGGTTTTAGAAAAGCCAATCCCCCTTCAGGGTGACAGCGCACACAAGACCATCCTGCCGTGCTAGAATCCAGCATAAACCAGTTGCTTCTCCCTTTGCCAGAAAACAGCCACTCATGGCAGTGCACAGGAGCCTCTGAGGTGTGATGTGCTGAGCCATGTGCCTGCTGAGCCCAGCGTGGTGTCCTGGGCACCCTCTGGCTCCCCGAGTGTGCTGCCTCCGGCTGTGCTCCTTCCCTTCCTTTGCAGGCAGGGACCAATCCTGTCCGTCACTCACCAGTGAGTTGGGAAAGGAGGAGAAATTTTCTTGCATGCACTTTCCTGCTGTGCAGCTCAACAGAACCAGGTCTTAAGGCTATTGTTGTGTTTTCCCATAATAGAGGAAATAAATAGGCCAAATAAATAAATGAAAAAGGCCAAAGGCTTTTTGTCAATGGCTGTTCTTTAATTGTGTTTGCCTCTTTTCTCCTTCTGCTTTGTAACTTAGAGGAAGACCTTTAGTATCAGTTCTCATTAATAAATGAATGAGGCCTTATTAAAGACCATGCATTCCCATATACTTTCCCAAAATTTAATATCTGTCCTTCCTGGCCTCTCTAAGAATTCAGAGTATTTCTTGGCGTGTTATTATGGTGCATTACACTGCCTTTTTCCGTATGAGGTTAATAATAAAAGCTTGCTGTAACCAATATTTCGTCTGTCCAACATCTCATTACTATTGCCTTCTGAAGAAAAAAAGAAATTGTGATGTGGGTACTTTCCTCACTGAAAAATTAATTTCCTTGATCACAGAGAGAGTAGCGTTACCTGTAACTGTGTGATTAAGAGCTACAGCCTTTAGCCATTTTTTGAAGCTTTTCTATGTCATAACATACATGATAATGTAATCAGATTAACTGTAAAGAGAAATGTTTTATACTTTATCCTTTCTGTGGCTGCAGATGTATCATAAGGTCACATCCATATTAGTATGTTTGGCTTGTGTTGCTCACTAATTAATTCAGTCATTATTAAAATAACTTGTTTAGATAGTATTTTTGGTTTCAGTTGATGCTTTCCCATTTGCATTAATATCTGTAATTTTCCAGATAAAAATACTATAATGAGCTTTCTGACATAATAGATGCACTAAGGGTGGCTCTGAGGAGCTCCAAAGTGACAGCTACCCATTGGTGTATGAGTGACTGTTTGGTTTTTGGAATTTTTCTGCTTTTTCATTATTACTGCATATTCTTGATAAATAGGCCACATGGAAGGGTTTAAAAATTGTACACAAGCCTAACAGTCCTTAGCAGTTCAGGTAATTTTGTTTGGTTGAATACTGATAAAGGAAATCTATTTGGAATACTCTCCCATTTTCCAGGTCATTTGAAAACGTGATGAATTCAGTGTTGCTATGAATACTGTCCTGATTATGTGACCCACACATTAAGCAAACTTTGTTGCCAGTGAGCTGTTGACTGTAGCACATCATCTTGTGTCCTGTGAAGGCAAGTCCTGAAGTTTGTCATGGAGTTCATAAATTCAGGTGGCTAGTGACTCACCTGTTGGGTTGCACCCTGCAGACCTGTCGAGGTTTGACATGAGGTGTTTTATAAAACCCAATCTGGATAATTCCTTTCTTCTGTTTCAATATTGCCCGCAGTGTCCTAGGTACTGTACAGGCAGTACCTGCCCCAAATAGTTTGCTTTTTTAAGTCATCAGACAACAAATAAGGGAGAAGGATTGACTATATTTTCAAGGTTGTCTCTTTCAAAAATATTTTAGTGGTTTCTTTATTTCATCATCATTGCTCGAATGTATTTCTTTCATATGTCAATACAGAAATTAGTCTAAGGGAATGTTCAAAGATGAGACTGTACCCTTACAGAGAGGGCTAATAATCTGCTGTATAGCCAAAGGATGGTGCCTTAACCACAAACATTATGTGTAGGATTATTTTTAACTTCCTGTAAAAACTTAGGACAGCAGACCTCTAACCATTTGCATTGATTTAAGAAGGGTGAGCCATAGCAGCAATAATCGTGTTCCAGAAATGAGTCACAAAAGTTTGGTTTTGAAAGTTTCTTTGCTGTGGCTAATCCAGACCCAACAATCTGTTCATGGGCCTCTGTGTACAGGATGGGATTCTCTTTGCAAGTTAGGCAGATTTATAAAGTCTTTCCTCAGGGATGCCTGCGCAAAGCAGTGATTTCCTCTTTGTCTCACTCAACATTTATCTTGGGAATAGTGTCTGCACTGAAAAGGGATGAGATCCGACCTCATCAGTGAGTAGAGGACACTAAGTCCAGCCCTTTTGGTGGACCCAACCATTGTGACTTGTTGCTTTGAGAGGGAAGCACCACACTGAAGAGAAGACCTCACTGACTGCAAAACTGCTATTGCATAACTGAGCTCAGCTTTCCAGTTGTCCTACATTCACTCATGACCATAATCTATTGCAAAACTTTTACTGTTGGATTGAAATCTTTGACCAGCTTTGTATCTGGCTGTGTAGAGGCCATCTCTTCCTAGCCTGCTCTGCATCTGCTGCAATGTATTTTTGAGCATTCAGGTGAAGGATGCTTGTCCCAGCTTTGCTCAGGAGCTGCTGCTGCCTGTTGATGAGAAGTATTGCCTCCCCAAGCCTTCACTTCTTCCCTGTTTTCTTCTCTCTTCTCCAAACTTTGGCTTCATTTGTTCTTTGTTTAAGCAACGTCTATGTCTATGAGACCTAAGTCTGAACAAGAGCTTTGAATGTCACAAATGAGACCATGAGAAGTCCAAATATGTCTATTTATTGGTATGTACATTTCTGTATTAAATGCTGCAACTTTCTCTTTCCTGCTTATAACTGTTCTTTTCTCCTTTTAATTATTTTTATCTTTTTATATCAAAATAATTTGAATCTATTTCTATTGCAAGATGGTGTAGGGTAATGATAGGCATTTATGAGTTTCTTTGTTAAGCTGCAGAAAGTGTTTTAAAAGCCTTGTAGCTTTATTTTTCTCTTGGAATGTCATGCTACTTGCAAACTAACATCTTCATCAAGGTTCACTTATGAAAGGACAATGCAACTTCCTGTGCTCATTGACAGTCCTTGGAGCTTATTTCACTCCCTGCTTTTTTCTGGAGACTATATTTGAAGTAGGTAAGGTCACTGAAACCATGGTGAGATGTGAGAAGATCCAGAAAAATTAGATGGCTGAAATAACAGTGATTGCTTTTAACTTGATTTCTCTTCTTCTCTGTTTGCAGGCAGATGGGAGAAAAGGTCTGTACTGCATTCATTTACATGATTGCCTACTTTGTCCCTTGACCTGAGAACCTGAGTAGTGGTGGGTAGCAAAAGCACTAGTAAGGCAGTGAGAGGCCAAAATGAACAAGAGTTTTCTTTGTTTAACCCTTCCCTACTGTTTTACTGAATACAGCTCATTTCTATCACTTCTATACAGAGGCATTTTAAAGTTGAATAGTTATTAAAGGGGAAATTTTAATCTACCTATCTTTCTTTGTGTAAAAGGTCTGCATTTAACAGTTGAGATTATTAACAATTCAAATGTAACTGATGAGTTTTCTGTATATTGTGTCAGCCTTTTTGGCGAATAAACATTTGTGCAAACCCTGAAAAGCTCAGAAGGTTTATTACTCATCTGAATTCATCTTTTCTACCTGTAAATGGTGGTGGGTGGGAGTCTTAGAATTGAAAGCAAAAGTATTTAACAAGATAAATTTGGAATGGCAGCAACATTCTGAATTTAAAAAAAAAAAAAAAAAAAAGATGCAGAAACAGAAATTCAGTGAGGAAAAATCTGTTTCCCAGAATTTTAGGACAGGTCATGAAGCTGCTTGTAAAAACAAGTGTGCTTGATTTCATGCCTAATGCATACACAGAGCAGGGAGTGATGAAAGCAGGCTGAGTGACATCAGCCATAGCATGGCCCAGCTGCTGTTCAAAGACGCTGATGACTCCAGAGATGAAGTCAGTGAAACGTGGAGCCTGCTGGTCAGCAGGAAGCCCACCTGAGAACAGCCACGTGACCCCAAGGGCCATGGGGAGCAAAGTGCACTGATAAACTTGGTTTTGGGTGTGCCTCAGATTGACTCCAATGCACACCAGGTTGGGCTGCAGGAGTAAAAGATGCAAGCTTTTCAGCTACAGACCAGTAATTCAGTGGTAGTTATCTTTCCCAGAAAGGCTTATGAACTGGATTTGTTTTTCTAGCCAAGCCCACAACTAAGAAGCTAAAAGGCAGATTGTGGGTTTTTTTGCCACAGAACTAGTAATTTGTTGGCTGTCTTAAAATAAGTTATCTAATAAAGGAAGCCACAGTTTAATTACTCACTGCTTTTGAGGTATATGATGTGATCTAATATCAGAAAGAAAAAGACCATTCTAATACTTCATTACAACCTTTAAAATTGCAACTATAATTTCTTCTGTGAGGGCCGAATAACTTTCTGCTGCTGGAGTGAGATAACTTAATTACATACAATTCATGACTAAGGTAATTTTATATAAAAGCCACATATACAGACATGCTTGAAGTTTAAAGAATAATTAGAATAATTTGGAAGCCAACAAAAAGAATTGATGAGTGTTTTAGATAATGAGCTCCTGTTATTTTAAATATAAGAAGAATTGTAAAAGTATTCTAAGAATGTAGACCAAGTAAGGATATGAACTTTTCAGAGTTCAGGTAAAGGTAAATGTCTTTGGTGTCATATCCGAGTACTGTGTAACTGTTTTGGGATCACCTGTAGGATTCTTGAGGATTTTTGTTAGGTACAATTTTCTGAATGCACGTAAGGATCCTTCAGAATTTACCATCTCTGGATGCACAAGCACTCTGACGTTGGAGTGAAATAGAAGGAGAAATTGTGCCTCTCCATCTTAAAGCCTGTGTTGTTTTGCTCATCAGAGTGGTCCATGAAGACATTGTGCTGTTTGCCACATTGCTAATTTCTTTTATACAGTTGTCAAACACAATTTAATTCTAAAGATTTTGACTTGCCTTGCAAACTGAGTGTTCTTTTGCTGACACAGTAGATCTGAAACCTGAAACAGCAGAATCCATACAGTGAGTGAAGTGAGGATAACCAGGGTCAGTCACCCACCAGCAGCTACCAGGCATGTCCGTGGTGTGAAGGCAGCTCCAGGGTCAGGCAGGGAAGTCTGTCAGCAAGGGTTGGCATGGCACATGGCCAGATGTTCCCATTCCTAGAGTGTATCCCAGTAAAGGCCAAGAGGAGAGCTCTAAGCCCAAACACAGACCCTGAGCCAAGCTTTCTCACCACATGCCTTTCCCACTCTGAGCTGTTTTCACAGCAGTCACACCCAGGATCACATCACTGTGCTGTGCTGGAGCACATCACAGAGCAGCTCAGTCCCCGGGATGAGGAGAGGGAGGACGAGAGCCTGGTGGTGCACACAGGGCACCAACACGCATACCAGATGGTGCCAGTCTGCACGTCTCTGTTCCTAAATCAATCAAACACAGCCTCAGCTTGCAAGCTGGGCTCCTCAGGTAACTCTCCCATCAGGTGACTCAAGTCCTGGGAGCCTCCTGGGTTGTGATGGGCTTCTGGGATTAGGTTACCTTGCTTTCCTCTCCCCAGACCTGCCTCAGTGCCTCCCCTTCACCCCCATCACAGCAGAGCAGCAGCTCTCCACCTGCCTGGCCCTTGGAGGCTGCTGCTCTGAGGGCATTCACAGGTGCTCCCCATCCCCTTGGGAGACCCTCTGCCAGCCACACCACCTGAATTGCTAATTAAAATAAACGACAATTGATAGTTGTGACTGTTGCTGTTTTCCATTGAGAAGACGTGTAACCTTCAAACTCTCTCTGGTGTTTTTTGGGAAACTGTAATAATTTCCAAAGTGGTCTGTGTGCTGGTTGCTACTCACACCAAACCACCAATCAGACAGATTTTAGTTGGCATCCTCTCTGGAGCCCATTTGCAGGAATTCATCCAAGCCAATGCCTATCTCAAGGCACATGCTGGTAAAGAGGACAAAACTGCTCGGTTTGTGGATACATATTTCTCAGTGGATTTGATGGTGATTGTGAGTACAACTTCCATGGCTTTAGTGAAAAGCTCTAGCTGTCTGAGTAAGCAGAAACTAGAAATGCTAGCCCAGAAATTATATCCTTGGAAAATAACCTCAACTGTCTTCACTGAAAGCATATCTTCAAGGAGCTGATCAATTCAGTTGATGAGGACTTCCTTGCAGAACAGCAAAAGGAGAGGTTTCTTAAAAACAGGCCAACTCAGAGTTCAGTAAAGAGCCAAGTGAATAACCCTGCATAATTCATTCCCACTGCCTTTCTATGATGCTATTCTTTATTAATCTGAAGTGAATCCAGGAACAAGGCCAGTGAACACAGATATGCTAGGGAAGGACTGAATCTTTGCATTTTTGAGAAGTTAAACTTTTTCCATTTTTTCCCAAACAAGTAGACATTAGCTATTTTGTTTAAAATTTCAGATTTTAAATATAAATAAAACTAAATTGCTTTAACTTCTAAGAAATCTTGGGTTAATAAGAGCAAGATGTAGTGAGATTTGGACATTGTAAAAATAAGAAAATGTCTGTGTACTGGGGCAGTTCTTCTGAATGAAGACAGAAAGGATACAGAAGGAATGTACTAGCCCTTCAGATCTGAGTACACAGGCAGTCAGTACGGAGTAGGTAATTTACTTCTGTCTGTTCTAGGATGTCTCACTGCTTCTCCATCTGAGCTCTCACTTTCTTCTTTTCTTGTCCCACACATCCCTGTCCAGAACACTGCTGAGCAGAGCTGTTCTGCCCAGGCAGTCCAAGTGCCTGTGCACACCCTTGCAGATAAGCTCACCTGGGCTAGTGCTAGGCAGTCTCTGCCCTCTGTCTGAAGGCAAAACAGTGGCTAATTTTGCCATTTTCAGCAGAGTTTAACGCAGCTGTCATAATTAGGGCTGTTCTTTTGCTTACCATCATTGTTTTGCTGAACAATTTGCTGAACAGAAAGCAGAGAAATAGTTCAAAACTTGAGAGGTGGAATTGTTATGCTGATAGGTGATTTCTTGTAGTGAATTCAGACAGCCCAAACCACTGAAACCTCTGCAAGTACTTTTATTCCATGCTTGTTTGTCTTCCAGTCTCCAGAGAAGTGAAAGATTCCTTTTCTGGGTGTGGCTGCTGGGCCAGGGGATGTCATGATTGTCACACAGACTGTGGTATTTCACTATAAAATCGGAACCCAGATAATACAGCTAATGGCGGTCATGGAGAAAAAGTCCTGGTTTCAGCTTGGGATCTTTGTCCTTTTCAAAACCCTCTTGAACTCACCATCTTCACATCCATTGTTTAGTTTATTTTATTACAGGCTGTACTATCATAGAATTCCTCTAGAAAGCCCAAAATTTTCAGAGATTTTAAAATTTTGAAATGCATTTGTAGTATTGTGAGAAGAGAGGAGGGGATTGCATTTGTATTTTTTCTGGTTTCTATGCATCTGGCTGTTTCAGCATCCACTCTTCAGTCCTACTCCACCTGTGTATAAAAAAATGCATTTCCCTTTCTGCAGATTACAAGATGAGAGAAGACAGTAATTTTTTCCCTGAGAATGCTTGCCCCTTTGAGAAATCACATTTTGGTTTCCTTCTTGGAGCAGTGTTTGCAATCTATCACTCCAGAGAGGCAGTCTCGACAAGGTAGCAGCATTGCTTGCTTGTGCAAGGCTGCACAATCACAGCGGTGCAGTGTTTCAAAGTATGCAGCAAATTACTCCTCAGGTTTGCAGAATCTGTTCAAGGTGTTGCCAGGGCGGATGCTCAGTTGTGATCAGAACGGGCCTGTCTACAGGCTAAGCTGCAAACAGTTTGTGACTGTCACCACTGTTAGGGCTTTGTTGCTGGTTGCACAATGATTTTCCTCCATGGAATTACTCTTTTGCTGTAGTTAGTTGCCAACCACTTCAACTCAGCATGTTCTTGTGTCAGTACTTTTCCAAATTGTTGCTACTTCCCAAAGTTATACTAATTTACTCCATCCAGTATGAGAAGAATAGAATAGTAAGGGACAATCACAGGAGCCTTTGTAACTCTGAAAGTGACAAATCACAGTCTGCTGATGCAGAATATGTTTCTCACCCAAATCACAGGCAGTTTCCCAACAATGCTAATTTATTTATTTTTAAAATATTCTATAATAGGAATAAATTCCTACAAAACTCTACATATCTGTGAACATTTGGAGAGCTGGGCAGTTCAGTGAACAGCTTCCTTTATTTTTGCTTTGCTGATAACATACCTCCAATAAACTTCCAGGCTTTGGAACAACTCTCAGTCGTTTGGCTTTTGGTTCAGATTAACACTTGTCTGTTTATCTCAACCCATTTAAAATATTTCAGTTCTTGCAGAAACCTTTTTTATCTGGCCTTAGGATATCGTTTGCAGATAACATGGGAGCTGAGAGAGGTGAACTGTGTAATGCTGCCTCTGTGAGACTGTCAGATGTGGCAGGTACACTGGGCAAGCCAGAAGGGTCACTGTGCATTGCTGCAGTCTGCGTTCAGCTGTGAAAACACTTTCCTCTCTCCTTTCTGTCCACTTCACCTTGCCAAGACCCATTTTTATATCTCACTTGGCTGAACTTGCTACAGAGTGAGGTTATCATCTATCTATAATGATGGATAAAAATTACTTCACATTACTTGAATTTTCATAGACTTATAAAATAACTGAGGTTGGAAGGAACTTCAAAAGATAACTGTCCAACCTTTCATAAGGTATGTTTTATTCAATTTTGAATTTACTTTGCCTTACTTTTTCTTAACCAAAACCCTAGATGAGCCCAAACACTGGTTCAACTCAGTTGTGCCTTTCCTCACTGACTTTTTGCCCTTGAGTATTGCTGCATGGCAAAGTGGAAGGGGAATGTGTTGGTGTCCTCCAGTAATTTTCTTGCTGCCTCTCCACAGGCAAACTGAATGGCATTGGGAGAATGATTCCTGGTTATTAACCAGAAGCACCTTAGACCTCTAGGCCAGGACAAGTACTGCAGGTTAAGGTTATGTCTTAAATGACACAGAGGAAGGGCATAACCTCACTGCATCTTAAACCCGCATTGCAGTGGGTGTGCCCTGTAGAACTCAGGTGCAGTGCTTCCCAAGGGAAGGAAATACTCTCCCCTTCTCTGGGGAGCTGGTGGACTGGGATCTTTGGACATCATATGTACTTGTTATCGTCAATATTTAGTTATGAAGTCTCTTGAAGCTTAAGCTTCTTCTCTTTATTCCTTTAATGCAATCAAGGCAACTGGTCTAGAGTTTTTTCAGCTTTTCTTCCATCTCTCGTGATCTTTCGTCATCTTCACAGCAAAAATGTGTCCCTCATCTAAAAGGCAGTAGTGCCCTTAAATTCCCCAAAAACCTAGGTCCTAAAGCTGCTCTATCCCATCTTCCTTTCCTCTGGAAATGTCCCAGTAGTGGGTAACTATTACACAGGTGTGTGAAGAGTACAGGTGTGTGAGTCAAGAATAATTTGTTTGCTGACATCGAGTTGTGTATAAATTGTTCCATCTGACCCACATCTCGCCTATGTTTTCTCTCTCTCTCTCTCTCTCTTTTTTTTTTTTTTTTTTTTTTTTTTTTTTGGTGTGTCTTACAATACAAAATAACAACTATGTAGCTGATTCTTATATATCTCAAGTTTTGTGTCCTGTCTCCCTCCACGTAATCACCTGAATAGAATAGGGACTTTGTCCATAAGCACATCTTTTCTCTTACGCTTAAACTATTCTTGTTTTTCTAGCCATTTGTCCACTGAGCAGGCATTAGCTAAATGAGTTCCTATAATTTTTCCTTTTATCTTCCTTTTTTTTTTTTTTTTTTTGTCTACTAAGTATCATGAATATGATACCTCATACATACTAAACTCAGAACTGTGCTTACAGGGCTCGTGGCAGTTGGTGTTTCTCTCCAGTGCTGCTGCCATACTGTGGGATGCTGTTACAAGGCAATATTGAATGTCTTCTTGGAGGCCTTCATTGCCTGGTACTCACCAGTAAGTCCGAGCCAGCTGGTGAAATACATGCTGATTTACTGGCACTTCATCCTGTGGTGCAGGGCAAATTTTCTGCATCCTTCAACCATTTTAGTTCTCCCTAGACAGTTATCATCTAGAGCACTTTTCCCTATACTTAAAAATGTCTGGCTGGATGCTCTTCCTCTTACATACAGGAACTAACTGACAGAAAAGGCAGGATCTCAAGCTGCCTCATTCAGTTTCTTCCTAAAGTGCAAATACTCTGAGTGGCCCAGATGGACATCCAGTGGGTCTCTTCCATTCTTCTCTCTTGCGTATCCTTTGATTTCTTCCCAAAGCTGATGTTTGTGGTGTATTTTCTAATATCCTTGCTATAGCTCATTTCTGATTTCGCAAATTCCGCATTTATCCATATTATGGGAGGAACTGAGTCTGCAGTAGCTACACAGATGTCTTTGCTTGGCTTACTGTTCCAGTTGGGAGGTTTCATCACAGCTCTGCTCGTGCTTGCATTGTCCCTGGTTGGCCATACCCTGGAGTTGTTTCTGTGGGATGTCCTCCTGTTTCTTCACCTGTATGGTTTCCCTTAAACATGCATAGCCGTGCTCTCCCACCTCCCCGCACGTGTACCCCCATATATCCCTGCACCTCAAAATACTCAATGTTGTTTATGTCAGAACATTTGAATACTTGCTATGCGCTCTGCCTATATTTTAATTAGAAACGTGTACTTCTCTGTCATTTCTTTTGATGTGAATGGTGGTAGCTAACCCTACTGATCTCAGTGAAATTTAATTAACTTGAGGAGTCAAACTACATCCTAAAAACTGACACCACCAACAGTGACTGTTGGGGCAGCTGCATTTGCAGTCCAAGTGTGAGTTCACAGGTGGTCAAAACATTCTCTCCCCAGCCAAAGGAAAGAAGTGTTTTCCACTGAGAGCTGCAGTGGACTTGGTAGAATAACAGGGAGGTGGATGAGGGAGAGAGGTAAGTGTCTAAAGACACTGTAGTAGGCTCTGTAGATAATCTTTTCTGGGAGCAAAATAAGGCAGTGACTTGTCTACTGATTCAAACATGATGAATGTAAAGAAGTAGGTGGATAGATTTCTTTTACAATGCAGAGGAAAAGTCAGTTATATATCAGGATATAAATGAGAAGGTTTGAATACAAATGAGATGGCACAGTAAATGACAAGATGTATGAAGAGGAAGCTTTTTGGCAATGAATGTAACTTGTTTTGTTCACTTAGTCTGTAGACCTGAGAGACTAAAAGAACAAAAATGTAAATGAGTGCTTGGAGTTTAGTGATGTGCGCAAAGCTCAGGCAGGAGTCTTGCTTAGCCTGGAGTACTGAACTGAAATTAAAAAAGCTGCATTAATGCAAAGCTGGAAAAAGAGAGATAATCAGGCTCTATATGAACCATACGGGTTCATTGTGACAGGTGAAGGGTTTGTAGTAGACAAGAACCCTTCAGGTGGCAATGGAAGGAGTTCAGAAAAGTCCATTTTAACCAGGGAGGATAATTAAGGGATAATGGCCAGACTTCATGAACAAAGATCTTGGACAGGGCTCTCCCCACGTGGGTGTGCCCTTCCAGCCTGCGCAGTGGATTTTTTAGGTGAGGCACAGCGTGCGCAGAACTGGCCCCACCGTTTAAGTCCTAAGGTCCATTTGCCACTGCCGAGCGAGCTTGGACAGTGACAGTGAAATCCTCGGGACTGGCTACAGCACCTGGTACTAACCGGGGCTGACCCTGCTGAGCATCTGAGATCTGACGGGATCGGATGGCAGGGGAGCATTTAACTGCCATGGGGACGGTCCCTACTGAGACTCGAACTCGGGCCCTTGGAACTAGTGTATCTAAACACTGACATGAATTTTCTGGCTTAAACTAGTGGCTGTAAACATCCCGCTAGTAAGTGACTGCCATGGCCAAGTTCATTAATACAGAGAACATCTATTTGCGCAGGTAAATTAGCACGCGCACATATATGCACATACACATTCCCCCTGTTGGTCCTACTGAGCTCCACAGAAGTGTTTCTCTGAATCAGAGTCTGGAAAAAGTGGTTTATTTTTTACTCTCAAGTGTGATTGACATTGTAGGATGCTCTATTTTAAAAAAAAAAACCCAAACAATTATTTTCCATTCTTTGCCACCTTTTTTCTTTTAGATGTAGCTCATGTGGAAAGACTGGTGGTGGAAGGAAGATTTTTTCAGCCAATGTGGCGCTGAAAAATTCTGCTGCAAAAATAATCTATAATTGGGAATTCTGTTATTTCAGAGATTGTGCTGAATATTTTCTGCTTTTCTAAGGGAGGATTCTAATTCGTAGAAGATTTTAGAGATTTTTTTCATTACCAGAGAAATTGTGAACAGAAACAAAAAACAGAGTAAAGTATGTGAGGTCCTGATTTGTGTGTTTATGTTGGAAGTACAGCTATGGACAGGATGAGAGGAGTTAAAAGTTATTCTCTCCAGCAACAGAATATTAATTTTTCCTTTGTTCCCGAAAAGGTTCTGTTGAGTAAATGAGAACAGAGGACCTGCTCTTGATATCTCTTGACCTTTTTCTTAATCCTTTCCTCTTCAGTGAGGTTCCTTTTCAGTTAAAGGAGAAATAACCATTGTACTGTTGTATACAGAATGTGCAGCCTGGAAATCTAATTTTTGGGTCAGTTTACAGCCTACTGCAGTGTGGGTTAGGGAGACATTAATGCACATGCATGAGATTGTCTTCGTATTTCTGTGAACATCAAGGATTATTGTTCCACAGAGAAATTATTGACTGCAGGTTGCTTTGGTAAATGTTTACCCTGAGGTCAATAAATCATATTTATCTCAGCAGAAGTCAATATCTACTTATTAGTATTATTTCTTAAATTAATATTATTGATAAGAGTACAAAATAGCCAGGTGCAGGTGACAGGCTGAAGATATCAAATTAGAATTGTTATGTGATAGAGAGGTATATATCTAGAAGATACAGTCTAGTTTTTAAAATATATCAGCTACATCTGAAATGTAGTGAAACACAGAACACCAGTTCTTATACCTCAGGCATCCAGGATAAAAAAAAATAATACTTAATCACTGTATATTTACCAAGTAGAAAATTCACATGGAAAATATTTTGAAATTCAGCAAAATAAATTGTTGGATGGCTCACACATTTAATGGTATTTATTATTGGGCATGCTTTGTCTAAAGTAACAGCTAGATTAGCAGAGAGACACAACATCATCAAATATTTTAAACAGGTGCTGTTTTCCCTCATAATGTGGCAAATACTGTATCAACAGATAGTCAAGAATATATTGTGCTTATAGCCAAGAGAAAAAAACCTGAGAGAAATAAAAATGTTGCCTAATGGAGCCTGTTAGCATTTCTAGTGGACCTTTCATTGTTGAAGATTTCTCAGAAGCAGGATAAAATTTCTAGACAAAGCAAGGAGATATAAAAAAGGAAAAATAAATAAAAAACCCCAACATTTTGCTTTCATCAATGGAGATCAATAAAATGCTGAGTTGGATAAATTTATACTCTCTCTCCCTCTCACTTTCCCTCAAAAAATTACAGAAAATGTTCTTATTTATCTCCAATTCTACAGCACAATAGAAACCAGAAATATTTACAAAGCATCCAGGTCCATACTGGACAAAAGGCTGAATGTTGTTTGAATTGGTAATAGTCATATTCCAGGATACTTTTTAGGTTTCTAGAACACAAACATCTATTAGGGATGTAATAATGCTATTTCATTGTATTATAGCTACTTTTTTTCTTTTTTTGAAAGTCATGAGGGAAGAAAAAGAAAGGAAATACTGTCATTTTAATGGTTCTATGCTTCTGAAGATAGACATTCTCAAGAGAAGGATCCAAAGTAGTAGTTGAAGGAAACTGCTTCATGTAGGAAGGAGGAAAAATCAGATGGAAATAATTATTTGCCTTAAGAAGGCAAATAAAGATGAAAGACTCTTCACAAGAATACAGGAATCAAGAACAATTTAAGTGACATAAATTTAAAGGAAAATCTTACTATATGCTCACTGAAAAGTGCAGCAAATAAAGCTACCTGAAACACATTTTGTGACGAGAGTATCAAAGCCAAGCAAATCTAGCTTATCTACGAGAAGGAGAAATCATGAGGAAGAAATTTGTTAAATAATAATTGAAAGGATGTGATAAGACAGTCTAGATCTATTTAAGTCTACCGTTCAGGATTCCTCACAAATGTGTATCTATGATGAAACAGAAAATCTATTGGAGGATTTAAAAATAAATGTTTTGGGTTCTGTCAACCTGAAGAACATTGCAATTGCATTAGAGAAGTCAGTAACTTAAACAGAGACTGAAAGGGTTATAAGCCCTTTAAATTAAGTTTAAAATTTGAGAAAAGCCCAGGACTACTTCTATAAAATTACAGACCTGTATGCGGCAGGTCTTTGTTAATGTTCTGACAAAGATGTTCACCTAGAAGCATGCACTGACTTACTATCAGATGACTCACAGGAAAAGAATGCCACAGATAAGAGTGGGTTTTTTATTACCACTGTCTCAAAAATAGTAATAAAAAAATGAATTACACTGTATGTTGGAGAGAATGGCCACAGGCCTTATGACTGCAGCAAGGCAACTTGGGTCTTTAGACATCTCCAAGGTAGATATTTACATCTGAATCTTCCTTTATGGTTAAGTAAGAGAGAGAAGTTGCTTTTTCATATTTTGGGATGAGGCAAATATCTACTCCAATACCTCAGAAGTGTCTGGGTTTTTCCATTGCCTTTTTTTGTTTTGCCTTTAAGCGAAGTCTATGCAGCAACTCAGTAATACCTATTCCCCACACCAGAGCCTACATCTGAGCAGGTGCATCTCTCTCCAAATGCATTAGACTGCAACATGCGTATTTCTTGGAGCCACTTTTCAGAAAATATATAATACATATTGACCAGTAACCTTGTAACTAGATGAGAAAAAGCAGATGAGCCTTCACTTTATTGTATTGATGCAGTGAGGGCCTTTGACTTAGTTGAGAGGCTGATTTAAAAGTTTAACTATTTTGGTCTGTGGTCACTAGGTGTATCAGTAGCTAAATGTTTTGTACTCAGTCTGAGAACTAATTTTCTTGCAAAGGGTTACTTTAAAGGGAAAGTGAATAAAGGTCTTTTAAATACTTTTATTTGCCTAGTTAATAGAGCAACTAGTGAGAAAATAGAAGAGATCTTGTGTTTGTGCTCGATGTTCTGAAACTGAAGTCTCACACAAAATGACCTTACACTTGGATGACATTTTACTTCATTTTACATAAGTTTTATCTTTTGTTTCATCTCCTTTCTGTGAAAATTTATATTAACCAATTACTGAGCTATGAAATAGATATTTCTTAGAAATTTTGTCACTTATACTGATGGAGAAAGTCAAAGTTCAAAAGTTTCACCTCATACTACATAAACCACTACAAAAATGATTTTTTTAAGCATGTATTTACATCATATAACAGGCTGTTTACTGAGCATTGCTCCTTTTCTGAAGTGATCACAGGAGGGAAACCTACTCTACAGAATAAAATATATGTACATTGTCTAGGCAGGTAACCTATTCTATGTATGAATTACCCACCTCATGTCTTACACCTTGCCATGTGGGTTTAACACCTCTAAGATTTCTACTGGGAAAGTAGAAAAGGAAGTTGTGAGAAGGAGACTGCAAATCCAATTCAGGATGCATATGTTCTATTTTAAGAGTCATGGTTTCTGAAATAAGGAAGAATGTTTGTCTGTTTCTGAGAAAATCATTGTCCTTTGGAAAGTATTTAATCAGCATTCAGTTAAGGCAGATAATCATTTAAGGAGAAATAAAATACACCACTTGGGTCAGGAGAGAGTAAGCAGCTTTTGGAATAGGGGTGGTAAACCTTCTCCACCATCTCCATTGTGGCAACTCAGTTTTTATAAAACTTTTTGAGTCCATGAGTTTACACTGTAATTGGCTCACAGGGGTTGGGTTGCACTGTGACCAGATAGATCACAGGATTTGAGGAGTGATTTACATGTCACAGCCTTTGTTTGAAGTAAATGGCCGTGTAAATTATGGCATCTGTAGTTGTCTCCCATTAGAGGAGATAATACTGTTGTTGTTGAACTCTTTATATTTGCTGTGTTGCTTTAATACAGGCATATGGTGCAGCAATCTGCTTAGACATTACTTTTTTGGGTAGGCAGGAGCCCAAGCAAAACTTTTTCAGAGTTAAACAGAATGGCTTCTGCTGAGCCTGAGGTACTTGGGCACTGTGGCCATTAGAGGGACTGTGCTGTCCTCAGCTAAAGAGTAAATCAAGGCATCTAATGGAGTGTGAGCTTTCCAGTTCTCCTCTGCACTTGCAGCTTGTCTGTGAATGATTCTGGTCAAAATCCAGAATAAATAGGGTTTATTTGTAATTGGGCTTGAAATTGCATCCTGAAAAATTAAGAGGATCAGCTTCACAAATCTTATTCATTGAGTTTGCTTCAGGTGGATTGTTCCTGTGTTGGCATCTGTGTGAGCTGTGGAGCGAGCTGAACCGTGGGCTGCGTCGTGTCATCTGCTCACACTCCACCAGGACCTCACACACCGCCTTGGCTCGTTCCCCGCTCAGTCCTTCCAGGTTTCTGACCGTGTTCTGTTACAGCCTTTGCAGTGGATGAAGCTCTGCTAAGAACCTCAGCTTGGTTGATGGTGTTCAGTGTGATGTGAACACTTGCTTTCAGTAGTTTTTTCTTCATACAAGATTTGCCACTGCCAAGAAAAGCAAATAAATTCTCAGTGAAACTCTTTCTACATTTGTGCAGCTTGTTCTGTTCTGATGAGCATAGTGCAACACTTAGGCCTGTACTTGGCTTAGTAAAACCTGCTCGGTACATCTGTTGATCATCTCTCTCTGAGGCTTCTGGAGAAGGAAGACTGTCATTTGTAATGGGCTGGGCTACATCAATCCCTGTTACCTCTGCAGGAACAGAAGGTGCTGGGCTTCAACCTGGCTGGCATCCTGTGGGAAGGGTTTAGCTCACCAGCCCTTGCTCACCCACTGGCCTTTAGCAGGTGGAACAAGTCTCTGAGGACTTCAGGGGCAGCACTGCAAACAGCCAGTTTAGGTGAGATTAATTACCCTTTTTATATGGGGTACTTGAAAGCATCCTGATCCGTACAGCTAAATGCAGAAGTACTGCTGAATATATTCTACTGTTCCTGGATGTTTAATAAATCATTATGTTTAATGACTGCCATTGTGTGTGTTAAAATGGTGCTGAGATGCTCAAACTGGGCATCTGTGCCTGTCTTAGTTTTGGCATTTCCTATCTGTGAATGCTTGTCCTTGTAAGCCTGGACTTCTTATTTATACCTTGAGATAATTAGCATTATGGTTCATAAGGGAATACACCAGAATAAAGGATTCAACAGAAACAGTTATCTTTAATTAAAATAGCAGTTTAACTAATATTTTTCTTGTAGCTTTGCTTTCATTAATAATACTGGTGGACAAGGTTATTGGGGTATAATAGCAGTTTATGTGTTGAAATGGCTAATCGAACATAAATGAGTTGGATTCAGTTAACACTAGTAAAATAATTAGCATTTGTTGAAGGAAAAAAAAGGACAAAAATCAATATGGAAGAAAAATATTTACACCATCCAGAAGGGTTTGAAAAATTAAAGGAAAAAAAATCTTTAGAAAAATGTACTTTCAAGTGGCTTTGAGAAAGAGATCAGAAGTAAAGTAAACAGCCATTGAATGTTCAGAAATTCAATGTTGTGGAAGCGAAAATCTTTAGGAATAATTAAGGTGGATAAAATCTCCTTGCATGGCTAACAGAAACAAAATCACAGAAAGAGTTAAGCTTGATCAGACAAAGGTATCAGTGACGTTGTCAAAAATAAATCATTACCAGGCTGTGATCTGACTGCCACTCCAAAGATCAAAGTCTTAAATTTTTTAACTGAGACATTTTTTTGCACAGGGACTGCACAATTCTGCTGGATGGTTCTGGAGTGTTTTTACTCATGCAAAGTAAGGAACATCTAGAAGCCTGCATGTAAAACGAAACTCAGTGGCATAAATGAAACGATATCAGAGATACCTTAATAGAAATTTATCTTCACCCCCACGATGACCATTTTGATAAATTTTGATATGCTGAAGTCAGGGATGGTCTTAAAAAACTTAGTTGAAAATTGTGTGAGTTTGGGTTTGGGATTTTTTTTCAGAGAATACATTGGGCAAAAAGTATTTCATAGCAAATGTAATGCATACAGCTCAGGGAGTATGTTCCAAAGAAAATCTATTCAATTGAGAAGCATCAAAGCATTCAAGCAAGACCTTGAATGAGTTATTAAACAGTAAATAGTCTGGGAATGAAGGTAGAAAAATATATATGAAAGGGAAAGCAGTGGATGTGATGAGCCTTCTGCAGAAGCTGTTTTTCTCTTGGCCTCTAATCTAGATATGAATTTATTCTGCCATGAACAACATATTTTTTATATCTCTGCTCACCAGCTTTTTATCTCATGCTTTTGGGTTTGGAGCAAGGAACAAGACTTAGCATAAAATAAAGATGTCATCCTGAGAGAAAGGCCAGGATTTGCCCCCTGTGAGGGTCAAGTCCTGAAATATTGAGGGTCATAACAGCTTCTGATTGCCTGCTGGAATTTCCACTAAATAGTTGCCTTAAAATACTCGAAGTTTAAATTGAAAGTGTCATTTTACCCCAAGTAAGCTATTTCTCTTTATTCATTAATTGGAGAAAGAATTCTGTGAGCCATCTGTTATTCTGCTCAATTTCTGCAGGTTGAGAAGCAAATTTTAGTGATTTTTTTTTTTTACACGTCACTAAATTTTTTTTAGTGATACAGTGTTTTAGGGTAATTATTTCAGCTGCTAAAGTTCCTTTAAAGGTTTGCTATAAATGTACACATGCACAAGAAGCATAGGGCAGGGAGAAAGAATATTGATGAAAAGTATTTCATTGCTAGGTTATCAACATAAATCCAGCCAGGTCTTGTAATAACTTAGAGCTTTAAGATGGGCATTTGTCAGCCCATTCAGTCTTGTTAAGGAGCCTTATTTCAACCAGTCTAGGGGCAGGGGTCAAACTTAGGTCTCTTGTCTACAGCATCCCTTTTTATATTAGTTTTCTGTCTCTCTGAATCTTGCAGCGTTTGTTCTTGGTGGCCCGTTTTCATCAGAACTTTGCAGGCTTTTGGACATTGGGATTCAGATTCATTGGTCTGCAACTGACATCTTCAAACTTTGGAACTGGGTAAATAAAAAGGATGTTAGTTGAAAAGGCTTTTTAACTGGAAAAAAAAAGAAACTTTACATGGGGAAGGAGAACAGGAAGAAAAGCAAACATTTTTTCAAGGGACATTTGCATTGCTGCTGCATTTTTGCCTGATAAGTAGACAGGTTTGTAGAGTGGCAGGTTTTCAGGCTTCAAGAACACACTCTAATCAGCTAATGTAAACCCCCAGATAGCACAGGCCACATGTTTTTCTCAAATGAGTTTAGACTGAAATATGACATATAGAGAAAAATCCTGTGAAGTGCTCAGTGCCTAGTGATGTGACATTTGTTAAAGAACTGGAAAGATGTTCCAGTGGTAAATCATCCTTCCTATAGAATGTATACACCATCTGTCTGAATGGGTGCTCCTGATTCAGTTTCTGGTACTTGGGTCTGCTTGCCAGACTGAGGAACCCTCTAAATCCATTTTGTGTATGCTACTGTGTGTCTTGGGCTATGAGCACAGATGTTCTGTTCTTAAATCTCTTGAACACCTTGCACCTTTTTCATATGAACCATGTTTTCCAATGCTTTCATCATTCTTTTGGCTTTTTTCTGAACTCTCTCTGACTACTCAACATCTGTCTTGAGCTGTGGGCATCAAAGCAGGACACATCCCATTCAGTATTTCCACATTTAGGGACTGCATTCATTCTTTTAGCAGAATGTCTTACTCAAATGCATGTTCAGCTGAAACCCCTCAGTATCCCCCAGTTCTTTGTTAACACTGCTAACACCTTGGTCTCCAACTGCTGGAGTTCTTGTTGGTTGATTGTGCTGGTTCCCAAAGCAATCCAACCCACTCTGTACCACAATCTCTGTCTCTTCATTATTCAACCACTCCTCCAATTTCTGTCCAATCTTCCAACTTTATTACTAGTGATTTTATGTTTTCTTGCATATCAGTGATAAAATATAAGGAGGAGTAGGGTTAAGAATGAATGCCTTTAGGATCCCACTGGAAACACCTGTTCAAGAACAATTCCCTGAAGAACAAACAATTACTCAGATTTTAATCCTTTTAATGTATGTCATGTTGATTTTTATATCAGTCAGGTTAATCAAAACATCATAGAGTAAGCACCATCTAAAGTAGCTTTTAGAAGTCTATTACACCATCATGGTTACTTTTAGCAACTTGAAACCCCATAATAAAAATCAAATTAGTTTGACAAAATCTCCTTGCTATGAGCCTGTGTTGATTGGCAGTAATTATATTAGCCATCTTTATTTCCTTATTAATCAAGTCCCTCTCAGCCATTTCATTATTCTCTCTGCGATCTGTCAGGCTCACAAGCTTTAATTACCTGAGCTGCCTGTGTACAACCTGCTGAAATACTGGTACAACAGGGGTTTTCTTCTGGTTGTCTGAAAGTTTATGTCCTCACATACAAAGAACAGTGTCAATGGCACAAGGACCTCTTAAAATTCTTGATGGCACATGGAGCAGATTATTAGATTATTTAAAATGGTGAAAAGACTAAGGATAATACATAGCTTTGTTGCTTAGAGAATGTTAGCAACCAGGGCACATTGCAGGCAGGTAGAAAGATAGTATGTGGCTTATGTGCAAAACAATTTTCTGATTGCAGAGGATTTTAACATTACCTCATCCATTTGGAAATATGACATACTTGATAAGTGTGAAAATGTTACTTGAAAGTAGTATTCATAAGTTACTACTTTCTGAGCATTTTTCCACTTATCTCTGGGCCCGTCAATCAATATTTTTTTCTCAGTCAGTGATCAAAAATACAAACAAATTAGAAAATTGCTAGTTTTCTGCCAGAGAATCTTTACTAAAAGTCCTTGCTTATATATTCAATTCTGCAAATATCAATGTCTTGCTCCAAATTAGAAACTCTTCTCGTTCTCCAGTATAAGTAGAAGATGCAGCTGTAGTTACATTAATTCATTATTCATAGTTGCAGATTTACAAACCCAGTATCCTCTAGGAGAGATCCCACTTTCTTCCCTTCTCACTGTCCTGGCCATAGTGCCCTCATCAGCCCACCAGGATCCTGTAGGCTTTGGAGCTCAGCATCCCAGAGTTTGGCTTGCGTTCGTGCTGGTTTTCTCTGGCAGAGGTACTGGACACTGGAAGCCTGGTGGAAAACATGAGCAAGGGCAGGACCTTTGGAAGTGTGTGCTGATCTTGCAGACTCACTGGAAGGGGTAAATTTTGTAAAAATATGAAAAAGCTCTGCTGTTCTTCCCCTGAACTGTGGAGCCATTCACTGAGAAGCGCACCTGCTGGGCTGTTCTCACCTGGCTGTCCCCTGCCCACCTTAACTCTGCAGACACAGCACAAAGGTGAGGCTGGAGCAGAGCCCAGGTAGGAAATTGTGGTTTTTTTTCAGAGTCTTTGGTGAAATGTGTCCACCTGTCAGCTGGGGCCTGAATCTATGCAATGGGAAAGCAAACTCTGGACTGCTGATGAGGAGATAC
Source organism: Acropternis orthonyx (assembly GCA_035583155.1). Lineage (NCBI taxonomy): Eukaryota > Metazoa > Chordata > Aves > Passeriformes > Rhinocryptidae > Acropternis > Acropternis orthonyx. The sequence goes on from JAWWEU010000040.1 coordinate 12,271,223, forward strand.
AGAAGCAAACCCTGTGAGGGCATCCTCCTCCTTTTATTCTATCATGCTGTCCTTTAGAGATAGAACTGCTTATCTTGGCCTTGATTAGTTTCTGAAGGAAACTGAATATCAATAAAATAGCTACCCAATTCTATTTTAAATGCCCGTGGAGACACCATTATTGCTGCTGCATCTGGAAGCCCCACTGCTGCCAGAGGATATCTGCACAGGATGTGCAACCCGGTGCTTCACTGGGGGTGCCAAGCAGTCAGAAAACGTGGTGAAAAGAAAACTGGTTTTGTAGAGTGCTCCACCTTTTACAATACCCACTGCTGCAGTTAATGCAGTATTTTCATAATGCCTGAACTCTCACGCAGTTTTAGGATGTTTGAGCCAGAGGAAGGTGCTACTGAGGAGGTGGCTGCCCTCATGTTCCATATTTAAAAGTTGCTTTCCTTATCTGACAGCAGGTTTTTTTACTTGTTTGACAGTCTGCTAATCCACCCTGTACTTGGGGATTCATTGTGCCACCTCCTCCACGGCTGCACAAAGGTCTGCAGGTCTGTCAGCAGAAGCCAAAGCATGGGAGCAGACTAGTGTTAATTAATAGATCTATTATAATCTATGCAATAAAATGTATCACAAATCTGGCACTCACAGATGTCCAAATACTCATTATTTGATTCATACCAGCAAAAAGGTATCGAGCTTTTAAAAAAATAAAAAAACCTAGTGGTATTTTCAACTTTCTGGTTTCTAAAACCATAGTTTTCTAGTATCCTTACTTAAAAGACATAACTTTAAAATGTAAGTCCTTGGTCTTGATCTTACAGTTGATGTAATCAGGGTGCTGTGCTCCCTTTAACGACACCCTGCCTGTCTTTGCTGCTGTGTGAGCAACAATTGGTCCAAGTCAGAGGGGAAAATACTCTCTCAAAATAGCATATTGAAAGTCTTATCTTTACATCGGAATGTGGTGTTACCTTTTTGGTAGGGGATCTTGCTGCTTCCTGGGCTGTATCACTGCCATTCACTTGCAGCAACTGACTTAACAGTGACATTGAAGAATCCTTGCTTAGGAAAGAGGTTTTATCACAAGGATGCTCATTTACAGTGCATGATCATTGTGTTTTTCCTCGTACTAAACATGGGATGTTTGTATAGTTTTAGATACTTTTATTTTAAAATGTTCATACCGATATAAAACCAAGTTTTAATTCCTAATTATTTACTGCATTTTTCTCATATCACATCCATTATTTTTTATCTTATAAATAAAATGTGCTTAGGAACAGATGTTTACACAGATGGTATATCTTAATGAGCTTTGTACCAGCTGGGTATTAGATACTGTTGCCCATAATAGTTAATTTTCAGTTTCGAAATTCAGAGGTAGTAGCATTTTACGATGGCTGGTCAGATACTGTGACATTGGAACCCTGTAAAGTTTGTTACTGTACTCCTCTTTAAATTAGATTTATTAGTTATGTCATTTGGGATTTTAGGCTGCCTACTTGACATTTCTTTTTGCACAGCACAAAATGTGCAAATTTTTGTGTTCATGAAGTAAAATGTGCTGAGAACTCCCAGGTTCAGTACAGCTGTATCTGAACACAGCATTTTTCTTCGTATTTCAAGTGAGGTCAGTGTTCGTGCAAAATACTATGTTAAGATGCCCATCCAACAGCTTTAGAAATCTGCTTTTGGTTTGGATGTCTAGCACCATTCCCTGTATCCCCTATTCTCTGGCTCACAGGCTGGCACAGCTGGAGTAGTCAGTCTTGCATATCTATAGTTTGACCAAAAAAAGGAAAGAGGGGAATGCTACTGCTGTGTTCATATGCTGATTCCCCCTTGGTGTCAAGAAAGTATTTCTTAACTCCATAAATATTCAAAAGCAGAGGGAAACTCCTTGCCTTTGAAATTGTTTGTCAAGCTATCAAAATTTACAGGAAGCATGAAGGATTTTTTACAGAAAGTCTTCTGCATAATTCACCCATCTAATTTCTTATCAGATCTGTCCTACTTTCTGCTGACTCAGGCTGGTGTGATCATGTAATCCTATCAAATGTTTGCAAAACCTACCATATCAGTTTGTTGGGGGAAAATGTAGAGAGCATATTATGTTTTATGTATAGATAGATCACTTCTCTAAGAAAAAGAAATAAAATTTTGACTGATTTGTCTTCATTGCCTATGAAAATGGTTTATTTAACTTCATCAAATTCTCTCTAGAACTAAATTCAGTCCATTTTACTGAGTTGTTACTGCAAATGACTCTGATAAAGTTACCTGTGTAATTGTTAGGACATGAAGGACTTGGCTATAGATACCAGGAAGATCTACCATAATTTGATAGCCTTGGGTAGTTTCCATCTGCCCCTTTCTCTTTTATTTCTTACAAACACCGAAGTTCTCATGTTTTGTACTGATGAGTGCATAAGAGATCCCTTCTTTGGCAGCATTTGCTATGTTTGGGCAGTGGGTGGCTCATGGAGAGCAGAATTCTGCAGGCAGCAAGTGGGATCAGACAGCAACCTCCAGGTCCACAAGGTCAGGCACTGATTTCTTGCATTCATTTATATAAGAACCTGCTCCCACAAAAGAAGTCAGCATAATGACTCTGGGGTCCTCACATTCACTGGTGTGGAAATTGGGCTTGTGGCATTCTCCAAGTAGTTCTTGTTCAAGAGCCCACACTTCTTTACCAAGATCATCATGGCTAGGCTTCGCGAACGAAGATTTGGGAAGGGCTCTACCCACGCTTGCTGCAAGCGCGCTGATGGCTA
>JAWWEU010000040.1:12274090-12371439 GCA_035583155.1 Acropternis orthonyx
CAGTTGAGACCTGACTAGCATGGGAGACCCTACTGGAGGCACAAACCACCACCAGCATAGCTCACAACCTCATAAGGGCACACAAGCTTCTCCCCTGCGACAAGGGGGTGCCCGTGGAGAAGTTTACCAAGATATCTAATAAAATTAATACATTGTGAGGTTAAACAATCAATAAATCATTAATTTTGTTTTCTTATCATCTTCTGTGGGAACCAGTAAAATACTTTCTTGCAGGCCAGATCTTTCAAAGCTCTCTTTGATTTTTTTAGGAGAGACTGTAGAGTTTAAAACCTCCAGATGGGCATCTTTCTGTGACGTTTTATCTGATTTTGGTGACTAGAAAAGGCTACCAAAGGGAACACAGTGCTGTTAGCTCTATCAGAACCACGAACCAATATTTCTCAAATGAGGAGGAATGGTAAGATTGGGAAAAATATGTTCCATTTCTAAGGCTCCTTCAGAGAATAGAAAAAAACAAGGCGAGAAAATGAATACCAGCCAATTACCATAATGTAGTGTAGCACCCCACCAGGCTTTCAGTCACACCAGTCAATTATTTTGGGAAAATGGGCTTTCACAGACTGGGATTAGTGTGGCTGGCATTTCCAGGTGCAGACTTCTCTTTCTGCTCAGTGTCACTGCAGAGCAGGCAGTGAGTATAAACCCCTGCAGCCCTGCTGGTGCTAACCTGGGCAGGCTGCACCCCAACACCACAAGGGACAAGGTTTGCAAGTGGAGGCACGTGGCAGGTGCTGTTCCCTCTTGCATTTGCAGTGCTGCAGAATGGCAGTGGATAATAAATAAGGGAAATTATGGCAAAGGTCATCACCTACTATTGCTGCTTCCATCCCCTCCCTTCACCCCGTGCAGGATGGCACTTCTCAGGCACGGCTCTGTCACTTGAATGATGCCCCCGAGTGCTGCTGATGCACATGAATAGGCCAGGGGTCACGGTGGGGCTGTGCAAACGGGTGAGGAGGTACATGGCTGTGCACAGGGGTTGCACTGAGCTGGGACATCCCCATGCACAGCCCTGTTCGTAAGTCCCACAGAGTGTGCTCCTGGGGGCACTGGCAAGCTGGGTGGAGGCATCCAGGTTTACTTCAAGGGATGACAAAGCCAATTGCAGCCAGAATTCTGTGCTTTTCCCCACCATGTGATATCTCATAGTTGTGTATACCCATCATTGGCTCAATGACATCTTGTTTTGTCTTGTTTTTGCTTGTTGCTTTTCTCTTTATTCTCTTTCTCCTTGGATGTACCTTTCAGGATGCCCAGGGAGCAAATGTTATGGCCTGGTTTTTCTGCTTTGTTCAGTGTTTATTTAATCAGTGATCACCTTGGCTTGTAAAGGTTTATTTTTCCTGCTCAGGGTCTATCTAGAGCTTTCTTTAGTTTTATTGATAATTTTCTGTCTATTCTGAATTTTTTCTCTCCTTTTTATGTAGCATGGGGGAGTCAGTGCTTGTATTTTTAAATATTTGAAGGTAATGTTGGCCAGAAGATAAAATCCTGTTGACTCACCTGGTGCAGTTCAGGTGGGTGGGCTGCAGAAGGATGAGGAGCAGGATTTCACTGTGAGCTCACATATTGTATCAAAAATAACAAGAGCCCATCAGAGAAATCAGTCATATTCAATGAAATGCCGTTTAAAATGGAGGGACATCCTTTCCCAAATCATGTCCTACGGTCAGCCATCAAAGTGAATTACACACACCTCCCAGCAGGATCCCTCCTCTTTGAATACTTTTGTTGACTTCAGAGCTTTCATGTTAGAGAGAGATTCTTTTGAATGTCTCCAGCTATGTCTAATGGCTAGGCTCAGAAAGTCACAAACTCGCTGTTTCAGCTGCAGCATCACCCTGTAGAAATGTCTGGCAAAGCAAATAAAATCTGGGTCTTTTTTATTTTCTTTGATGAGAGCAGAGGGGCAGTGGGTCTCTCTGCTCTCTGTGGGTGCTCCCACTGCCCCAGGGTCCTGGCACCTCCTTTGCCACCTGGCTGACTTTGGTGGGACATGTGATCACAGCCACTTCCCACACATCTATCTACATTTATTTTGATTTAGGACAGCAAGGAGCCCAATGTGATCAGTCCTAGTAGTGTTGTAGTGTTCAGAGGAACTGAATCTATCATTTGAAAAACTACTGTCATTCCATTGTGCTTAGAAGGCGTTTCAGCAGAAAACTTTGTATTTCCAGCAAATAAAAACCTTTGTGCTCCAGTGATAGTAACCAAACTTCAGCTTCTCAGCAATCAAAGGGCATGGAAAAAATTATTTAGAAGCTCTTTTCACTTTTTGTTGCTATTACAAGTCAGAGGCTGCACGTGTTCTCCATGGGCTGCAATGGAGGGGTTTGTGTGTTGGAGGAGAAAGGGATGAAGAGTTACAGCTTTGTGACCAGAGTCCTCAGACATCTTCAGGCAGTCTAGTGGCACTGCACAACAGCTTCACTTCACAACAGACCCACAAACAAGGAGCACTGCACCTCAGCATGGCAGTTTTTGTTGATGGGAGCATGGCCCATGGGTCTGGTTCCTCCCTTTTGTGTGTGAGCCAGCACAGGCAGGACACAGGAACAGCCACAATGTCACGGATGAAATGCAAAGAGTATTTTTGTTACTTTGCCAGCCAGGAGATCCCTGAAGCAGCACCTGGGTGAAGCCACACAGGTGGGGACACAGGCACTGCAGAGCCTGGTCCGTGCTAGAGGGTCACCAAACCTGCTGGTTTCACCCATGTTTCAGGGGTTTGCACAGATGCAGTTTACCACTTTGATCTTTCCCACAGCAGGGCAGGAATCCTGAGCATATTTGATAGGTGCCTCCAAGTCTATCACAGGCCCACGTTACCTAAACACAGACGTTCTCCTTGTCCAATGCACAAGGCCAACCAACAATTAGTATGATACATGTGTTGTTCAACACTCCAGCTGCAAGTCACTTGAGCGTGTTTACAATCCTCCTTGACAGTCTTCATTGTTTTGCTGCACTTTGCTACTGCTCTTGGTATTAGGCATAGTTGCACCTAAGTTGTGTGTAAAAATAATGAAGGACTAAAGACTGCTCTATTAACATTGTTTTATGGAAGAGGGGCATAGATGTTGCAGTTCTGGAAAACACTGCATAGGCAATTACTATTTTTTTTAACCTTTGGTTCACCTTCCTCCTTCTCAGTGTTTGAGTCTTGCTGCCAATAGATCTAATTGAATAGAAACCTGTGATGGAAATTAAACATTCCAAACACATGCTGGTCACAGCAAAATAACCATTATCCTTAATGGGAACTGTGTTCGCATATTGAGTGAAGGGATTCACCACTTTGCTTTTAATTCCATTTCATTTAGAATTACTGAATGAATAGGAGTGTGTGTATCTGGGCTTGTTTTCATCCCCCTAATGTACAGAAGATCAAATCCTAATTATGGAGAAATAATTATCAGTCTGTCCTCTCACAGTTCTCCTTCCTGTGTTGCACTGAAATGGTTCTGAGTATGTATAGGTGAAGTCAAAGATTAGCAGTGGCTTGTGGCCAAATTCTGATTTTTAATCTTGCAGCAGGCCTGTCTTGTTCACTGGCAAACTGCTAGAACAGTAAATATAATCGCTCCATAATTAGCCTGGTTTGTAAATAAGTACTACTATTTAGTTGATTGTGCAAAATGCTATTCTGCAGCATTAATCAAACAAACACTTACTTGGGCATATAATTTGAAAAATGTGGATTATTTATCTAGTACACTAAGATTTCTCACTAGCATGAAGTTAATTTAATTTGCTGTTGTCTGGCTGGCTTGTGCCTTCAAATTGCTTCTGGCAGTGAGGGGAAAATGGGGTGCCTGAGGGACATCAGGTCATTGTAGGTTGCCCCTACAAGTAGCATATCCTTGTTGGGACACCCTGTTTGCATAGTGCAATGCTCCTGTCTATCCCGGATCTTATCAGGCCTCCCTGACAGTACTACAGTCCTTATATTTTCACTCCTCTTGCTTTTTGTCAGCATATGCCAATCTCAGCCTGAAGCAAAGCCAAGACATGTGGGTGCCTCTCCCTCCTTCCGGCACTCACCTGCCTGTTGGGTACCAGGGACACAAGCATGGCATCTCGTTCTGTCCTGGTTTATGTCACTTGATGGCACTGTCATCAGCTGCCAATACCACAGCAAGTGCTGGAAGTAACGATGATTTACAGCAACTGCTCTGTCTCCCAGCTTTAAGAACATCATGCCATAACAAGAGCTACAACACATGAAGCGTCTCTTGTCTTGTAGTCACCGTACTGGAAGAGTACAAATTGTTCTGAAAAATAAGTTTGTAATATTGGATCCCCGCTGACTATAGTATATGCCAGTTTTAATGAATGTTTGAGAGTGAGCTGGAAAGTATTTGGAAGGAGATCTGTGCAACATGAACACATTTAAAGCAACATCATCAGGGGTTTGGGTGTCCCCAAACCGAGTCAGGATGACCAGATTTGTCTTTTTGCAGCTTAGAGTATGGCAGTGGAATTACTTTTTCAAGAGGCGATTTGTTTATTGTTTTAAGAGAAGGCCCTAGGTCAGCCTAGCAGGAAGAAGGGAGATGTCAGACCTGGGGGATTTTTCTGAGAAACCTCCAAGAGAAGCACGGGGGAAGAAAACCCTTAAAATATTGTAGGTGACAGTTCATGGGAGAAACAGTTCAGCTTGATTCTCAAGTTGCAATCAGAGTTTGTGAAGTGCAGGATTACAAAAGGAAGTTTGCTTTTGTACTTTGTGGAATGAGCATATTTAAAATGGAAAGAAAAACTCAAAATGCCACAGACCATGAAATGAAAATTTCACATGCTATTTGAGGACAGAATTATGCAATGGATGCTGTGCAGTCTGGGGATCATGCTGCAGTGTTAGGTCTGCCAGCTGGACACCTGCTCTGACCACAAGCACTTTTGGCCTTCTTCAGTGAGAAAAGATGTTTTGGCTTTTGCTAGTGATTTAGTGATCAAGCCAAAGAAACCTATGAGTGTATCACCATGACAGCATGGGAGCATTACAATGCTTTTAATATTTCATTATTTAGGAAATGCTCAGAAAACTGGAAATGCAGTGATGGTGGGCACAAAAAAGCAGGGTCTGGAGTCAGCAGGTCAGCGTGGCACTGTCCTGTGCTTTGGCTCACATGGAGAGGTGAGCAGTGTGGGGCCCAGCAGGATTTCAGTCCTCATACCTTCTAACAGTTGTCTCTAGCTGTATGTACAGTGTGGTTTTGTGTTCAGTTGGCTAGCTGGGGCAAAGAGCATCTTACACCCATCCACTTCAGCTGCCTTTAACACATTTACTGCTGGCACGAAAGAAACTAAGCAAGATCTTAATATAAAAAGACTGTTGTCTGAAGGTTGTTGTCTTCATGTGGGATCCCTTCAGTCTCAGCTATCTTGTGCATCCTAATTAAACTCTGGAAAACTTAGAAGAGGTGGCAGCAAAATCTCTGCTGGAGAACTTTGAAGGCAAGAGCATTTCATCCCAGTGAGAGTCATTCGAAGGCCAACCCTTAATGTCACAGAGCAGGGTACACATTTGCCACTGCACTGAAAAGTGTTGCTAACAGACTTTTTATAGTTTCATTTCCATAATATCCAATTGCCTCAAAATCCTTATTCATCTTCATCACCAGTTAGTGAAGACCAGAGCAGAGCAGGTTTTGTGTAGATGTAGTCAGCAAGATGCAGGAGACTAGAAGACTACCATAGACTAAAGGTAGATTGCTGAAGGCATTTAATCACATCACGTTCTTTAGCCTAAGAGATCTCTCTAAGGTCACATGAGATGATCAGGCCATAGCAGGGAGCTGCATCCAGATTCACTGAGTCTTCAATCAACCCCTGGTTATCTGTTAAAGCAGAGCAGTTTAGAAATGCAAAGATAAATGGATGTCTGTTTGATCCGTACCCCAGTTTGATACAATGAATTTAGAAAAGATGGGATTTGGGTACAACCTTTGATTTCATTAATGTTGTGATCAGCATATTTAGTACTTCTGATCCGTGCTGTTAACACAAGAATGGTATTTCAGAGTTGTGGAACAGCAGGCGAAGTTTCTTATTTTCAAGCTATGTTCTATTCTTAATCAAAGCAAGGACATATAGTCCATCAAAATTCCTTCTCTGCATCATCTGAGCAGAGAAATTGGATGACTGATGTACTGATGATGAATAGGCCTATTACCTTGTAAATTGTACTGTATAGTACCACTCGTAACAACACGAGATTCTGATGCATTTTTTGATTTGATGATTTAATGCATATTATTTTAATTCTCATTCTACAGGCAATATGGACAGGAAGACGTGTACCTGATATTTGTTGAAGTTAAAGTTGAAGAGTTGGTTTCATGTAACCATCTAAAAAAGAACCATGCTCTATATTAGTAGTAATAATAATAATAATAATAATAATAATAATAATAATAATAATAATAAAAATAAAAATAAAAATAAAAATAAAAATAACAGTCTAGAAGGTACACTTCTATGGTACCAAGTTTTCAAAATTTAAAATAAAGCTAAAAGTCTCTTTCATTGTGGGATCTTTTCTGGTTGCAGGCAGTGGAGAATATTCAGGGTTGTGAACTTAGGATAAAAGTTCCAAGCTAAAGTTTTGCCATCACTAAAATATTTGGATACCCTCTGTTCTGGAATACCATTATGGCAAATAACACCAGGAAAAAATGCTAAATAATCCTTTCTACAGATAAAATAATGATATTTTGGTCTACTTAGGTCACCTGGTGTGAGGTAGAACCAGCTAATTCACTGCATTTGGTGCAGGGAAAAAGCCATTACATTGGACAAAATGGCTAAATTCAATTAATTTCTTTCATTGGAAAACTTCCTTGTATGGAACCATAATCATGGTTGCCAGCAGTCGTCTCATGCAGCTTCTTCCTTAGCTGTGTCACCTTCTGTGTGAGAAGTAGTTGGCTTGCTGTCCTCACTGCTCAGTCTGTATGTTGATTAGGAGTGCCCTTCTTACTTTTGATATAAATGTGTTAGCAATACCCCCATACCTGTTTGTTCTCTTAGTGTCCTTAGTGTCTCTGTTACTGCCTTGATAATAAAGATGCAAATTCTTACCCCTCTGTTCTTGCACCACTCTCAGATCATCTTTCTTAAGCATGTCAAGCATGCTGCATTTTCATACACAAGACTGGGGGGGAGGTCTCACCTATTTCTTGTGCAACACTGTTAATGCTTCCCTGTCTCAGTGGAAGTACTTCTGATATGTTCTAGAATCTCTTTTGTCACATCTGCCTCCTGGTTTGCTGTGATTCTGTGATTGGCCAGTGCTTCGGGGTATCTGGAAGCATCTGTCTAGCCATTGAGGTGTCTGCTAGCATTTCCAGATGATGAGGTCTCTGCTTATGCCAGAAATGCTCATTATTAGTCCCTAGCCATATGGCCTTGCACTTTGCACAATTGATTTCCATCCATTTCTATTAATTCAGACCTCAAGGTCATCTGGTTATTACTGTGTGCAATCCCAGTTCTCTTCTGAATTGACAGCACTACTCCTAACTAGGTATCATCAGCAAATTATTACCACCCTCTTGCTTTTGGTTCAGTCTTTAATGAGATTGATCCTCTGAATGAATCTTTGAGGAAATCTTCTGGTAACCCAGAGGGTTGCTCTGAGGTTTCATTGCAAAGGCACAACTTGCATCTGCTGGAATTTATCTGCATCTTTTCAGATACTGCTGTCTGGTTTGTGGTAGTGTCTGATGATGACTGGCTGCCCCTCCTTGGCTCCTCTCTCTGCTATGCTGGCAGTCTGCAAAGCAATTTGGGAGGAGGTTCTAGGGTGCTCCACCCCAACCCAGCCACCTCCAGCTGGTATTTGTGAGCACCTCCTTCCCTCTTCTGGTTTCCTCTGCAGGCAATTTGTCCTTTACATATCTAAATACTTAGATTCTGTGGTAACTCTTAATTTTGCTGTAAATATCAAGATTGACTTAAAGTCAACACATTTTGCCATAAATAGAGTGCATTTCATTACAAGTATGTAATTAACTTTTTCCTAATTAATTGTTGGCTGCTTGCCAAATTAGTTCAGTCACAATATGTATTATTTAGAATGATTCCAAGTAAATTACTAGTGTGGCAACCAATTGAAAATACTCAAATGTCATAATTTCAACAGCCTACAGTTTGCATTTGGAGGCAGGCGAGAATGGTGCTGCAGTAAATTAAAACAGATTTTCCCTACTTGTGCAAGCATCATTTTTTCCCAGGACTGATGCCATCCTCAGAAGTTATGAGCTAAGTCTGTAACTGGGTAAAGTTCGATCCTGGAGTAACTGGTTTCAATGACATTGGCTTAAGGGTGAGTTTAGCCTTATGCTTATGTATGTAGCATGATTCCAGCCAGACAGGGTAAGCCACCTGAGTTTATGGAGTACTGAATGATATTAGAAGGTGGCACATGATTGACTTTTAGGTAATAAAAAATACAAATTAAATTGGTATATATTAATTTCATAATTTGAAAATAATAGTTTGATCAAGCTTGGAACAAGACCCTTTCAGTCTGCTGCTGGGAAATACATGACTTTCCTTTCCCTGCTTCACTCCCATACTTTGACCCTGGCATTCCTGGCTCATGCTTCTGTTCCAGCAGGGAAGCCAGGGCACAGACAAGGCATCTCACTGCATGCTTTTAGTGACTGGTGACCTTCAGCTACTGGAGAGGTCCCACCCTGCTGTGTTTTCCAGGTGATCTCATTGGCAGCAAGGCTTGCACATGGAATGATGCAGCATCCCTTTCCAGGAAGGCTAGGGTCTGCCTCACACACTGCTCGGGCAGGGTGATGTGACCTTGGCTTGTTTCTCTCTCACCCCCTGGATGCAGGGCCTGCTGTGCAGTACAGGCAAAGGATTTCACCTGTAAAGAGAACCTTTTAATGTTTAGACCTTTCTGTGGGACTTGCCACAATCACTGTCCTTCAGTTTTCCCATCATTCTTGAGAATTTAGAAAAGGTAATGATCAAAGAGGACTAATGTAGGTGAGGCACTGTTGGTGTTGATGAGCAGGTTATGGTGATTGGGTATTTTTTTACTTTTCCACATATCAAATTAGAGGATAACATGGAAGAAATGTCACATACCAGTTATGGACTTGTATTTTCATAAAATCATTTAGATTGGAGAAGACTTTTAGGATCATTGAATCCAACTGTTAACCCACCACCAAGTCCACCACTAAACTGTATCTGTAAATGCCGTATCTACATGACTTCTAAATATGTCTAGGGATGGTGACTCCACCACTCACCTGGGCAACCCGTTCCGATGCTTGGCAACCCTTTGTCTGAAGAAATTTTTCCCAACATCTATATCTAAACCTCCTCTGCTGCAACCTGAAGACATTTTCTCTTGCCCTATCGCTTGTTACATGGAAGAAGAGACCAACATCTACCTGGATATACAACCTCCCCTCATGTAGTTGTAAAGAGTGATAAGGTCCCTCCTGGGCCTCCTTTTCTCTGGGATGAATCCCCCCACCTCCCTCAGCCACTCCTCATCTGAAATGTGGTCCAGACCCTCCCACCTTTGTTTCCCTTCTCTGGACAAACTCCAGCACCTCAATGTCTTTCTTGTAGCGAGAGCTCCAAAACTGAAGAGAGGATTTGAAGTGTGGCCTCACCAGTGCTGAGTACAGGGGGAATGATGAGTGCCCTGGTCCTGCTGGCCACACTACTGCTGATAGAGGCCAGGATGCCTGGGTAGAGATATGCTGAGTTTAATGCCAAACTTACAAACTCACATCTCTAATTGCCACTTACTGTAAAATCGATGTAAAATCTGAGCAAAGTCTGGCACCACAAGATGTCTTGAGGAATCAGAAGTTGTTTAGAAACAGTACCCTGGCTACTGTGAGCTTGTTGGTGATTTGATGTTCATAAAGGTCTTTTTCAACCTAAAGGATTCTATGATTCTATTGTTCTATACTTTAATAGTTTTTGTCAGCATTGGGGATATGATAGAAATATCACGTCTGCCTTACTTCTGTCTTTTCAAGAATAGATAATAAACTTTTCAGGGCAATTCCCATCTCTTAGAGGCCCATGTACAGCACCTTGCACAGTGGGTGCCTGAGCTTATCTGAGGTCTCAAATGGTCACTGTACTCTATCTCCAGCTATTTTATCACTTCTCTATGAAGACTAGTATTTTCATTATATGATCAGTAGAAATGATACATTACACATTCACATTCTGTAAATGAACATGTCAGTCTTTAGTAATAAAGAAGTTAGGTTTAAAATGTTTAGCAAATGTTTTTTAAGCTAATGTACTGCAGTGGTCCCTTTTAAGTTAGCCATTGTAGTATACATTGAATATCAAAATGTTCTAGACTGTACAACTCAGTATGTCAGCATTATGCAGCAGCTGAATGTTAGATGCATTTTAGATGCCCAGCAAAGGAAGAGAGATGCTACATTGTTGGGAATTCTTCCTGACTTTCAATCAAATAGCTGATCTGCAATGCCAAACACAAACTGCGTTTCATTTAAAAATGCTCCTAGATAGTCCTTGATTGAACACTCTGAACCTGATCAGAATCTAATTTGGGTTTGTATTACAACAGACACTTATATTAGCACCTCTAGGAGATCAATAACAGGTTTTAATGCATACTAATAGAAAAGGTCCTAATTCCAAATACAGCTTTAAGTTTCACAAGAGCAACATAGTTCTTGCTAATCAAATCTCTATTGAACAAGAAGCAGTGAAATGGAGTACTGTTTTCAGTACCTTCAGTAGCTCAGAATTACACTAACAAATGCTACAAAAGGAAACCATATTAATCTATTTTTCACAGTTGTGAGTGCAATTAAATGGCACATTTTAGGGGAAAATTCTTTTTCATTGGGGAATCCTAACTCCTTCCTGGCGGTTTGTGTGGCTTCTCAGTGTGTGCTGCAGTAAAAAGTTTCCCTTTATGACAATAAAACCTGTCATCATTTGTAGAGTTAAGAAAATAGGGAAGAAATTATGTCCATACATGATTGCTCATACTAGCAAGTAGAGTATTGACTGGCAGAATGATTATGCTCATAGGATTTGCCATGATTATACAAACTCCATATTAGGCTAATTGATAATGAAGACAATCCTTCGTCTCTCTTCTATCGTACTCCAGCCAATGCTTCATTGGCAGACTGGAGCCCTAGAAGTGCTGCTGCAATAATAACTGTATGTCTATTCAGTAATAATATGTTAATTCAAAATCCTGTATAGACAGATGCAATTTGATTTTCTAGGATTTATTCCTATTTTGTCCATTACTGTGTTAATTACATTACTGGACTTGGTGAGCAAAAACTCATTGTGTCTCCCAGATTTCAGCAGCTGATGCAAAACTCGAGAAATTGATCTTGGCGATTTTGTGCAGCACTGCAGGTGATGTACTGCGTGGGAAGTAGAGAAAGATCTTATTGATCCAGTAATGTCATTCCCCATACTTCTGTCCTCCCACTGAACTGACCATTTCATCTCTGCTGCAATAATTTATGCACTGTAGAGCCACGCTTCGCTCTCTGGTGCAACACCAGCCCATCAAACAAAGATGCTCGTGATCCTCCTTCGCTTTACTGAACCACATAACCACATCTATCCCTTGGGACTTGTATTATGACTTCATGTTGTGGCTGGCTGAGGTTTTTGGAGGTTTTTTTGTGTGCGCGTCCATTTATACTCACTCAAAGTATCCGAGATGATTCTGCTGGGCCTGCAGGAAGAATGACACCAGTATAGTTTGTCATAGAAACCATCAGACATGTAAGTCTGTATTAGTTCACTAAAGCAAACAAAACATCCTGAATGCCTGGGGTTATATTCATAGTATGACAAGGAGGAGGCAGTCTGTGTGAATATAAATCAGAATTTATACATTGGACGCCCTGCTTTTATAGTTTAGGCTTTTTTATTCTACAGAAAAAGCTACAGTGATTTTTCAATAAACAAGGCAACAGTATTTCTGCAGTTATGTAGTTAAACCTCACAGCATGTAGTTAAACCTCACAGCACAGTCATGTTTCCATAGACAGGGGCCATGGCAGTGGAGGGCTTGTGTCTGAACTCCACCAGGGAGTCAGGGAGGGACAGTCTGGCGTTGCTGGGAGGTAGCATCCAGAGCTTCCATCTTACCATGGGGAGGTTGCTGCTGTGAACAAGGAGATGGAATATGCAATGGCTTAGGTTTAAAATGCCCAACCTTTTTCTCTCAGAATTAGCAAAATGCCCTGCCTAATGTTGTACCTAGAAAACAAGTGTCTAGCATCAGTGTTATCCTAATGGGGTCCTTCCTAAGTGCTCTCCTTCCCTATCTATACAACATCCTTTCTCTCTGCAGCTGGCACTGGAGGAAGGGGTGCTAGCACCATTTTCAATGTGCTGCTCAGATCTGGGGCAGCTTCTGCATGGTATCACCATGCCGTGCTGCAGCCACAAATGGTCTTTGCACCAAAATGAGCACACAAGGTCTTCCAAGTAAGGAATCTGTTTACATGAAAGAGAGAATGAAACAGTCCCTGGAGAAGGTGTTCCTTGGGTCTGCTTGAGTCTCTTTCCCCTTCACCCTTCTGTTCCTGGCATGCTGAAGTTACAGTTTCCATGTAGTTCCACTGAAATGTGGGCTGCTTTTTCATAGGCTGAGCAGACAGGGAAATGTGTGGATTTCCCTAACCACGGTCCTTGGCAGTGCTGCACTGCAGCTGCCTCTGAAGCTTCCAGCCGGAAGTTCTCTTGCCAGATAGTGTAGGGTATTTGCTACTGTGGGATTTGTTCTTCATACATATATTTTTTGTCATTTTATCTTAAAAGGCACAAAACCCCAATGACAGTAAACATATTAAACATGTGAAGTTTGCATATGCAAGGGGATAGTCAGGATTTTGCTTGAGATTAAAGGCTGCATTGATGGTTAGCAATCGGATATGGAAGTGTCACTGATGGAGTGATATGTTACTTATTATCAGATTGGCTTTGATTTCATAACTCTGGATTTCTCCGCATTTCTCAAGACCATTTAACATTATTTGCCTGCAAATTTGTTGTTGTTTTTATTCAGAAATGCAGTGTCTTTTTTGCATTGATAGTTCACGTGAATGAGGATTTCTCACTTAATCTCTTTTTTCTCTTACTATTGTTTGCTCTAGTACAAACTATTTGAGAAAAATAGATTTGGGTTATTGTTCATTCTGTAATAGTAAGGCTACTACTGCAAAAGGAAATCTAGATACAGTCCAGAAGTTTTTATTAACATTTTATTTGCTGATGTCTTAAATCTAGAAAGGTTGTATCAAGTTTAAACAACATTAGCATTTGTATTGAGCACTAACTATTCCCTAATGACTTTAGAATTACAGTTTACTGTTGTGAATACTTAATTTTTCTTACAAGCTTTTAAATTAGAAGAATAAATGCTGCTAAAAATAAAAAAATCAAGTTATGTATATGGTAGAGTTTGGGAAACTATACTTTCTGATTAAACCTGCCACAGTATTTGAAGTTGATTTAGGACTCAAAGGACATACATATTTTTCATTGAGATCTATATATGGATAATAAATAATTCTAAATACAGTTCATTCAAATGTAAATCTGTAAGACGGAGAAGAAAGGAGCCCTAAACTATATCTCATTGCTTTTTGGTGCCTTCTATATACAAAAAGAAGCACCAGATTCTTAGCTTTTATTATTTCAGGCATATGTGTTGTCTGAGGACCCTGATACCAGCCTTGTCCTTGTCCATGTCCATATCCATCTGCAGCTTGGGGGCCTGAATTCATGGAAGTGTTACAAATTTGTGATCATTTAGAGGGAATTTTAAGGAATGTTCTTACTCTTAAGTGAGTTTTCCGTGGGGCTGCTGAGAAAACTGATGGGGCTGCTTTGTTAGGTAGGAAGAAGTCCTAAAACCTGGAACATTTTGAAACTTTAATTGCAATTCTTCTTCCAATGCTTATCAGGTGAATTGTATGTATTATATGTGAAACACTGTGCTAATCATAGCAGTGATTATTATGCAAAGCCTTTTTCCAAGGTAGGTCTTGAAATGCCCTAAGGACACAGCAGGGAAGTGCTGGGGAATTCAGGATGCATTTTCACACTTTTATTTTATTTTATTCCCTCACATTTCACCCCACCTCATGCCAATCATTTGTTAATGAAGTGTAGGGACTTCTCTTGTTGTCATTTGTCCTGAAATTCTACCGTACCTCTGAGATATACACTGAAGGAAGAACTCACCATTCCGATGTTGCTCTGCTTTCAGTCAACCTTTGTAGATCAGATACAAAAACAAGGTGACCCTAAAAGGCAATGACCTTCTTGGTGCTGCAATCTCAAATCAACAAACATAGAAGAAAATAATTAGGAAGTTTTTTCAAATATCATAAGGGCTGTAGAATTAATTTTGCATTTTTTACCAGACAAAAATTTTAAAATTATGATACAAGGATGCTCACTTAAAAAAAGCAAGAATAAGAATGTGCAGGGTAATAACACCATTGCTTTCTAGCATCTGGGTTTCACATAAATTTGATCATTCCACAGCATCATCACTCTAAATAGACTATTACCTATACCAGAAGTGGAAGCCTCCATCAGGTTGGTGGGCAGTAAAACCCAGCACAGGTCGTGGCAGTCAGGCTGTGACTCAGGACAATGCAGGTTCTGATTCCACTTGCCTCCTGGTACCCAGGAGGACCCCAGTCTTTCCCCTCCACTTCCACTTGCATGCATTCAATTTTACTGTCTGCAACAGTTCCCAAATTTATACTTACTCTGAATTCTTCCATGCCAAATGACTGTACATTTGTACACTAAGAAGACAGTTTATTCACTTGCTCAGTGATGGCACTGACAATACAATGGAGTTGGTTCTCTGGCCAGTTATTTATAGGAGTGAATAGTTAGGTACATAAGGAATGGACTGTCAACCATTAACTCAGTGTATTTCCTAGGGCACATGGTTGGCCAATGTTGAAAATTACTTTTTTTTCATACTGGGGATTTTTTTAAGGCTTATCTATACTTGTAGGATTGTTTTCCTCTTTTGTTTAATTGCTCTGTTGTTGGAATGATAGTATCCAATTCTATAATCTGTCTTCAGATCACAGCTGTCATGACTTTGTTAGTGATATCATTGCCTGAAGGCAATAAACAAATGTTCATCTAAGCATGCAGTGGTTTCTGGGGGACAGTTTGAGAGGAGGTCCAGTTGGTCTGTGGGGCAGTCAGACTCACACTGCTCACCTCCCAGGGAAGGGTTCCTCCTCCTTCACTGCTGTTAAAGTGACGTGAAGCCGTTGGCCTCGTGAGAAGGTGAGAACTCAGATCGCCTCCTCTTCAGCAAGCAGGGAGACAGATGACACTTTGGTCACTCTCTCTGCTCCAGTTAGTCTTCAGTTACCCCCTGCCAAATACCAGCATTTCCCATGGGGTAGAGCACCTCCTGCCTACTGAGGACTGGATTGCCATCACCCACACAGCTCTTCCTCCACGATAAGGACTAGTGCTGTCACCTCATGATATTTCAGCATGGGGAAGAGGTCAGGGTTGTCCCTGGCCCCACCAACATCGGACACATTCTGCTGTACAGGCATCTCTCCAGACAGGGTGGGTCAGGTGCATCCAGAGAAGTTGTCTACACTCATCTCCTCACAGGGCTGTGGAACGTCTCACTGAGGTTCTTGGTGATAAGGTTAAGTCCCGAGGAGTCACTAAGCTGTGTAAATCTGCCAGGAGAGCACTCACTGTGGGGGACAACTCCAGATGCAGGCACCTTTCAGGGTTTGACCTGATGATGAATACAGTAGAATATTGATGAACAGGCTGAGACACAGAACTCCAGCAAAAACCAACTATACCCACCAATTCCTTCTGTTCCCGTGGGCCCAATCCACAGCAGGGCTTGAGCTTCCAGTGTAACCCCTGATGTCCCACTAACCCCTGTGAGGAAGGCAGACTGCCTAGACTGGCATTAGGAACCCAAATACTGTTCTGGTTCATGCCTCCAGGGAATTAACTTCCTACTGGAGGAAAACAACAGTTGTCGTCCCCTTCCCAGGCATGCACTGACACTGGCTGATTTCTGGAGCACTAGAGTGTTTTATCCATCTTCCCGGTTCTAGATGGGACAAAAATTTACTCCAACATTTAAAGCATAAGTGAGGAAATTTATCAGCAAGACCGTGGGGACATCCCTCTTCCTTTGTCATTGTGGAAAATAAGTCTTATATTCCTCAACTCATACTACATATTTTTGAGTAGCTAGAACTTTCCGTTTGTTTTTCACATGGAGATTTATTTTTGTGCTATTTCTTTCAGCTGTGCATGCAGGGATGCTGTGGGATGGTAGCCATAGTAACTGCAGAACATGGAAGATGTAATTTCAGCCCCAAAATGCATATTACTGGGTTTGTGTTTTCTGGACGTGAATTGTTTCATTCCCTAAACCACAGAAGGAAGTGGAAAGTTACTTGTTTCACAGCAATTAAAGAAGAAACTCAGAGAGCTGGCAGACAGTGGGAGAAATATGCATTAGGTGCTGCTCTGGTCTGTCCATTATAGACAGATAAGATAAAAAAAGAAATCTAAGTTCTGGTTTTATATATATAGTATATATGTAACATACTTCTTAACAATATTTAGTATATTTAATAACAATAGAATAGTCTGGTCTGAGGCTTTTTTATCCACATTTCATCATCTTTGTGAACATTGACAGGTGATCTCAGTCTCCTACAGGGACTTTACTGACAGGATGCCAAAGCTGTGGTTCTGTGTTACAGGCAGTGTGCAACTTGCCCTTTACCCCAAAGCAGATGCACCAAATACAGCAGTCATGCAGTGTGAGGCTCAGCCCCTCATCTCTGATGTCCAGCTTTGAATGTTCACCTACAGAAGGGAAATGGGGATCTCCCAGGGTTTGCCCCCAGGTGGTGGAGCTCAGCACCTCAGAAATCATCCTGAGGATGGAGGCCCCAAGAAGAGAAAAATGGGAAGATTGGGAGTTAGAGCTGGAATTTGTTTCACGTGATTTAAAACTGTTTGGAAGGAAATGAGTAAGAAATAATACTGGAAAAGACCAAAAGTGATTTTGCTGTGTTGATATCTCCAGCCTGATAGAATTGGCCTGTTATGTGGCAGGTCAGATATGATGTTCTGTGAGTAACCAGAACCTTTTTACTTACTTGATGGAGGTCTCCATCTGACCCAGGGTGGTGTAGGATATTGCTGCAGAATGCTTGTTGCAAAAAAATCCAGCGCTTTCTCTCCTACTCCCTTTCTCCATTTAACAATCCTATTTCCCCTGTGCACGAGTGTCCCAGAAGAGGCAGCACTATGGCTGCAGTGGCTTCTGTTTCCAGCTAGTTAATAGACTTGGGTATTTTAGAGACCAAACAAAAATCATGACAGCACAGTAGTAAGTTGAGGCGTTATCTTCTGTTTACCCCTCGATAACGCATAGACAGCTGCATTTATTTTTGAACAAAATCACTTATTATAAAGGCACCTCTGTACTAAATAGTTCCAGAGATTTATTTCTTTTTATGTGTATTTGAAATATTAGTGCCCTGATTAATCACACACCAATAAATAGTTTCTCTTCCTAGAAATGCCTTTATTCAGGGGACTGCTAAGCCTAAGCCTGAGGAACTTAAAAAAATACTACACTGCTTGGAGTAATGAGATTATATTTACAATATGAAATTTGTAATAACTTAATAAATTATCCTTTACTTTTGAACTGATATTTACTTTTCCTTGCTCTCAGAGAGAAACAAATTTTAAAATGAGAGAAACTTAGGTTTTCAGAATAATAGACCCCACGAGTCAGATATTAATGGAAAACAGTAATGATGAGAACTGTTAATAGAAAACTGAGGCAGCTTAATACTCCTTAGCTGGTCCAATGCTGAAATTAGATGCACTTATTTCTCCTTTTAGGAACCTCCTCCCATTATGACTTTCCACAGACTTGATTTTAGTATTAGTATTTTCATCATATGGAAAGACTTGTTTTCCTCCATTACACCAAAAAAATGTTACCTGGGGACAAACAAGCATTTCTGCAACAGTGGAGAAGAACAAGCAAAGCAACAGATGTGTAATAACAGAACCTTTCATGGCCACACTTCTTTGCACTTCCACATGGATTAATAAGGGCACATACAACTCCCCAGTGAATGTTTCAGGGGGTTGCATGCTGCATTTCTTCCCTGCTTTGATATCTGGAACACATTTCTCATTAAAATGTTGATGTTTCCCCAGGTTTTGCTCATGGGCCTGAAAATAATGAACTAATTGTCTCTTGTCCAGCAGAAAAAGTGGGAGGATACTCCAACAACTGCTGCAAATTCAATAACAACAATAACAACAGCAATAATATCAGTGGTTATTCACTTCATAGAACAATTACAATGAAACTGCTAAAATTATTTTTTTCCCTAAAGAAAAAAAAATCCCTTAGAAGACTTCCAATGTACAGTGGAGAATAAACAATACAACAAAAATGTTTACAAAATATAGCAATAATTGATGAATAAATTGATCATGAGAAAAACATGCTTTAAGGATTCATGAATAAATGCAGCTAACTGAATCACTCACCATCACAATTAGCAAAACATGTCTATGTGAAAAATGTATTGTCAAATAAATGTTTTGTAAGTGAAATCAGTAAAGGATGCTGGCTCTTGTACAAAAAAGAAAGAAGATTAATTGGCATTTTTAACTGAATTGAAGAATATACTTTATTCCAGGGAAGACTTTGATTTCTTACCTCAAGCTGCAGACTTGTTCCCTTTCAAAAGGTTGCGAAAATATTTTTTTAGCATTCAAAGGATGTCTTTCCACGTCCCTTCCTCCCAGCAGAAAAATAACAAAAACATCTAAAGTTCAGATGTTTAGAAAAATATTGCCCTGAGATCTGAAACCAAATACAAGAAATTCCCTGCTGAAAGCATTTATTCTCCCTGCAAGGCAGAGGCAGTGACAGGTGTATTTATTTTAAAGGGAAGGTGCCCCAGCCTGTCTGCATCACAGCCTGGAGGAAAACACTAATAACTCCAACTTCAGTGGCTGAGGAGAAGGAGACTCGTCAGGTAAAGTGGTTCCTGTGTAAGGACTGATACCACAGGCATCCACTACAGGTGGGTGAGCAGGAGCACAGCAGGTTGGGTGTCACATCTACTCTCAGGTTATTTGTTCCTCTTTCTCAGAGCCTGGCAATGAACAAGAAAGGCCAACCCTAACTTGAAATCTCCGAGAAAGCTACTAAATAGTCTGCTAATCCTTCTGATGGAGGTATTAGTTTCAGTGACTTTGTCTTTTCCTAGATGGCATTGACCTGCCATGATGAGAATGGGAGCTGGTAGCTCTTTTGTGTTTGTGTTCATTGCCTCGGTTGCCTACTATATGCACCTGTTGAGCGTGAGCTAAACCATGGATGAGCAAATATGTTCTTAACATGCAATTTCTCATAGTAATTAGGAATATCCCCAAAGCTCCTTGATTTTGTGAGCTCTCCAAGCTTGTCCTCCCTTCTGGTTTAAGACTTCATGTTAAATTTATTTTGGTTTGCAGTGTATCATTTGTGCTGACATGGTTTGACTTGGTTTTGACATTGTATTATTGTCTTCCCAGCCTTGCTCTGCCGGCTGTATGAGTGTCTGATGATACTCAGTGGCATGCAAATAAATAGACAATTACAGTCGGTACAAACATCCATTGTATTTCACAATGTGCAGACTCTGTACTTGATTTCTAAACCTAAACATGTGGAAGTGGTTTCAATAAGCCGTTTTCTGAAAATACCCATTACTGTCAATCCCATGGAAAATATCCATTTAAAATGCCTTTATTCTGCAGTTAGCGCTTGATTGGCCCAAAGATCTGAGAAGGGTTCTGCTTAGCTACTGGGGTGCTGCATTGCTCCTTCTGCATCTCTCCCTCATTTGGGTGCTTGCCCACAGGCCTAGAACCCATCCCAACAGATGGAAAGCTCAAATAGCTTCCCATGTTGTGCTTCATTTACACTTAAAATATTTTTCAGTCTTGGTACAAGCTGGATTTAAATGAAAGGAACTGTGAAATCACAGTCCAGTAGTGTTAAAATCAAGGACAATCATGTACAAGCACACTGTGGTCTCGCAAACAAGCATTCATGTTTCTTTCCTGTTGACCTAAGTTGCAAACAGGAGAAGTAGGATGCACCTCTCCTAGCTATTGTGTTCATCACCACAGGTTGCCAGAGGATGCTGTATACAGCAGTCACATCCTGGGATAAGAAACAACATGATATAATGGTTCTGTTTTCCAGCAGATCCCACGATTTTTTCCCTGGCAAAAATTATAGAGAAGAATCTGACTTTTCTGCATGGAGGGATAAGTTGTTTTAAAGAGGACTGCCAGAAAGTTGTAGTGTTTGGTGATGAGATTCGAGAAGCAGACTGTATGAAATTTCTGTGCTATCCACCAGAACTATGTGGTACAGCCCATCTTTACTCTAGTTTTATTCCTGGTTTTAGCGGCATTCAGCCAAACCTACTAATAAAACTTTATGGATCAAATTATCTATTCCACATTGAAAAGTTGTACATGCTCAGAGAGATAGAAACAGAGCGGTTAAAGAAAGGCAGTCAATTGAAACGTAAAGTCAAATGATTGAAGAGCTTTATAAACACTCACATTTCACTTTACTGGAACACATCATGAGAAAGCTCATACAGGTCTTCTGGCCTACAAATTCTGCTGCACACCCTGTTCTCCCTCTCCTCTATTATGAGTATCCTTTTCATCTGCTGTAAGTAGGATCTGGGTCCGTGAAGTTCAGCTTATTGACCACTTTCCTCCCTAGCTATCCATCCAGCTCTGTCTGCCTGAGAACAGGAGATGATCCACTGATACAGTGGTCAGTTTGAAGAAGCAATGAGACAGCTGGCTGAGACAAATGGCACTGATTGACTATCACTTGTCCATCACTCAGTAAACCAAGGTGGAGAGTGTATGGAGATAGGGTAGAGATTTAACCTGGAGGCAAATTTCACCTTGAGAAAGCTGTGAAAGAAAACTAAAGGAGATTTAGGTTGATCAGTCAGAGAGAAAGCACTTGGCTCAAAAAAAAAAAAAAAAAGTCACAAGGGTAAATAAACCTGACATGGAATAACCGAAAAAATGATGGAATTCAAGTTTTGAATCTAAAGATGACAATGGGATAAAAAAAAAGATAAGACCAAAACACAAAAGATGGAGGAGAGAATTGGGGGAAAGCACAGAAGAAAACTATAGCCTAGCTTAAAGCCTAAGCTACACCTAATTACTGTCCTAAATTGCTTCACATTTAAAACTGATGGGAACCAGAGTAACATACCCTTACATGGAGATTAGCCTCAGTTTGAGTAAGCTAATTTAAAAATACCTCTAGTTAAATGGTCTGAACAGCTTAAGCACAGAGAAGTTCCAAGAGAAAAGAAAGCAACACATAAAGCTGTCCTCAAATCTTCCTCCTAGTTCTGGACATGATACTGAATCCACTTGTGCTGTCCTGCGGTGAAGTGGGACTGACAGTTTGTAATGTGAAGGCAATCTTTCCACAAACCAATTAATTTCAGACTTTGAAAGAATATGTTGTGAGAGTGGGTTGACTCAGTTGGTCAGAGCATGGTGCTAATAATGCCAAGGTTCAATCCTCATATGGGCCATTCACTTAAGAGGTGGACTCAGTGGTCTTTGGGGGTCTCTGCAAATTCAGAATATTCTGCAAATATCTGTTTCTGTAAATATGTTAAAGTTTCCAATGTGCTTCACCTTAAATTCCCATCCATGCAATAGAGTAGCAGTAAATGGGAAAACACTTCAGCAGAAGTCTCCAAGACTTCAATTCAAACACAGCATTTCCATTCTGCTGCACTCCATTCCCTCCCCTTTCAAGTTTTCCAGCCCCTAACAGAAAATTTCAATAGTAATAATTGTTCCTATATCAGTCATTAACCACATCAAAGAAATACAGTTCATTACTAAATAGGTGTTAGTTATAGAGAGGTTGACCGTGAATGATGGAATCCCAAGCACAGCGGCAGTAACGCTAATCTGTGTTTTGCAAATATTCCCCAAGGTCTTTTTCAGTAAAGGAGCTAAATGCTGTTCTGCAAACATCAGGTTTTCTTTAATGTCTACCTTCATTTTCCCTTCTGTTTTTACAGCCGCCATCTATTTTTAATTTCCTAACTCTGCACTTAACCTGGAGGTATTGGTTTGAACTCTTTATAATGGGCTTGCAGGGTTAAATTCAGCAATTACAGACCCTGCAGTCCGAGTAATGCTGGCTTTGGATCTGTGAATGTACACTTTTGTTTGTTCATGCTGAAAAGGTTATTTTTTGAAGAAGAAAGATCACTGTTGGACTGCCCAGCAGCTCACTGTTTCACTGAGAAATACACAAAAATCATTTGCTTTCTTCTTATGTGGCTGCAGCTCTGCTCCTACTTCCTGGCAAGGTGTTCAGCAGGGATCTTGGAAGAGGCAGAATAATATCCCTACTTCCTCCCCCCCACATAAAGAGTAGTGTTGCCTTAAAAGAGGGTTTTTTTTTTTTTTTTTTTTGCAAAGACGTATAGCTGTGTAATACTGCTGTGAGTTCTACAAAATCCATAATGGCCTCTAGGATCAAGTAGATCTGTGTTGCCTAACATTTGAGACAGTATCCAAGACTTAAAATACTGTTCTATAAATACATATTCATAGTCAGAAAAAATATCAAAAGTGTATATAATATCCAAAGGTTGTAGCCTTTGTTGATAGCTCATTTTGAAATATTGTAATCTAGAAAAGTAGACATAAAGGTTTGGGTATTTCAATTAGTATTGATATTAGATGGGCTTTCTTACTTGGTCCTAAAGTCACAGTCAAAGCTTATGCATGGTTGCTTTTTGGGATATTGATCCATGGTCGTGCAGGAAGCTTGGCAAAGCTTCTGTTAAATTATTGCAGCTCTCAAGAGTGACTGAGCAAAGGATTAATATAGAAGACTGTTAATCAAATTAAGTGTTTCCTAAAATTCTGTAATAAGTTTTATGCACAAAGGAAACTTTGGTAAGAACTCATTATTACAACAGAAATTATTTATTCTATTGTATTTCATAATACCAAATGGAAATTTATTCTCTTCTTCAATGAAATGTAGTGTTCAAACATTATATCATGAAACCTGGAAAGAAACCTGTGTGTATAATGATTTGCAGCAGGAAAAGGATAAGTGCAATGTGAACAAAAAGGTGAAATGGGGGTTCATCTCTTGTTTAGTCAACTCATATGTCATTTGGCGCCATCACAACTATATCTTGACAGGACAGTCACAATCACCCCTGAGATGAGTCTCCAAAGTTGCCCTCTGGCATTCTGACACCCTTACAAGTGCTTGAGAGTGCTCTGGATCACCTGGATGCCAATGGGATCTTCCAATTCTGCTTATCACTTCCTGTAAAATGTTAATGGACTGTTGCTGATAATTATGTCTGGATTAACAGAGATAGTAATGCTCCTCTGGTTTGATGGGTGGATTAATTAAGCAAGGCCTGTAAAGAAATGCAAAAATGAAAATACTCTTCAAGTTCTAAATAGTAATATTTATGTTACCAAAATCGTAGGAGGAGTATAATGTGACAGTGTGTGTGGGCAGAGCCTGTCTGCATGGACCAAAGGGATGACTCAGATACATCACCACGTCTGAATTCACTGGAAGTTCTGGATGTTCACTGCATACATGGGTTGGCTTGTCATGTGTGGCTTGCCATATCACAGCAGTAGGTTCACCCACTTTCTTTTTTCTTCACTCCTAATTTACAGCATTTACTCCAAGCCCTATTTTATCACTGATTTTCCCAGTCTCTGCAAAAATACAGTGGACTTTAAGAAAAATAATCAGATATATGTAATCAATATGCTCTTTACATATAGGAAGCCACTTATTTATTTTAAAGGCAGCCATTTGATATATGAATAATTCATAATATACATGGGGTTTATGTAATTTAACAATTACATATATCTGGGTCTGTGCTTGACAAGCCTGACTTATTTGGGCTGATAAATTATAGGCTGCATTAATTGGAATGATTTAAGACTATTCTGCAGAAGTGCAGCTGAGGGACATTCAGTAGGTTTTTTTTATTTTTAAAGTGCATATTTTAAGCGCTTAAATCACTGCCATAAATGCTGTTTTAAACTTTAGCCATACAAATAGGTCCATTTTCAAGGACGGCCATTTATTTGTCTCCTGATAAACAATAATTTGTGATACTCAGCGTCGGCTTTTATTGACTCCCCAGCTCTTTCGCAGTGACATAATGCTGTTTAGTTGCGTTTGCAAAAACGACTACATCATTATCATTTGTGTTATTATGTGACAAAAATACTTCCTGTGTTTGAGGTTGGAGGGAGGCCTGGGATTATTTTGGTTTGAAAGTTCCTGTCCATGGCTGAAGCCTTTGGGGTGACTTTACTATGGTCATGTGGAGGATTGGGGGACAGATCCTTCTGCTCCTGTGGCATCTCTGGGGAGATTGGATGAAATCTCAGCTCTTGGAGCAGGTCTTCTCACAGTCCCACACACAGAGCATCCAGGGGGTGGTGTATGCCTGGCTGTGGTTTCTGAGCGCTATTTTAATGTCTGAGTTGTTAGCATGAGATTTTTTTTTTCTCTGATACGCAAAACCACCTAATAAATTGCGTCTGGGATGTACGCAATATTTCCTAAGGTCAAGTTACGCCACTTCATAATAAAATACAATCAGTAACCATTGAAAGAAGCTGTAGGGTAGTGTACCATTTATCTTGAAACCTTCTGCTCTGAATAAGAATTCTGAATTCACTTTTCAGTATAAATCGTGATCTCTCCTAACTTCTGCCAGGAATGCCATAAAGTATGTCGCTACATTAATCAAAGTCCCAGCATCCTGGCACCCAGACTATGAATTATTGCTGTAGTACAAATGCTCCAGAAGAGTACCACACCTTATCCCAGCCTTGCTGAGCAGCATAACATTGATCATGTGATGGCAGAGAGCACAGGAGACTTCATAGAAATGCTAATTAAACCCTGTCTTTGGAGATGAGATTGATTAGACAAATACTCCTTAGCACTTATTTATCTCTTTATTACGTGCCCATAAACCATCTATGACCCTTTTTAATGCTTTATAAATAAATTAATGGATTTATTAAATGTTTCCCACATACTTTCCAAATAGACTCATGAAATTCTTGAAGTTCACCAAAAAGATTTACAGACCTTGCTGCGTAATGCAGTACTTGATGTTATTATTTAAAATTTTTACAACACTTGAATAAATGTTCAAAGGAGTCCAGGGTCAAAATTAGAGTTCTAATTTTTTGAGTCAAACTCTCTTCAACCTTTGGAAAAGGCTGCTTCAGGATTTTGTGTGAGTGACTGGCCTCACAAATTAAGTCTCAGCTTTTTACTTCATTTACAGGGAATTATCTTATTTAATTTGTGCAGAGAGCAGCTATGTTAAGCATTTACATAGGCTCAGAAAGGATCAGAAAAACACAATAATGTGTCTCTGCGTAAATATTTTTATGAACTGTGAGTAGACTGCATTAAAGATTAGGTACAAAATATTTGGCTAATTCATTTATATATTTATGAAGTTCTTTCATGTGTTTGAAATGGATTACAGAAGGATAATACAGTGTCAGGAAAAAGCCAACATCAATTTGTCTGGAACAAATCATGTCAAAATAAAGTAATTCCCTCCTAGGACAAAGGCAGGAGACTTTGTGGACAGAGGGAGAGCAAGGGACATCAGATAAGACTTTCATTGTCATCTGGTGTGAAGATCTCAAAGCAAGCTGGAGAGGGAAATCTCATCAAGGGAAAATTGTGGTAGGACAAGTAAGCATCAGCTTCAATAGCCATGCTCACCGAATGAAGACCATGGTTTAATTTCCAACAAGGAGCTCCACAAGGTGGTCCTGACCCTAAAGCTGTTCATGGTTACATTGATGATATGAATGGGGAGCTAAGGAGGGTGCTCACAAAATCTTCATGTGACAAAGGAGCTGGAGGACAAGTTTAGACTTCAAACTAATCTTCTAGATTGGGGCAAAATTCTGAAATATGTAGCATACAGCTTGTGAAGTTTCTGTAGCTTTTTCTTCTAGCCTCCCTCTCTCATTAGCCATCAGCTGCACAGCAGGTTGCTCACCTTCCAGGCAGGAGTGCCCTTTCCAGGTCCTCTTGCTAATTCAGTTCTTCCAGGTAGGGGGCCTGTCTGCTCACAAAAAAAACAAACAACAAACCTGACTTGGCATTCCACCCATCACTTGGATTTCTTTATCCAGACAGTGTGGCAAGTGGTGAGCTTGACTCTCTGCAGGAGGCTGACCGGAACACGCTGAGCCAAAATGTTCAGCACTCTGAAACAAAACCAACCCCAGCCACAGCTTCCCTTCCTAATGAGTTCTAATGAGCTCCACATACGTTGTATCATGCATTTCTCTCATGTTTTAAACCGGGTTTCTTTGTTATCCATATTCAGTGCATACAATCTCTGCCAGTAGCCACACTCTCTGTTTGGCTTGTCCAGCTCATATTTGAACATCTCCCAGGTGCGTGTCCCTCCATACAGTGATATGTGTGTCTTTGTAAACCTCTGCCAGTCTTTTCACAAACTACAGACATCCAGCTTGTCAGTACATGATCCAGAGGCACAACTGCAGTATCGAGCCTGCATCTTTTTAAAGCTCCATAAGCACTGCTGTGAGCAGCAGCAACAGCTCTTGCAAAGCACCAAGCACAGGTAGCACCTGCTGAACTGTGACTTCCTTACACAGGTAGTCCAAAATGTAGCAGCAGGGTCCTCTGTGCAGCAGAAAATCAGAAAATGAAGTAAGACATGCAGTGGGTTTCAAGCAGAACACGAGTCAGCAGTGTCATCATTCTCAAAAAAAAAAAAAAAAAAAAAAAAAAAAAAAAAACAAAAAAACCAAAAAACCAAACACCACCAAAACAAAACAGAAAAAAGCAACCATCATTGCAGGATGCAGGGACATGATGTATAAATAAGACATTAAATAAATAATAAAAGAAATGTGCCACTGAGAGCTAGTGAAAACTTAGATGGAGTAATAGCTGCAGGTTTGCACACTGCACGTCCAGAAACAAGTGGCTTACACTGCAGACCAGCAAAGGCAAACAATAAGGCTAATCAGAGATTCAGAAAATATGGTGTGATAGGAAAGCTTGAGAGAAAGCTGCTTGTTTTAGTCTAACAAAGAGATGGTCCATGAAAGCAGTGTGTCACTGCACACCAAAAATCTCCCATCCCCTTTTCTGCTGACTCTCCCAGGAACGAGATGCTCTGTGTCCCCTGTAACCTGGATAAGAAGGAATTTGATAAAATGGAAGGACATGGAAAAGGTTTTATTTTAAAATACTGAAACTCTGCAGGAGTATGCTGAGGAAGATTGCAGTAACTCCATCACTGGAAGATCCTGATAACAAGTCAAAGATATGAGTGTGTCAGGAGTAGTTTTAAGTATCATTGAACCTAATTGGATCTGGCAGAGATCAGCCCACCTCTCAAAGACCTTTCCTTCTCTCTACAAGAAAATGGTCTTATTCCTGAGTAAAATACTGGCTGTGTTACCAGCACTTAAGTTGCTGTTGTATTTATCCTGAGGCTTCTTTTCTTGGAGGAGCAGGCTATCCCAAAGTGAACTTTTAGTTTTTAAAAAATGAAGATTTAGTCATTTTTATTTTCAAGGTGGGGCTTAAAAAATGAAGCTAGAAAGTGCAATTATCAATAGACTACTAGCATGTTAAAGAAATCTTTACAATGTCATAGTTTTTAAGCTGACATTATTTTTCATGGGACTTACTCATGTTTTGAAATGTTTTGAGCTGGCAGACTGCTAATCTGATATTGCATAATCACACAAAAATCCGTGGTCCCAGTGAAAATTAGAGGCAATATCACTGAGTAAGAACTGCTTGTGTGACTTGGATGTTTGCAGAATTAAACCCTTCTTCACAAATTCCTGAGAACTGTCATCCATGAACCCCAAAGCAATTTAGAAACATTATTTAATGTTAAAAATCAACTTGGCTCAGGCCATAACTGAGTTCAAGCAGCTTTGTGGAGCTGGCTGCTTTTCAGTGGAGAAAAATAATCCCTTTGGAAAGCAATTGGGATAAGTGTTTGTAGTATTTGGAGTGCTAAAACTAATTTAGGGTAGATACTCTTAGATCCATGTTGGCAACCATCTAAGTCAATGCACTGATTCAGTGAACCCTGTGTAACCCTGTCAGGGTTTATTCCCTGTGGTGGGATGACCCTGGCTGCCTGCCAGGTACCCACCAAAGCTGCTCTGTCACTTCCCTCCTCAGCTGAACAGGGGAGAGGAAATATAATGAAAGGCTCATGGGTCAAGATAAGGACAGGGAGAGATCAGTCACCAGTTACTATCACAGGCAAAACAGACTCAACTTGGGGGAAATAAATTAATTTTATTTATTGCCAATCAAATCAGAGCAAGATAATAAGAAATAAACCAAATCTAAAAACACCTTCACCCCACCCCTCCCTACTTTCCTGGGCTAGGCTTCACTCCTGAATTCTCCACCTTCTCCCCACCAACAATGCAGGGGAGTGGGAGTTGTGGTCAGTTCATCCCACAGTGTCTCTACCGATCCTTCCTCCTCATGGGGAGGACTCTACAATTCCCCTGCTCCAGCATGGGGTCCCTCCCACAGGAGACAGCCGTCCAAAAATTTCTCCAACGTGAATCCTTCCCATGGACTGCAGTTCTTCACAAATTGCTCTAGTGTGGGTCTCTTCCATGAGGCGCAGTCATTCAGAAACAGACTGATCCTGCATGGATCTCCTGTGGAGTCACATCCTGCCAGCACAGGCTCCTCTCTCCATGGGTACACATGTCCTGCCAGGAGCCTGCAGGATCCAAAGAGTCACAGTCTCCTTCAGGCATTTACCTGTTCCAGTGTTGGGTTCTCCAGAGGCTGCAGGTGGATCTCTGCATCCCCACAGCCCTCCATGGGCTTCAGGGGCACAGCTGCCTCACCATGGTCTGTACCATGGGCTGCAGGGCAATCTCAGCTCTGGTACCTGGAGCACCTCCTGCCCCTCCTTCTGCACTGACCTGGGTGTCTGCAGGGCTGTCTCTCTCACATACACTCAATCCTCTCACCGTCTGTAATTGCTTTTCCACAGTGTTCCCACCCATTTCTTAAACGTGTAATTCCAGAGGTGCTGCTACCATCATTGCTGGGCTTGACCTTGGCCAACAGCTGGTCTATTTGGCATAGGCTCCTTTAGACATGGGGTGAGCTTCTACCAGCTTCTCAGAGAAGTCAGCCTTACAAGCCCCCCACTACCAAAATGTTGCCTTGCAAACCCAATACATTCCCATTATGAGAAGGGAAGGGTGGGGACAAAAAAACGGCTGGTGTAAGCTTTCTCACTCACTGCTCCCGTGCTAAGTGCCCTGTGTTTCCATGCATAGGAAGCACTCAACAGTCCTGACAAAGAAGCCCCTGACATGCTTTCCTTTGTAGCCACCTTCCTTCACCATCCAAACCACCTGTGTTTGAGTCTTTCCTGCCACATAATAGGGATTTGTATCTTCAGATGCAGAGATACTACTATCAGTAGCAATTCATTAAAGAAGATGGATCACAGAGGCTTTCACTACATGGAGACTTGGGAGATGTAACTGGTGAAGACTGGGGCAAAGAAGAGACTGACTGCCTCAGCCTTACCTCTATTCACTGTCAGCATATCACCAGAATTTGTAGAATAAATAATTTCCCTCCATCAATCCTTTGGCCTAGGAACCAAAGATGCTTCTGAGTAGGTGGATTGCTGAAATGAATTACCTTCTTTCAGGTAATTGTAGTTATTAGAGGTATTAGGAGCAATCCTGACCTATACCAGGAGTATTCAGAGGAATTCGCAGTTTGCTGCTGGATGCTCTAAAGATTTAGATGCTTTGGATCAAAATTTAAGAGGCTTGGTGTGAATTATCTAAGGAATTTCAGAAATTTATCCTTCACTGCTGCGGTGGGTTTTTATGATTTAGAGGCTGTTGGGAAGGAGGACTATTTGGTTGGTTAGTCTTTTAATGCAGAGTAATATAATGAGGCTGCAGTTCACACATTTTGCTTCACCCCTCTATAAGAGGACAGACTGTTTCAAGCTTAACCATAGGGAAATGGAGTTAATTCCAACTTAAACAAGGAAAAATCTGTGGCTTTTATTAGCACAACCCTGTAAAGTGAGTATGTCATAAGTGTGCACTTGGAGTCTATATTCAGTATGCTGTGTAGTCCATACTCCTTAAACAGAGCCAGAAACTGCAGTAGTTTTGTTTATACATGGGTAAAAAAGTGAGAGGCAGGAAATATTGTAAGAACTAGGTGTTATCCCAAAAATTTTACTGTGCTGGTATTATCTGACAGATACTGTCATGGAACAAATTGAACAGTACAGCAGTGTAAGCAGATCTTGGAAAATTCATGTAAAGTCTGGAAGTGACTGCCACCAAAAATAAGCAGGATATCAAACACTTGAGAACTGAGAAGAGCATTCCTGGGCAAAAAAAGAAAACATGGGAGATATCTGTAATTCTTTTGTATGAAGAATTTACAAAGGAAAACATGGTGAAGGTGTTAACACAGGGAAAGACAAGCTGCACATACAGGTCCAGATACTAACAAAGTACTCTGGAAAGGGGTATGTGTGAGCACTGAGATCCCACCAGAGCACATGAAAAGCAGGAGCACAGGTACAGCATGCCTTCTGGCAGTGTTATTCAGATTACCCAACAATAAAATGATCCACGAATATAGGCAAACTCAGACCGGAATCCTAGAAAATTACTAATGGTAAAACGTCCCTAAATCAAAACAGAAAAATACCTTTGAAAATGGATTTATAGCATTCTGAGAGATAAAAGTAGCCCGGAAGATGTGCTGAATGAGATTGCAAAAGCGTGCGCATGTGGATTCTGTATTACATCCATCAGTGTTACATGTTATCAGAAAAACAGACAAGTCATCAGGGCTTCATGACAGCACTTCTTTGAAATAAAATTCTAGTGCTGATTTATAACCCCTTCTGAATCTTGTGGAGCATTTTGAGGCATAATTCTTGGTGTGCCCTTCTTGGTCCAGAGTTTAATTGCCAGAAAGGCAGCACACCTGGCTGAGAGTGTCATGCAGCTGTTGGTGCGGGTGAAATAAATCCACAGCTTGGTAAAACACCATCACACCAGTACCTCTCTGTAGGTCACAACTCAATTCTTCCTAGAAAAAAGACAGCTGCTTGCTTGCTGATAGATATTAATCCATGATTTCACCCTCCAGTTTTCCCAAATTGAGTGTCTGCCACACTGAAGTTTCACCCAAAACATCCATCCTCAACTGCCTTTTAAAAGAGCTCTTTAGCTATTATGAATGTTCACTGCCCTCCATGACATTTGTTCTGGCATTGAATTAGTGTGGACTGTGATTCCCAGCATGCAGAAGTTGGAGAACTTTTTCTGACCACCTCAAAGACACATTTCTGCTTTAAGATGGAAAAAAAAAAAAATCTCCATGAAACAGACCTATCACAGTTAGACCTGTTGTGGTCTAACTCTCCAGGGTCCCAGATTAACTTCACCACAAACCTGACATACCCTTACCTTTGTTCTTCTTCCTCACTGGGTTTAGCCTTCTGGTATCTTTGTCAAATATTGCCTCAGTTCTGTTAAAAGTGAAAGAACATTTAATGCTGTATTGAAATAGCAATTTTTATTTGTTTGTCATTTAGCAGCAAAGAAACACTGCAGAGAGTAATCCTACAGAGGATTATAGAGTATTTTGACAAGTAGTAAGTGCTCAGATTCAGCTAAAGCCTGTTCCTTTCCAGGCTCCTCCATAATCCTGGTTTGGGCCAGAAGAGTAATTAAGATGTTGCAGGAAAAGAGAGTCCTCAAAAAGGAAGATACAGATGAATTTGTAAACTTCAAGAGCAAGGGCACTATGAGAGGTAGCAGAAAATACAAAGAACAGTGCAAGTCTTGAAGAAGTACTGTTAGAGGGAGATAAATTATTTGTTCTGGAAGAATTCAGAAATCCTGAACTTTTTATTAGAGCAACTAATCCTCCTTCACCCCAGCGCTAAAATTTTGGGTGCTATATGCAACAGCTATTAAAGAAGAAACTACCATTTATTCTCTATAAAATGCATGTTGTATAAAGGCTGGATGAAGAAACAGGTACCAGGAAAATAATTCTGAGAAAGTTAGTTTGCCATTATGTAGAGATTTGCCACAGGAAAACATGCACTTGAAGCTCATTATCCCCAAGTTCTGGCTATGGTATTCAATCTTTCTTGACACATTTGGTTATTGCCAAGTGAAAAGGTTTGATGCTTGATTCAGCAGTGGACTGTTTGCAGTGCAATTACTAGTCTTACAAAAATTTGAACAGGATTATTACATCTGAAGCTGAAATTATCTCTACCATCTGGACACACTACCCTCATTCATGTTTTTCCTGTCCTTCCCTATTCTTTAAAGAACCAATGTACTTCATCATTATTGCTGCTGGGAATAAAAATGATGAAAGGTGGTAAAAGTATTTCCAGAAATGTCTTTTGTTCATATAAAACTTTTAGAATACTAACAAACAAACAGAAAACAAGAGATAACACTTATGGACTACTGACAGATTCCACTGACTTTCATTTGAGGAAAGATGTTTCCTGACTTTTTTCATTACTGCCTACTGATAGGTATTTGATAACACAATGGCAGTAGTCACTAATGGTCACTGTAATATGCAAAGAAACAATCAGCTAACTAGTACCAGGGTTGGCTCTCCTACAGAGAGTCACATTATTTTTCCAGAGACCATGTAAATAGGACTGCTACAGCTCCAATTAATTCAGCCCAGAATCATGGCTGTGCCCCCATTCTTAGTGAACACAAGGATGATGCAGGTTCAGTAAATGATCTGTGCTTCTGGGAGACAAATCCTCTGAAAGAGATGGTGTTTCACCTGGCCAGACCATGGGGTGGTCACTGCATGGCCCAAGAGTAAGTTACTCCAGGAGAAATTGTCCTTGACAACCTTTGGGACATCTGCTTATAAAAGACAATTAAGGAAAATCCCATATGAAGGCACTGAAAACATTGTGTATTTAGGAGTAGGCATCACATTAAAAAGGCATAAAATAGGAATAATACAGAGGAGTTGAAATGACAAGTAAGAGGGAATAGTCAATGAAGCAACGAACCTGAAAGAAGAAGATTAAAAAGAAACACTAGAAAATACATTATTGCATTGTGAAAAATGAGAATTTACATTTCTGTGCTATTAAAAATTGTTGAAGCCAAGAGTGTAGCAAGATCCAAAACCAGGTTGTGTGTTTATGGGGATGAAACTTGGAATGGTAGAACTTTGTAATTTAAGGCTAACAACAAACAGTTGGGAAACTATAAATCATCGAGTTTTGGGACTTGTCTCCATTGCCAATAGAAAGTTTCCAAGGAGAACGATCATCTCATAACTCTTCAACATCAGGCCTTCTTGTAGGTAATCCCTAAACATCTGGTATTTAGCATTACTGTCAACAAGAGTTCAATGAAGTGGGCAATAGTGTGAAGTTATGTGGTAATTTGCATGAGGGGAAGGAACTCCAAAAAGTGTTTCATCTTATGCATGCGTTGCAGTTTCAGTTTCAAATTGTCCATCGACTTGGTTTGTCTGGCCAAAGTGATTGGCAAAAAAAGCAACAATACCTTGGTAGAGGCAGGCCAGAGATTTTAATCAGTTTAACTTGAGTCTTTAAATACGTTTTGCAGCACTATAACCATATCAACTTTACTAGCCAGCCTGTGTTCACAGATAGTGGAAGGAAGCTGTGGTTGAAACAACAATTTACAGTCAAATTCAGAACTACAGGAGAGGCAGAGCACGCATTTCTAAGGAAAATTACTTTGATCTTTCCATTATAATATTTTTCTTTGGCAAATGTGCCAGCATGAAGTATTTGGAGTGCTGGTTTCTGAAAAGGCCTCAGTCATCAGAATAACCACATACCTCCTGTTTTCTAGTTGGTGTATATTCAGACAAAACTGGCTTTGTGGCTAAAAACAGTTCTGCCTGACCTACTCCTTACTTTTCCATTTACCCTTTACCTGAGCTAACATGAGATGTTTGGACATGATACAGTTTATAAATATCTGCTCCCACCATTTCTTTAATGCATCCTGTTAGCTCAGGCTGGCCTCCTCTGTGATATTCAGGTCCCACTTGTACAGCTTGTAGCTTTTTCAGATCAGTGAAGTCTCTCTCATACACACATCACCTCTCCCTTTGTCCTCTGTGTCCTCTGCTCTTTCTCTGTCTGGCAGAAACTTCTTTTCTCTCACTTTGTGTGTGTCTGAAAGTAATAAGCTTTGCTACATGTAGATCCACAGTCACATAGGACGCAGAGGCAGGTTAGGAAATTTAGGCAGACACTGAATTCCTGAGTCCAGGAGTATGAATCTCTTTGTTCAGCCTCATCAATTTGTAGGGGTGTCTCAGTTGACACCTGAGTTTTTAATGCCCTGGAGGCAGGAATGTGTCCAGTATGGCTTCAGCCTTGGCCGTGTTGAGCACCTTGGTGTCCATCTCCTGTACAAAATGGAAGATACACAAAATCTATGTGACTGAAGTGATTGTAGGGTTGTATCACACCTTCATGCATGCACCTGCTTCTATGGTTTCACAGAGGTTCTGTTTGTCTTAGCTTTTTTCTTCTGAGATAGGAGATAATGCTGCCACCCTTGAATCCAAACACCCAAACGCTCAAGAACCCCCCAGAATTTATACTGTAGATGACTTAGTCCCAGATTTCTTATTTTCAGGAAGACAGGAGTGAACAACCAAGTGCCATCACCGTTGCAGCTATGCAGCTTTGTAGCAGTGAAGGGAGAACTGATTTGACCCAAGGGAGCTCCACTGCAGCCCGAAGAAGGGGATGCCTTCCATGCTCTCCGCAAACTGTTGCCATGAGGCAGTGTTTAAAGCCTCCACCTCCCTGTTGTTCTGCACGAGGAGTGTGAAGGGCAAGGCTCCTGGGCCTTTGAAACAGCATCAGCACCAAACCATGGGCAGGATTAACACCTATTTTAAAACCTGTTTTTATTTTAAGCTTTTAATTGGATATTTTTGACACAGTGAAGGTGTATTGTTTACAGGACTGATAAGAGAAAATTGAGTCTCTCACCTTTCACACATGAGCATGATTCATCTTTGAAACTGTGTGTTGCAACACAAAAAAAGGACACGGCATTAGAGTCATGCATGTCACTGCTTTTTAAAGGCTGAACTTCGGCAAGAGATAAATTCTAATCTTAGGAGGAACTTTTTCTAGTACTGAAACTGTCATGAAGGATTTGGAACAGATCCAGAAAAGGAGGCATCTGTTAGCTAAGTGCTACAGTGCTTACCTTTTAGGGTGTGTGATCCAGGCAACTTGGTCCATCCCCAGAGTCCTGTATCTCCAGTTCCTCTGCAATGCCTTGCAAAAGACAGGAGGCATGAGGAGATACATGCTGAACACTATACAGACTCAAACTGGTCCCAAGGTTCCACATCTTTCTGTGGAAACTGTCTTTGCTCTAAAGCAAAGAGGATCACAGCACCACAATGTGCAACAAAGAATAATTTCTCCATGAGAGTTTGAAATCAGGAAGGATGACATTACTTTTCCTCTAGTTCAGCACCACATTTATGAAGAAACCAATTTTTCATCCATTATATCAGATACTGCCATCAAATTTCCCTATAATGTCCTTGTCCTTTGCCAACTTCTTTGCAGGGACTTTATTATATTAAGTCTCTATACAAAGAATCACCCTGAATTCAGATAATTCAGATCCAATTTAACAAGCAAAGGCAACTCTGTGCAAGATGATGAGGGAATTCTCCTGGCAGGTATAATCTGTGTTCACAGGACAGAGGATCATAGCTGGTACCAACTTCATCATTTTTCAGAAAACTTTTTGCTTTTATGCAGTTTTGCATAGGTCTCAACAGTACAGAATTTATCACATCAAACCCAGACTGAAATGTCTGTTTCTTCAAATTTAGTAGAAACTGCAGTTCCAGTGGGACTGTGAGGATAGGTCAGGAAGAAAACGAAAGGGTGAAAAAGAGGGCAGAACAGAAAATGAAAAATATAGGGGAAAAAAATAAGGGGAACTGAGTAAATTGAAGGAGGACTTTGCAAAGGCAAAGGAACAAAGTCAGTTTTGTAGGCACACTTAAGTTCCACACCATCAAATTCTTAGTATCTGAAACTGCTAGTACTGTGTCACATGATCAGTGCCTCACCTGACCTAGGTGTCTGCCCTTATTTCATGCCATCAAATGGCCTCAGCCATCCTCTGATCTTGTTTGACTTAATTTTCAACAAGATTCACAGCATCAGCAGAAGTTGTCCTGCCCACTGCCATGGTCACTGTGTGTTCTCCTTGCTCAAACATCAGGTTTTTTCCTATTTCCTTTAAAACAGAATCTACAACCTAAGATATTTTACAATTTTTTTTCCCCCAGTATATGCTGCAAAGATGTTGATTTCATCTTAAGAAGAAATTATTTACTTTACTGTGAGAGTACTGAGACACTATCCCAGCTTGCCAACAGAAGCTGTGGCTGCCCCATCCCTGGAAGTGTTCAGGGCCAGGCTGGATGGGACCCAGAGCAACCTGGTCCAGTGGAAGGTGTCCCTGTCCATGGGCAGGGGGGTGGACTGGATGATCTTTTAGGTCCCTTCCAATCCAAGCCATTCTATGATTCTGTGATCACTGAGTTATGATGGGACTTCGATGAAACTTCCACCTTGATTTCCATCTCACTTAGTGCCTGTATTGAAATGGTGTTTGGGCTTCAGGGGGACTGTTTGTGCCTTGCAGCGAGTTTCTGCCTGTTTCCTGTAGTCACTCCATAAGCCATAGCATTACTGCCTGGAAGCAGCCTGAGCTGCTTTCCCAGGAGAAATATGAAAACCCTGTAACTTTGCGGTGAACTTTTCTGTGTAGAGAGAGCATGCTGACAGCTCAAAAATTTAGGGACATGTAGCTTTTTATCTTTGACTCCTGTGGCACTGCACTAGAGCGGTTTTTAAGCCACTTGGCTGAGTTGTACCCCACTGCACAGACCTGCTGGGCACTTGCTGCCATGGGGAGACAAGAAATTGAGGTTTAACACTAAAGACAAGAGCTGGGGAAGAGCGAGCTGTCAGGGAGCACAGGGAAAGAAAACAGGCAAGGGGTGCTCATCAAATAGTGACAGTATTTATGTTGGAGTGTGCAGTTGTTGTTAAGGGCTAGGTGAAGGAAGCCCATGCCTTACAATTACTCTTGAATCTTGTTTCTAAAGGTTTGTTTGGTATTTCTGCAATATGAGAAGTCTTTTTGAATCTCTGTATATGTGTTTGCTACAGGAGTGTGACAAAAGGATGCTAAAATTGGCAGCCCAGCAGGGTCAGAAATGTTCCAGGGCAAATCTAACACCTGAATAACCCAGCTGCAATAAATTGATTTGTGCAGGGAAGGAAAATGGAAGGAAGACATTGTCCTTTTCAAGGCTTTTGGTAAACTTTTTTCC
The DNA here is from genome assembly GCA_035583155.1 of Acropternis orthonyx. Classification (NCBI taxonomy): domain Eukaryota; kingdom Metazoa; phylum Chordata; class Aves; order Passeriformes; family Rhinocryptidae; genus Acropternis; species Acropternis orthonyx. Next base: position 12,311,820 of record JAWWEU010000040.1, read on the forward strand.
CCATCTGTTCACTCATTCCTGTGACTTACACTTGTAGGTTAAGATATTTTCTCTGCCCAGAACCCTGTTTTTCACTTTGCCTTGGGTTTCGTTTTACTCTTTACTTTATATTTTACTGTGATCAGACTTTACCTCCTGACCACAGACTTCAATATCGAAGCATTTTTCCAGGAATAAAGTACTTTGCAGGCCTGTTCCAAGACTCACATAAAGTTCAGCCTTCTGATAACATTCAGGTTACTAACTGCTACTGAATTAGTGAAGAAAAAAGACTGGTACATTCTGAGAAGTAAAAAATGAAGTTTCTCTGTCTAAAAAAATGAATAGTACAGATATGGCAAACTGATAAATTCTACACTAACCAAAAGTAGACTTGAAAGCATACATAATTTCTCTTTAATACAAATGGATATGGGATACTTCATGAGATTTTAGCTCCCAGTTGACTTCAGAAGTGTAAAGATCAGTTGCATAACTTCAGAGATGCATTTAAGCCCAAAGGATGACAAGTATATTACAGCATCTTAAATCACAAGAAAAGCTCTAGCCTGGCCTGGGACTCCTAAGTGCTCAGACAGAAATTAAAACTGTAAAGTGAAGCATCACAATCTTCCTTTGCTCTCCAGAGGTCTGCTTTGCTCTGCAGGAGGGGTCTCAGCAGTGGGAGCAGCAAAGAGAGCCCCACGGACCTGATTCAACAGCAGCATCTGTCCCTTTGTACCTAGCAAGGTAATAGCAAGGGTGAATGTGCCTCTTGTTCTCCTATCCATTGGAGCTTTTGGAAGGTGGTTTTAAGGCCTCTGAGCTCTCTGCAGAGAATTAATCATGCTGTACTTCTGGGAGGAGCAGAAGACAGCAAAAGTGAGGTTTATACTTAAAATAGGTTCACCCACAGCCTGCAGAGAGCTCAGCTTTATAACATACCTGAAGAGGTGCTCCCAGTGATTGGTAATTTCTACCCTGCTAAAACAATGTGTTTCTGACACAGCCTGTTATTTATTGGCTTTGTTGTTCAGAGGAGTCCTAATCACACAGCAGGACTGGGTACTGCACAAACATGGGGCATAAAGACATCCAGGTATAACACAAGATAAGACAACAGATGGCTATATTCAGAGGAGTACAAAAAGCAGTAAGATAATATAGTTCATCAATTTACTGCTGTCAAGTTGGATTTTTTAAGGCACCCCTGTAAAAGGAAAAATTTGTCTTGCCTGGCTTAGGCTGAACTGGATGTGGTTGTCTAAATCACCTGCTCCCTGTAATCCATGGAGAGAAATGAACCGCAGAATAGTAATTGGCTCTCTCTGGCCAGTGTCTGAGCTGCTTAGGACATGCCTGTGCCAGGACAAATCCTTGCCAAAGGCTGTGTTTGGGGATCAGAGACATCTGAAGACAATTTCAGTTCCCCTAAGTTTCCTTTTCCTGCAGATTCACGGAGATATGGTGATAAACTTCCAACTGATGCAGCAGAAACTACTCTAGTTCATTTTTAATGAAACTTGCAGCAAAGATACCCTTGTGAAGAGAAGAGGGGAGGGGATAATTATCTCAGAGCTGAAAGCAAGGAAATATTATAGCACTTTTCTTCTGAACGCAGGCATTCCATACAAAAAATATGATGGTTCTTGGCTTTTATCCCTCAAAGACGGTCAAAAAGCCACAAGCTTCTTTCATTATCTCTTCTTCAGCTTTGTGTCAGGGAATGTAATTTTGTGTCCTCACAGACTGTCTGGCATCATTTTCTGGCCAACTGCTCCTGGCACCAGGGAGCAGAGCTGGGCTTCCCTCCCTGTGCAAGGAGATAATGTGGTCCTGGGTGCTACAGCCTCACACCACAGTGAGGTCCACCACCCATCTCAGGCTGTCTTATATCTGACACAGTAAGAAACCAAAATTCACCAGATCCATGGTGACGATTGAAGTTAACTTCTCCCTTAAAATGAAAATTTTTACTCTCTACAGCTGTCTGAACTCCCATCCCAGCACTTGCTGAAGTAAGGTGTGCTGAGCTTGCTGGAGGGATCCATTCAGCTTTCTCTCTGTTTCTGTTCCATCTAAATACAGAAATCTGTTCCTTTGCTATCATGAAACAGTGGGTAAAACAATTTCTTGAACTGGTATAAGGCTTTCCTTAGTCCTGCACCACTTTCTGATGGTACTTTTCCCTGGGAGCAATGCAAGTTGTTTTTAAAGGCCTTCAATGTTTGAGGGCCACCTGCTTTAGCATATTAGTGAAAGCTGTTCAGGACACCAGCCAGGAGGAAAATTCATTTTACAGTGAGTCTTTTTGAACAGGTATTATTCAGAGTATAAAGAATTATTTAAACTCCATCAAAATGCTTTTCCCAGTGAAGATTCTGTACAGGATATACAACTTTGAATGTCTTGTCTCCTCAGCATATTATTTTTACATTAAAAGATAAGGTCTACCCTTACTGCACTGCGGACAGAGGTGGTTCCCACTACACTGAGGAGGCAGCCGATGCTGTGGAGGACAACAGAAGTAGGAAGGCATTGGCCCTCAGGGGCCCTCTTTCAGGAGATTTTCCATGTGTTTTCTGAGGATAGCTTGCATGGAGGAAGAGGACAGAATTTAATAAGCTGGTGAGCCATCCAGGCACTGCTGCTGGCCTGTGCCTGATGAAGGTGAGCTGAGTACTGCCTGCACCATGCAATTCCCTGCCTGCTTTCCAGCTGCTGGCAACAAAGCTCTCCAAACACAATCTGGTCAGGGTTCAAGGGATGGAATGTCCCAGGGCCAAGGTGGTGTCCCTGGCCTGTGTTGTTGAGCTGTTATGGGCTGAGTGTCTGGGGCAGGATGGTTTCAGCATGACTTTTCTGCCTTTCCCTGTCCCTGGATCAAAAGGGAAAACGTGTGCAAGTCGACCAGGCTGCAGTCTCCCTCCAGCCACATCAAACATCCCTGGAGATGTGTCCAGTGCCTCTGCACTGGGCTTGAATGTGCATGGACAGCAGAAGAGACATAGATGTGTCTTTTGAGACATCGGGACATAGGCAAAGGTGCCCTTAGCCCTGGCAGTCACCCAAGGTAGATATTTTAGGGCTGTAGAAAGCCATTTTGAAGTGTGGCTTCTGTTACAGTGAAAAGTGTTTTTCCTGTGTTGTCTCCTGTAACTGAACTGCTGATGGTCCTCTGTGGGTGAACGAGATGTCTTATAAGTAATCCTATGTATGTATGTGGGATGAGATTGCAGGAACAGTTTCCCACCAAGGCCAGCTATGCTGTTCATCAGCACGCACAACTAACCAGCCTCAGTGAATGGCTCTCTCACAGAAAACTGCTGAATGTCCAGGCTGTTTTCTGTGGTTTCCAACTCCGATTATTCTTGTGAGGCTGTGATATTACCTTTTTCCTGCTCTGTAGCTTTTCACTCTGGCATCTGAACTGTGAAAATGCAAACATAAGAAATGCCATCCTATGCAGAAAAAGAGTCTGTGTCACCCCATCCTCTGAACTCTGCGGTAGCAAAAGGGCTTGGGGACAGCACAAGTCTGGCCACTTTCTCCAGCCACTGCCTTGAGCTTCTCCAACATCTCTGCCTACTCCCCTTCCCATCCATTAATGGGTAATCCCTTTGAAAGCTCCCTGGTGCATCCTGCTCCCACAGCGTCCTCTGCACAAAGAGGGATTGCTCTGACCTACCAGTGCCTGTACTGAATGTCTTCCCCTGCTGTGGTGGGCCTTGGCAAACAACAGCTCTGCTTTCACCTTCCCCACTGCCGTCCCAGTGCCACGTCATCAGCACGGACACAAGAACATAGCCCAGCATCTTTCATCCTCTTCTCCCTGGTCTTTGTCCTAAGCTTCACCAGCACCAACCTCCTTTTTGTAGCTGTCTTAATGGCAGCTGAGAACACCTTTCATGGAAGACCTCCCCAAGGACTTCCCAGATTTGCCCCATTTTCATAACATGATGTGATAAATTCCTTTAGCTAATGTTGTGCCTAAATATCTATCTGCTGCCTGTGTCAGTCTCTTTATTTTTGCAGAAGTTTGGTCCTGCAACAGGAATATTCAGTGGCAACCACCAATGACTTGATGTATGTTGGAAACCTTAGCTGGAGTGCAAAACCCAACTATTTTCCCATTGAGTGATATTCAAAATGGACATATGTAAAATTCTGCTTCTTTTGCAACACCACCACTATAACAAAGATTATATGAATTTTAACACAATCTGCTCATGTTCTGTATCTGATCCATGGTATCCATTTGATCTTTGTCAAATTTTGCCAGACGAGAAAACATTTGTGAGCAATCCGAAATAATTTGTGGAGCAGCTCACCTGTGCAAGGTTTACAGCAAAAAAATGAAAGGAGATAAATCTTATAAATTAATCAGGAAACCTTTTTAAATTATTAAAATATTCTGTGCTTTCAATTAGCTTTTTAAAAATGATTTAAAAGCTGCAGAACATTTAAATTAGGAATGCATTTAAATTAAGGCATAATTTTTCTATTTATACATTCATTTACAAGCTCCCTGATATTGAATCTTACAATATTTTCTAGGTTCTTGAATGGCTTTTCAATGCCATAAATATTTTATTGTGTTAGTAATAAATACTTGTTTATATACTGGGAATTCACCTGTGTATTTAAATGCTGTCGTAAAGATACAACTAATAAAAATACGACTTTTGTGCTTTGCTTTATTGTCAGGAGACTCAGCAAGCTGTTGTGCTTTTTTTAGTGCTGAATACTGATTTCCATTCTGGCAAAGACTTTGTTAAGGAAAATAAGTTTGGTGTCAGTGCATTGAAAAAGCTGGCAAAATGCTGACAAAGTGAAATGCTTTTATCTTTGAAAAGCTACATATTTTTAGATAATGCCATTATCCTCTGAGGCCCAAAGATTTGGAATCAGGGAACTTTGCTATCCTGCTTCTAACTACGATGAGACAACAGTTACTAAATTTAGCCATTGTATTAAGAAATACCAGTATCTTACTTGTAACCACAACAGAAAATGACAAGATGCAGAACAAGACAAAGACAAACTTTTTCTTAATTTCTAGAAAAAAATGATTACTCTCAAACAAGAAAGTGCCCTACTTTATGAAGCAGGATGTCATTCAAAGGAATGAAACTATGAAGAGGTAGGTGTGACACCTACATGTCTACCATCATACGTCTTCATCATCTTCACTCCCTCTTTTTCTACTAGCTGGGTTATGTTTGGAACAAGCTTTCTCAATAGTCATTCTATTTTCATCATTTTCCATGTATTTTTGCCAGTTTGGTGTGTAGCTAATGTTCAGAAAAGGCAGGTTAAGCTCAACAGCATTCTTCAGTATAGTATAGATTAAGAGCTTTTAGTGGTTGTTGGAGCACTTTCTGGCCCAGCCAAACCTGCCTTTGTAGTTAGGATGAAAATCTTATAAGCATTCAAGTGAAACAGAGGGAATCAGTCATCGCAGCAGAGGTAAATGGAGCCACTTATGTTTTATTTTAGACAATGTCTAAATACAGGCATCCCTTAATGCACCCAAATCCTTACCTGAGGGAACTTGCTGCATACATTTCCACTGGGTTTGTGTATGAGTTTGGTCAGGGATAAAAATATTTTGGGGTCTAGTCAGTTCCAGTGACTCCCTTGATAAGGTCTCTCTTATGAGAGAGCTCTTGTTTCTGAATGCCTAATGCTGAAGGTATTTGTATTCATACCCTATTTTCGCAGAGTCTAGTAGTGAAGTGCAACAAATATCTCCTTGCCTTTTACAGCACAAGAGCTTTAAAACCCAACAGGTTGAAAAATAGATCTCAACAAACATCATATTTGGAATATTTCAGTTATTTGTAAACAATCTCTCAAATTTTAAAGTGTTGGTCATGGATGAAGATGTTTTGCTAATTAACGACCTGTGCTTGTTTTGCAGCACAGTGCAGCTGCTGCATAAATGATTTGTTACTAACATTTTGCTGATTTTCATGCTTCTGGGTCTCTCAGCATTTATATGCATCTGCCTTGTATCCAATCCCACTTAAAAACTGTTACTTTAGATGAGATTGCTTCCACTTTCAAGGGAGATTAGGGAGACTATTGTACCTCAGGAATATGGTTTATTTTCCTCATCCATCTGGACACAAATTTTTGAAAGTGATTTTGGGTGTCAGTTTTGCATCCCTTATGTATATGCTAGCTTGGATTTTGGTGTTGTCTGCAAAGTAGACATGTATCACAAAATATATCAAAAAATATTATGGATTGCGTGATACTACTATTGCCTAGTCCTTCTTCTATATATATTCAACAATAATATTAAAAATACTCTTACTCATTTATCTTCCACTCCAAAAAGCCATCTGTTGTGAATTCCACATTTAAATGTTTTAAAGCTGAATGAATAGAGTATGGCAACACCCATGACTCACAGTCTAACATTAAAAAATAATAGTGATGCTCAAAGAGATTGTAAGGGAAGGATTTGTTGCCAGCCAGCTGATGCTGAGGCTGTGGAGAGAATTATAAACTGCCTTTTCTAATCCATGTTGATGGTGACCGGGGGAAACTGGTCCGTGGTTAATTTATGTGATGTGCAGTGAGGTATCCTAGGCAGTAGTAAGGGTTTTAGAAATGCAGGAAGTAATAACAGGTGAATTGAAAAGTCTCTGTTGTGATTTACTGGAAAGATGAATATAAGAATGAAGGCGTATTCTGTGAGAGGGGCAGCCACAGAGCGGGTTCTCTGGTGTCACCGTGGGTCCCACCAACCCTGGGACATCAGGACAACCACTGCTGCAGCGTCTTCTGCAGGCAGCCTTTCTCTTTTGTCCTCCTCTGTCTCACCCCAGCCCACTCTCAATACAGACTCTTATGAAATGTGTACTGGAACCAGCATTTTCTTATACTTTTTTTCCTTCTGTGTTCAAGGGAAATCTTTGTTGCAGTGTGATTTGAGTGCCACTACAGCTGGAACTTGCAAAATGAGTATATATGTGTTTATGTAGTTGAATTGACCAAAAAAAGGAGACTGATTGGCACTGGAAATAAGTCCTTATTGTTTCCACTTATGAATATATTTATTGATAAATCAGATATTACAAATATCATCCAGAGGTTTTCAAGAGAACTCAAGAGCATGACATCATATTTTTGTGTAAGTGGTGTATCCTGTAAGCATGCTGCATTGCTCTTAGAGTGTGTACATTATAAAAAACTAGTAATTTCAAGCAACATTTAAGTTGAATTAAGATAATGATGTTCTATTTCTGCAAATGTACTGTAGGTATTTTTGTCTGTAAATTGTCTGACACATTACTATTTCCAAGACTTTATTGATACAGGAAGATGTTACAGAATAATAGAAATGCAGGCCTGGAAAAGACTTAGGTGCATTTCACTGCACTGACACAGAAAATTAGTGACCTCAATCATATTAACTAAAAATACATTTTATCAAACAAAGCATGTTATTTATCCAAAAATTTGGGGTTTGTACTTTACCTATTAATTCATTATTTAAACTGGTCCAATCAGGAAGCAGAAATAATACCATGTAGCTTAGCCAGTGAGGTGCACACAATAAATAAGGTATGGTTATGCATTTTAATACACTGGTTTATGACAATTGGTCTGTCTGTACATTTAAGTGTGTGTTAAGCACAGTTTGAAGCAAGCAGACTGTTTTTTCAATAGGGAAGAACAAATGCATGCTGTCTTCTCCTGAGCTGAGAACAAAGCCAGGCTGACTCTTGAGAAATCCTGGCTTATTTCTGTAGATCAGTTTCTCGCATTGATCCAACAGTAGGACTCATTAGCAGATGTTTAATTGGCTCTACAACTTGTAGAGATAGCAACTACAAGAGCAGGTTGAACACAGGCTGAGGGTAACTAAGGGTGTAGTTGAAACTCTTCAGTGGGCAGCTAGCAAGTGCTCAAAAAGCTCTGGATCTTTTTGAATTTGCACCATCTAAGCTTTGAGTGTGGGTCCACGTGCTGGAGTGGGACCTTCCCATTACAGACCCACAGGTTAAGCATTCCAGCATTAAACCAGCCCTGTTACCTTATGCTCTTCCGGATGATGGGCACTCTCTATGGCAGAACTTTGTCTTAGACAAACCACAATGCATATGCAAATGTGTGAGTTTTGGAGGAAGAAATTATATGTATTATCTCAAAACGCTAATGTTGTTCCCGTGAATCCCTGGTATTACTGAACAGTGAACAGTTGTTCGACATAAATATGACAAACAGATTTTGGCCTGACTTAGCTCTCTCGCCCCAGTTCTATAGAAAAAAAAGTCCTAAAAAGACTAGACTAGACTAGACTAGAATAGAATAGAAACTCAGTTGGAAGGCATCTACAATAATTGTCTTGTCTAACTGCCTAGAATATGGGTATGAATTTGTCCTCTGTAAATTGATTTGTCTAGTCCATTTTCTAATCTGTGTATTTATTTTTTACAGCATTCTGCAGTGTTGCATTCACAATTCAATTACTCATCTTTTAGGAGGCAAAAGGAATATTTCCTTTTATGTGCTATAAACCTCCTCCTTGATAACTTCACTGCATTTCACTTCATAGTTGTTGTGTTACTAGAAACAGAAAAAAATCATTCCCTATGCACCTTTTTCATGCCCTGCATGACCACAGGGCCATCAGTCTTGGCAGCACAGGAGCTTTGACACTGTTGTTCCCAGCCTACCTGTGAGATGAGGCACAGGCTGTCTTGCAGCATAGCCCAGAGACCAAGGTGGGATCCTCTGCTTACATGCAGCTCTTGAGCAAAGCGGAGGGATCTGTGCTAAGGCTTCCCACAGCTTTCTTTGACCTACAGCATGTTTAACCTTGCCTGAGCCCAAGCAACCAAACCCCGGGGGAGAGGGGGATGCCTTCAGATCCCTGATGCAAGGAGAGTCAAAGACCAAGCCCCCAACTACAGCCCTCTGAAAAATCAATGTCTTATGTGTAATAGTATCAGCATTTGATAATATCATGATCGTTTGTTTTCTACCTCTGCCATGAAAGACTGAAATACTTCCTTAATTACTAGATCTCAAACCACTTAATTTCTCCAACTCGTGTGTTTTCCTCATGTTTTCTCTGCAGTCCTAGTTGGGGTCTTCAGCATGTAGTTCAAATACAACTACAGATGTGGTATGCAGAGCTGCACAGTAGTTCTTTCCTTGAACTTTAATTCTGTGAGGGATACTGCAACTTACTGACAAACCCACAAATTCTACTAGGCCAAAGGAGAAAGTTCTGGGGAGAAGGAAAGCAGTTGTGTTCTTCCAGAGAAAGACTGATTTAAAAAATCATTTATTGGTGATACCAGACTGCAAAATCCTGAGGTCTAGACTGGGAATATTTTTCTGAAGTCATCATCCCTTCCAGTGTGATCACCCTTTTCCTTATATTGCATCCTTCAATTACTGAATGTGTCTTGGTAACTAAAACAAGCCAAGGGACAATTCTGTGCCCATGTGGCCAACTGGCTGGACATGACTTACAGCTAATCTGCCAAACCACATCCAACAGGATGAAAAACAGATCTCAACAAACAGCATATTCTGAATATTTCAGTAAAACAGATAGTCGTGCCAAAACTGTGCCAGGAATTGAACTAACAGTGAAAGATAGTGGACAGTAACAGCCCAGTGCATGTGTCTGTGCCCCAGCAGTTTAGTTTACTTGTATTGAGGTTGCTGTAAGTATTGTTTCCTTGACACATGTTAATTAGATGTTTCAGTTTAAAAGGTCATTAGAGGTCATTGTAATTAGTAGCCAGAGACTTCATATGAAATAAATATAACAGCATGATCCTCTGAGATCCTTCCAGTCTGCTGGCAAGTGTCTGACATACCAAAGAGTATATTTGCACCTGCAAGATCTAGAGCATAAAAACCCAAACTCAAATTCTGAAGGATTCGCTGAAGAGGAATAAAGCATTGCCTCTGTAACCAGCTGCATGCCGAAATAGATCTGCAGCCATTCAACAGCCTGCTCTGTGCCACCCTGCTGGAAGATAGGGTGATGGCAGAGGGGTGGGAGCATGGCATGGGAGCAGCTTCCAGTCCTTGCAGAAATTATGCACAGTTAGGGAGATTTTTCTGGGAGCTGACCAGCCACTTCTGCCCTGTGGTGGCCACTGCCACTGCCCTGTTTGCCCTGTTTGTACATCTCCTCATTAGCAATTGTCACAGTAGAGAATGGACTTTTCTCTCCTGTACAGTGGAAATTGGGATAAATTTACTCTTCCTTGTGGAGGAGCTGTCCCTTCAACTCATGCTTTCATCAGCAGCTCTGCCTCACTGGGCTAGCAGTTTGTCTTAGGAGCTGATGTGATCTGGCTTGGGTCAGAAGGATGGTTTCTACCTCTTCATTAATGCCTTTTCCTTGGGGCATTTCTATTTTCACTGCCCTTCAATACATGCCATGCAAGGAAGCATGTAGCCCTAATTCCCTACTCTAATCTGTAATTTGAGCCTTTATTAACATTTATGAAATTTTAATGACTATTGCTTCCTGCTACCCTTGAAATAACACACACGGAAAAGAGCTGGTTGCTAATACAGTGATCGGACACGGCTATGGAGGAGAAGGGGGAAAATCTCTGCTAGGAAACTACTATCTCAAGGTGTTTACACTGCACCATTAATGCAATGCATTGCTGCTCAGTAGTGCTATGCGCTGTATTTTATACCCTTACCGTCCTCCAGCACCTTTATTTAAACACAATAGCACCAGCTCTGTGTGACACCAGACACTGAAGATGCATTAGCATGCGTCCTTGCTCTCCAAGAAGTTTTGAAGTTAGGTGAAATCTTTACATGTTGACTATTTTGGCAGGCTATATTGTTCTACAATTTATCAGTTGATAACTTTTGCTGCCTCACAGACATTGTGTTTTCCCAAGTGAAGAACCTTTGGCTGAGCTCTGGAAATATATGCGTTTCACAGAAATAAAAAGTTATTAAATCAGTACTGTGGGGGAATGCAGGGGAATTATCTGTTTGTAATTCTGGGAAAAACAATTTAGAACACTGTTTTTAAAGCTTAACGAAATTACTTAAAATCTTTCACAAAAACAACGAACCTTTTTCATCTGGTCTCCAAGGATTTTGTTTATCTTTCAGATCTAGTTGCTGCAAAATACTGATAATGCAGAAATTCCATGAGGCGTTAAATCTCCATCTACCAGTGGCTTGCAGAATTAATCAAATTACCTTTTAAAGTTAATGCAGTCGGTGAGAAGAGTTTAATGATATTCAAAACCTTCGTGGTAATAATTACAGATGAAGAGGGTCAGTCAGTTGAGAATTAATGCAAAAAGTGCACAGAATGATAATCTGAATTAATGTATCAGACCATGCAGAAGGCAGAGGGAGAGTGAGCCATGAAAATAAAATTCATTTGTTTCCATTCAGAAGAGTGAAATAAACTCACATGTGTGAGGATTTGAAGTAAAGCATGAATTTGAAGTTTAAGCTATGCTAGAGAGGAGGTGGCGGGTTGAGGGAGGTGAAGGAAGGGGAAAAAAGGACAAGAAAGGATGAACGGGGATTAATCTGGATTATCTCACAAAATTTGAAGCTGTCAGTCTTTCTACCACAACTCAAAAACAGAAGCTTTTCCACAAATTTCTCTCACCCTGAGGCTCTTCACCTTTTTGATTTTCTGTATTCTGCATGCCTATTTTTTCCACCTTTTTAGTAATGATCAAATATTTGGTGAGGGCAGGATTTGAACTGTCCTTTCCCATGCAGTTCATAGTTCTTTTGCTAACAGAAAAATGGAACAATTGCAAAAGTACATTCTTTAAAATAATTCAATATGCCTTCACTCAAATTGAGTCTGGGTAATCTCAGGCTGCACTCAGGTCTCACAGGAATGGCAGAGGAACAGTTTGTGTTGCAGCAAATGTGGAGCTGAGTATTCATGTGACCTGAGACTATTGCCTCCAACACTTTGTCCTTTTGGTGACTGTCATCAAAAACCATTGTCACTGAAGATGTCACAGTTCCTGGGTACATGGTTTGAGATGCCACACTGTGATGTTGCTGTCAAAGAAGGGCTGCTCAGCACATTCTGAAAAACAGGCCTCTATTATAACTTGACTGTGCCAAATATCTTCAAAATGATAGTCAATATTTGAAAATCTTGAGCATCTTGATCATTTTTTCCCACTTACCGTTTTTGTCAAATGTACGTGACTCAAATACACCTATGTTCCTCTGAGAGACATTGTCAGTTGCTGTCTTTTCCATACTATTAGATCAGCTCAGGCATCATATTATAAATGTTCCTAAAAACTGAGGCAGTGTTCCTTTTATGGTTAATTGCATATTGAACTTTCTGTGTGCTGTTTTCACATTTCAAGCTTCACTGCATGTCAGCCTTCAGATCCTTGTTTTGCATGTGAGAAGGGACTATCGAGTGTGCCTGTCGAGTCCCCTGCGGAGAACCTCTTTATATAGCACTGCGATTATGCAATTGGACTGTAAGGGTACAAATGATGTTTCTGCATAACTTCACACTGCACTCTTCAGATCAGCAGTGCTCAACTTGCAGCAGTCAGAAAGTTGCACCAACAACAGATATTTCCAGAGGTCCAGGTTGATCATGGGTGGATTCTTCATTGCAATCACTGAATCATTTATGTTGGAGAAGACCTTTAAGATCATCGAGTCCAACTGTTAAGCCTGCACTGCCAAGTCCACCGCTAAACCATGTCCCTAAGCACCACAACTACACACCTTTTAAATGCTCAACCACTTTCATAGACAGCTTCTGCCAATACTTGACAACCCCTTCTGTGAAATTTTTTTCCCTAATATCCAGACTAATCCTCCCCTGGTGCAACTTGAGGCCATTTCCCCTTGTCCTGTCACTTTTTACCTGAGAGAAAAGACTGACCCCCACCTGGCTACACCCTCCTTTCAGGTAGTCCTAGAGAGTGATAAAGTCCCCCCTGAGCCTCTTTTTCTCCAGGATAAACACCCCCAGCTCCCTCAGCCACTCCTCATTACACTTGTGCTCCAGACCCTTCACCAGCTCCATTGCCCTCCTCCGGACATGCTCGGGTACCTCAGTGTCTTTTTTGTAGTGAGGGGCCCAGAACTGAACAGAGGATTTGAGGTTCTGGGTAAATAAATATCTAAAGGGGGAGTGCCAAGAAGACTGAGCCAGGCTCTTCTCAGTGTTGCCAACCAAAAGAAAAAGAGGCAATGGGTGAAACTGATGCATGGAAAGTTCCACCTGAATATGAGGAAGAACTTCTTTACTGTGAGGGTGACCGTGCACTTCAACAGATTGCTCAGAGAGATTGGGAAGTCTCCCTCACTGCAGATATTGAAGAACTGTCTGGATGCAATCCTGGGCCATATGCTCTAGAATGACCTGGCTTAGACAGGGAGGTTGGACCAGGTGACCCACTGTGGTCGCTTCCAATGATTCTGAGTACACTGCTCTGCTTCTGCTGGCCACACTATTGCTCATAGAAGCCAGGATGCCTTTGGCCTTCTTGGCCACCTGGGCACACACTGGCTTGTGTTCAGCCAGCTGTCGACCAGCACTTCCAGGTCCTTTTTCACCAGGCAGCTTTTCAGGCATTCCGTCCCAAGCCTGTAGTGAATCCTGAGGCCGTATCGACTGTGGTGATGTGCCATCACTGCAACTCAGGAGGCTGCTTTATTGTCCATGTGCTTCTGTAGGGGACTACTCTTTATACTGTTGCTGCTTTTGTCCTCCAAGAATATTCCCAAGAAAAAGCCCAGGAGTTTCTCGCCACTCTTCCACAAATCTCATGTTGTGGCTGTGCCTTCCTGGGGCTGTTTTTGCTGCTTTATGAAGCAACAGAAGGACAAATTGAGCACATCGTACTCTGGCTTTGTGCTTCAGTAGTCCCAAGTAATGACATAAGGAAATACATAACTGCAAAATCAGAGGCTGAATATGGTTCAGTTTCATTCAGCAGAGCTGACCTTGCAGTAACACCTGACATATTGTCCCACTGAGAGTTTTAATCAAAGCACTTAAAAATACTGCTGCAGCCCTTATTTTTCTGTTGCATGACAGAGAAATTTGGCACTTTCTTTGCTTTGCTGCAAATATTTTTGTTTGTATGTTTGCCATTTGAGAATTGCAGATAATTGGTTTGGCTGTGTTTGATCTCACAATCTGGCAAAAAAAAAAAAAATTTAAAAGAAGATTCCCCATGTGTGTTTCTTTATGAACTGCTGAGAAGCAAAAATGATTATAAAATGTTAAGTTAATCCCTTAGTGATCTTGACATTTGCAAAAGGAATAAGTGCGCAAATACTCTTTAAAGTCCTGTGATTAGGGATCATATTCAGCATAGGCAAACAGTTGTTCTTAAAATAAGTGTTGGTGTTTTGTGTAACACATAGTTATATGGGCAAACACTAACTCCCTCCTCTGTACTGATTTCCTCTGAAAGATACAATAAGATTTTCTAAATAAAAATTTGTTTTTGCAGATATCAAATGTAAAGATGTGCTTTGAAGGACTTTCTGAACCCTTTTCCAGTAGTTTTTTACCTAGGCTGAGACTCTGGGGAGAGCTGGCTGTAGACAACATAAAAGTTTCCTTTAAAAAACTGAGCATAGAAATATTTTTAGCCAAATTGAAAATCAAGCCCAGATTTGTGATGCTTCTTCCCTATATATGTGTCAAACCAGAGAGAAATACCTTCTTCCCTGTTCCCCACTCCCATCACCTCCTTTCAAGCACAGTTTTGCAGCACTTAAACCACACGGGAGACTGTGATGTTGTGTAGTGCAGGTTGGTTTGGTGTTCTGGTCCAGATGTTATCACAGGGTGTGAGGTGACAAAATACAAGAATCTCCTGCTGTGTCATTGCAATAACGAATTGATCTACGAGAAATTAGGTCTTGGCAGATCATGTCCATCTTTTATTTACTGCTTCCCAGACATTGCTTTTCCTGGAGTGAGGCACCTGGGTGGTGGTGGAGGAGTAACTTGCACAGGGAAGTCACAGCAGCTGCCATGCAGCTGATAGGCTTCCCCTATTTCATAAACATGCCATAGAACCAAAGATCAGATTTAATAGTTTTAAAAAAGGTTTTGAAGGTCACTGCTCTTTAATAAACTTCCTCACCAATTGTGACAGGAATACATTAAAGTCAGCCTTACACTTTTGTCAAGGACATTCACCAGCAGCCTCAGAAATTCTTCTCAACAGCTCTTTGTTCTGAACATGGGAAAGAAGGAAACTTCCAGCAATTTGCATCTGCCTTAGAAAAAAGATCCTGCCTTCTGACATCACTATACAGCTTTAACTGCTGACGCTGCATGAGTTTTTTTAGAAAAGATCAAAGGTAATGGTACCTTTGGCCATCAGTTTCTCACTCATGCCCTTTCCATCTCTTGGAAAGTTGCTGTATATCCCAGGCATGTTATGGGATGGCAGTCTTGGCAGTTCAGTTGGGTTTGTGCAGGCAGTATACCCCAGGGATCACAGGTCCCTGTGGGTGCTTGGCTAATTCCCCCTTTGAACTGCAACAGGAAAATGACAGTTAATATCTGTCCTGAGAAAATGCATCCAACTCCAGCCTTACAGAGTTTAATGGTTAGTGAAGAGTTTTCTAGCTTGGTAGAAAGTCACTGACACATCTGGTAGCCTCTGCTCAGCAGAACATCACAGGATTATTAAAGTTCAGGTGTGCTGGTAGGGCCCTGAAGGGGAGTTTGTCTGTGCAGATATGAAGCAGGTACACTCGAATTTATTAGTTTCTCAGTTTAATTTCTGACACCATGTACACTTTGTATAACACAGTTCAAATTCTCTTAACACTTAGCAGTGCATGTCAGTCTTGCCCAGGGCTGGACCTGTATTGAAAGCAAAACCCATAAACTTTCTACCTTTGCATTTCTCATTTTCAGCATGTGTTTCATCCCACCCCTGTGCTTCCCCAGTGCCATTTGCAGTCTGTGAACAGCTTCTTCTGCTACCTTTGCTGAACCTAGAAAGTCCATTTTCTTGGCATATGATGCATATACCTTCTGGCATCAGTCATAGAATCACAGATTCATATAATAGTTTGTATTGGAAGAGACCGTTAACTGTCATGTAGTCCAACCCATCTGCAATGAGCAGGGACGTCTTGAACTGGACCAAGTTGCTCAGAACACTGTCCAATCTGACCTCGAATGTTTCCAGAGAAGGTGCATCTCCACCTCTCTGGGCAAATTGTTCCAGTTTCATCACCCTCAAAAAAAGTCTTCCATATATCTAGTCTGAATTTACCCTCTTTGAGTTTAAAACCATTACCACTTTTCCTATTGCAACAGTCAAAGTCTGTCCCCATCTTTCTTACCAGCCCCCTTCAAGTACTGAAAGGTTGTATTCAATAATCTTGGAAGTCTTTTCCAACCTAAGCAATACTGTTATTCTATGTCTAGCTTTGCTGTTTGAGACTTAAGCTTCAAAGAATTGTAAATAAAATAGTTGATTTATAGAAAATAATACCAAAAAAATAAAAAAAAACAAAGTCATATACAATATTAACTGAAAAATAGCTTTGAAGGGGAAAATTAAGTAGTTTTTGGATGGTAGTTAACGAACAAATTGCCCAAGCCTGTTGAAGAAATGATCTGTGGGTAGAAGGGATAATTAATTTATACGAGTTCAGAAATTCCTCCTGAGATATCAGCTGGTGTGCTGCATTACAGCATGAAATATTCAAACCATACAGTTCCAAGAACAATCCTAGAAAGTCACAGAGTCCAAAGGATGAGATATCTGCTCACTGGGCAATGTTGTGTTTCACTTCATGTCTAGTTTCTGCAGTGGGAAGATTATGTTTCTGTGAAGGTTGATAGCTACAGGACCTGTCAGGCCAGGCTTGGAGACTTGAGCACAGGAATACTTGATGGTGGCCAAAGGCATGACCATTTTGGAACTGGTCTGAGCTCTGATGATGTCCTGGATCTCCACCACTGCTCTAGTGCCACCAGGGATATCTTTGGGGCAGTGTGTGGTGGTCAGCTTTCAAGTGCTGTGGCACTTGCCCAAATGTTTTTGCATTTTAAAGGAGCCATCAGAGCTGCAGGCAGGTTTTCTGGGAGGCAGATCAGACAGCCTGGAGCAAAACACAGTACAACGTTGAAAGTTTGCATGTCTTAGGTTCCTCAGCTATAAAAGGAGGAGAGTATCACATGGACAGTTTAATAAGAAGAAAAATGCAACCTACTGTAGAAAATCCTAGAGTAGACGGTACTATGGAGTTGTGCAATGTACAGCTTTCCATGTCTTAATGTCCTTGAATCATGCCTTTCTTGACAGTAATGCAAGGGAGAGTTTGTGGTAAGGAAGTCTTTGTGTTGCCTGTTCATGTCCCAGCTTGCACCTGCTCAGCTGGCAGCTCACAGTCTTCAGGCCTTCAGAAATAGCTTGGCTTTTGTTTTCATTCTTTTTCTAAATATGTCATGTTGTTCATTCTTCAAGAAGAGCCAATGCCACCCTTAGCACTGTGCTTGGTACATCCCAACCTTATCTATGCTTTAAGATGGCCCTCCACTTCAGGACTGAGCCGAAGTGGTGAAACTAAAAGCATATAATGCTTTCTCTCTAAAATGAGGCAACATCACCACACTCTTCAATATGTCAATTCCCAAATCTCTATATTCCTATACAAAAATAACAAGACTGATGGAGTTTTTTTAAGCAGTAGCCTTGCCTGTATTATACTGAAAAAGAGTTGCTCTTTGAAATGTTGCAGCTAGTGGACTGCAAATCCCAAAAGAAGCTGTGGTTTTCGCAGGTGATGATGTTCCTAAGCTCCTTTTGGACTTGAGCCCTTCCACCCATCCCTAGAGGAGGAGGTCATGGCACTCTATCACACTTGTGCCAGCAGATCCTGAGGATGCGTGCTGCTGCCTTGGACATGGGGCTGCAATGAGAGGGCTCTCTGAACCACAGCCTTGCCTGGAACCATGGAGCTTATACTCTGAGGTCACCATTTTTTTTCTAGCTAATTATTTGTAAAGAAAAGGCAGGTTAGATATTGGAACCTTCTCCAGGTCCCTGAAGACCTGGTGTTTTCCTTATAACTAGTGAGCCCATTACATGGTTGGGCTATTGCACTTCCTAAGAGTGCAGGGTACGGTTTAATTAGTTCACTGTACCAAATACTGAGAATGTACAATACTCTGGACATGATACTTGGTACTGATAGTTATAGAAAACAGTTATGTTAATAAGAAAACTTTAAAATCAAGTCAGGAGTATGAGCTTCAATTTTTATATTTTTTTGCTTAAACCAAGGATAAATTAACTCTTTGTTGGGTTGGACGTGCTACAAAAATGAGCAAATTAAAAATGTATGCTTGCATAATGCTGAGCTCTTACTTTCATCTCTGCATATTGAAATTATGGATTCATCAATTCTCCATAGTCTGTTTTTAATTTATTTTTGTGAACAATTTATTGTTCTGGAAACAAATGCCTTTTTTAAAACAGAGAGCTGGCAGGGATTAGCAATGTCTCCGTGGATTTCCCCAAAATACATTGTCGGTCAATTTTAGCTCCAATATTTTTGATTAATAGGTTATTTAGCATTCGTGCTCTTTTGATCTTTGGCTCTTCACTGAGATTGTCAACACGGCTGCAGAAAAAGATCACTTAGAGTAGTGTTATCAGGGGACCATTGTATTAGTAGTAACACATGTATTAAATAAAACCCACGTGATATGATTGCTAAAACAAGGTATAGAATATTTAACAGAGTAAAGAAAAAAGCATTAATTCCAGTTCCTGAAAAGAAACAACTGGAATTTGGCTTTGTTCATGAGAAGAGCTCTGTGTTTGGGGGAGATGTACGCAGAAAAAAGGAATGTAGTGGAAATGCTTCAGTCCCTCCCTGAGCCTCTTTTTATTGACTGGAAGATAAAGTGCCACCATCCTGGCAACTTAAATAGTGGTAGTTATACTATGGTGAGGTTAAATGTTATGGGCAAATCTAAAACAGTGAATTTATTCAACATTATCACAGTTGCCCTTGAGTTCTGTTGGCATTTTTCACATGTGCACCCTGCACCTTAGGTAACCAGCGTGCCTTTGAAGAATTTCCACCTTCAGGATTCACAAGAAGGAGCAAGCTGTGGGGAAGCAGAAAAAAGGTAGGGGAGGTACTGGATGGGAAGAGCGCTCATGGTAAACCTTCCCTCATGAAACTACATGTATAATACCTTTTTTCCTGGGGAACTGTAGAGAATCAGTTTTTTCTGCAGATCATTTGTGGTTTGTATGCATGAAAATGCAATATTTCTGCTGCAGTGAAGAGCTTTCCCACGTAGGTTTACAAATTGCTTTGTTATATTCATGTCTTTTTTATCACTTTATTCGCTTCTCACAAAGAGAAATAAGGCAAGTATGAGTCCTTATAAGCTGCCCACAAATAACAACCTGCAAACAGTAGGATTATCTCCTTTTGGGTCCTTCATGAATCTCAGTAACCTTGGGCTCACAAAGCAGTAGAACTTTTGTACGCAGCCCAGTTATAAAAATGTCATGCAATAATCTACCCCATCCACAGATCCTATGTTCCTGGGATCCTGGGATAGTCTTCCCCATTAAAAATGCATGAATTATCTCTAGTTCTGTTTTCTCCACAGATTCATTTGCAGGAATTGAAACCAAAACCCCTAGAACGAAAGTATTTGCCTCAGAAAAAGAAACATATGGGACAAAAAACTCCAGTTGTGTACATGTCTGGTAGCATGGATTAGAAAACTCTTGTGGCCCTGGAGACCACCAGGAACAATTGATGTACCCATTTGCTCCTCCCTGGAGGAATGTGATCATGTACAGTGTGAAGAACATTCCTCCATCAGGGCCTCCTCACGGACGTGTTTTCTGTGGCTTGTCAACTGCCAGTGGCAGACATCCAACTTTTGGGGCAGAATCTTCATTCTGCAGCAAATATGTAAATAATACACAAGTCCTGAAAACATTGCCTTTCCTGCCTTTGTTATATGTACTTAAATTCATGTTTACTGGAATCTGCAGTCAATGTTTTATCCAAAAATCCTGACATCTGAGAACTGAATTGAAATGCATAAACACTGATGTTGTTTGGTTTGACTGACTAATTGCTCATAAGCTACCTGACAGTCCCCCTCCCTGATAGATTCAAGGAAACACATTATTTAGTATAATCAAACTTTTCTTTTTCACAAAAATAGATCAAATAATTTCATACTGTCTCTGCTCAAACAGCCCAGTCTCTCTTTGGCCTGGAGGAGGTTGAGTCGTTCTTTGCTGTTAAATGAGGTATTGATTTCCTATTTCTGCTGGCTGACATCCTGTCATATGAAAGACTTTAATCAATAGATCATATGTCAGCTGTAGTTATTTCACGTATCGTATTATTATTAACATCATCATCATTTTTATTAGTTTGCATTTCTGCCTGGGCTGCTCTGGAGTACTAGCATGTCTTTCTCCTTGCTCCTTCCTTCTAGTTCCGTTTCAGTGTAGACCTTTCAATATAAACTGTCGGAGAATAAACTTGTTCCACCTTATGCCAAAAGGAGGTAGTAAAATGAGGGATTAAAGAGGCAATTGCCCTTCCCAAAAAGCCTACTGCTGCCATATGCTTTCTGTATCACTCTGGGTGAGCTGTTTCGTCTTTCCTTGCCTGGTTTTTGCTGTACTAGATAAAATACGAGCTTCTCTCCTTCATGTTTGTAGTCACAGAACTTCTCCTGGCAGGGTGAGAGCACTGGCCCTGTCCTGTGTGGGATACAAGTTGGGTACCCTGCTCCCATCAGTGGCAGGTGCCCAGTTTCCCTTTTCCCATCTTTGCTGCCCAGGGCGCTGCTACCAGCCCCAGACCTCAACCTACCACAGCACTGTGTGGTATTGGCTGCCACACCAACATGTATTGACCGTATATCCTCCAAAGTGCAGTAACTAACCAAAGGACATCTCCCCCTTTATTCTGATATCATTCATGCTAGTTTTTGTCACAACTATTGGCCTCAAAAATACACTTCTGTTTCATGAAAATTGTTGAGAGCTGGATCTAGTCTTCATTTCAGGAGAGAGACATTCTGTTTTGTCAATCCTGTATTGTCAATCCACATGCCTCATTTTTCACAGGATCCACAGGGACTCCAGCCTGCTCAGAATTAGCCTGTGTAATTTGTCATATCTCTTTTTCCCAGGCTTTTCTGTAATGATGCCTTTCTGTTGTGTCTAACACATTTCTGTCAACTTTCAGGTCCATTATTGGCAAAAGGCACAACTGGAATCTCTAACAGAGGAATAATACACAAAAATTCATTTCTACAGTTGCATTCCTTTTTAGCTATGGTGTCCCTTCCACATCTAGCACATAATTAAAAGGCAATGTATTCTCTTAGAAAGAAGTTAGATTAGAAGTTAGAAAGGCTGGTTTTGAGCATTTTCAGAGGGTATGGATGTTCAGTGCAATTTATTCACCTTGTTTGTGATTTTTTTTTCATGTACAGATATGTAAGCTTTAGTTTGGTCAAGAATACAGCAAAGCCTTATGTTAGAGAATTTGTACTTGTATAATTAAGAATATCTTACAAAACCTTTTACTTTAAAAGTTACGTGTGGCTTACATTCAAAATAAATTACCTGCATAGTTTTAGGACACCTACTAATGAGTTTTATAAGTCTGTTTCTATAGCAATGTCCATATATATTTTTGCTTCTGATTGATAGCAATTCTGCCTTCTCATGCTTTCAAAAGGGCAAAGCATAGTTCTCTGAAATACAGAGAAATACTGTACAACATCTGGTCTTCGGGTCTTGAGAGACACAGTTATCCAAAGCAAAGCTTTGCACTAGAACCCACAGCAACTCTTGTGATGCAGAAGAAAATCCTTTCCTTCTGCTATCTGCTGATGATGGTCTAATGATGAAATATTTTAGTTTCAGGCTGTTTAAAATTCCCTTTTAAATATCAGAGAATGTAAGGACTTTAAATTCTTTGGCTTGGAAAGAAAATGGGAACTAGCAAGCTAAGCTATATCCTAAGAAACTTTAAATGTGTTTATGCATAATACAGGTTTTACTTTGTATGTTAAACAATACATTATGTACTCATCCTACATTTTCATGGTTTGTTTTAAACTTACCACAATGAACTTCTATTTCAATGCAATCATGAAAAATTTCTGTGTCTCCAATTTGATGTAACTGGGCTGTGATGGGAGCTAATGGACAGATAAAGTACCTTTTGACAGCTTTTCAGAATTCCTGGGGAAGGGACAATACCCATGCAATTTACATAAAATCATCTATGACTAACAGTTTTGATTATGATACTCATAGCTGGGAGAAACACCACCATACACCAGGATTACTCCTAATGAGTCTACACAAGGAATTAATGTCCCCAGTGTGAAAAAGAAAGTATGACATTTTAGCTTTTCCACTTTCATTTGGCCTTCAAAATCATACCATCGTGATTTTTCCTTCTGACTTACCAATGACTCTTTCCTAATTTCCCTGAAATTCTTCCATTCTCTCCACAATTTATTTGTGAACATGAAACCTTTAATTTCTCACGTTTCAGAAGGCATCAATAGTCAGACAGTGATCAACAACGGAATTGTTGAGTACTGGTATGAAGCAATTAAAAATGTTAACTTTCTGAAGTCAATAGGAATTTTGCCTTCATTACTATTATGGGATTTTCCCCCACATGAGTTACAGGCTTTGAAAAGGAAGGAATCCTTTGATATGTATCCAAGACCAATGACAAGTAATGCATGTTGTATATTTCTTTCTAAAGTAAGGTCTAAGATTTAATTGTTAATTCAGCCCAGCCTGAGTAAATCTGTCTTTTTTTTTTTTTAAACTATTTGTTTTGTGACTTTTTAAGGTTATAATCCAAGATTTTTGCCTAGTTTAGCAAAACTCCTAAGCACACATTTAAGAACATACTCGTTGGTTTTGATAACTTAAATTCAGGGCTAAAGTGCCCTGCATAGTTTCAGAGCTACTACTAATGTTTTCACTGGCCATTACCACACTTCATAGATGAAACTGCTGTTTGAGCCTGTATGGCAAGAAAAGCCAGCAGGGTTACCCTGATTAAAGAGTTTTGTCTTCACTGCACCATTGGGAGGAAGAGATCACTGACGTGATCACTTTATCCTGTGCACTTTGAGTTACTGTTTCTGGTCTGTAGATTCAGGCAGACAGTAAACATTCACGTGGAGATTATTAACAACATGTAGAGAATGGGTAGAAAATTTAATGAGATAACAAACAGCTTTCCAAGCACCTGTTCCTTCAAAACCTAGTTATCTACAGATTCATGTCTCTTGCTTGATTGGCTCTATGACTGAATTATAGTGAGATTTTCTTTTGTCCCTATGAATATGTGCAGTCTTCTCCTGCAGAGTAATTTGACAGCAACATTCAGGCAACCATTTGACTGCACATTTCAGTCAAGACTCACAAGTGTCTGGGGTAAGCTTGTGGCTGTTTGAACCATAGTGTCTCCTCTGTGTAGCCTGTGGCTTTCTGTGGAATCTGTAGGATCTTGATTCTCTGGGAGACCTTTTCTTTTTTGTCCAATATTATTGAAACTGGGCAATAGATCCGGACATTACTGGCAGCAGAGGGAAGATGAGGGCTCATGTAGGTTTGCTTTTCAGTGCAGTCCAAGTGATGTGAGAATAACCAGGAGCTGGTCACCAGAAGGAGTATTTCCCATGTCTGCTGGAAGGTGGAAATAAATAAATAGGATAGTCAGGATCAATCGAGATGTAGATAAAAGTGGCATGTTTTACCGGGCCTCCCAGGGTAGATCTGTGTAGCTCCAGCTGAGCCAGAAATGCTTTCTCCTCCAGAGTTTGCTGCTGCTGACCTGGAGGTCATCCTGGAAGATGGTGCTCTGGGGCTGATAGAGACCCATCTGGCTTTTCTGAGCGATTTGCAACAGACCCTTTGGAGGATGTACCTCCAGATACATATTTAGCACAGAGGAGATGAGTGACAGGAGACAGTGCTTCACTCAAGCTTGCCCTTCCTTCATGTCACTAAATGTTTTCTACCCCCATCACCACTTTCCAGGTTGAGGACTTTGAAGGTGTTTCTCTCTCCCGTGAATCTGCTGTTTTATTGTACAATTTGCACCTCACTTCACCTGCTAGACATGTTCTCAGTCCTGCTTTCATTCCTCGATGTCAGGGAAGATGAGACTGCAGCTGGTAAGTTTTGCCTTAAGATTAGTCCTCCTTGCTGCATGGTGGTGTTTCTTTCCTCAGTCTGAGCCTGGCTGCCCCAGCAGTCAACATAGGTCCTAATGGAGAAGATACAACTTAGTTCATCTGAACATTTCTCTCCCATAATGTAGTCAAGGTCATTCTTCATCTGTATCGCATGGGGGGCCCAGTGTAAGATTCAATTTAATTTACAAAATTAGGCTGGATATTTTAAAACATTACTTAGAGCATACTCAGTGCAAGCTTTGGATTTTCTTCAAGAGTCTGCTTGCAGTAAACCAAGTAGCAGTTTAGATTTTAATTTATTTCTCTCTCCGGGTTATCAGTCACTTCGCTGGTTTCACAGTCAGACTGGGTTTCAGAATTATGTCTGCCATTACTTCAGTGTTGTCTGTGAGACTGAAGCATGTGGCGTATTCAGGATTGTAACTGAACTGTGTGTTGCTTTTTAAGGTTCTCTTTATGACTGCTTCACCAGACTTGCTGCAAAGAGGCAAAAATCTTTCCCTCTTAAGATCATAAGGATTTTTTTATTATCATGACAAATCTACCTACACACACATGAAAATTAAATTAATTAATTCTAAATTTTTCTCTGAATCACAGAAGCTGTGGAGGAGTGTCAAGGCCACTCAACAGCAGTTTTCAACATTTACAATCCCTAGCACATACCTGAGTTTTCCACCTTTGGAAAAAGCATCATAAACCTTTGTCTTTCTATGTTAATATTAATAGCTGGAGGAGAGGCAACAGAAATCTTATCTCAAAGCTAGCTACATCCAATAACTATGGTTTGTTATGTTAGCTCAGACTGGAGCCTTTTGCTGTTTTAAACTGAGATTGTTGGCCTAACTTCAGTTAGGTACTCCCATATACCTCTGATTGATGGAAATCCATTTGCTATGCAAAAAAAGGTTGTAAGAATTGCTAATTTCTCGGTCTATGTCTCTGGAATTTCAATAATTTCTGGAAGATTTCAGAGTTCCTCACTCCCTGGCACTCCTGCACAGCTCATAAACGCTGCAAGAGCAGAGACCTTCTGGCCCAGGTAGCATACAATGCTCATAAATTTTATAGCAGCAGAGAGTAGTGCAGGAGGCAGAAGTGACTCTAGTACTCCAGCTTTATAAATGCCACAAGTGTCATTAACCTGTTGGGTGTTCTTGATCCTAGCCAAAATAAGATCAAAGAGGGATACCTTCTGATACTTAAATATGAATACATTTTACTCACTTTGTGTTTTCTCAGACCTGATTTGCAAAATGTCAGCTGCATTGGAAAAAACAAAAAAAAGGTCCTGTCTTTCCGATTGTCTACACAAAGAAAACAGATTTCTTGTGAAATCAAAGTAACCCATTGTTATTGTTTTGGTTTGACCTTGGCAAAATGCCAAGCCTCTCAGAGCCGTGCAGAGTTTCAACAAAGGAGTGAGGAAAAAAAACTGTAAAACTGAAACATATATATACATATCTTTACACAAACTTACAACATATATATGTACAAATATAAAAGAAAAACCAACAATAACTTTATATGAAACTTCCCTCCCAACAACACACAGATTCTACCACCCAGAACCCCAGGAAGAGACCCCAAAAAATGTTTCCTGGGAAGAACAGCCAGCAAAGGGAGGGATAGAGCAAACTCAAACAAAACAAAATTATTTTACTTCCCTAAGACAAAAACTGCGGTGAATTTCTCAGCAAGGAGCAGCAAGGGCTATCACTCCCAGAAGAAATGACAGGGTGTCCTCTTCCCTATCACCAGGCAGGCAGAAGGAACCTGGAAGCAACTCCTCTCTAGATTTATACTTGCCCTGATGTCATATGATATGAAATATCTAGTTGGTTGCTTAAGTCAGGTGATACCTGTCCGTCTGAGTTTACAGAGAGCCCTATAGCCCAAAACTGAGGCTTGCTGAAGAACTATACTAAGGCCTTAATATGAGTTTTTTTGGGGTTTATCGAACCTATCACACCCATGGAGAAAAAAGCCATTTGTAACAAAATGTTTGTGTCCTGTATGTGAATATGGATTTGTGTTTTCACAAAGCTGCTAAGCAAAGTGGTACTTTTCTATTTTAAGAAGAGACAAAAATAAATACATTATACAATATAGTCCCACAAATTGCTAGGCTTGTGCAACGCATTTCATTCGTTGTCGCTCAGAAGTTCTTCTTGAACATCCTGGATTTTTTCAGGTTCATTGATGCCGTTATCCCAGCTGCAGATGGGGCCCATTGGGACACACCTGAGCTTGATCCAACCTACCAGAGATATTCAGGGCAGGGTAGCTGCCAGAGCACAAAGATTAGTGCAGGCTTGAGCATTTTCATAGAATCACAGAACCCATTAAGGTTGGAAAAAGACCTCTAAGATCAGCAAGTCCATCCATTAACCCAGCACCGCCATGTCCACGTGTCCATAAAGTGCCACATCTACACGGTTTTTTGAGCAAGTTTTGTTCAAATTTGAATTGAATATTTGTGTCAGACAATAAAGCTACCTTGGGTTTGCCTACAACAGGGCAGATGGACCCCTCCACGCAGCCACCAGAGTGCATTTCAGTTTGATGCAAGTTAGTATATGCTCAGCAGGCACCTGTGACTTGAGCAATCAGAGCATCAGGAAACACAGCAGGGAAATGGCTGAGGTAGAGAGTAGCTTCTTGATTTTACATACACCAATTCCTTAAGCAATAATCAACTAAAACAGATGCACATTTGACAGAATCCATTCAAATGGAGGATACACATTTTGCCGAGTTGAAAGCATTTCATTAGTACTGTTGAAAAAACAGAACACTGTGCTCTATAATTTATCAATTTAAAAGAAAGTTGTGCTCTCCGCAGCACTCTCAAGAGAATTTGTTGGTTTCAATAAGGCTGTTAAGAGAAGAAAGCAAACAGGTTTGGCGTAAACCAGTTGTTACAATTATTATGATTTTTGGTGAGATGCATCACAAGAAAATAAAAAGTGTTCCTGGAGATTGATTGGCTTTTGTTACATATGGTGCTATCACTTTCATCTTTCAGACCTCACCTTACATTCTGTTGATTTTTTGTCTCCTCTGAACCATGGTACTTCCTTACTAGTCACACCTTTTGTTCACTTACTCTCACTTCTCCGTTTCCCTGCTTTATTGTACCTGTCCATTTTCAAGCTTTTAAGTACAATTTCAGGTCTCTGTTATTGCAGCATAGCTGCTGGAACCCCTGAAAGATACTGGTATTCTGGAAATTTCAATTAGAGGTTCATAACCAATTTTTAGCCCCACACTAATCTCACACCTACATATGCTGTTGTACCGAATGAAGAGAATCTCTCCATGCATTAACATTCCCAGGACACAGAATTGCTTCAGTCTTGGGTCTGCCTATATCTAAGTTCTCTTTTTTCTATAGGAGATTTTCCCATAAGTTTTGCTCTCCTGCTGTGCATGCAACACATGGAACCAGGCAAAACCAAAAGAAGGGCTCTTGCTTCACCCCCATATATGATGTGCCCTTCTGGAGGCCTCATAGGAGCATTTTGTGTTTCCCCTTTACTCAAGCCATCCTTCCTGGAAACTGCTGCTCTTCTGTGTCCACAGCACGACAGATATCAAGTGCACCGGTGCCTTGGACCTGTACATGGAAAATGGTGTGATTCTGTCATCTGCCATGTCTGAGAACATCACCATCACCAGGGAGAGTGGCCAGAGACCCTCAGGCCACCTCTATTTCACACTCCAGCTGACTGGTGGGATCCAATGCAGGAGGAGGTAGCTGGGGGACAGTGGTTTCTTGCTCTCTCGAGCTTTTCAGGCATAACTAGTGTAACTGAGGGAAAACAAAGGTGCTTTGAAGACTGAGAGATGGGAGCTACTTAAAATATTTCTGGAGCAAATACTTTGAAAATAGGAGTACAGAGATAAACTAAGAAGGGAAGTTAATGGATAAAATCAGAACTGATTTCCAGAAGGAGCTTCACAAAGTATGTGGAGAATGACCCCTTGCACACAGCAAACCAGAACTGGGGAATGCAATGAAGAGCAAAGCCCAAAGCTTTCACTGGGTCCTTCGAAGCCACATACTGGGAATAAACAGGGGGGATGTCCCACTGTACAAGGATCAAATAATAACATATATCCTTTAAGATAACAGCATGAAGTGCTGTGAAATTATTCTTTAAAGACCTGCAGCTGCCCTAGAAGCCTCTGGCAATCTTTTCAATCAGAGGGTTTCAGAATGGTCCCCCAGGATGCCTGTCTCACTCTCTCTCCAGAGACTCTGAGGAGACCAAAGGGTAACAAACCAGCTGAGCTCTGCTGCAGGCTTAATGTCTGCTTCCAGTCTCTAGGAGCCAGCTAAAGGTCATCCCACTGGTTGTACAGATGCACAAGAGCAGACTCCTGCAGGTAAGCATCCAGATGTTAAGAGGGGCAGTGCTTTACCCTGGAGAAAATTTATCTGCTGCACAAGTAGATAAACATCACTGCAGCTCTCTGCTATGAGCAGGAATTGAGTCAAACAGCATCAGTCCCATAACAGCAATGAATCAAATCAAACAGAATCATAGAATTGTTTGGGTTGTCAAGAACATTAAAGACCATCTAGTTACAACCCTGCTGTCATGGGCAAGGACATTTTCCACTAGACCAGATTTCTCAAAGCCCCATCCAAGCTGGCATTGAACACTTCCAGGGATGGGGGATCCACAACTTCTCTGGGCAACCTGTTCCACTGCAACATCACTCTCACAGTGAAAAATTTGTTCCTAGTGAATCTTAAATAATAAATTAATATTTGAATAATACCTAAATAATAATACATAAATAATGATGTGTCACATCCTCCATGTGCTTTCACAGGCAATAGTATCAGGCCCCACTCAGGCTAGAAATGCCACAGCTGAGGGGCATCTGTCAGAAAGAGAGGGAGAAACACAGGTGTTTTTGGCAGATACTTCATGGGTGGTATATCACTTGGTCAGGTGTATCAGGGATGCATTAAAACTGTGCTTTTTGTATACAGTAAACTTACAGAAAATTAGAGTACAAGCCTATAAAAAAAAGCAATCTGTCTTTCTGGCTCCTGTGTGACTCTGGTACAAGCAACTGAAAATACGGCTTTTTGACTGCTGGCTCTAACAGGTGGAGGTGAGGTGAGGCAGAAGGTCTTCAAGAAACTTGCAGCTGTGTTCTGGCAGAGGCCATCTCTTTCTGCTACAAGATGGCTCCGTAACTTTGTTTGAGAAAAATCCATATCTGATGTACAAAAATTGCAAGCAGGATTTCTGGTTACAGGAAGTTCAGGCAGCATATGAATATGATCCCATACTGTCTCCTTCAGATCAAAGTAATGTGACCTGTTCCTCATCCCCTTGGACTCAAGATCAAATGGATCAAGCCTTCACCTGAAACCTCTAACAGGTCCCCTAATGGTTATCACCAGCAGACACAATTCAATAGAAAAAGTTCTTCATTAAACTGAAAATGCAGAGGTGAATCCTTCCAGGATTTCTCAAGCCAAAGGGAAAAGGTTCTGTATTCCTGTGTTCTCCACAGGTCAAAAAAAAGGATGTTTTGAACTTCAGCATTTGACACTGTCTCATGCACTGGCAAAAAAATCTAATTTCAGGAGGGAGAGGCCAGGGTGAGCTGCAGGTTGGTTTTGAACCATGGTACCAGGCTTTTCCTTTCCCAGACATGGTGTTGGAGCACAGCCATGGCACCGTGATCAGCATGGCTCCTTCAGTATACGGACCTACCAAGAGAGGAAAATCAGCTGCAGGCATATGATCACTGAGGCAAAGGGCTAAAAATACCAGCAGAGTCCTTGCTGTTTCTGCCTGGGTCCAGGTGGCAGAACTGGTTGGTCCCCAGCTGAGCACCAGGTCACGGCTCTTCCTGGCACAGGGGCTCTCCAGTCCCAGTCCTGACCTTCCTTCACCCGCATAAAGCAGACTCCTTGTGCTGCAAGTGCTTTTGATCCATCTCCAGCCATGGACAGAGCTCTCTGGGGTTCTTCTCAAATCCGCCCTGTTATGAGGTTGCAAACGTAGCCCTGCTCAGTTTTCCTCCCCAAAGTCCTTCAGTCTTTTTCAAGCTTCTTTGAACGAAGGACTTTGCTTTGCACAGACGGGTTTCTGGGTCAGCTCTATCAAATAATCCTGGCACATTTTATACCGATAAGATAACTTATATCAGTTTCACAAATGAAACAAGTTTTAATGCAAAGGACCTTTTTTGGCATAAGTATTGCTGAGCTTATTTTTTTAATTGTGGGAATACTTGTGTTTTGCACTACCAGTTGCTTCAGAGCAACAATCATTTGAGCCTGAGCCCAAGTGAGGTAAAGAGTCTTTCTGTGGGTTTGTTTTTTGGTTTGGTGGGGGTTTTTTGTTTGTTTTGTTTTTTGGTTTTTTTTAATTTGAAGGGGCTGCCTTTTGGATATTTCCAACAAATATCATCTACATATGAAAAAAGGAAACACAGAATATGTGTTTCTTAAAACCAGGCTTGGTTATCACAGTGTAATCAAACAATTTGATCATCATGATCTTTATCTTTTTCCACAAACACAGCTTTTAAATACACTTGCTTTCTCTGTATGTTTTTGTGAAAGGGTGGGGATTTTTTCTGTTCTGTGCCCACCCTTGAGAGTGAAGAGCACAGCACTTCCAGGCATATCCCAGAGATGCACGAGGCAGTCATGGTATCTCATAAACCTGAGAACTTGCAAATTGGTTAAAGGCTAAAAGGGTCTGTGGCACACTCAGAAGTTGCTGTCACTGAAGTCCTAAGGATAAAGCCTCTGAGGTACCTCCCAGAAGATTTCATTAATTTCTCCAGACCCTTATGTTTAGCTAACCCTTTGTTTAGCAGCTGCACACTCCATCAATATGCTTGCAGCATTCCTAGTGCGCCTACAGTGTGCCATAAAAGAGATGGGAACCTTCTCCACTCCCAGGCAGCATTTTCAGACTGCTCCAGTGATTGTGTAAAAATGGGAATTTACATACTTTCCCCATCTGACAGGAACTAGTACCTGGAGAATCATTCTACAGGCATAGCTTTTAGACAGGAAAATCTAAAAATATTTACTTTGAAAAGTAAGGGGGTAACATTCATCTGGATGCAGGCTGCCCCAGAAATTTAGGCTTGGTTTCTGAGTCACACATATTCTTCAAAATACATGTTCACTCCAAATGAAGCCCTATCTCCAGCTTAATATATTTTTTGTGGTGAACTCAACCATCCATCTCAAAAGCTGAATACTCTAATTCAGACCATTCAAGATTTACTAATGTAGCTCTCAAATTGTAATGCAGATAACAGTGCCTCTCTGTGAAAGCATTCAATTTAGAGATAAAATAGAAAAGGACTCTATTCTGCATTTCAGTATTGATATAATTTAAATGCCACAACAGTGCAATTCATTCTTGCATGCTTTTGGCTAACTGCCATCACAAAAATGGTGTGTGGGGAAAGGGAGAAAGAGAAAAGACATTATAGAAGAAGTATAGTGGAAAAACAGAGATTTTTATGGTAGGAACTGTACCTGTACTATTATTTTTGTTGCACAGCTCCAATAAAAGTGACCATAAATTGTCCATGGGCAGGCTTGACCCATAAGATACTTCATCTTTCAAAGTCTGCCACCTCTTTTTCTAGTATCAGTTCTAGTAATTATTGCATTTGCAAAGAAAGAAACAGAGAACTAAGAATTGAAGAGCAAGGCTCTCAGAGATTTTCTAGTTTTAAACATTCAAGCAGAGTTACTGTCAGTAGGTAGTTTGAATGCACTGAAGAGGCTTTCACCTATGTGTGATGCAGGGCTGGGAGTATGGGTGGACCAGCTTTTTGAATTGGAGGACCTGGGTACTTTGCACTCAGATTTCCCTGGCTGTGTTGTTCTAGAATTGTTTGTTTACATTAGAATTAGTGAAAATAAATTATTTTTAACTAACTCTAAATATTGTGAATCATGCAATAAAAATAAACGTGTACTCGAACTTTAGCAAACCTGGGACTGTCTCATAAATATTAAAGAGTGGTAAACTTCATGCAACGTCCCTTAAGCAAGCCTGCCCATTTCCATAGGGCAACCATGTCTCAAGTCTATTTAAATTAAAATAGGTGAACATATTTCTTTTAAAATAAAAGATGGATTAAAAGTTTCTGTAAGAGCTCATTCCCAATACAATTCACCCTTTCTCAAGCCAATACTGTGGTCCAAAACAAATGTTCAGGTCATCCACAAGGTGCTTCCATCAAAACAATGAAACAGCTATCAGTCTTCACCATCTGTTTTCTTACAGTAATTCTTCTTTTCACTTGAATTCCTGTGTAACAAGTGTTTTGGATTGTCCAGAGGCAAGCTGGTTTCTGCAGTCTGCAAATGTTGTGTCATTCACACAGAGGAAAGCCCAAGTGTGATCATTTGAAGTTAGCATATTTTAAGAACACAGAATTAAATTGCAAATTATTCTGGCTGTGTTACAGTGAGGATTGCAGCAGTCAAGAGTGCTGTTTATTTTTTATTAGCAACATGAACTGTAGAGGGAAAAAATAGTAGAACACAGCTAGGAAGTTGGACTGTTCGATTGTGTCCTCAATAGACTCTGACTGTCCAGCAGTAGGATTACTATTGACACAGTGTTGATTTCTATTTGGAAACACAAGAAGCATCATATGAAATAAGTGTATTCTTTATTTCGTTATAACCCAGTCCATCAGGTACCCCTGAGCGTGTGTGCCTACAGTGAGGTGGAGCACAGCAGAGAGTCAGTGTGGAGATGGTGGTGGGGCAGTGCTTGGGGGTCTTCACTGCTTGCACCCAAATTCAGTGTGGCTGTGTGAAGCCAGCATTAGCACTCTTTCATTTAGGCAAAGCACTGCACTGGTGTGGCTGAACTGCACCTCCAT
Source organism: Acropternis orthonyx (assembly GCA_035583155.1). NCBI lineage: Eukaryota > Metazoa > Chordata > Aves > Passeriformes > Rhinocryptidae > Acropternis > Acropternis orthonyx. Next base: position 12,344,950 of record JAWWEU010000040.1, read on the forward strand.
GAAAGCCAGTGAAGTCCAAGGAGTGCTGCCCTGCATGGCAGAAGCATATCTCTGCTCGTTCAGTGTTTCCATCATTCACCCCTTTGTGGTGTGTATTCCTGGCAGCCCCTGAAACTGTAAAAATCTTACAGTGGTCAAGGTAATGGTAAAGACTAGCTTAGAAAGATGGATAGAAGTTTATACCTCTGTTTCATTTTGTCTCGTGTGACTGTGCCCTATAGTTGTTTGATGGTCTTTTTCACTCTGCAAGGCTGTTTTATACTTGATATCTTGAAATAAGGATATCTATGGGTTATTTAGCCTTGATGTTTTCTAATTAAAAATATTTCCTCAGATGTAGATGTGTGGCATTCTAACTTGAAATGTTACTTCGTTTTGATTTGTGGCAGGGCAGAGAACAATATTCTTTGGTATATCAGTTTTTGTTCACTTACTCTCTAAACAGTCACAGGCTTTTCAGTTTGTCTCTGAGGCAAGAATTATTTTCCGCCTTTATTTTGTTATATCCATTAATATTTTCACTATCCCTTTCTGAGCTCTTCCTACTTAAACTCTATTCTTCTGCGATATGAAGCTCAGAACAGACATACTGTTGACGGCAAGGGTGAGCATTTTGTTTACTTTGGGACCTTATGAAGTAAGAATTTTTTTGTCCTGTTCCTTTTGCATCCCAATATTTTGACTGTTTCTGTAAGCAGAAGTTCATGCTGAGCATGGATTCAGGGCTTTTTCTTTTGTGGCTGCATTGCATTTCCAAACTAGGAGTCATTCGGACCATTTCCCTCACATTTGTCTGTGTCCCAGCTGTCATATTGTTTTGGCAGGACTCTCATGAGGAGTTCCTCTTGGTTTTTCTAGTTTTGATTAATGTAAAGATTTTTTTTTTCCCTATGTAAAGATTTTTTTTTTCTATTCTCAGTTTCTCTCAGGTCATATATAATTATAATTAGCACCACTAGTTTCAATCAAGGACTTCAACATGCTCAAGTGTAACCTTCCATCATATAAAGAAGTGACCCTTTATTGATGCATCTGTTGCTATGGTGTTTGTAGGCCACGTCTCTGCTTATCTTTCACACCATGATTTACTTATCTTCTCAAATAGAACTCTGCCAGTGACTTTTTCAAAGTGCTGCTGAACCATGTCATCTGCTTGTTTCCATTCGCTATCTTGTAGGGTGGTGAAAAATGAAACAATCCCTCAGAGTCCCTCTCTCTGAGCAGCAGTTTAAGGAGTGAAAGAATCACAGTTATGACCTATCCATTTGCCTTTTGTTTCTCTTACTCTGGAAAAGGAAAGCTGAAAAATCTTCCGTGCTACAACATTTGACTTATGCCTTTCTTGTTGACTGATTCTCCCTATTACACCCTTGTCTTTCTCTATCTTAAATTACATCAACATTAGATACCATTGAAGCCAGACATCCTTTGAAACTACATGCTGATAGGCAGAGGCAGATATCAGCAGTGCAGAAGGATCAGCTTAAGGAAAGGAAGATATAGCTACTTATAAATGCAGTTTCTTTTTTTTTTTTCTCCTTGATTCTTCCTTGTGCTTCTAAAAGGAAAGTAACAGCGCTCTTTGATCTTAGAAGACTGAAACACATTGATGAGTGGAACAAAACTGTTTCCTTGCTTATTATAAGAGACAAAATGTTTCATTCTTTCCCATAATTTTAGTGTTAGATTGCTCTGAAAATTGCAGAACAAAGCAGCTGATACTAAAAAGAAAGAGCTCATCTCAGCTTGTTACAAGATTCAAAAAGGAACTGGAGGAATGCATTGCATGAAAAATCCATTTTAGCCATTAAACACTGCCTCTGGCTCAAGCAGTTCCTGACCCTTAACATACTGGAGAGTGGTGAAATATCCCTATGTATTCCTTTCTTTCTGTGATATCTGCTCTTGGCAACTGTTTAAGGAAAGGTACTGGGCAGAATAGAGACCTCTGTGAGGTGTCTCTCTCTGGGGACATGTGGGAAGGACAGTTTTTGAATGGTGGTGCTGGTCTGGATATGCATGGACAGCCAGGTTAATCCTGGAGAAAGAAGGGTAAGCCAACACACCTCACTGTAAGGTAGTCAGGACCTCTCTCTTCCCTTACACAGAGCATGGGAATTGGATAATTTCCTCCTGAGCAAAAGCAAAAGCTTCCCTAAGAAGTAGGGTACTTCAGTACAGAGGACATTGTTGCTTTGTGACATTCTTTAATGAAGATTATAGAGACTGTATTCAGCATCTTTGAAATATGACGTCTTTGATCAGCTGGGTCTGCAAAGATGGGCTGAGGTAAAAGACAGGGAGAAAATGCATGGTTCATTTTAATTAAAATGATTGATTACTACAGTGTATGATAGTCCAAAACTGCTTAATGTTCTTCATGAATTACTTCAATCTATTTGTGGGTTTCTTTTAAGTCTCTCGTGGGTATATATTATCAATACCTTCCTTTGCTAAAGCAAATTTTATTCCCTCCCTTTTTTGGGGTGGTTTTTCCAGATAGCCACATTCAGAATTACAGATGTTAGAAATCTGAGGTTGCTTATTTATAGGCAGGAGATTTAAGTAATTATTATCTAAAACATATGACCTTCTAACAACCTTCCCCACAAAGGCAAGATGCAGAATGAGACAATAGTAATTACAGAAGTCACAAATGTTAAATTACAGCTTCTGAGTAATAGTTTAACCACTGATTAGTTAGTACTAGTCAGTGTTTTGCCCTCTAAGAGGACAAGGTATAAATCCCAGTTGATGGCTGACCTTACTATCCTCCTGCATGAGGGATTGGGGTCCCTTCCCAAAGCCTGGTCCTGCCAGAGCATCGCCTGCCTCCGGTGGTGCTGTTATGAGGTGATAGTCCCCCCAGAACTCAGCAGCCAGTCTCAGTGGGGGGATGCTGAGGGACTGAGGGCTTTTGCAGGGTTTGCTGCTCTCAGCTGAATCAAGAGTTGGCATGTCCACACTTAGAGTTTGGCAGAGGTGATGGTAAATTGGTCACCTTATTGATATTGTTTCTGCCTGGCTGGGAAAGCATGAAAACAGCAGGTCTTCACTACAGTCTCTGATCCCATCAGGCATCCCAAGCATGGTGGCAGCACTGTGCTGTCAGACAGAAGGTCCCTATCTCTCTGGGATTTCTCTTTTTAATGGAATTTGCTGGAAGAAAATATCTCTTAAATTTCAAATTTAGTAACTCTGGACCACAATCTTTAAATCACGTAGGTGCTTAACACCTGGTTAAATACTGCTGGACTACTCAGCAATAGTTAAATTAGGTGATTGATGCCAGAGCCACTCTCCCTATGCTGCAATCATCATCAGTCATTATTGGTCCCTTTAAAAGATCCCAGGAGATCTCTCACCAAAGGGACTGCCTTGAGACAGTCGTTCCAGGGAGGACAGAGGATCCTATAATTTTTCATTTATCAATCATCCTTCCTTCCTCAAGCCAAGGCATCTCCTCCTATGGGGTGCAAAACTCATCTGCTTTCTGTAAGTCTTGTCTCTTGTTTCTCTTTAAATATGGCTCTGTGCTGGCAGGAGCCTTTCACAATACAGAAGTGTTATGTCTGCATAACTCTGGGACACTGTGGAACCTTGGCTACAGAAAGAAATACTCATTCTTCCCAGTGGATCATGTTTTTTTGCTTTCCAATGCCAGCTGGTCAAGCAGCAGGAGTTTATAGAGGTACTGCTACTTCTGCTGCCCATCACTTTGGGTGTGCCATTTTACCAGGAGTGCTGCTTGCACCTCTGAGGCCCCTTACATTAGAACAACATGGACCCACTAGAGTGAGTCCAGAGAAGGGATACAAAGGTGATGGCGGGCTGGGACACCTCTTCTATTACAACAGACTGAGAGAGCTGGGGTTGTTCAACCCAGAGAAGAAAAGGCTCCATGGAGACCTTACAGCAGCCTTCCAGTACCTAAAGGGCCTTCAAGAAAGGCTGAGACAGACTTTTAATTGAGACAGACTTTTAATCAGGGCCTTAGAACTAAGGGTTTTAAACTAAAAGACAGTTGATTCAGACTAGATACAAGAAAATTTTTACAATGAAGGTGGTGAACCCGTGAACTAGAACAGGTTGCCTGGAGAAAAGGAGGCTCAGGGGTGACCTTATTGGTCTCTGGAACTACTTGAAAGGAGGTTGTAGCCAGATGGGGGTCAGTCTGTTCTTGGGTAACAAGCAACAGGATGAGAGAAAATGGCCTCAAGTTTTACTAGGAAAGGTTTAGATTGGATATTAGGAGAAATTTCTTCACTAAAAGGGTTGTCAAGCACTGGAACAGGATGTCCATGGAAGTGGTGGAGTCACCATCCTTGGAGGTATTTCAAAGGTGTGTAGATGTGGCACCTGGGGACATGGTTTAGTTGTGGACTTGGCAGTATTAGTTTAATGACCTTCAAGGTCTTCTCCAACCTAAATGACTGTAATATTCTGTGACCTAGTAGAAGATGTCCCTGCTCACTGCAGAGGATCTGCAAAGGTCCTTCCAACACAAGCCATTCCATGACTGCATGATGCTATTATTGCCTCATGCCTCCAACACAGAGTCTGCAAGTGGGTATTTGATGTCTTTCTGGCTGGAAGGGAAAGAACTCAATCAGCTCCATCCATCCAGAAGGCTTCAGCATTAGATGTTTCTTTTCTTTGCTTTAACTTCAACCCATGAAGGTAGCACCCCTACAAGAGTGATGCCCATGGCACAATAAGTGCTCTTGTCCAAGGCTGGCACATCCCCACTGCAGTCATCCATAATGTGAGGCAGTTGAGGAATTTTATATGGTGAGGAAGTAGGTTGCTTTTTTTTTTCTTTTCCTAAGTTCTCCATGCTCATCAAGTTTGAAAGCCTAGGGCAAGATTAATTAAAATCAATGGAGCAAAGCAAATTAAGCACTTTAAAGTGCTCTTTGGGGGCTATCAAAACTAGAATAATTCAAAATAAATAGTCAAATGTCTGGGCTTGTTATGAGACTATTTTATCATTCAACCCATTCATCCACTCTATCTCTCCCTTATTTCTTTATCAGTTTTTCACATAGCTCAGCAGATGCTCTTTCCTCAGCATTTCACACCGAGATGTCTCAGTGCAATCTCAGGACTCTGCTCCCACACACCTATAATAAAAATCTCACTGCAAACACACAGTCTAATCCAGCAACTCTTACTCACACTAGTAAGCCTTGCAGAGATAAAAATAGCATGGTTCAAATTAATTTTGTGAGAAAAAAGTACGTACACTATTCTAAGTAGCAATCATGGGATGAAAATCTGTATTTTGTTTTGACTGGAAGAAGCAAAATTTTGTATTGTGTATCAGGAAAAATCCTGTCACCTGCAGATATCTCCTAATGCCTCAAGCTGTCTCCCCAGCTGTCTTCCAGATTAAAGCCCAAACTACACTCAGCACCCTCCATACAGGAGATGTAAGGGTAGATATTCACTCTATGAAATCTCAGCTCTGATTTTGGGTTTTAATTTCATCTGTGCCACATGAACGGTCCTCTGTGACCCTGTCTGGTAGGAAAATCTGCTAATTAATGTATGTCTGCTTCTGCTTGAGGTCTTAGTGACTCTTTTAAAGGGATTCCAGAGAGTCCATCATTTATGGGTGGATTTATTCATTACTTCCTAGTATAATACCAGATGTTATGAGGACACTATGAAGGTAATAATTGAAATCTCTCAAATAGTCATTGTCTGCTTAGACTGTATTCAACCTGATTGCAGAATGTGAGCAGTGGCATTCATAATTCCAATGGCTGTTTAGCAAAGCTGATATTGAACTTATCACTTGAAGGTACAGGAATCTGAAAATAAATCCTCCAGATTACAGTGTACCTTTGGCTACCTCTGGTAGGAATTAGGCTCTGAGTCTCCAGGGTCCTGGCTGCTTGTGCCCATAAACCATGTGCTGCACTGGGCTGTGCATAATTTGAGTCACCAGGCTGCTCTCGGTGCTAAAGCAGTGGTATTGCACTATGAGTAGGAAACAAGTTATCTGTAGCCCAAAGTCTGCTCTTGTTAATTGTGTGGTAGCAGAAACCAGGTGAACACACATTTCAAGCTACCACATAGAGTATTAGATCTTTTTCGTTACCTCTTAAATAATTTTCAGAGTTCTCTCCATTTAGCTGAGTGATTAGAGTGATGCCGAAGGGCACCAGCTTCCAGAAGGCTCCTTTGCTTGAGACCATGAGAGATATTGCTTGCCCACAACAGAGCTACTAGTCCTCTGACTCCTGTAATCATCTTGTAGCTTCTGAATAGCTTTTATTTGGGGGAAAAAAATTTGTTTGGTTGGGTTTTTTTAATCTGCTAAAGTTAAATGAATGGCAGTTTGCTGAAGTCAATGTGGAACATCATAAAAACTATGTGATATGAGCCATGACCCAGAGAGAATTCACTATGGGACAGTGCAGCATTGACCCAGGACTGCATTATGAGAATACTATAGTTTTGAACCTTACTGAGTTTCTTTTTTTCACATGAAGACATCTAAAAATGTGAGGTGTAATTTTGTACATTAATCTTGAACAGAAAATAAAGTGAAGACAAATGTGTGGCCTGGGTGAATGAATACATACACTAAATTCTCCTAGAGACACACCAGTCTAAAAGTTTCAGCTCAATAATCTACAATTAACAGTCTCTGGATGAATACACTTCATCACAAAGTCTGACGGAAGGCTAGAAAGGTATCACAAGTGCTTTCAGGGAGTTAACATCTCTGACTGGTTGTTGGATTTTGTCAGTATAGTTGACAGACAAGAGAAATGAGGGGAAAATGTACCCAATTCAGATTAAAAACCTTTTCAATGGCAAATTGCACAGCTGCTACTTTACTTTTAGGACACTTCAATATAAATATGAACAACTTGGTAAAAAAAGTGGAAACTTTCAAGGTTTTAGTTGTTGAAAATCTGGAGAATACTGACTCTAAGCCTTCAGAGACCTTTTCCTCCAGTTACCTCTACAAATTATTCCAGGAGGTATTGCAAGCGAAGAATACCCTTGTTATCTATCTGCATGGGTGAGTTTTTTACCTCTTCTCACTGCATTTAGAATATTGAAAGCTAAAAATAAGCAATTTAGATGTATTTTTGCATTAGGGACTAACAAATCTTTCTTATGTCTAAAGAGCCTTTTCAAGATTTGGATCTTGTATTTGTGTGTTACCCTTACAAAAACTCAGCTGAATAGGAAAGAGCATACTAAGAATCTGCCTTCCTGAGGAAAGTTTTGATTTATTACAGTTAAAAAAAATGAGTCAAGCAGTACAGAAAATTCCTTTTTGATCAATTAATACTTTCAAATAACTAATCCATTTTAGGCTGACTTGCACTCAGTTTACATGAGGAAATGTTCAAGACTCCCATCCTATAATTCATTGATTGCTTTTCAAGGCCAGGGTCTCTGCCATTCCCCTCTAATTCCTTCTCCCCTCTCTGGTTCCACATTTGAAAAAAGATTGCAGGTAAAAAATTTAAAAAAAAAAAATCTAATCTCCTTTTGTCCTATGGCCTGTTCAAACGTTTCTTTAATCCATGTACTTCTTTCTGTACTTTAATGTTAACATTAATATTTGGCATCTTTGGAAAATATTAGTTCTGAAAATGTCATTGTTCATGTGGGTTTTTGGGGAAAATCTGTTTTATCTTCTACTGTCCTCTGAATTGATACAAATATTACAATCATGTACTGACAGGTAGACACACAGCTGCTGCTCTCTCACCTAATAAAGAGGAATATAAACCAGAAAGACTTCACTATATATATTTTGTTCTTTAGAAAGGTTACTAAATTATAGACTGGTGCCTTCCTCAGACCAACAAACTGACCAGCCAGTTTTCTGCAAGAAAATGCCCCAAAACAGCAGGTGTAATACAAAGGCTGTGGAACCCCTTGGTATTGTCCTGTAAATATTGTGTATTTCAGTGTTAATTAAGTGGCTGATATTTTGGAAACCTAAGGCCTAGAGCCATCTCACCAGGCTTTGCTTTGAGGAAGTTAATCTAGTATAAGTTGACCTTCTAGGCTTGCTCAAAAGTTACTGGAGACAGTGAAGGTCTGTCCCTCCAAGGCATGAGTTTGCAGCACTGGAATCAGTGACTGAGAAGCGTGGGATGAGTCACTCACTGGATTTGCTTCTTTCTTCTCACAGAATTGCAGACAACAGGCTTAGATGAGAAGCTCTGCTCCTGGAGCTTCATGTGAGGCAGGGAAGATGCTGCTGAGCAGGGTAATCCTTGCTGGAGTTCTCCATAGTGCCAGGAACTGCACAAGGAGCTCTGGTTTCTGCCAGACAGCATCAGTTATTAGCAAAAGGCCACTGCTGAGCCCCAGCAGGACACAAGGTTGTGGTGTCCAGGCTCAGCTCCCTGACTGACAAGTGTGAAACGGGTGATAGGCAACCTGTGGTTGCAGGAGAGCAGACGTGGACCCCGGGGTCAGCTCTCAGAGAGGTAGAAACTGCTGGGAGGGGTCTGTCTCCCCATCCTGACATCAGCAGATTGCTTTGTTCACCAAGAGAAGGGTGAAACAATATGCACACAACATTCCCTATTTTTCCTAATCTTGCTTGTTGTCAAGTTGCTGCCAGCATTGTTGCCTGTGTGCATGTCTGCCACAGGAGAGCATCACTAGCTGTGGACAGTGCTCTTGAAACTGCTGTCAGAGCAAGACTCCATCCTTCCCTGCATTGCTGGCTGTAGAAGTGGCTGCCAAGAACACCTTAAATATATTCCCATGATTCAGTTGCAGCTGAGGGTTGCATAGAGCAAGGAAAATGGCTCATGGTGGTAATCCTACCCACAGCCCAGCCCCGTGTCTGTTAGCAGGGACTCTGCTGAGAGACTCATCCCTGCATGCCTGTCAGGCAAGAATATCATCCATCACGGTCTGTGACAAAGGCTTTTTCACCTATAGCAAATCTCATTGATTTAGAAACTCTGTATAGCCCTCGCCAAAATACTTGCCTTTGAATACTTCTCCATAGACACATAATACTTCCCCACCACAAAAATCAAAATAAATTACAAGGAACTGCTGTTGTTCAAAAACCACTATCCTGTAATAATCATATTAATTCTCCTCTCATCCATGCTTTAATGAAAAAATGTCCATGCCACTGTTCAGTTTCCCTGGTTACAGTGACTTTCTGTGATTCAGGTGTGAATTTCTGATGTTAAAGAGGGTGTGTTATTGCTTTTTTACTGTGGTAAAGGTTAGAGGAGATCAGTGAGTTTTTGTGTGAGTAAAAAAAAAAACATTCTTATTAGTTACATAAAAATGTTAGCATTTCACTATAGGGATGTCTGTAATTTTTAAAAAATTAGAGGCTGTCATGGTTTAGCCCTCAGCCAGAAACTGATGCACAACCACTTGCTCACTTTCCCCCAGTGGGATGAGGGAGAGAATTAGAAGAATAAAAGTGAGAAAACTTGTGGGTTGGGATAAAGACAGTTAGGGCAAAAGTCTTATTATGCATGAAAACAAAACAAAACAAGGAATTCATTCACCACTTCCCATAGACAGGCAGGTGTAACTCAATCCTGGTCAAAACCAGCACAGAGGAGTACTTTGGAACAGAAAAGTGAAACTGGGAAAAATTATTATGCTTGGGTAGTGAAGATACAGGTTTTACATAATATTTGATGAATATTTGATTTACTACTTTGCAATCTTAAGCAGAGTAATTGGATATTCTGAATACACAGGAGAATTTTACTTTTGGTGGTCGTAAGTTATATTCCGTAATGCTGCTTCAGCTGCAGCAACAGATGAATGCTGTCAGCTTTCTTACCTGTAGTAGTGCGGGTTGGAATGGTTAGGGAACAGTTTCAGAATCCCCTTTGCCAGCCATGTAAAAGTAATGGAGGCAACTTGCAGGATTAAGCACTTTCTCGCCTTTATACTTCCACCCACTGCCTCTTCCGGTGCTAGTGTGGATGCAATGATTTCTCTTGCCCAGAGGCTGCATTTAAACCATCCCATTTTAGAAGGTTACAGCTGAAAATACTACAAATCTCATTTTTTCTCCCCTTTCACAATGTATGCTTAACATAAGTTGCCTTTAATTCCACTTGGAGCATGAAATTGGTTACATGGAGAGTTCTGCAATGCCTACTCCAGCACTGGAGGAGAATGTTTGGAAGTAAGCATCCTTAAATGCTGACACGGTGTGGTTCTTTCCATTGTACTTCCATGATAGCAGTGCTTTGGCTGGCAAGTGTTTTTGTACTTAGAGATTGTGAATTTGCTTATTTTACAGATATTCCTGCTGTGTACAAGAGAAAAGGCAAAAGGCAGTTTGTTGTGAGTTTTATCAAATTGTGTTACAGAGTCCCACAATAGAGAGAAATTAGTCTCTTCAGTTTTACCAACTACTATATGCTCTTCTGATACAAACATTACCAACATGTTCTGTCCTGGCATCTGTCTGTTATAGAAGACAGAAACTGCCATTTTAGATCAAAAAGTAGTTTTCTTGTGTCTGGTATCCTGTCTTGGACAGAAAAAGTATAAATGAAGATTAATAGGCCTTCCAAGAATGGAGTGTTTTGGGATTTCTTCCTTACCTAAAAGAGTGCAAGGTGATCTCTCTGGATTAGGAAGCATTTCATGGATTCAAAAATCTAGGCCTTGCATGGGGTTATTGACTAATGATGGTTTATTTTTAGGCTTAAGTAAAAATGTCCTGTCCAGACATAGTAAGGAACGTTTTCTATGTGATGGATCAGGAGTAGGTAATCTTTAACTAACAGATAACTCTTCTTCCCTAAACAAAGTGTTTTTATCTGAGAAGGTGCCACAGTTAAACCTCAACTGCCCATCCTCTCAGTCCAAGCAAAGCCTCTGTTCTGAAGGCAGTCAGAGGGCATGGAGAGGTTGTACAAGCACATCTTACGGACACCTAAGGGAGCTCCACACAAAAGCTCGCGGGTGCAACACAACATGATGCTGCAGAGAGGTAGTGGCTGGCTCTGTGAGTTACAGCCACATGAGTACAGTGTTATGTCCTGGCTCATCATCTCTGCCTCTCAGCTGAGCAAATTTCCCCCGGCACAGGTGCACACTGACAACCTGTGTTGCTCCCCATCTCAGAACTTGCTACTTCAGCATTACCTGGGGAAACCCTGCACTTTTTTGTTCTGTGCATTCCCAACCTACTTTTGCATACCTTGGGAGAAGTGTGGGTGTGCTTCCTGGCAAGTAAGCTACAAAGCAACTGTGAAACCTCCTTGATTAGGCCAGTATCAAAAGTGCATCTCAGATTAAGAGGCGCTATTTTTCTCCCCAGTGCCATTTGCACAGTGGAATTGGGTAACCCACATATGCCCAGCTATGCAGGGCGGAATTTCCCTCAGACGTTGCCCAGTTTCTGTGAGGTCTCTGTGACTGCATGTGTTTGTGTCAAGTGCAATGGTATTAAGAGAAAGCTTCACCTGGAGGACTGGAGGGAATGGGAAGAACAGGGAGATGGTAGTGTAGACCAAACTCTCTCTGGGAGCAATCTCTCAGTAACTGATAGTCTTCAAGAGGCATCAGGACCTGTTTGGCATACACCTGTTTGGCAGGATGAGAGCCTTGAAGGTTTTTAAAAACTCAAAAGTAATAGTGAACTTGAAAGTAATACAAGTAAAAGTTTCATCAATTAAAATATTACTTCTTTCTTAACACTTAACAGCTTTTTCTGTGTTAAAGACATTTACTAATTATTTAAAATTTAGTCTCATGAGTCAGTTTGGATCAGATTCCTTTTTCCTCATTGTAGCTGCCTAAGTGGCTCTCTCTAGTAAATACTGGAGGGAGAGAAAAAGGTATTTGCAGGGAGATTTATTCAGAGAATTTTTGTTTTGGGTTCCCCAACAAGTGCCTGGCTAATCTGTCACATTCAGTTTATCAACATCATCTGACTCTGTGAGACACACATGAAGCTCTGTTAGATATGTCACATAAAAAAAAGAGTTAAAGAGAGCTTTCAGTTTAGTTTTGTGTGGTATTTAACAAAAATACCCCATGGACTCCTCTGTATAACAAGATTTTTAGCTTGGTTTCCCCTTGTAATGAGGCATATGCAATCCTGCTGTCTTCCTATCTGTCATATCCTTCTCAGAAATGTTACTATCAATGGGCATATTTCAGTCAGCTATAAAGCAAGAGAAGGGACCCAAATGCCATGTCTTCCGGAGACATCTGACACTGACTGGTTTGACAAAACTGTCCCAAATAAGTATAATCACTGGCTGAGAAACAGCAGTGAGAGCTGGTGGTTGTCAGTTTGACCTCGTGGTTGGCTGGTGACAAACTGTGTACTGACAAGTCAATAAACATGTGGTTCTTAGCATAGAGTTGAAGCATCTGCTGCTTTTTATTTGGCCAACAGGCAGAGGATAAAGGAGTAAGGAGATCTCTTTCTGCTCAGGGAATTTGAAGAGAAGGAACAAGAGACTTGGAGATGCTGAGGTGTTTTATCTGAGAGTTAGTGATATAGGAGACAAAGCTGTAAAAATACTGCATTGCTCTGCTGCTCCCAAAAAAACCTTTTAGCCTGTATCTTGAGTGTCACTGGATTAAGTACTAACCAACATTTTCACTTCACAGCACTAACCTTAGAACTAACACACTAAATAATGATAAGCCCCCACAGCTGTTTGTAGAGTATTCTCAGATTATCCTCTTTTGTATCTGTCTTCACACTGTTCATGTTGAAATCTCTGAATTCAGCATCTTTCCAGGACATGATTACTTAAAGCACTGCCCATATACCAATTTCTCAATAGAACCCAAGTGCTAATATTTTGCAAGTTTGAAGTGACTGAATATCCACACAATTTACAGAGTCTATTTTAATTATCTTGAACAGTTATCATTTCAAGTCTGTAACTGTGGAAATGAAAATAATAAGACAGGATAGAAAAATAAAGGACAGAAATGATACAGAGATGATACACAGAAATGATAATACATGGGTTAAATACAGACCAAAAGAGCAGAATGGTAGAAAGTGCCAAATGGTGACTCAGCTTACAGAAAGATTAATAGTAAGGGCCATTATTTTGCTGTTCAGTTTGAAATGGGATTCCCTATTGACTTAAAAATTGAGCTATGATATTGCCAGGATATTCCCATTACTGTTTTATTTCTCTTCTGCTGTTCTTGAGGAGCACTCTCTTGTTAGCGTAGTACTTTTTACTGTTTTTCTTTTCTTTCCTCCCATATACCTCCTTCTGCCTACACTTTCTGACTTTTCTTTGCCATTGTTCTCTCAATCTCTCTAACAGAGCTTCCTCCATCAAGAGAGCCTCTCATTTCTCCTCCTCCTCACTCTACCCAGTCCTGTCTCTTTTCCAGCAGCCCTCTCATCTTTTGCACTCTCAAGGGACAAAGGGATTGTCAACAGTTCAGCTTTTTCCTTCTTTGCTCAGTGTTCTCCTGAGCCTTCATTTCTGTCATCTTGCCTATGTAAAGTGAGAGAAACACATGTAAACAGATGTGACAATATCTTCTATCCCATCATCTTCTTGTTGCCACTCTTATCTTCATCACCTTTCCCTTCTGCCATCTCCCTGCCTTGTCATGGGTAGGAATTCACATGCAGTCCTGTGCAGCAAATGCTTTGAATCAGCAGAAGTGGCTTTCCTTTTCAATGTTCTATGATAAATAATGTAAGTGAAAGTCTATTCTATACTTCTAACTACTACATATTTCACAAGCTCTGAATTCAATGAATCGACACCAGGGAAACCCCACTTTTTTTTTATTCCCCACACAATGTGTTTAGACTTCGCTGTTTAATCAAGGGACATTTTGTTCATTTGAACTGACTGATGTACAATTCTCAATTGTCAATTCCCACAGCCTAATCAGCAGCTTAATAACACAGAGTAAACAGTCATCATGCTCGATACTAGCAACACACTGCACATCGAGGCAGCAATCTTGAATCTAAGGACAGAACTCAATCTGGAACCACCCTTGTTGGGCCAGAGGAGGAACCAGGAGGAAAACTAGCCATGTGGTGCAGTAGATGTATAAATTTGGGGTTGGGGTTTTGGAATTTTTTTAGTCAAAGAGAAAATTTGGCACTGGTTTGTATTTTCTGTACAAAAATAACCCAGTACCTGGAGGTAGTTAAACAAGTGCTAGAGAAAGTGGCTGTAGCTCAGTTAGGCTTTGTAAGTTGTGGAACATTTGGGCAAAAGTCTGTTTGGAAGGTGCTAATGCAAATAAATTTAAGAGTGGTTTCCAAACCTGAGTCCATCAGTTATTCCCATTAAGGGTGATAAGTCAGAAATATATTCTATCACCCTGAAAACACTTTATGTAGCTGTTGCTTTCCCTTACAGCATTAACTGAAACATCTATATGAAAATATTTCAATTTCTTTGTAAGGAGTACACAACTCTTGAATTTGTTCAGACTTCTCATAATCTGACATTATAACACTAAATGTCCTGAAGAATAAGTTTACCAGATGGATATATTGGTGACACTGTGATGTTCTTTCATGTGAAATGCTGTAAGGGCATTTATGCTGTAATGACATCAGTGCCAGTAATATTCTACTAAAGAATATTTTTTAGTTAAGGAATGCTAAATCCACAAATCTATAGGTTAAATTTACCATTTCAGTAAGCACATCACACATACACCACAGACAGAGCAGTGTTTGTGTAGCTGTGTAGGTGCTATAGGCGAAACACTGCCTGTGGTAACCTGCCTGTAGTAGCTCAAAATCTATGTTATGGTTGGTGAATTAGAGATGTTGCTTGAATTCCATCTTTATTTTTCTAGTTTTGAATTACAGACAAAATCCTAATGTTGTGGCTAATAACTATCGTCAAACTAGCATTTGATAAATTGGATGACAGAATTTGTTGCCAAGATAAATAAATTCTTCCAACTGGAAAACAGAACGTCACTCATGATCTAGAAGAATTGTATACAGAAAATGTATCTTTTAATGGGAAAGCAGCACTGATGTAATGAGTATATAATTACTTTTTTTTTTAGAAAATTATTTCCCAAACTACTGTCAGCAGGGAGACATCTGGTTTGACATCTCTATGATTTTTATTGTTTAGGTCCCGCTCCTGAGAGTTACCTATGCATTGCTCACAGACAAAATCACTTTCTATTCATATTTTCCCATTCAAAGAAAACAGATATTTATCAGAAGAAAATTATAATTTTTGAGAATGTAAACTGAAAAAGTGTTAAGAAATTTGGTTTTGGTCTCCCCATCTGTAGTGTCTTTTGCGGTTTCAGTGCATTGTACTTTATTGTTTAAATCTGCTTTAGGATTTGTGATGTGATGTGTCCAAGATATCATAAATGGTTTGGTAATAATTAAAGAGAAAACACAATTATATGAATGGCTCTAGGGCAGCGGAGGAAGATCAAAGGAAGGAAAATCCAAAGTTCACAAAATTTTTCTGCTCCAATTTTGATGATACTTCTAAATTTGGAATTATCAGACAGAGTGGATTTGCATTTTTAATGTTTGGACACAACTTATCCAGAAGCAAATAGTCATTTGGTGGCCATATTGAGCATTTTAATAAGGCTGGACGATAATAGAAAAAATCTCGTGCTTATATATCCTGCTTAACCCCATCAGGGGCAAAAAAATTACCAAAATAAGATGGGGCCTGCCGTAATATTTTTCTTTTCAGACATGGTACACCAAAATGGTGATTCTGTATGAGAAATATTGGCTTAACCAAAACAAGTACCAAACTGGTTTAACTGCTACTGCTTCCCTTGGCACAACATATAAACATATATAATGCATGAGTGTAAGCACTGAGTTTTATTACATGGCAGATGATCGTGCATTTTGTGATCTGCATGTTGCCTGAATACCTCTGAAGTGTCTACCTGTAAGTAAAGAAGACTTTGACCAGAAAAACTATTTTTGAGCAAAAGTATCTGAGATATCCCTTGACTGAAGAAGCTGAACTGCCATCTTCTATGTCTAAAGCTATCTGTCATCTAATTCCTTCAAGCTACACCATTTTTCTGTTCCCCAGATTCTGTAAACATATTAAATTTATTGTACATTCATTGTTTTATTTAAAATATGAGACTAAGTCCAATGTGACTGCACTGTGTGAGATCAGAATTTCTCTGATTGGTGTATAAAGGGAAACTCATGCACTTTGGAAACAGATATGCTGAGGCAATTGTAAGCTGTGAAGACATAGAGTTGTATTTCAGTAGGCCTGTGTAGGCTTTACTTAAAAATTAGCTGTGCTGAACAATTATTTATTCAGAAATGGTAAGCTGTCAAAAACGACAATACTATAAGGTAAGAATTACACATGAAATAACATCAAAATCAGAGATTCATAGAAGGTTTATGGTTGAAAAAGACCTTTAAGATCCAGTCCAACCATTAACTAAGCACTGGCAAGTCCACCAGTAAACCATATCTCTAAGTGCCACATTTACAAATCTTTGAAATGCCTCCAGGGATGATGATTCCACCACTTCCCTCAGCAACCTCTTCCAGTGCTTCACAACCCTTTTCATTAAGAAATTCTTCTTAATATCCAGTCTAAACCTCCCCTGGAAAAACCTGAGGCCATTTCCTCTCATCCTATTGCTTATTACATGGGAGAAGAGACCAACCTTACCCGGCTACAACGTCCTTGCAGGTATTTGTAGAGAGAGATAAAGTCCTCCCTGAGCCCCTTTTCTCCAGACTGAACAACCCCAGATCCCTTAGCCCTTCCTCATAAGACTTGTGTTCTAGACCCTTCACCAGCTTTGTTGCCCTTCTCTGGACATGCTCCAGCACCTCAATATCTGTCTTTAATTGAAGGGTCCAAAACTGAACACAGGATTCAAGGTGTAGATTCAGCAGTGCTGAATACAGGGTGAGGATCACTGCCCTGGTCCTGCTGGCCACACCATTTCTGGTACAAATCCCTACTAATATGGTTATAGTTACAAATTAGGGAGCATAAGAACATCCAAACCCTGGCTCATCTATACACGGTTTAACAGAGCAGAGGTAACACATTTAACACAGCTGAAGTCAAAGTATTTATTTTCTTTTACGAGAGAAATGTCTACCTTTGCTGCCTGGCTTATTATTCCACAGCAAAGGAAAATAAATCCCTAGAGTGTGAAGTGGGAGACAGAAAGAGGCATGACAAAACCTCTTAGGGTGATGACTAAATTTCTAATTAAGCACAGAGCTGCTGGTAGTGCATGTGTACTCTGGCCTTCCTCACCTACACTTGGCACTTACAACTTTCTTCATGGCACTTTATGCAGTTTGGATTTACACTGAAGAAGTATTATGTTAGACCAAAAAAATTTGTAATGCACTCTGGAAGAAAAGTAAAGTACCTTCTAATTCATTGGCATGCATATAGTACTTACAAAAACTTTCTCTCACCTGTGATTCACATGAGTTAATTTACAGGGACATATTCCAGTTTATAATCTTTTTCTTGGCCAGAATTTGATTCTGTTCCAAACAGAGTCAGAGCTGTCCCTCATTTATTCAAATGTCAGTGTTAATAAAACCAGGGGAGATGCAGAGGGCAAGATTCAGATTGAAAATTAGTATTTCAATTTAAATGTCTATATATGTGTGCACTCTTTGTTCAGTAAGGCCCAGTATAGTTACTGGAGATGTAGTCAATACAGTCAGTGGAACCTGAAGAGCTATTGAGCTCACCTGGAAGCAGGCACGTACAACTGAGGAGTGAATTGCCACCCAGACTCCACTGGCTGTATTGACCACATCTCCATGGACTACAGTTAAAGTGTAAACAGTTCAATTTATCTGTCTTAATCTCATGTGTACATTGCTGATATGATTGCTGGTTGTTCTTACTCATGTCAGATTGAATTACTGAATGGAGCTAAAAAAATCCTGAAATCAATGTTATTTGGAAATATTATGAGCAAGGACTTCTTACATAGCTGGGGAATTTGGCTGCTTAACCAGACCTGCCTGTGTTCAAAACACCCAAAACTGATGTGCTTAAAATCACCCATTGCAATCTTATATATTTCAATACCTTATTTCTCACAAGTTTTTAAAAACCCAAAGGACCATAGTGGTCATCTACATTGAATCTCTGATGAATACAGATAATTACTGTGTAAATAGATCATGGGAAGGATTTTTAGAACATTTTTCCCCCTAGTCACTCCCCTTAATGCTATCAGATACAGATCAGCTCCAGGTCATGGACTAAGCATAACCAACATGGCTGCATAACCATGTACCTTCAGCAGAGGCTATAGCCAAACCCTCCATTTATGGAAAAAAATGTGTCTCAAGTTATTAGTCTCCCTGCACTGGTTGGGGGGGGGGGGGGCATGAGGGGCAGAATGGATACGCTCACGTTAGAGCCTCTGAAGCTCTAGTGTTTGAGACAAGGATCATAGTTCTGCAGCTTAAACCTGAATGCTGAAATACCAAAAATATCCTACATTTCCTCATGAACAACTGTTCACTTTGAATACTTTTCAGTGAAGAAAATTGTATCTGTTAAAAGTTTTTATATGAAGTCAATAAGTCAAACTCCCTATTTTTTCGTAATGTATGCAGAGGCACCCACCCTGGTGCCATTCAATCAGTTTTGCGCTTGACTTCAGTAGAAGTGAAGATGGGCCCATGGTGAACACAAATCCAGAGGAAATTACACCCAGGTGCTTTTCAATTAAATGTTCATCCAATTTTTAAAAAAAGTAAATTCTTATTTCTATATTTTTACAACCTGTACTCTCAGTACTTCAGGCTGGCTTATAGATGTTGCCTTTCTCTACAATGTATTTACTTAGAAAAATCTAAGCTTGGGTGCAGCCTTTGATGTTGAAGGGGGTGTCTATATGCATCTTTACTTAGTAAATTCCTTCCCAGCCAAACGCACTGAAGTACTGCAGTGTCACGCTGTGAAGCATAGTCTGAGTAGTTAATATTACCTGGAGTGTACAAGGGAAAGAATGTTTTGATGACAGTCATGCTTGCAGCTTTTCAGGTCTTGTGCTTATATATTTACAACCCTTAGTAACCTAAATGTAATTCATCAGTGTCAGCCATAATATAAATCTTCCCTGAGCAAATTACTCAATATTATCTACACAGTAAGTAAAATGTACAGATCCATCTGGAAGTGTTGCCTGGAGTTTGAAGCGGTTACAAGCACTATGATCCTAGACACTATTATTAACCTATTGGGGTGTTTAAGTATGTCAAATTAGCAGTCTGACAGCAAAAGACTGGTAACTTTGCAGAAAGAAAAAGGCATGTGTTCAAACATTTCTCCTTACATAAAAGCTTTAGAAACAGTGTCATGTATGGGGCCTGAAATCAGTCAGCTCAGGTCTGGTGTGCTTTGAATGAATAATAAGTGAATTTCATGTGTTTGAAAGTGAAGTCGTGATAATGCTCTTCATTCCTCTCCCCCGCTGTGTGCTGGCACCAGCACAGTTGCACCAGCAGGTTCCCATGGTGGTGCAGGGAGGGTCTGCCCAGCCCGAGAAGAGGCTGTGCCTCCAGGGATGGCTTTTCCAGGCCAGGACTGAAATGCAGGCTTTAGATGATGTGTCTGTGCTGAATCCTGGAGGTTTCCTACCATAAATGTCAAAGAGTTTGGGGTGGAATTTACTAACACGATGTAGTACGTAGAGCAGACCCTATAATGTGACTGGGCACAGGCTCCTGTGTGCCCAGCAGAAAGCTTGAAGTGGTGGATTTGTTTTCATTTAGTTTTAGTTATTTTATCTTCATATGACCCTTCAGGTGTACTTTCAATACACCTTTTTAAGAAAATGTCAAAATCTTTCATGCTGAGGTAACTCTTTAAGTACACTGTGAGATTCACAGTGAAATCATCAGAGCTGACAGCACAGATACATAGTGCGTGGAATGAAGGCTGCTGTCGGACCCTGAAGTCCTATTGCACAGCATTCCCATGTGTTAGGGGCAGTCAGCCAGAGGCAATCTTTGAAGGCACTATGATTCTTCTCCAGCAGGAGGAAATATATAGTTTCTCTTATGCTCTAAGATAAACATTTCAGTTATTAATGTGGCTCATAGAATTTATGACAGCTGCTTCAGCAGAGATAAAATGCAGCAATCATGTACTAAAATATTGCATCTCCTGTAACAGAACTTAGAAGAGCAAATTTACTAATTTTTCTTTTCTGTGTATCTTGGGACATGCAAATACTTGACAGCATCTGAGTTTGCAAATCTTCACTATGATTGCTCATAAAAGCAAAAGGAGCACTGGGCCTTTACGAAGTTCAAACATTTCCCTCAGAATTAGCCCTATAGCTGTAATCTGTGAACAATAGAGTTTGGGAAATAAAGACAACTTTACAGTCTGGCAATTTTACTTTTAATTTAAGCATAATGAGGCAGAACAAGAAAAAAGAAAGATTTGAGGAGCATCTAGTAAAAGGCATAAAAACTGCTAACCCCTCTGGAAAAAACATTACAAGGAGAAAATCTTCCAGAAGTTCAGGAAGATGATCAAAGTATAAAGTCTCTGTGAACAGTCTGATAAAGTCTCAGGGAAGTCAGGAATATTCTAGGAAAAGAACCTAAACTGAATTTTCTGTACACACAGTTACTTTGGAGGAGTCTGGGGAGACTCCCAACGTGGAAATCTTTCTTCTAGGAGACTTATTGGGTGTTTTTTTTCAAATTGAAATGGAGATAGCAAAGTTCATGGAATAAACAGACAAAATGAATTATACTGTATCAGAAGGCTCAACAGGAACAGACAGTTTTAAAGGAATTTAAGGATGAAATATTCACCACTTCTACAGCACTGTCTAACTGATTGTTTAAAATTTCCATGGCACCAGAGGCTGGGAGATAGTTCATTTGGTACCAGCTTACAAAGAATTTAGAGGAGAAAGAAGGAACTGCAGAACAGTAAGCTGACAGCTGTACTGGCAAAGTGATAGAAATGTTGAATTAGCAGCCACACTGGAAAACATTAGATAAATACCTGGAATAGTCAGCCTGGGTTTTAGTAGCAGAAATGATGATTTAGTAGAGTAGATCTGCAGGTTGCTCAGAGAGGGGCAGCAGAGATGAGCAGAGGCAGCAAATCTCTACTGTACTAGGACAGACTGAAGAGACCAGGACTCTTCATCCTTGCAAAGCCATGACATACCAGAGATAGGGGAAGGGTCTATATAAATGTGAGAGGTACATGGGTAAGTCTGGTATAAGCATATTGTCCACTGTAATTTCCAATGTAGGAATTAGGAACAATTTAAAAAAAAAGAAAGCTAGCAGGTGAACATTTTGAAAAAATTTTTGTTCTTTTTTTTTTTTTTTTCCCCTGTCATCTAGTGGATAACTAAGTTGTGGAGCTCTATCTCAGGACATAATGGACACTGAAACTTTACAAGAATCAGCTGGGAAAATTAATTGATAGAGGAAAAGATCATGAAATCTCCCAAAATATAAAGATACCTCCACTGAATGGCAGATTGTTTGAGACTGGCAGAATGCCCCAGGGAAATGATGCTGCCTGCTGCTGAGAACAGTGTGTGGGGAGATGGGAAGGATAAAGGGAGGACAATGATAAAGGGAGAAAATGCTGACCTAGTGCACCTGGATTTACATTGTTATGTTCTTTTGAGATTTTGGTTACACTGTCTTTCTTGGCTGTCCACACACAGATATGCGGAGGACTGGATCAGTAAAGATATTTGGATTACACATTACGGCTGATTTTCAAAGGAGCTCAAACAGTCAAATAGTAGTAGGCACCTAAATAATATATAGTCATTTGCTGTCAAAAGAAATTGTTTTCCTTTAAAATATAGCATCAGCTGTGGCATTTATTCAAATTGAAGCTTACAGACCTTATCTTCAAGTGTTACAGAGTCTGTTATGAAGAAGTTTTGTATCAGCAAAAGGCTGTTGTTGCACTCTAGAGGTTAGATGCATTATTGGGAGTGACAGAGCTGTGTGACAACACAGTTCTCCTGCCTACTGGCACCGGAAGAGGGATGTCCCTGTGGGATCCCTTCTTGCTGTAGAGTTGAGCAAGGCAGTGAGATGCCTCTTGTGCACGAATATTTTGAAACAAATGAAAAAAAGAAATCTTAACAGAAACTGTTATGCACTTACATGTGTTACTGGTTTGTGGGGCTTTTGATACATGAATAACACTGATTAAGGATAGTTAGAGGGGCCTGTACCCCAAATATGTAGGCATGTAAAACATTAAGATACAGCTAAAGCCCTGCAAACCCCAACTAAAGCCAGCTAAAGCCAGGTCCCAATAGGAAGAGTGTTTGAAAAAATATGTGTCTGCAACTTGCCAGAAAGGGAAAGTGGGAATCTGTCTGAGTGACTGACAGCACCAAGGGCGCAATCAGCCTGCAAATGTTGCTGACGTGTTCAAGGAGGAAGATAACAGACTAGAGAAAACAGAGAAATAACTGCAGGAAGCATGTGGAAATGGTCGACTGAGAAATGGGGCAAATCCTTGGAGAGAAGTTAGAGGTAACATCTGAACAGAAAAATGAAAGAACAGACTGGAAGACTGAGCAGAAAGAAATGAGAACTCAGGAGCACTTCCCAAAGCTGGAAAGACCATCAGATGCACCTCTTCTCCTACCTGCCTATACTCTAGATTTGTTCACCTTAGTCCATTTTAAATCTCTTGGATCTTGAGCCCTCACCAGTCCATAGCTGTTCACACCAAAACCATGTCAAACTGTTCATTTTTATGTCCCCATTCAGTCCCTTTGGGGGGATGGGGATCTCACTTCAATAACCCTGGAAGCCCTGGAAGCTTCAGCCAGCCAAGGCTCCTACCTGCCTATTACAATATAAGGGCACATTGCAGTACATTATCCTCTAGTGCAGTTTTGGATTACAAGCAAGGTACTTTTGCAGTGTCCTGTGGGATACCAGCATTTCTCCTGGGAAACCTCTGGAAATATTTCCATTGTAGAGATGGGTTCATCTTCAGCCGTCTGGACAGCATTCAGGTGAAAGCTCATGTAGCAATCTTGTGATTAAATGGACAGTTATTCTCAGACAGGGTTGTTTTGGAACCAATGTGACTTTACAGGGAAGGGACATGAGAGGACCCTGACTGGTTGAGTTTGAATAGCAATGTTTTAGCTGGGTTTCTTCCATGAGACACAAATTAATTGAGTCTTCAGCAGGCATTCATTCACACTGGAGGTTGCTTGGGTGTCTTTGCTTGGGTGTCTTCACCTTCACAGATAAGATACAGGTACCCAAAAATATTTAATAGTGGCACACATCTCTGAGAGAGAGTTTTTTCACTTCCTCATTTCAGAGGTAAATGTTGAATCTCAGATATAACCTGTTGTGTTGTAGATAATGTATAAACCCCATCCATTGTGTGCTCTGTGGAAAGAGGATTGACAGAGAGAAAAAATATCCTGAGCCAACAGATGGCAGGTGATAACTGTCTGAGCAGTGATAACCTTAATCTAATTAGTTTCCTAATCAAGATTAAGAAGACACCAAAAGCATGAGACAAGGTGAAGAAGAAACCTGTAATCAATAAAACAAATATAAGAGGATGAAAGAGGTGCTGATGGATAAGATACAGGAGTGGAGGGAAATCACAAGAAAAATTATTGTGTGTATGTCTTGTCATATGAAAATAAAGTAGTCAGACCTTGCATCAGCCAACATGCACATAACAAGAAAAAGTGGGCTATATGACAGCATTACAAACCATTATATGGATAACCAAGTGAACAAGAAGGCTCAGGAAATTAAGGAAAAGCATACTAGAACATAAATAAAAATATAATAGAAATTATAAATAAAAGCGTAATATAATGTAAAAGCATAATTTTAATAGCATATAGGAATTTGATAGAAAAGAAGGATGGCAAACTTGTCAAGAAAATCAATTGCCGATAAACCTCAAATTACACCTTTTCTACCTCTGATGAAAATGCTCTTTCTTTTTGAGGGATTCTCAATAAAAACAGAGCTCCTACAGTTTTTCCCAGAAATTCTTTTGGGTTGTATTCAGTCAATAGAGTTCACAATGATCAACCTGAATGCTTGAAATGTTCCCACTGACCTGCTGCACTCTTCATCAGCAAAAAAATATTTAGACAAAATGTTTCACTCAGTACTGCAAAAATGAGAGGTACTTTGACATGGTAAGAAGGAAGGCATTAGCTGGCAGCCCTGGCTGGCAAAAGATGTCAGGGCAGCAAATCTGTATTGAGAAAAGCTGAAATGCAAGTAAGTGAGGCCGTCAGTGGGTCTTTCTGGCAAGGCTCTGAAAATGGCTTTGCGTAGGATCTGCCAGAAGGTCTGCTCACTGTCAGGTCGGGTTGGTTATATTCAATCTAAATGGTTACATTTCTAAGGTTTGTTTCTGACTGGCCACAAGGATTTTATTACAGAAACAATGGTTTGCTTAAGTAGAAAGACTACTTTTTTTTTTTTTTTTAAACTGATAAAATAAAGATAGTTATTTGTTCTGATTATCATAGCCCTGCTAGCAACAGGCTACCCCTCAAGCTGATACAGGGACATCACAGGAGTCCCAAGGGCCCACCAGTCAAACTTTAAAGAACCAGTTCTTAATTGCATATTTTTAAGTAATTCATGCATTTGTTTTCAGGAGTACATAAGTTAACACATGAAAACATAATTCTTGGATACACAAATTACTTCAAACAAGTGTATATTAGCACCTTATTAGCTAGTTCCCATGGTTACGCTATTAGTACAATTCAACATAGCCTTTTTTTGCTAACCAAAAATAATACTAGCAATTAATCCAAATAAAAGTACTTTGTTGTTATTCCCTGGTTGAGGTAGCTCCTATATATCTTATATATCAGTATACCAACAGCTGCGGTTACTTTCATCTGGCACTGTTAGATGTCCATTTTCTAGTCTCAGGTTGCTGCGAAGCTGTAGAGTCCCTTCTGCACAGGGTCGTGCACAAGTTACAGGTTGTCTCAACAATTTTTATGTTTCTCCTGGACTTAATGAGAGGCAAATTGTGACATGGTTTGTCTTCTGTACCAAATATACAGAGTTCATACAGAATGACTGCTTCTGTACAGGTTTTTAACGACGTTTGATTTTACAGTCTATATTTGATGTCTCAGGAATTGCATAGCATCTTATACACTTCCCTGTGCATTTCTGGAGTTCATGTGTTTCCCCTGGACTAAGCACTCGAATCTTTCCTTCAGAGTTTGAACTTGGACTTTTGGAGAGAATTACAGAACCTGTTTTCCATATGCTCATGTCTTCATAATCATGGTTAGGGTGTTTGCCAGCAGATTTAAGAACATGCCTCCCTGAACTAAAGGTTTTCAAAGAAATTTCATGAACGCTCAAATAAATTGACTACACTTCCTATCAGTTGTTTGAAATAGGCCAGAAGCTCTCAATCCCATCACTTTGTAGTACCACTTTCCAATGCAAATAATCCTGTCAGACTGAGAAATGAATTCATGGGTATCACTGGCAAATAGAGGCAGGAAGGATGCATTAAAGATTGCTGACTTACTGTAGCCAGTGCTGATTCTGATGGCATGAGGTCTTGAAGTTTATGTCTCATCTAAACATTGATTTATAAAAATCAAGCAGCCTGAATGACAAGATACTGGATTGTTCACAAGGCAGGCTTTAGATTTCCTGTACATATATTCAAATGTTCAAATATCTTTTACACTGTATTTCGACTACTTGCAATGTAGTGATAGAAGCACTTGCTGCCTGATGCATTCAGGAACATTTTGAGATGCTTGTGGAATTTTTCTTTTTTTTTTTTTTCTGGTGCCCACCTTCAGAGTTAAACTAAACCACTTGCTTCAGAAAAACAGTTCTATTACACATCTTTTCAGCCACTGCAAATTTATAGAGCACTAGGAAAAGGACATGGCGCTCCAGAACCTATGAGTATTTTTGAAAGAAGACACAGTTATTGCAATCCCTATTAAAGACCTCTTTCCTGTGGCTCCATCTCTGAGTCCAGTTGGGTGAGACTCTGCTTACTCCCTTTGGAAACAAGATATCTCCTGGTTCATTCTTCTAAATGAGCTGATGGGCAGCATGTACTTGTTTTCAGAGGTCACCCAGCAGCCTTCAAGCATCATACACAATTTTTCAAGTGCCCACACAGCTTTTATGGCAACCCATGTTGGTATCATTGGGTTTTGCGGTCTTGTCAGATTTTTCCCTTTGCTTTGCATTGCTGCTTTGCCTTATATTATTCCAGTCCTTTTGTTTGAACATGCATTTTACTTTCTAAGGCAGAAATCACCAGCAGTGGTATATTAATAGGCATATGCCAGAAGTTTTAAATTGAGGGAGACCTACTTTCTGTGACTTCTGGGCATCAGTGATGAAAATCAACACTGTTGTTTGCTGTGGTTGTTTTGAAGCGGGGCAAAACCTAGGACCCTGAAGAGTTAGCACAAAATTCCTGGGAGATGTTTAGCTAGAAGTCAGGATCT
>JAWWEU010000040.1:12371539-12421043 GCA_035583155.1 Acropternis orthonyx
AGAAATTGTATAAATACTGATTTTACACTGACCAAATTGGAACTCTCTTGTAGGGTGCTAACCCAAGAGTTCCCCAACGTTGCTTTAATAAATATCTCGACTGCATAGAGACCCAAATTGTCTTTGTGCAGTTTTCTACACCTTTTTAGGGGCACGAATTCTGGGCATCAGTTTGCTGTGCTGGAAGTACTAAGAATTACTTTACCTCAGAGGTTTTGCAGCACTAGAATAGTACACATGCTGGACTTCCAAAATGTTCAAAAAGGTGTTAAATCTTGATATCATAAACCTAATCAGGACTTGAAATTGCATGTGCATGCAAGCGGGGATTTGCTGACAACCATGCTGGTAAACTGTGCTGTATATTGCAAATCTTGGGGTTAATCATCAAGACTGAAAAAAAAAAATAGGAAATACAGGCACAGAAATATACTTCTGTAGAAGTGAAATTCCAAAATTAACCCTTTCAGTTAGGAATTGATAGGAGTATCAGGATTACCAAAGCACAGGGGCAAGGACTGTTGCAGTGGTACTGAACAAAACAGAACACATTATTGATCAGACATACTTGATGGCAAACAGGAGATGTGCTTATCAACACAGAGATATTATAATAAGATATTCACAAAATTAATGTAGAGTTCTTCTGATTCAAATCTTATCAAGTTTGACGTGTCAAAAGCAATGAGTTTAGAAGGCTCAGGAGTCTCATAGACTTGGCCTTAGATAAAAGAGTAGACTTCACTCTAACAGGAAAAAGGCAAGATAAAAACACCTCCAGTGCTACCGGTCTCAGTCCCCAGGGCTCTCTCCCACCATGCAAAGCTCAGATGCTCAGGAAGGGAGGCACAGCCACCACTGACACCTCTGCTGCTGTTGGCTTCAATGAGACATCAGCTCCTGAAAGGCAGCAAAGTCTTGCTGCCAAATGTCAACTTTAATGAAGAAGCAATGCAGCTGAGCAGTCTCGGGGCCCATTGTCCATTTCTCTTTTCTTCCGAGCAAAGCTGTTAGGGGATCAGGAAGAGCTATAGCAGAGATAAGTGAAGAATAGCACATAACAAGCTGTGCAGGCATAAAGATGTATTCGTGCGCCTCAGGGGCATTGAAAGGAACTATACAAAAGTCGATGCCTTTATCATCTGTTCAGAACTTGTCTTGCTTCTGTGCCAGCCCATTTGCAGTATTATCGGCTAGCACTGCTTGGGAAATCAGATTTAAATGATTGTAATGACTTTAGTTAAATCTTAGCATTCCAGCTCAATAACAAGGCTGCCTCCTTCTGCTTCCACCTCTCTCTTTTCGGGGGAGAATGCCCCATGTTGCTGCCTTCCAGCTGCCTGTCTCCTCTGCATAGTCAGTTCCTCCCCTCTGCAGGCCTTTAAATTTGCATTACCCACTCCCCCTTGCCTGGGGCACAAAGGAGCTCCAAACCCTGGCCCATTGTTTTCCTATCCCACAAACCACTCTGAGCTGCAAGCATGGGTCCCCTCATTCAGATGAGAGGAGAAGCCGGGTGCAGACTAGCTTTGGATGAAAAGGGGAACAAAACCAGGCTGAAGTGTAGATCTTCCCATACAGACCTAGCTGGAGTCCTCTGGCAGACTACGTGGAAGGGTCCCCACCCCTGGGAGAAACTGGTGAATCCTGAACAGATTTAGTACTTGGATGACAAGCCACTGTCTCAGAGAGGGCTTGTACAGTTCCTGCATGTCAAGGAAAGCATGGCACTGAGCCAACTGCAGCTAATTTCTAGTGGAACATTAATGCTTTATACAAGATGAAAGAGCCTGCCCCTTTCTTCCCCAATGCACTCCATTACTTTTTCCTTGCTTGTGTCAGAATGTTTCCTTGTCTGCCTCATTGTCTTTCTACTTGAATTCAGTCACTCCTGGAACTTAACTTTCTCCACTAAAGGACAAGGAAAAGATCCAAGTGAAGGCAAAGGTGTGTGTGACTGTCATGCTCACAGACAGAGGGTTGAATGCCTGTATACTGTCGATCTTAAAACACTTCTCATCTCAATATTAAATCACATTTCCTTATCATGATGCATTATATCCTGGGAATCAGTCATGCTTTGGCAGATGATGTCACAGAGATCACGAACCTGCATCTCAGTGGAGAGATTACAGTAGAGAAATCTCAGCAATGGCTAATGATCTTATCCACTGCCAAGCAATTTCTTGAGTCTTTCAATCGGCTTCTGTAGGAGAGATTTCTCCTGCTGGACAGTGACCAAGGGCAGGTACAGGCATCTGCCCAGCAGCTGTTTGTACTGCAGGTGTTCCACTGCTCCCCGTCTGCCACCCAGTGTGCTGAGGGCGGCCCTGCAGATGCAGGAGAGCTCAGCACTTTTAGGAAAACTACCTCCCTACCCCATCTCCTTTTATTTCATTTCCTCTTCCAGGTGTTGTTATTGTTCGTGTTCCTTTCATGGTGTGACAGTGAAGCAGAGGTCAGCTAACAATTCGCTAAATTCTTTTAATTCACTCTCTCAGTTGCTGAGTGCTGACCTGTGTTATTTCGTGTATTGGATGGATGAGTTGCCCCATTTTCCAATAGTTTTCATTTTATGACTGTCAAATACCCTTAAGTGGTCATGCAAGTGAAGCTGTGAACACAAGGTCATCATAGCAGATGTTTTCTGAAGCAGAGTGTAACCATAGGAGGGAAAACACACAGTCAGGGGCTTTGCTGGCTACAGTACAGGCAGGTAGAAAGGTATCCAGGTAGAGAAATTTGCTCAATTTATGGTCAAAGGAAAATAAATCTGTAGCTTTTCAGCAAAATGACCATCATGCTCAAGCCTGGAGTTTGACTTCAGGGCTGCTTCTGCCCCAGGGCCCAACTGGGTGCTGTTTGCCTTGGCTGTGTGTCCAGCTCTGCAGCTACTGCAAAGATTATATGCCAAGAAAAGTGGTGATCCTGCATTTCTGGTATCTGAAGCTACTTGATGTAAGTTCTTGCAATTTGTTAAAGGCCCAAAGTAGCTGAATTTAGCCTCACAGAGAAAAACATCCTAATTTTTTAATACACTGATCAAACTCCATCTATAGTAACTATTTAGCAGCATCAAGTTGGACAACTTAAAACTTTTTTGGCATGGCTACAGCAACTGAGTTTGTGCCAGAACCTGTCCTCTGACAATTCAAAACTGCCTTCTTCTTTGCAGCCCAAATGTGTTCCTGGATGGTTCATATCCATTTGTTCAGGTGCCAAGCCTGCCCTTGCAGTTAAATATCTCTTCCCCCTCTCTGGGATCCATTCTCCTATGTTTATACAGAGTAATCATAAAATTCTTGAGTGCACCAACACCATAAGACATGCAGGTCTGTTTTCTAGGCAACACTATGATTTTTTTAAAAGGTTTTCATTTCTTTTTTAGCAAACAAGTACTTACTGGCTGTGAATTTGTTAGTTTTCATGAACGAAAGACTAAATCTGGTATTTATTATGGATGGACTCTACCGTAGGCTTAGATGTAGAGAATTTTTATCTTATTATTTCTTGTTTCTGCCTCTCATTTCCACCTCAGAAGCCTGCAGAATTTTGTCATGTTTATCCTGGAAACAGTGAGTGGTGCACTCCCAGACTTTCTCACTCACCAGCATGTTTAGATTTGCTTGCAATTGCAATAGCTTCAGAAACAAGCTGGAGGCTTGATTTTAAAAACCTTCCTACCATCTTCCCAATTCAATGTGTTGGTTATTTCAGTGCTTGGGCTTGGAAGGTCCATTCCTCCAGCTTGAGCACATTATGATCATTTTCTATGCTATGAGCTTGGAGGTAAGAGTTCCCATTTCTGAATACTCATGCCCAGCTGTCATGACATCGTCCTCCTGTTCTCCGTCATCCTCGTCACTGAAAAATGAGGCAAGGAATTAAGTCCTAGCCCCAGCCCCACTCCATACCTGCTTTTCTTCTTTCTTTGTTAACCTAATTGAAGATTATTTGACTATTTGTCTTGAAAGAGTTAGCACAGCTTGACTTTTGGCAAGCTGTCTTTTAGACCTGCATTATCTAACCTTCAAAATGTGCCTTTCTTTGTTAATTAGTCTCTTTTCCCATAATTTCTAAGGTCTTTGCTCACATCTTCTTCCCTTTTTCCAAGTTTTTTGGGGAGATAGGTATTGAGGGTAGAATGAAACAGTTTTCTAGTCATTCATACAGAGCTGAAAGTATCCCTGGAATTACATTCATCTGGTCAAAATACCTCAGAAAATTTACTTCTTTGTCCAAAAGAAATTCAAGGCATGTCCCACAACTGAATATGAACCTCTTCAGTGTAGTTAATATGTTAGCTAGTTTCTTTAGCTTATCAAAAAGTTTGTCCCTCTGAAATATGCATTAAAACCCAGTTTCAGAAATATTTTTATTTAAATTGAATTGACTCATGGTCATTGAAAGTAGGATTATTTTCAGCTCTTCCTTCTCTTTACCAAAATCATGTTTAAAATATCTTTGCTATTTGAATCAGTAACTTGTGGTGAAACATCAGCTGTATATATCTCAAGCAATGGCTAGCCTATGCCATTCATAATAGCACTAACTCTCCAATCTTTCTATTGTAGCCTACAAAGCATTTGTACTGAATTTTTTCATTAATTAGATCTAGTACATTTCAGTATGCCGTGGTTTGATATGTTTTGGCTGAAGAACAGGTTCTACAAAGAGAAGTTAACACTAAATTAGAAATCTGCAACACTCCTCTGTGTCAGCGTTCAAAATGTGAGAGAAGAGCCTTTTGGATACCCCCACAGCATCAACCAACCTGCCTGCATGAGGACTGACACCCAGGTCGTGGCCCTCAGCACATGCATTTGCAAGAGCCTTTGTCATTGCTGTGATCTCTGGGCATGGCCCCCAGCTGACACACAGAGCTCGTAACACACATTCTGTGGCACAAGGACACGTTATAAGAACTCCAGTGGGCTGTGACACAGTTCTCATGTTATTTTAGACACTTTAAACAGGAAAAACTAGAAGATAAAAGAGTATTAGATCCCAGGGCCATTGGACACCACAGGAGGTGATACAGCGTGAATGTAACTTTTGACATATACCTTCCTGTGGGTTTCTAGCTGTACCACCTCCCATACCTGCCTCATTATAGGGTATTTTTATCCCTTGTCATATATGACTTCAGTTTTCCCACTTTTCCTCAGTTAGTCATCTACCTCTGCTATAGCTGTTAGCAATTTGTTGTCATGACATTTTTAGGGATTTTTGCCCACATGGTGATTAGGCCTGCATCCATTAATAGTCGCCAGCTTCCATATTTTTTT
The DNA here is from genome assembly GCA_035583155.1 of Acropternis orthonyx. Lineage (NCBI taxonomy): Eukaryota > Metazoa > Chordata > Aves > Passeriformes > Rhinocryptidae > Acropternis > Acropternis orthonyx. The sequence goes on from JAWWEU010000040.1 coordinate 12,376,828, forward strand.
CTGGACAAGGTGCTATAAATATCTGTTGCCTATAACTGTCATTGGAACAGGAGAAGTTGTGTTCTTTTGCAAGGAATCATTGGAATGTGCCTTGTGAGTTACCTGCTATACACTTATAAAAATCTATGGTGGTCTTACATTATCTTTATACTCAAGCTGAGATAGTTGTTGTACTAACTAAATTATTCATAGAACTACATTAATCTCAAAGTTTAATTATCATGGCTAACGATCAAAACTTGGAAGTTAAATGCTCCTATGATGATACAACCCCACACGGAATTTCTGTCTCTACCATATCAAAGAATTCTCTATCCAAACATGAATCCAACACTTGAGATCTAAAACAGGTCCCCTTGGTGCAGTAAAATTTCTCTTACAGTTCTTCCCCTGAGTGATCTTAACTGAAGTAGATTGCACTATCTTTGCTATTCTTTTCTGCATATTTACAGTTTAACATATTCCTCACATATAACATTACTTCACTTTCCCAATTGTTTCCCTCTTTCTGAATAATTCATGCCCTATAGTGCTTGTCTTTGAGTAGAGCTGTCAGTCAACTGTATTTCTGTTATCCAGCTTCACATCTTGAAACAGCAGATCAAATTATTCCATTTTGCTGTCTAACATAACTAGCAAGCATCAAAATGTCTGTTATTTGTCAGCTCGGACAGGTTATGGTGAGTCTTCTCTCCCTGATTGTAACACTTCACTACCACTTTCCACAATAAGATTTTCTTTCTCTTTACTGTCCACTCACTGAATATTTGGTCTTCTTTTTCTCATTTCTTAAAATCAGCATATGAAATATCCATATCTTTTTATATGTGCATATACACATATTCTTCTCAGATTTGGCATCAAAAAGTCCATGCCCTAATAAGTCAAGTGGCCATAACTGCATCATGTCTTTTATATTATCACAGGAATGCAGTAAAAGGTTCTTCTCCTTTTTCTCCCCCCTAGCACAATCTATGGATGTTCTTAATCCTGTGGAGAGATTCAGGTTTATCTACATTACCAAGTAAGATGATGTGAAATAAGTGAATAAGTAGTTTAAAGTAGTAATTACTGAAGCCTCATGCATTCTCCTCACACTGGACTCTAGGGTTTTACTTCAAATAAGAACTAGTTCTCTCTCCTAGACCATATGCCCCCATAATATATGTTGCTTGAAGCTTTCTGAAGGAAGATTAGCCCACAAACCTTTTCTCCTTCACTTGTGGAGGGAAGGTTGTTAGGAACACCATGTCAGTGTCCTGGAGTAATTCCACAGGGCATCTCCCTTGTCCCACATGGGAGCCCAGAGCGCAGAAGTCCAGATGGAATTTCATAATTCCAGCTCTCAAAGAACACTGCCCTTGAATGTCATTACACTTTTCTCACTGATTGCCGCATACCCAACAGCAGTCATGTGGTTAACAACCCTCTATGAGAACCACCAGGAATTTGCAGGCTGCTCATGCACAAATTAAGAGGCTGTGTCATCTCCTTGGGAAGCCAGTTGGCACCTCTCTGAAGAACCTCTTCAAAGGTGGACAGTGTATTTGGCAGTCTTCAAACAGAGCAGCAAGTAAGAAATCTTATGTGACTTTTGCCTCTTTGTATTGCACAAGAACTATTTCAGGTATTAAGGACACTTTGCATAGTTCAAGAGCTTTCTCTTAGGCTCAGGTTTTGTGGTGATGAAGCCCACACATTGAGTCAGAATTTTAAGGTCCCCATTCAGCACTGAAGAGCTTTTGGAAATGAACTTCTATGCTCCTCCAGAAATAATCTGGCTTACATGTACCAGAACTGTTTCTGTGGATGGAATCAGTGAATGAAGAGAATCATGGCATTTACTTCAAAATTGTACATTTGCTCCAAGCCACAACATAAATGGAAACACAGAGGATTATTATCTCACTCATCAGTGCAGTCCCTATCACTCGGATCAACCTCAGTTGCATGGATGTGCAGCCTCTGTGTTCCCAAAGGACTGTATTTGACCCTGTGTCTTCAGCCACCTCCATTCAGCCTTTCTTTTTGCCCAGGTGAAAGTTCCTGAAAGACTAGTCTTAATCACCAACATGGCTGGCAAAAGCTCTATTCAATTTACTGGAGTTCAATGGGTCACTGTTTTTGTAAACGCTATTTAGGGGGAAAAAAAACCCAAAGAACCTCTCAGATTTTGGAATGACAGAGGTTTGAAGGCTCTTGCATGTGTGAGTATGGAAAGAAAAGAGCTGGTCAGTGTAATTCCCATTCCATTTTTTTTACTCTTTTATCAGGAAACTTGTCATTATCATATTCTGCATGCAAGCAAACTGGGTATGTTGTCAGGAAAAGAAGGAAGATGAGAGAGGAGTCCTGCCAGCGGGAATTTCTCAGCACTGGTTTCCTGCATAACAGTCAGCCTTTTTATAAATAGAACCTCATTTCATGCAATGATATAATGTTAATCTGTCACTGTATTTGGCACAACCATAGGATCATGAACTACTTGTTTTCTAATTACCATTTGAACTCATGCACAAAGCATGGGCTGTGATAATATTAGCTTGGTCAGAGTCACAAGTCTGTCAGTGCCAGCAACAATTCATTGTCTGTTTCCAATCTCTGAAAGTGTTGTATCTTCATCCTTTCATCCCAGGAGGTAAAAATCCTGAGTTCTCTCTCTTAATTTATCTTGTCATTCAGAGCCCTAAAAGAAAACCATGTGACAGTTTCTGTTAGTTGTTCACATGAGGAATGTTTAACTATCACTTATTAGTTATTTTTTAAAAGCTTGAAAAGCTTCACAAGACTAACACGGAGGAGAAAGCAACTGTTGGAGTGATGAGGCACTGAAACAGGTTGCCCAGAGACGTAGATATCCCATCCCTTGAAATGTTTAAGGGCACATTGGATGGGGCTCTGAGTCCAGTGAAAGATGTCCGCGCCCATGGCAGAGGGGTTGGAACTAAATTGTCTTTAAAGTCCCTTCCAACCCAAACCATTCCATGATGTTTACCCCATGTCTTGTAAGAATCATAGAATCATTAAAGTTGGAAGAGACCTCTAAAATCATTGAGACCAACTATTAATCCTGCACTGCCGAGTCCACCAGTAAACCCTGCGCACCATAACTACACGTCTTTTAAATACCTCTAGGGATGGTGACTCCACCACTTCCCTCAGCAGCCTGTTCCAATGCTTGACAACCATTTCAGTGAAGAAATTCTTTCTAATATCCAATCTAAACCTTCCCTGGTGCAACTTGAAGACTTTTTCTCTTATCCTGTTGCTTGTTACTCGGGAGAAGACATTGGCTCCCACCTGGTTACCACCTCCTTTCAGGTATTTGTAGAGAACAATAAGGTCCTCCCAGATGCTCCTTTTCTCCATGCTAAACAACTCCAGCTCCCTCAGCTGCTCCTCATCAGACTCACCAGATTTGTTGCCCTTATCTGGACACACTACAGCATCTCAATGTGTTTCTTGTAGTGAGAGTCCCAAAACTGAACACAGGATTCAAGTTTTATCTTCACCAGTGCTGAGTACAGGGACATGATTGCTTCCCTGGTCCTTCTGGCCACACTATTGCTGACACAAGCCAGGATGCCTTTGGCCTTCTTGCCCACCTGGGCACATGTTGGCTCATGTTCCACCAGCTGTTGACTGGTACCCCCAGGTCATTTTCCATTGGGCCTCTTGCCAGTCACTCTTCCCCAAGCCTGTAGTTCTGCATGGGGATGTTGTGACTCAGGTGCAGGACCGAGCACTTCACCTTGTTGAACCTCTCACAACTGGCCTTGGTCCATTGATCCAGCCTGTCCAGATCCCCCTGCAGAGCCTTCCTACCCTGCAGCAGATCAAAATTCCTGCCGAACTTGGCATCATCTGCAAACTGACTGAGGGTGCCCTCAATCGCCTCATCCGCATCATTGATAAAGATATTGAACAGGACCAGCCCCAGTACTGAGCCCTGGGAAACACCACTAGAGACAGGCCACCCCCTGGATTTATCTCCATTCACCACCACTCTCTGGACTTGGCCATCCAGCCAGTTTTTTTACCCGGTGAAATTTATGCCAGTCCAAGCCACGAGCAGCCAGTTTCTCCAGAATACTGTGGGAAACAGGGTCAAAGGCTTTAGTAAAGTGTAGATAGAAAACACCCACAGCCTTTCCCTCATCTACTAAGTGGGTCACCCTGTTGTCAAAGGAGAGGAAGAAATGGAGGAAGCCCAGGGCTATCATAACAAAGACAATAATCCTGCCAGGAGCTTTCTCCAGCAATCAAAGGGAAAATGATACGGATATGATTCTTGTAAGTTTTACAGTTGCCCAAATGGTTCTGGATGGTGTCAGTGACACTAGTCAGTTATTTATCAATTCCCCCCTGCTGCTTCTCATGGAAACTCTTGATCAGCTACAGAGGTCCTACATTGGGCTGTCTGCAGACTCAGGAAGGTGGTGCTCATCTGATGTATCCAGATCACACAGAGACGACTGCATTCAGCAAATATAGATTTAACTTTTTCCTTACTTGAATCAAAAATTCTGTAGGCACTGGTGATTTAAGTCTTTTTATTCAGATGGTGAACTTTTCAAATCTAGAAGTTTCTAAATTTGTTAGAACACTATCACTATTTAGTAGTAAAACAATAGTAGCCTTTGTTACATTTCCATTTCATTCACACTGCCATTACAGCCAGTGGAATTTTAGAAGATGTGGGACCCATGTTTGTGTTATAAAATTATCTCTTAGCAGTTTCACTGAAATTGCATAAAATTACTTCAATTTTTCTGATTTGTATAAAACTGAAAGCAATTTCCTTCTAGAGAAAAATCTTCTAATCCTCTTTAGAAGGATTTAAATGTAAAAATTTCTAGCAATGCAGAGTAGATCTGTGAATGGATTTCATACCTGTCTTTTCTGTCTTGTAGCTGATAAATGTTTCATATTATTGAGCAAGTCTCTATTCTTAAAGGCATTCAGTGCAAAATATTCCCTCAACAAATAAAGATTCAAGGTTGATTAATCTTACTTATGTTAACCTCTACAGGTAAGGTATGATTCCTTCCATTTGAAGATGTTGACCAAGTAGGCATCAAGTAGAAAACAACTGTATAGGGAAAGGAGAAAATAGTAATATCTCCTCTTTGATAATTGTCTTTATGCAAAGGAATCTAGTCTAACCACTGTTTACCTCTGTGTCTTATTGCCAAGAGAAGTCCAACTGCAATCAACAGAATGACTCTGGAAAGTTAAGCATGTATATCAAAGCACACAGGAACAGAACTCAGGAAAGATGAGTTAATTGGAAATCTGAGGAACACAGCTGGGAAGCAGTGCACTGAATTCCTGAGATAAGGGTCCGGTATTTTAATTACCTACATGGAAATGAACAAAGTTAAATTACTTTTAAGAAGTACTAAGAATATGTCTGATCTGCTACATAATAAAAACTCACAGAGTTGTCAGTATTTGCTAGTTGTACAATTAGCAGAAAAATCCCACATCTATTGATCATTAACTGAACATTAAACTTCCTCTCATGTTGAGGATGATTAATAAAAGTAAACTGGCTTTGGTAGTTGATGTTATATAGTAAAGGGAAATTTTGTCAACAGTTAGCTGGGTAAATATGGACATTTTCATGAACACCAGCAATTTGCAGATTTGCTGCATCATTTCAGTGGAGTTCCTTGCAAGTGTGATGGCAACATTTATGTGTTGCCTGTGAGAAATAATCTTTCTGGAAGTGTGTGTAACCAGCTCAAGAAAATAAATTATTGTACAGTTTGTCTCTAAGATCTTTGGAAGGTCTTACGTAATTGTGTAAATTAGTTAAGGCAGGCAATAGGCAATTTACAATTTGTCCAGCCTTCATGTCCTGAGTAGATCAGTCCTTATCTAATCACCCTTGATTCTGAATCTAATTGTCCTTGAAAGTATCATAAGCTGTTATATTTTCACACAAATGAACTGCTCAGGAAGAATTTGTCAAATTCTTTAGATGCAGCTCGTATTTTATGTCAGATGTTTTCTGCAGACATGTTTTCAAGGCTTTGTCTACAGCAATTGTGTAGCTGTCAAAAGGAAACTACCATTCCTGAACTCTGTTTACACATCTCTCTTCCACTATTTCATAACATTGATCCAGTGTAAGTCTGTTTTTATTTTGTGGGCATTAGAGGTATGTAAATTGACAGTGCTTATGCTTGTCCAGAAAAGACAAGAAATTTGTCTCAGTTCCCACAGTGGCAGCAGCTGTTGGTTGCACAGACTACTCAGTGTATAAGCTATGGTTTCCAAAGAGGGGCCTGGCTCAACAAGTGCTTAAAAGACTGAAAACCACACAATGGGTTCTTTTCAATTAGCACATTTACCTGCAATTCAGAGCACAGTGCATCAATAAAACATTAAGACATAAAAGATGGTTAAGGATCCATTGTATCTCATCAGCTACACTAAGGAAGAATGGATAATGCTGGAAATGTGCTTGTTTCCAGGTTAGAAAAGACAGTACAGACAACTACTGAAAGCATATGGATTTTCTGATTTCCTTAAATGCAAGAGAAACTGAGGAATGAACTCATTCAACATAATCATTGTTTTTAGATTTTTCTTATGTTACTTTATTTTTGTGTCCTTTCCTTCTAAAGATGACTTCTATTTGGCTTCAAGACTGGTGTTACTAGATGAATTTTGGGTGGTTTGATCACAGGTCCATTTACACAACATTAAGCCTGCTGGCAACCAATAGGGTCCACCTGTCTCAAAGCATCTTAGCTCGGGAGTTAGCAGAGCTCATTAGGAGAGCTTTAAACTAGATTTGAAGGGGAATAAGAACTCAGCCACGCTTGACAGGGATAAGGTGTGGGAAGGAGAGAACTATAGCAACCACACTAGTAACAAAGGGAGGCTTAACAGAGACTGTCTCCATCAAGCACAAGCAGCCAAAGAAGTAACCACAGGACAGGACTATGGGAAACGCCTTTGAACCCCTGCTGGGCCTGTTCACCAGTGCACACAGTATGGAGAACAAACAGGAGGAACTGGACATCTGTGTGCAGTGACAGGGCTTTTATCTCATTGCAGCTATGGAGACATGGTGGGGTAACTCACAGGACTGGAACGTTGTTGTGAAGGGCTGTGCACTGCTTAGGAGAGACAAATCAGGAAGACACAGTGGTGGAGTTGCCCTTTGTGTGGGGCAGCACTTGGGATGTATCAAGCTCTGTCTTGGGGTGGATGATGAGCAAGTCAATCTCTTAGGGGTTAGGATAAAGGGGCAGACTAGGAAGGGTGACATCGTTGTGGGGGTTTGCTACAGGCTGCCTGATGAGGAGGAAGGGGATGAGGCCTTCTACAGACAGCTTGAAACAGTTTCAAAGGCACAGGAACTGGTTCTCATGGGGGCTTTAACTACCCTGACATCTTCCGGAGATGCAACACAGCAAAGCACAAACAGCCCAGGAGGCTCCTGGATAGTCTTGATGACAACTTCCTGTCATAGGTAGTGGTGGATGTCACAAGAAATGGTGTGCTGCTTGACATTACAACTTCAGGGGAGATAACTTTAGCCTCTTCAGGGATCTCCTTGGAGGAATCCCATGGGAACAGGTAAACAGCATTCAAGGAGACTGCTCCCCAGTGACTACAAGACATGTGTCTGAACAGCAAGTCATCTGCCAACCCAAGCTGGTAAGATGTTGGGTCAGAGAATGTGACCATGCTCCAGAACCCAGTGGGAGCCAGGCTTGAGGTCTCCTTTCCCAAGGGCACACACATCCCAACCGGGGTGCAGCTGGCTGTGTACTGGTAGCCAGCCACGTGTGCTCAGTCCTCACCCTGGTGCCATCGAGGCAGGGGACGTCACAGACAGCTGGTCAGTGGACAAGACTGAGTAGACTTCAGAAGATGGAGCATATTACTTTAGAAAAAAAATAATGTCACACCACTTTGCCTGCTCCACAAGAGTCTCTTTGGTCCACGGCACTACCTGCTGTCCCACATCAGGGCACTTTCCATGACAGCCCAGAGTCAAAGAAAATTTCTGCATATTAAAAATTAAGTTCAGCCTCTTAGTCGTCCCACAGGCTGATGAAAGAGCACTCAAACAGCCCGCCCTCTGCCTTGGTCCCTGCCACAGTATGGCTGCTCCCACCCAGCAGAGCTAGCGATTGATGTTGGCTGACTTTCCATGTGGGTAGAGGCTTTTTTTTTTTCTTTTGGTGTTAAAAGGATCAGCACTTTTTCATGTTTGAGGTGTCATGGGCTGACTCCTCAGGTAAACCAGATCAGAAGTTGACAGCAGTGTTGATAGCTTATTTTTTCCTTGCAGAACAATGTCATTAGTGGTGTTTTGAGGAGCACAAACTTTATGCACAAAACATATTTCAGTTAAAGGGGTACTGCCAGCTGACAAAAAAAAGGCAAAACAAAAAAACCAACCAACTTTCTATTACCTATATGTGTTACAAGCACTTGGATTACCAGAAATGATAGGTAGGGTTTTTTCCTGTATTTTAATCTAGTTGGTTTGCCTGACCACTTGACAGTGATCTGGATTTTCCTTTAAATATCCAGGTTATTAATCATTTTCCCCTTTTGTTTTTGTGTGATCCTTTCATATTACAATGAAGAAATCAGTCTCACCAGGAAAATGTGATTGTACTGATACAAAATCTGACCAGGGACTCAAGATGTAACAGGTTTTTTTAAGCAAGGTGTGCAATTGATATTGTATCTCAGGTTTTTATATTAAATCCTTAATCACAGTATGTAATTCTGTGACTTGTTTTTTAGTAGCCTAGCTTTGAAGCTCAGGATGAAAAAATGTATTACTTTAATGATAACTGTGTACTTTCTCAACAAAATGAAAGTTGGTCTCATTATCCCATTGTTCTTTTCTTTTTTTTCTCCAAGCTGCCTGTCTCGTCCTGGGTTGTATGATTTTTCCTGATGGCTGGGATTCAGATGAGGTAAAACGGATGTGTGGTGAAAAGACAGACAAGTACACGCTGGGGGCTTGTTCAGTCCGCTGGGCATATATCCTGGCAATTATTGGAATCTTGGATGCCCTGATCCTCTCATTTCTGGCATTTGTGCTTGGAAACAGACAAGACAGCTTGCTAGCAGAGGAGCTCAAGCTGGAAAACAAAGGTAGGACTGCTTTAGAAACACTATTGTTGGGTGGCCTTGAGGACGATTGTTTAAAAACAATACTCAGTTTTCTTTTATTTTATGCTTAAAAATTGGCATGCTGGCTTACTTCCTACATTGCTGGGAAAGAACAAACACAAGAGGCAAGAGGAAGTTTCGGTTTTTAGCCTCCAAATATCTAAGAAAGCTTGAAATTGCTGTAATTGCTGCACTGTATGACTTAGCTTTTAGAGCTGTAGATGGGACATTATTGTGTTACTCACTTGCACAGTATTTCATGACCATTTAAGTTTCACTGTCTCCATCTTTTTCCGTACCCCATGCAAGATTTGTTCATTTGGTTCCTTTCGGATTTTGCGTTATAATATGAATGTCTGTGATATGGCATATGTGTTAGCACAGTACATAGTAAGGAGGAAGTGCTGGGGACTGGCAGTGAGCTGTGTAATGGGACTGCCTATACAGCAAAACACGGGTGGACTAAGGATCAGAGCCAGGAATGAAGAATCCTAGCTCTTTTCTGATTGTGCTGCTTTGAGCTCATTAGCCAGCTCATGGGAATCTAGGATGCTATAGTAACTGAATATTCATGCAGTGTGTTGGGGATAAAAAACATTTCTAGAATAAGAACATGAAACTGTCTTGGCCCAGTAGTTTCTCATGCAGCTGTGAGAAGAGAGATGTTGTTTGGTAAGTGTGTGCAAACTTGGCTTATTTCTGCAGCCCCTTCCCCTTGTGCTCCCCCCAGCTGAGTGTCTGATGTGATAGATACCACAGAGGCCACGTCCCTGCCTTGTCTTTTTAATGGGCCTGTTGTCCCTGGATCTGTCTAATCCCTTCTAAACTTGCTGATACTGTCAGCTGCTCCAGCACTGCATGGCTGAAGCTTACTACTGACTGCTAAAGAAGTACTTTCTTTTATCTCTTTCAAATTGATCCCCTGCTAGTTTCACTGACTGTCTCCAAGTGCAGGATTCTGCCTTCAACTCATCCACCACCTTTGTAATTTTGTAGGTTGTTTCTAATAATAGCGGGGATATTAGGAACCTTGCACCTCTGGATTGGAAATCTAAAGATGTTTGGCAGCCTGTGTTATACAAAAATAGCTGGTCATCTTAGTCCTGCTCCGGAAGGACCATTATCTGTATGCCTGACAGCACCAGCACAGTGTCCCCTGCTTGCTGGATTGCAGTCAGCACACTCAGCCCAAAGATACATGGAGTTGAAGATTGAACTTCACATACTATTCCAGACCTGGGTAGAGCCTACTAATGTTGTGGGTTTAGGAAAGTATAGGTTGCTTGCAACTGAGGGCATCAGTTTCAAGGACTGTCCCTGTGGCCCTTCTGTAAGGATAATATTCATCTGCACTTGAAAATTAAAATACTTATCAGAAGGGCATTCACAGCTATGCCACAAGTGCTTTTGGCATCACCATTGTGTCTAATTGGTCTATACCATACAGAGATCATGTACCCAACAACTACTTGTATCAAAGAAGCTCATCTGTTTTGGCACCTTGTGAGAAAAAACAGCTTCTGCAGCCTCATTACCTCTCACATCACTGGCACAAGCCCTTGCCAGAACATTTGGTCCTCAGCATGTCAGAAAAATCATTCAGCAGCTCAACTTCCTTGGATTAAACACTGAAACATACCACACCACTAGGTTCAAAACAAACCAAAACTCAAAAAAAAAAAAAACCTACCTCACTTTGCCCTTCACAGTCAACCCTAACGATCACCACTTTTTGAACTTCCTTTCAAATTAAAAGAAAAAGAGTTCACTTGACTTCTAAGAAGGACATTCATCTCTTGTCCTGAAAAGCTTCAGCTAAGCAACAACAGGGTAAGTCTAAAGCACTTTGCAGCCCTCCAGCAATTCCCCATCTGCATATGTTGCTGCCAGGCACAGCCTCAGCCCTGGAGGAGTCCCAGGAGAATACTACAGCAGCATTTATCTGTACACCTGGCACATGCTGAACAAATATGAGGGCTTTGATACTTACCCCATTAAGTGCCTCCCCATGTCCCCTTTCAGGTTAAGAGAAGGGACAACTACTCATCAGCATTAGTCTACAAGCAGAGTATCCATCCTTGGAGATGGTCAGGGTGCAAGTATCACTGACATGACTCCCATATAGATAAGAAGGTAAGACTAAGGATATAAGCAATACTACCCTCAGCTTTCCAAGCTGTTCTTACAATGCAAAGTCAAAGCCCTCATAACAAGTAGCTGTGAATATTAGACACTCTCCCATCCTTTCTTCCCCCTCCTCATCTACGTGAGATCTGCCTTCAGGTTTATGCTGTCTTCTGGATTAGCACATATGGATGAGGAACATTCCTTTCTCAAGGAGGAATCCCTGTGCTGCTGCTGCCGCCTTCCAAGGGACAAAAACTATGGCTGGATAGTCATGGCTGTCCATTGGGTGGGATCCCAGTGACTCCTTCCCCTTCGTGGTGTTGTTGTCATGGACATTCCGTAGCCTGTAATAATAAAAGTGTCCCCTTAATGGACAGTCATGGCTCCATCATGGCTTTACAGGAGAATGCACCTGGGGAACAATCAACACTGTACCTGAGGGGAACCCTACTTGCCCTGCCAGGTCATCCTCTGCAGCTGGGACTTTGCCCCATGCATGTGCATGAAATTATGCAGTAGCTCAGTAGAGGGTAAGACACAATAAATTAAGTATGAGAGTCACAACAGTGTTCATTTATGCGGAAAAAAACTTCAAGGACAAGCAATTATTAGGCAATGATCAGACATCTGGGCAGTTGTTTTCCTAATCAGGTAATAGTTCTGTCTGGAGGCTTTGATGCAGATCAGTTCTCACAGGCTCAATAATGAGAGTCTGTGGTAGCTGAGCAAGTACCTGGCACCACAGCTGTTTCTGAGCCTCTGTGGCAAAGGAACAGTTAAACGTGTATGAAACACAGCAGAGTGGTAAAATGTGAGATGACTGGAAAAGAAAGAGCTGTATTTCTCTGTAGGCTTACCATGCTGAACTGTCCACCAGCTCTGTGCTTTTGATGCCTACAGTTCTGTATATTTACATAGGTTAATGAATGCATGTAAGTGAGGAAATTGACATTTAAAATTATTCACGGCAGAAGATGGTTGTATTTTTGCCATAAATGAAAGTTTCCTTTTTCACTACATAATAAAAATAGTGTTTACTCATTTTTTATTTGCTTCAATGTGACAGTAAACTACCATGCAGCTTTTGTGGCAGAGAAATACAACACAGGTTTGGCAGACTATCTTTAGGCTATGTTCTATTTAATGCAGTTTCCTAATCATGCAAATTTTACACAGTAATCCATAAAGTTTTCATTTTTAAAACTGCCTTTTGAAGGAAAAAAAAAAAGGTATTTATAAAAAGACTTTCCCATTATCTTTATGCCATTAGCAAAAGAAGGAAAGAGAACAGTATTGCATGGTTTTCTTTAATTTATAAGAACTAATGGTAATGACTAAAAGCCCTGTACATCATTAAACTAATGGTCTACAGGGTAATAACAAAAATAGTCAGAATTCATCTTAGCTTTAAGCTTCTTCAACACCATTTTGAGTGAGCCATCAACATCAGGCATAAACCTAAACATGTTGCGTAATTACATGATTTAACATTTTGAACTGTAATGTCTTAATGACATAAAATTTAAGTTCTGGCCAAAGGGTGAAGAAACCAAATGAGAAGTTTCCAAAAGAAATTAAGAGTGCAAGGCAATTACATTTATGGTAAAAGGTGTTAATATGGTCTGCATTATGAGTGATAAATAGAGACGCATTCAGAAGACACTATCCTGTTAAGTAGTATCAGTCAGAGCAGGTGGATGATGCACTTTGTGAACAGTTGTGGGTTTTCCAATGGACAGAACAGCTTCACAAGCTGTTTATGTTTAACATTTGACTCATCTTTGGGGTCCATATGCTCTCAGATAAGCAATTTGCACTCAAGATTTTTAGGAGTTACAAACCTAGAACTAAAATAGGTTAAAGGATCTAGGAGATAGAAGATTTGAGGGAGTCATTTACCTTGAAGTGATTGCAACTCACATGGACTCAGACTATACCATATCTCTCCCAACAGCCACATTGCAGAGAGCTCATCACAGAGCTCAGTGCAGGATGCCCAACCCAGGACACTTAGACCTTCATTGCTCTCCAGGTTATTGAAGACTGGCTCCATACATCTGCCTGAGCTGCAGGCACTACAGAATAAACACTTAAAGACAGAAACTAAGGGGATGTTGTTTCTTGGTGACAAAGCAGTTTTCAGTAAAAAAGACAAAAAATAGTATTGCACTGAGATTTGTGCACCTTTGGCTAGAGAATCATCTCCTGTAAACAGGAATAGCCTACCCACATGATCACTGCTGCAGCAGAATACCTTCTGCAAAAGCCCTAGTATCTGAACCTGAGTGACAGGAGACCAGCAGCTCACCTGTCCCAAGGAGGGACAACATGACAGGGTGCACATCAGCTGTCATTCTTCAAAAGGAAAATAGCTCAGGTCACAATGCATGTGCAAACTGCTGCTGCAAAAATTGCAGTCCTGCTTATCAGCAATTAGTTGGCATGGCATGCACTCACAAACATTCAGGCTAACTTGTTCAAAACTAGGTAAATAAACATGAATATTGATACTCAGTTTAAGTTTCCCCAGATAGCTACAATGCATAAAAGAATTGCCATCAGTCCCAGTAGTGATAAAGAGTACAAATCCAGACAGAACACCATGTATGCCCATGTAAACCCATGTTCTCTCTCCAATATAATTATATAGTCCCTTTTTTGTATACCCAAAACTCCTCAGGAAACACAAAAAGTCAGTGTATGCATGTTTTCATTTCAGTTAGCATGTACATTACAAAAATAAAAATACTTCCAAAAATAAAATGCAGGATTTTTGTTACTCTCTTGCCCTTTTTTAAGCTGGTACTTCTTGTCATGTCTCCTCCTAACCTCCCTTTCTAAAGAGTTCAAGTCACCCACTTCAGAGTCTTGTTCCTTTGGTGTGTGGCTCCATGTCAGAGCTTAAGGTGACTATGAACTCAGAACCAACTCAACCACTTGAGTTCCCATCTGAGAAGGGAAATGTGCAAGAAACACTGGGGAGTGGTCTGTGATGTGTTAATACAGACAACCCACCACATGCACTCGGTCAGGCTGCAGCTGGTCAGAGGAATCTGGAACTACACCAAAAGGTTTACCTCTTGTGTAAAAATAAGAAATATTGAGGTGGCCTCTCTTTCAAAGGCAAAATCAGACTATTTTTTGAAGCCCACAGCCATAGGTTCCAGTCTGGAAATTCCTGGCCCTCATTTCTAGCTTCAAAACATGATCTTGTGCCATGTCAGCCAAGAACAAAGTGTTGCCGCAGCTCTGAAGAGCTCACATGTGCTCTCTTTCAGCTTCAACCAATAAGTGTCTCATCTATCATACCACCACTGCAATTAGATTCACTTGTTAATTTCATTGTTCAATTATGACCTATTTTCCTGCAGGTATCACTTCCACAATGAGCTACAAGGAGCTCTGAGTAAAAGAACAGTAGGCAAGTAGTACAAGACATACTTCATCTAAAACAACTTGAAGCCAAAACTAACTGATTTTTTAATATATTTTTCTCCCCAAATTTCCTTCTTTAGATAATGGCAAACAATTTGCCTGTGATTTCAACTATATAAATAATATTCTACAAAAAAAAAAAAAAAAAAAAAAGGAAGATAAACATGGAGATTTCATTGTGTTTGGCATCAGAGAGAACTTAACCTCTCCAGAATGAAGATACTTATAGTATTGCTGTAGGATGTGTGGCCACACTATGAAGTTTCATTCAAGAAGTGTATGAACAGTCATTGGACCAAATACAGAACTTTCTTAGAGTCATGCACTCTCTTGCCCAGTGTATGTTGAATTCTGTCACACAAGATAAAACAGCTCTAGCCAGAGGATTTTTGGCTCCTACCTCCACAGCAGTCTACAGTATGTTGTGCAGGACACTGATCTTCTGCCTACCTTCATTTGAGGATTCTCCCCTAAGGTTGAGTGTTCTCAAAATGCAGCTGTGATCTCTAAGAACAAAGGATTTTGGAGGTTTTAGTAGAAACTTAAGGGAAGAAATGGGGAAAGGAGACCAGAAGTCAAGGTTCCTTGATAAAAATTCAGAAGACAATTCCAGGTCTTCCTTTTGAAAATGTCTACTTTTGTATTCATGATCATGTGAGAAGCACGTGCCTATGTACGTGGGAAGCTACTTAGATTGTTCTGTTGGTATTGAGTGGCAGTAAGGCAAAAGCATTGGAGCAGGGTTCAGAATAGCTGAGTTTGATTCCTGATTCTCTTACTAGATCTATCATTTGATTTTTTTTTTTACATTTCCCTGTGTTTTCAATGGGGAGGAATGAGACTGACTTCGTTGATAAGATATGTTGTGGTTCAGCAATGAAAGCTGAATTAGAAAATATAAGTGATGGTGGAATTATTATTAATGTATGTATTCCAAGACTAAACCCTGATAAAAGTATTTTATCAGGGAACTACTTTACCAATATGCTAAATGATGATACTCCTAAGGGGAAGCAAATGAGACATCAAAACTAAAAGTCAAAAGCTGATTAAAATACCTTATTAAATAAAGGTCAATCTTGCAGTAGTGCTGATTGATATATCAGCTGATCCAACAGTTCCTTTCCAGCTCTACTTTCTATAATGAGAAAGTAAAATTAGTCCTAAACATATGCATTAATTACTTAGCTAAGGAAGATGGAGACCATGAATAAGGAGTCCTAGTTCCCCACTGATTAATGAGGGAAAAACACAGTGAACTGCTCTCTGTCTCATAGAAAGATGCATCCCATTTGCTGTTACCCTCTGTAAGGAGTCTCATACAATAGCTCAGTTAAAGAAATTACCATTCTAATTAATGAGCTTATGGTATGAGGGTCTTAAAGCACGGGAATTTAAAGGCAAGCTGGTAGCAAAAAAAGGCAGCTCAAAAAATTCTTCTTAAAAATGCATTATATGGGCTCTGTGCTCAGCTGAAAAATTGTATAGCACAGCAAGCCACAGCAGGGTTGAGCACTGGAAAGCAGAGTGGCATGGGAGTGGGGGATAAAGTCACTAGACAGTGCTGCTACAAGCTGCAGACAGATCTCCGGGCTGGTCAGGACAAGCCTGGAGAGATCTGGAGACCTCTACTGTTAACACAGAAGAAGCCTATGCTCTGTTAGAAGCAAGACCATGTTTACTGAACTAGAAGGCAACAACTCCAACTGTACCATCACTACTGGTTGCATTAGAAATGATGTTCTGACGTTTGGACATAAAAAGATCAAAGATATTTCACAATACATAGAAATATTAAAGGGAAGCAGCTGGCGCATATTTCATTCCAAGTAGGGCTAGTCACACTATCCCTCTTCCTTCCTGATGGGAACGATGTTTTTAGGAAAAACTGCAGAGAATGGGAGAGCTCATGACTCAGCTGCTCTTGTATGAATGTGTTTTGACAAAGTGTTCATGCAGACAAAATAATAAAGGCAGGTTTGTGCTGAGAATCTGGACTATGACTGGGAACAGCTGATCTAGAGGGCATTTCTGCTGCCCAGTCCAACATACCATTTCCAAGAGCTGCCTGGGCTGTCCGTATGTTCCTACCAACCTTAATGTCTTGGCCTCACACACAGAGGAAGCCTGTAGCACTGAGCTGTAACTGTTCCTTCTTGAAGCAAGTTCCAGTAATTTTCTTGGAAATCTTTATTGATCTTTTAAAAGTCATTAGTTTCAATATCTCTTTCCACTGTGAATTTGTTGAGATTCTTCTTCAGCAATTTCATGATGCCAGGATCATTTTCTATCTGCAAACAAAACATATGAAAATAAATGCAGGTAACCTCTCCCTTTCTGGGCATAGCATCAACAGAAACAAAGGCTGTTGTCAGTAGTTTTAGAATAAAGGAGCTATCAAAAAAATCCAAATGAAAGGAAGGCAAATAGCTCTGTTTCCCAAATTTATATTCAATGAGACATTTAAGTCATGCCTAATGAGATATTTGAGATATCTGGCTCTTTCTGCTTTCTGTTACAGATACAACTTACTACAGTAACAAATAAAAGTTGACCTGTTTGGTGATCACAATGTAGAGTTTTTTAGCTTTTTTTTGGCTTTTGTCTGGAACCTTGAAACTGTTCATGTTATTTCTGGACCACTTACAGAGTTGATCTGTACTTTCTGTTGAGTCCCTCGTCCTCTCCTGAATGATAAGCTTGATGGACTCCAATTTGTTGTTTTCAGTGAGCTCTCCCTGGGTGCCTGGAAAGCCTGGCCCTGGGACAGGACCAGACTAGGGCATACATACATTTTAGTTCCTTGGCTCTGGAAAGACCCTACCTCTCACAAGTTTGCTGTTACTGAAAGTTAGAGTTGTGCTCTTCTCTGCCAAGGTCTTTGTCTGTTGACTTTGATATGTCTGTACAGTTTTTCCTGATAGAATATCAGAAAACAGCAGTGGAAGAGGAAACAGATATTCATAAGTAATATTGTACTCCAGATTGCTATAGATGTGTACTAACTTAATTTGCTAGAAATGTGCACAGTACAAAATAAGCAAAATTATAATACAAATATTTTTAATAAGGTTTTTCCTGTCTCTTATTCCTGGAGGATATTTTTTTCATGATTCAAGATTTTTTAAAAAGTAAATTATTTTATTCATAGCATGTGGTCCATGTTATTATGTTTAATCTTTCAGACATTTGGCATGCAAGGACTCCAGCTGTCAGAAATATTTTTATGTACCTAATTCAAGAGCATTTAGCATGAAATGTACTCAACAGACACAGTAAAACTGAAAATAGATGTTTAGTTGCAATCCTGTTTGACTAAATGTATTTACAACATCACAGCACATTTGATTTCACCAACCACCTTCACTCTAGTTGTGTAAATCTAAAAATTTTGAGGATGATAATGAGGTAGCATGAGGACATCATTGCACAATGTTATTCATCTTAAAATGCTCTTTCATCTCCATTCATTTGCACCCTTCTAGGTGACAGCATTCGACACAAGACAGACCATTACCCTCATTCCTATATGCTATTTCCCCCAGTTCCTGCCTTCTGACGTTCCCACTATTCACTGGGTATATTGTTCCTCTCTATGTCCATGCTGAAACCAAAACTCACTGTTTTTTGTATGACTTTGTGCCTGATAGAGGCTGAAAGGATCAACATGACCATTTAAACTGCTCTCCAGTATCACACAGGCTGTGGGATGGCCTGAGTGCCCTCCAGTTTATCCGCACTGTGTAAAATGTGGAGTCAGAGCTGGACACTGTTCCAGGAGCAGCTCTGACCCTGCAATGCCCAGAGGTGTTACAACCCCTCTGCTTCTGCTCAGTGTTTCCTCTTCTGCAGCCAAGACGTGCAGTAGCCCTTCTGCCTACAGCACCACTCCAGCCTGTGCTCTGCTGGCTTTCCACATGCTCTCTGTCAGTGTGGGGCTGTTTCTTACTCCTTGGTGTATCATTTCGCATATGACCATGCTTATAGAATGGCAACACACATGAAGATTTCCTTGGTCCTCTTCACCACAGCAGGTGAGAGAGAAATGGACATTGCCACTGGCTCACGGCAACATGAAGAGAATCTGGATATTGTAGGTCTACCTCTTCCTTCCACACTAGGATAAGAGAAGATGTGAAGAAGAGAAGGCCAGGAACCACCCTCTTTCTTTTCTGTACGTGCGGTGAATTTAGACACAAAAGCACCCCAACACAGTCTGAGTTATTAGAACTAAGAGTGGTAGGGCGTTTTGTGCCTTTTATAACTTTGTTTTCCTTCCCCACTCTTCCAGGGGTTTCATAACGTCTCACTGCCCCTGGATAGTTCGGTCAATAAAGGTAGGTCTTTGCAGTATGGATGCTCCCCACTGTCTGGTACAGCCAAGGACCCTGAATGCCCTGTAGGGACTAACAGGTGGACAACTCGGGTGGACAATCTTGAAATACTGAGTAAATCCATCAGCATTGCTACCAGCAGTGACATATAAAGGTAGATATTTTCTAGCTTCCTGAATGCAGAGGTGCTAGTTTAGATATACTTTTATATTTCTGCCATAATATATGTGAAAGATAAGTACACACCGGATAAGAATTGAGGAAAATAGCAGTGTTATGTAAATGCCTCTAAAATGCATGCATCTGGAATCTCTGCAGAGTACGATAATTCTCCTATTTAGTGGTTACTTCAAAAAAACCACATTCAGAAACAAAATTGGATTGGTGTAACTAAAACAGACTCATTTTATGCTAAAATTCTTTATACTATTCTTTTTATTCATAAGTAGATTATTGAACCAAAATCCTCAAATCTTTTCCACTTGTCATGTTGAACATGATTATGCAGGGGAGGGAGGCAGGTTTTATACTGGCAAAGGAGTAGGAATTTTAGGGGTAGGGAGTAAGTTTTAGCCATTAAAGCAATTCATACAATTTTTTAATGAATCATACTAATTCTTAAGCACAGTTTCAAACATCATTTATCAGGTGTTTTAATGTTTGATGTGTATCAAATACATCCACATTTCCTTTGAAGAACTGTTGTAGCACTCTGACAATAACAACTGGCTGACCTCTTGCAAATAAAACTGATAAAGCAATAAAGATCAGACATCATATATCCTGCAGAGACAAATATTGGTCTACTAGAGAAAGTGGAAGTGTGCTAGAAATCATTCAACGTGCTTCAAATGTTAAGGAGAAGGAAACGTTTTCAAAGAGTTGATTGGAAATTCAGTACAGAAGCCATGCTGGCAAAGTATAAAAGTGCTGTACTTAGAGGAACAGTCACAAAAACATTGTTTGCATCCTTAATAGAAATTCTGGATTTCACAACGTAGAAAGAAGTAGTGCCAAATGGGTAAGGAGCAACTTTGCTCTGGGAGAACAAAAATTTGTATCAGTGTTAGGGGGTAATTTCTGTGCCCTTCCAGGACTAGCCTGCAGCATCCAATTGTTGAATTTAAAATGATGGCTGAAAACCTCTGAGCATTCACTGCCATGGGGCCTCAGCACTTCCAAGCAGAGGCAGTAGCTGTCTAAAGAGCAAAACTGCTCTCCTTTGTTGTGCCTCAGTTTTGTAAGTATGCTCCCTGCTGCTCTGTAGATGTTAATTCTTAGCCCATATGGACAAAGATGATGTGTTATTAAGTACAATAAATCTTCCCATATAACCATCAGCCCAGCTATTTTCCTGAAGGGGACTGACAAGCTTATCTTAAATAAATCCCTAAAAGGGCTCTGTGAAATGATTAGAATTTGTGTGTTTACAATGATGCAAGAAGATGAGCAGGTTTATACACTGATCAATCATTTATACACTAGTGAGCAGCTGACATCCAAGCCTGTGTCTGCTCATCTATCAAGCCATTCTCTCAAAGGTTAGAGGCAGTAAAGTTGTACTCAGACACAAATATAGGTATAAAAATGTTATAAAAATGCTAAGTACTGAGGATTATGGCATGAACTGATAGGATTTCATATTTCAGAGTAATTTCTATATAAGATCCTGGTCACAAACAATTTGCCAAGGTGTCACCTTCTTCCCAAAGTCCAACCGAAGCTCATTCATTTCCTTTCAGTGCAGTTAATGTGTCTGCAGATATATACAGATTATGTGCTCATCCAGCATCAGTCTCAAAAAACATCTGTGGACAGGGTAATATAGGCCTTTGCCCTCTGTACTATGGAAAGTGTTTTTGGAAGAACAACCTGGGAACCTCTAGGGAAGCTGGAGCTGTATGCAAAGAGGAAGTCCAGAGGCCACTTCTTTGGTCTCTGGCTCTCACAGCGTGACTGCTTTGGAAGGGACCTATTCTCCTCATTTCTAGGCAAAGACTGGGTTTGATTTAGTGAAGAAACATGAAGAGAAGTCCAGGGAGGGAAATCCATGGTGCTGTGAGGTCCAGCGGGAAAACACCAACAAACAGTCTGAGTCTGCATCCAGCTAGTTTGCCTGAAGGCATTAGTGGCATCGTCATATCAATTTCCCTTTCCACCCAAATCCTTACTCTGTGCCTGCGTATGTGAGCACACGTGCTTTCAGTGGTGCCATCCTCAGCTTCTGTGCTTATCCCTTCACAGAGTGCCCTCTGTAGTGCGCTCTTACAAGCCTCGAAGCATGGCTGTCTGTATAGGCATGGGCATCCCTTCAGGGCACTGGGAGCACAGGGACAGTTACCATGGCAGGGAAGAGGGGGAAGTACTGCGAGAGATCCTGGTGGCTGGTGATGTCAGTCCCCACTATGGAACACTGTGTGCTACTCAGATTGTTTTTTAATATTCTGGAGCTACACCTAAAACCCATCAAGTTAGTTCAGCACCATCTATCCCCGCTAAAGCTGCATTGCATTCTGTCCCATTTTTCTTCAGAATGTTCCCTAAAGCTCTGCATAGCATTGAAATCACACTTATCAGCCTTTGTTTGCCTAGACCTATAGTTAGGTTGTCTTCTGATGTAAATTAAGGTCCCCATCAAAAAAAAGTTGAAGAGAGAAGAAGTATATTTCTTTCAAACAAGACATTTTAATGAATAATATTAAACATTCATTTTTCTTCTTCTGTCAGGTTTCCTGGGCTATGTCTCAGTTCCACCTTTGTTCTCCTTTAGTCTTGCTTTTCCCTGTCTTTCTCCACTCTATTTTTGTGGGGCATATCTTTATATCCCATCTGCTTAGCAAATTTCTTTATTTGAATTTTATTTCAGACCTTCAACTTTCATAGACCCTGGACTAGGTGTTTTCTTAATTTGTGTTTTCTTAATTTATATTTTCACAATTACAAAAAAAAAAAAAAAAAGGAAAGAAAAAGAGAGAGAGATTGTATCATCATTTAAGCAGAACAAAACCAGAAGTTAAAGGGATTTTTTTCTAGATTTTTTTTTTTTTTTTAGTGTATGTCTAGTATTACTTTCTAAACATTAACAGCAAAATGTTAAATGGTATTGTCATTCTTAACCTGTTGGGAAAGAGGAGGTGAATGTTACCATATAATAAGTATATGTGGACTGTTATAGCTCTAGCCCACCAAAATGACCAATTTGTTTTGTTTTTAACGGGAAAAGAATGCAGCAATTCATCACTTGTGCAGTCTAGTCAATGTTTTGTGCCTTTTTATAAGAGTGGACTTTGTGAACTGGCTAGCTTTGACAGTTTGAGGTAGTTGGTGCTTTTCATTTCTAGATCATTGACTCAAGTATAGCAGATATTTTACAAAAATTGACTGAAAACTGAATCTGGGGGATGACTGATGGCCAAAGTCTGTAAGAGAGGTTGGTTTCTGCTCAGCTGACAGTAGACAAATGCCAATAACAAAAATATACGTATATCTTAACCCTATGCTGGCAAACATTCTAACTAGGGAGACTCAGAAATACAGAACATACGTACCTTGGATGCCTTTGTCATTGGTTTGCTACCTCTAGCTATATTCTACCTACTTCCAGAACTGGAATTTACACAGACATGCCTCTCAGATCTCTGAACATTAAGTTGTCGGTATTGACTATGATGCACCCAAAAAGTGAGGTCTCTTCTGAAGAACAGTAATGGCTTGCTCCTGACAGGACTGTCCTTGCATACTGAGCATGTGATGGAGATAGTTGCCATGTAAATATGACAGGAGAGAGCTACTGCATTTTGGCAGAGCTTTGTGGGAGAGCTAAAGGTCAACTCTCCATGGTATGTGTCTTGAAAGGTACAGCAGTCTCTTGGCATTTCCATTTCACCTTGCCATTTGAATCCTATTGAATTACTAAAGTGAATTAACCTAGTATTTGACACTTCTTTCTCCAAGTTTCCAAGAAATTTAGTCTCTGGTGATTACGATTTTCCTTTGTCTACCATTTTCTAGTGACAGAAGGACAATTTCAACATCAATCAATATATTCAGAAATCTGACTTTATTTTCAACAATTCCACCATGATTCCTTATGGCATGATGTGTACCAGCTGGATCTCAAACCAACACAAACCCTATCATGGACCTTTTTTTGATAAACTGCAATTTCAATGAGCAATAGGGTTTCAAGAAACAAATGGATGG
This sequence comes from Acropternis orthonyx, assembly GCA_035583155.1. Lineage (NCBI taxonomy): Eukaryota > Metazoa > Chordata > Aves > Passeriformes > Rhinocryptidae > Acropternis > Acropternis orthonyx. The sequence continues at coordinate 12,400,083 of JAWWEU010000040.1, forward strand.
CTCTTGAATTTAATGCTTTACTTTAGATGGATTTTTTTTGTGCTAGTACATTTCATTTTGATACCTGAAAGCAAAAATTTCTAATTTTCCCATCAAAATAATTTCCTTATGAAAGTACATTGCATATCTGCATATGTGTTTATCAACCCCCTTCCCTGATAACTTCTAAACCCATTGTTCAATTTCAACAACATTTAACAAAGGCACCCATCATAAAAATATAAAACTCCCAGAAATGTTTTGAAGATTAATGGCTGAATTAAAAAAATTAGCTTGTGATTCTACTAAAGGAAAGCCAGGAAGGAAATTCAGCTCTTAACAGCACTTGGTTAACCAAGTGAGTACAGATCTCATTTCAGATATGTCACCCTTTCTGCCTTTTTTGGATCATCTGTCATGCTAAATAAAGTAAGTAGAGTGCATGGAAAACATATTTCTATATGTGTGTATGTGTCTGTATATAAATATATATCTACATATACAAAAGTTTAGGAAAATTGGAGTGAAGCCAAGAGTCCTCTAGGAGAGGGGCTGTCAGAGACATTTGGGGCATGTGGGAAATGGGAGTTTGGAAATGTCTGTAGCATGAAGGGAGTTGGAAGTACTAGTGAGGAATCTGAGGACATGAGAAAGATGAGAATCATAGATAGAAGATGCAGGAGGGCAGGAGGAAACAGGGTATTGTTGTGGAGGTGTCTTGGGGCCATGACAAAGGACCTTGGTCACTGTACTCTGGCCTTGTAGGAGAAGGAGGATACATGTTGTTCATTTACAGCCAGACACTAATTCCTTGTACCACTCATGCAACATTAGGCTTATTTAAAGCTGACCAATAAAAAGGCTATTCAAGTGTCTAAATAATTCACAAATTATTTAATTAAATAATTCAGTTTAACTTTAAGGTAAGCAATATAATGGGAAGTCATGGGAACTCCCATTTTTCAATAGAAACTGTAAAAACTTTGTGTCAGCTCATCCCAAACTACTTTTTCCATTGCTTGGTTCAGCCATTGGACTGAAAAATTGGCTATTTAGCTAATAATTATGCTTTAAAATATTTGCAATGGAAGCATGGCCAGTACCTTTCACTCAGACCTTTGATGTGGGGGCAGCTCACAAAACATGCCATGGAACTGGCACTGCCTGTTAAATTCTGGCTGATAAGATCTCTGGCTGTGCTTTGGAGAATTTGTTCCTTGTTTAGAAAAAGATAAACAAAGTAGAACCAACCGACCTGCCTCTGCCGACGATAATCTTCCTAGGAGATATTATCATTTCAGAAGCTGCTGCAAGAAACTTTTCTGAAGGTTGGTGCATATAAAATAATCAATTCTCATCTACAGATTGTGGTTTGAATGTGCCAAGTGCTACCAGGGCTTATGATACCAGGTTCGTGAGATGCTGTCTACAATACTGATTAAAAACATGACGTTTGCTGCATCTGACAAACTGAATCAACCATGGGCCACATCTGGGGAACTTCTTCTTGTTTCCATAAAATGGATATTACCTATTTCTAATGAGCAATAGGCAAACAGTGCCCACAGTATAAGTAGTTTGTAGATAAGCAAAGAGCTATATTCACAAATCCTGTCAATCAACACTTTGCAGCAATTTCCTTTAAAGAAAAAAAAAAGATAAAGAAGAATTGGTTGAGGAAAGTCAGTGTTTTAAAGATGCAGCATTTATCCTGTTGTGGCTGAGGAAAATGTGGGATAAAAGCATGTGCTGTTAGCATGCAACCCTGCTGGCACTGCTCCAGGGTGTGCTGCGTCTGGTCTTGGCCTCAGTTACCTTTTAGTCTGAACTCAGATCCAGCATCTACAACAGACAGCGTGGGACATCAGTAGGCTTTTGCCAGTGGAGTGGGCACCCAGGATAAAGCAACATGATCTGATTTCTTCTGTGGCTACAACAAACTACTTCAACCCTTACAGAGAAAGGTTGAAATCAAGTCTGTCATCTTTGTTATAAAAAAACTATGAAGACAGGTTTTTTCTCCTGAAACAAAAACCTCACTGTCCTCTGTCCAGCTGACTAAACCTAGAGATTGACCTGCTTCAAAGCATTAAAAAAAAACAAACAAAAATGGTCAGAATGCAAAGTTATTGATACCCAATAGAAAAGTCTTCTTAATTCAACTAATTCACATGCTGAAACAGTTTCAGAAGAGCATTTGGTACATCTAAACTTGGACTGTGGCAGTGCGTTCTTCCGTGCCTATGGCTTCCTGAGCTTGGAAAGGAAGGATGTTGCAGCAGCGCTGTGGCAACATGGTGGGGTTTGGAGTTGCTGGCCCTTGAGGGACACTGCTTGCTCCAGGCCTGGGGGCAGCTGCAGCAGGATGGCTCCGTACCAGCACCAAGCCCAGATGTAACACTCGCCAGCACAGCTTTGAGCTGACACAGCCGTATCGGGTTTAGGACTCAGCTAATATCCTCACAGCACCTTGTGCCAAGTGAATGTGCTTTGAGCTGCTGGGTTGGGTTTTGCATTCCAATTCCAGTGTGTTTTTCCTCCTGATACTGCTGAGATGTTGTTTCATAGAGTCCTACAACAGCAGAATTCTTCAGTTTGGAAGAGACCTCTAAGATGATCAAGTCCAACCATTAACCCAGCAGTGCCAAGTCCACCACTAAACCATGCTCCCAAGTGCCACATCTTTTAAATAGCTCCAGGGATGATGATTCAGCCTCTTTCCTGGGCAGACTGTTCCAGTGCTTGACAACATTTTCCATGAAGAAATTTTTTCTAATACCCAATCCAAACCTCCCCCAGTGCAACTTGGTGGACAACGGGGCAAACTCTGTGGAGAAGCTGGTTGGGAACACATCTTCCATTGAATATCCATTCTTTTCCATATAGTCTCTCACCAGCATAGATATTACCCTTTGTTCATTTAATGACTCCCTATTTCCATGTGTAAAAGAACATTTTGAATATTTTTATCTTTGGCCATGTATATATCACCTAATATAACACAGTACACATATCCAAAAGCTCACAATAGCCCACAGAGGGCAGAGCCTGGCTCAGATCTTCACAATCTCATAGCTGCATTATTGCAGTACTAGCTGAGCTAAGAAACCCAGCTGACATGCATGATTTATGGACTAAAGTGAAGAAATAACCCCCCGTTGTGGCTACATCTCCCCTTTCAGATGCAGGCAGTTGCCCAGGGACCTCTGAGTTGGGTTATTTTGTGATGAAGAAACACCAAGTGTCCCCCCAGCATCACAGCTCATGGAGAGCTTGTCTAGCCCTCTGCAATCAAAAGAAATACATTTAGAGACTGGAAAGGGAGAAGTAAATCAGTGCTGGAATAATTACAGTTGGCTGGATTTAAAAATGAACATTGTGTTTTTGCTCAAAAGCACACAGAAAGCAGAACAGGAGGAGGCTGGAACCAGTTCTCACCTTGAGGCTAGAGTAGGAGGAGTGGGCAGTCAAAAGACTGTTTCCTATTCTTCATGACTTTGGACAAAGCACGTAACTGCTCCGTACCTCAGTTTCCTTGCCTATTCTTCAGAGGTTCTGGCACTATTTGCTTGCCTCCAGCATCTTCTGTGAGGATTTCTGAATTAACATTTCTAAAATGGGTGTAGCTGCTCTGGAGTTAGATACAATTAAAGTGTTCATTACTGTAAAAAACGATTTGTTAAAAGTAACTCATCAAACTGAGGAAGTTGAGAGAGGTGCTATTTGTTCAAACAATGTAAGGGAGAGCCAAAGAGGGAACAGCACAAATCTTGTCATGCTCAGAAGGAAAAGGCCAAGACTTGCAGGTGCTGTGTCCACACAGCCTGGCTGTACATCTCAAACTGACCAGTGGTTGTCTGGCAAACACAGGGATGAGGTGTGTCTATATATAGCAAGCAGGGCAGGATGTGATGACAGAATAGTGGTGCTGGGGGGACAAGGTGACACCTGCTCCTGGTGGTGCTGAGCAGCTCATCAGGAGGCTGCCATGCTCCTGGCTGCCAGGCAGGATCCAGCCGGGGCTGAGTGCTGCTCTCATTAATGCCATGCTCTCATTAATGCCATGCCAGGCTCCTCTGCACTCTGGTCAACTCAGGGCTTTTCCTTTTCCACTTATGCAAGCAGCAATCCCTGAATCTGTACGGCACAAGGAAAATGTGTCTCACCCATCAGTGGGTTCAGCAGGACCCATCCGTGTTGAGTGACTGCCATCAGAAACTTCAGCTGCTGTAGCAACTGTTTTGGTTGAACTGCTGGAGATCAGCAGTAAGAAGCATTCACCAAGGTAGATACATACAAATAAAACTCATGCTTTGGTATCTCAGACTTTGTTTGCTACAAATATTCATATCAGTGATCAGCTAACTCACAGCAAGTTCCAAGAAAGAGAAAGTCAGACCAAAAAGGTTGCACATCATGCAGAGGTTTTCTCTTCACGTTATTTAGAAGTCTTTGGGGTTTCTTTCTCTTTTCTCCAAAAGTATCAGATACTTCATCAGGAAGAATAACAACACACCACATGAAGTTAGGAATGATATCTCCAGAAAAAATAAGAACTGCAAGCAGAATATGGAGCAGTTCAGAACGGCACAAGCAGAGAACAAACAGGTTAAACTGCAAACAGCAAATGTGCAGAAGTCAAACCCCATTACCACAGAAATCATAAGCAGTTTTCCAGCCAGCATCTGGTCCAAATCAGTTTCTCAGGCAGCGAAATGACTGGGCTTCTCCAGGAGCAGCTGTTTCTGCCCCCAGATCAGCTAGTGATGGAGTTGCATGTGCTGTTGAACACCAACATCTACCATCGCCCCACTACTGCTCAGACCACTTTGGCCAAGAGCTTGATAGCCCAGCTCTGTCTTCAGCAGATCGGTCTTTCCATGATTATGTGACTGCTATGATAAAGGAAATCAGTAAGGCACAAAATGCTGCCCTATCCATCAGGAGCGACCTCCACTTCATATAGGGATTGTGTGGCAAGGTTTTGGTAGCAGGGGGCTTGCAGGGGTGGCTTCCATGAGAAGGTGCCAGAAGCTTCCCCCATGTCTAATGGAGCCAATGCCATCTGGCTCCAACATGGACCCACTGTGGCCACGGCTGAGCCCATCAGTGACAGTGGTAGCACCTCTGGGATAGGGATCCCCATGCAAGGGGCCCATGCTGGAGCAGTTTGTAAAGAACTGCAGCCTGTGGAAAGGACCCACACTGGAGAAATTCATGAAGGATTGTCTACCACGAGAGGGACCCCATGCTGGAGCAGAGGAAGAGTGTGAGGAGTGCTCCCCCTGCAGAGGAAGGAGTGGCACAGAAAACGTGGGATGAACTGGCTACCACCACCGTTCCCTGTCCCACTGCACCACTGTTGGGGAGGAGGTACAGAACTGAAGAGTGAAGCTGAGCCCAAGAAGAAGGGAGGGGTGGGGTGCAGGTGTTTTAAGACTGGGTTTATTTCTTATGATCCTACTCTGTGTTGATTGGTAATAAATTAAACTAATTTCCCTGAGTCAAGTCTGTTTTGTCCATGATGGTAACTGATCTCTCCCTGTCCTTACTTCAACCAACAAGCCTTTCATTATTTTTTTCTCCCCTGTCCAGCTGTGGATGGGAGTGATAAAGCAGCTTTACTGGGCACCTGAAGCCCAGGCAGCATCAAGTCAGCCCTGGGGATTTTCACGTTCTACGGGAGAATGGACACACATCTCACTTTAGCAGAGTTCCCACCAAATGTATTTACCTGAGTTTCCTTCAAGGTTGTCTGCATGGCTAATATTTTAGTAGCACTGAAAACCTCCATCTTTAAGAGCCTGAAAGAGAATTATCATATGAATCATCCCGTCCATATTTTCTTAAGTAACAAAAAGTATGAAATGGTTAGAAATGGATCATTTTGGATGTGTGGCAGCATGGCTTTTTTGTATGAGTCAATGTTATTTTTGATTTGAAGAGAGGAGAAGCAGCTTTTTCCTAACAGTAGCAAGACAAAACTGAGATTTTCATCCTACTAAGTGAACTAAAATAAGAATATTAGATCATAAGTCTATTTGTCTTTTGTGTACACACTTCTGGTCTCCATTACTATATATAATCTCCATTAGCAATGAATGTGTTGTGGCACAGTATGATGCTTTGGATACTCTATTAATGATATGTATTGCTCCTCACCACCAAATGAAGGAGTGCCAGATGCCTGTCCCTCCTTGAGCATCTGTCCCCAGGTGGAGGCTCCATCCTCCTCCTTGCAGCTTCTGGGCTGCATGTTGGGGCTCCTAAGGCAAAAATAAAGTGAACATGTTCCTGTTGTGGTAGTGATCATGTCAGATCACAGAAATGTGCCACAGCTCCAGTGGCACTCAGAATGTTACTGCACAAATACACGGTCTGCGGGTTCAGGAGGGAGAGGGGGAGAGAGACTCAATCAAATGACCATCTTGTTGGTGGCAGCAAGATTGACATGGTTGCTTGCTGAACTTGAAAGTTTCTCAGACCCTTTGGAAAGGCTGGTGCATCCTGAAGTGATCAGTACATATTGAAAAGGAAGTATTAGCCAGTTGTGCTATTTCATCTGAGATTAGAAGGGGTTTTCCATTCAGGTAACTGCACAAAAGCCCTTCAGTATTGGCACCTGTTTGCATTAAACACTATATTTGCTGTAGTTAACTGCAATGCCAATGTGTGAATGAAACTGGGTCATACTTCTGCAAAACTAAATAAGGCATTATTAACATGTCCATCAACTCCTGAAGATGTGGTATATTTTTCAAACTTCATTAATTCTGTACAAAACCAGTGACAGGTACAGTATTGTTTTTGCAGCTGGTGGTGAGGGATGTCACATACACAAACCTGCAACATCTGCCTCATTTGGGGATTTACCATCCTTTTCTTCAAATCAGTAAAAGGTAAATGAATGTTGGAGACATTCACCTGAACTCCTCAAAGCAAGTCAGTAATTACTAACTATTAATCCCATTGTACTTTAATTCTGTGAATTGTAAAACACTTTCCAGCATGATGAAACAGATTGTCTGATCCACTTGGGAGATGATGAAACTTAACACCAACAAACTCTTTCTTTTTTTTAGACACATTTCCCTGTATTAGAAAAACTCATGACTCCAAGTACTTTACACCCTTGAAAGTAAGGCTGACTTCACCAGAGTAGGGGCAGTGGGGGAGAGGAATAAGGGACCAATTTTCCACAGGTACAGGGATCCCTAAAGCCTTTCACACAGTGGGTTGAGCTTACCATGCCAAAGCCAGTGGGAGCTTTTTCACTGACCTGAAGGAGAGCTGGATCAGGCCAGCATCCAATTACTCCATGAGAAAAAACCCCACCATTATCCTTTTCAATGAGAGCATCCACACAGAATTAAGTGTGCTTTATAATCACATCTTCAGCTAAATTCCCTCATCTTTCCTCAACACCTGCCTTTAGACATGCCCACCTGTGCACAATCACTTCATGTTGGCATCACACAATCTAATGGAGTTGATTTCCAAAAATAATTGGTGTCTCTCCAGCAGTCTTATAACAGCATATATTCCTGTATTTAAACTTCCATGGCTGCATGAGGAATATATGTAAGAAAATATTTACAGACACTCTGGGACCCGCGGTTACAATTTTGTACTTATATGCATGCCTTTTTCCCACTGTTTAAAAAGTATGTGCATAACAGCACTACAATATTATTACATGGTGTAATTACACAGCCTAATTACGTGATTATATGTCTTTACACTAATTACACAATTAAAAACCATTACAGAAATGCTGTGAATGTATTTGAATCAATTAAATTATTTTAAAACCCACTGAGGCAACTGATAAACAAAAAATCCCATCAAGGTGTAGCAAACAAACCTGACAAATACATGTTATTATACCCCATTGAGTCTTGTGAGAAACACCTTGGTACTGTTTTACTCTCAGATGAACGGGTATGTGAAATATCACAGATAAACGTTAAAAATAACCATTTTGTGCTCCATGTACGTGGAGCAGTATTTTGTAACACTTTCTAGAATGGTTGCTTTACAGCAAAAGATCTACAGCCAAGATCTGGTCTTGAGACCCTGGAAAAGGTGGTTGTTAATGGCAAGTCAGACTGGATTGAATCCAGCCATACCTGTCATGGGCTGGAACCAAGTAGGGTGGTTGTGAACATGTGGGGTGCTGGTGGCAGCCCTGCTGTGCTCAGGCTTACCAGGGAAGGATGCTGGAGGCTGTCAGACAGACCACAGAGCAGGAGCACAGCTGTACATGTTCATCCGCTATGTTTCACTGTGACTGGGTGCCCCACAGCGAGGACTGTGGCTGCCACTGGGACTGTGGCTGCTCAGTTGTGGAGGGCCTTATGCAGACACGGGGATGCCCCTTCTGCCAGTAACAATAGGCACAGTTGAGTCTTATATGGAAAAATCCCATTTTCCAAAGGACTTCTGGCAGCCTATTGCTTCTACTCCTTGGAAGCAAATACTTAATTTTTGAAAGCTGTCAGTGTAATATTTTCTGTAAGCACTAAACTCATCTGAGAACATTTGAAGCCATGGGACATTTCCAGAATTAAAGGAAATGTGACCAGCTCATTTATCCCAAGCCTTGCTAAGGAACAGTCTCATTATGAACACAATGCATAGAAAACATTAAATGATTTCATTTGTCATATCTTGCCTTAATTCTGTCTATGCACTAAGGGGTATTAATGCACTGACAGGGTTTGTGTATAGATTAACAGGAGATCAGCAGCATAACTGATGCAGAATTAGTCATAGGTTTCCAACCCTGTCAGCAGTGAATGAGTAGGTGTTTTTCTGGCAAGAGCCTGCTTGGGGGAATCCCACTCCCAGACTTTACAGTTCCTGTTTAGACATGAAAGCAAGAACATTATTTAGGCTTTGATAAGCAATGTCTTCTACCCACAGCATAACCATTAGAAGCTCAGCAGATGTGTTTCATGAGATATATAACCCTTTCAAGCTCCTTTTTATCCTTAAGGCACAATAAAACCTTCACACAAGATAAAGATAGTGAGTCTAACTTCCATGGTTTTGTTCAGCTTCATGTAAATTTGTTCTGTTTGCAGTTCATTTTGTAGTTTCATTCTCCCTTCATTCCATATGGTTATTTTAAAATATCAGTATCAGTGTCTCCCTGTATGCATCTCCCACTCCATTCAGGGCTTTACTTTTTACTTTCCTGAACAGCAGAACTACTCTGTTCAAGAAGCTGTTCCTTTTTCCTCTTCATTTCTCACTGTTCAGTCACATTTTGATAAACTTCACTCTCTGTTTTTCTCACAGTGACTACAGTACATCCCCCATAAGTTCAGACAAGGCTGAGACAGCAGCATCTGACGTGGCATAGATATGGAGCCCATAAATTGGCTTCAGGCACATCACACCATCAAGCTGATTACAGCTGTATCTCTCTTGGCCAACACTTCATACATCCAGCAGAATCAGCTCTGCTTCTGACTCTCTTTGACCTGAGCAGAGATGCAGGCAAGCTTCATGAAAAAGGCCCAGAAGTAGCTTCAGGCTAGGCTTTTAAAGGCACAGCAAAGGACAAGGAGTAGCACAGGCTAAATGTATCTGTAAATAAATGCATCTGGATGCTAGGAAAAACAAATGAATGATGCTTCATCATTGCACCTGCCACTGCTGTCAGCCTCACTAAGTAGCCGATAGGCAACAGCTGTCCTCATTTATCTTTAATTACAAGCTGCAGTCACTTTACCAGATAGCTGCAACATAGGCATCTCTTCATTTGGTTTTGCCTTCCATTCCCAGTATGTCTCTTCTGCAACAGCATGGCCAACAACAACACAGCCACTAGCACAGTTCAGGTGGGACTCACATCTGTACATAGGTATTGACACATGTGAGGTAGCTAGGCTCTTGTATCCAGGGAGATGTCCTCAGCACGTTTCAATGAGAGCAGAGTGCTGAGTCAATTCGGCCTTTGTGAGATGCACATCAGGTGCCCACATTTAAGTGCCCACTTTGAGATTCCTGAGTGGATACGAGATATCCACATTGGTCTGGATATGAACTACCATGTAGATACACCTATTTTCATGCAGTGGCTTTTAAGGGGGCCTGGTGGGCTGGCTTTGATTGGATTCCTTTTTTTTTTTAAACAGTTAGTAAACACTGTAACCTTATTCCCAGTGTAAGTGAAACTGAGCTACTACAGCACGTCATCCAACTCATCCATCAGAGAAGGGCAGACACCTCTTCTACATCTAGTTTTGGCTCCCTGGCTGCAACTGCCTTAGTGAACTCTACATGAACAAGGGCTGAAACATTATCCTTGGCTCTCCAGGCTGTTATCATGCTGTTCGTGCATATTCCTCACTCTGGATAACAATGTCTGGGACAAAGGGTTTGGGAGATAACGAAGCCCAGAGCCACTAGGTATAGGGAGGAGATCGTTTTGGGTGGAGTGGACTGGAGGGAAGCAGGGCAGGGGAGGCAAGGGTGGATGCTTGCCACGCTGTGCCTCTTGCCCTCAGGAGTAGAGAGGAGAACATGGTCTGTTTTCATTTGGTGGTGTAGATGTAACCCCAGGCTCTGGTGTGAAAACCTGCTCTGGCAGGGTGTGCGAAGGCTTTGCACGCTGCAGTAATCTCTGCTAGGGGGTGTTTTCCTGCTGCCTCTGCTGTTCATTACCTGTCCCAGCGTCCTCTGGTAAGTCTTCCTCCACGGTCTCTCAAATCACCCCTGCTCAGTCCACCTCACAATGGGAAAAGATTTCCATTCCAGCTCTACCTCACCACAGTAAATACACACTGCATGTGATCTAAGTTCATTCCTCCTGCTGGAATTTACCTTTGTTTACTTAAATAACAGCACAACATAAACCTGAATCTAAAACTCCTCTTGACCTTTGCAGTTTTCAGTCCCGTGCAGGGCTTCCCATGAGCTGAAGTAAACAGCCTTTTGGGCAAGGGAAATACCCATGAAAACTAAATTATTAAGTGTGTTTATCAGGCTGGCCTGGATTCAGAAAAACAAATGTGACAAGTAGTTGGAAATTAAGCCAAAGAGCAAGATCTTGTGGTTGCATCTGCCTCACTGAAAGACAAAGACATTTCATCAACATAATGACATGTGGAAACCAAGTGAAATTAGGCATCAAAGACATCTGATAATATATTGTTACAAAGAAAATTGAAAAATGAAAGGTTTCAAGTGGCAAGTCTTCAAATGAGAAATGCAGCACTTTGTGGATTGCTGTTTCCTGTGGGGTTTTTCTCAGGGGCAGGAGAGGAAGCAGGAGAGCAGCTACAGTACCTTGCAGCCATAACCAAGGGCTAGATCCTGCATCTCTCATGCAAACTAAATTCCCACAGCCAGTTTTTTAAGATAAACAGAGTCAGACCTTTCCTTAAATATCTGCCCTCCGCTGAGTCATCAGTGCAGGAGGATGAGGTCCTCTCTCGGCTTGGATGCAGCAATAGGATTAACACCTGCTCCATGGCTGCTCTCAGCCCCTCCTGCCACCTGTTCATCCATCAGTGTCAGTTCGGCTTTCCCCCCAAAATTAGATTAACCTGTCATTCTGTAAGTGATAGCTGAAACTATTTTCATACAGTACTGCTGCAAAAAAAAAAAGAAGTCTGAAGAACTTTTTTCTCCACTGACTTACTGTACTCCTTCACCCTGTTAAGATGGCAGTGCCTACACCAGACTGCAACCAGACTGGATCCATCTGTGGAATTGCACTGATTTAATTTAAACCAAATTCTTGCCCTTTTTAGTTTCTGAAAACCCCAATACAGTTTTCTCGAGGTTTAGATCATGCCATTTACTAAATATTCCATGTCTATAACTAGACCAGACAGAAGTCTGAACAGTTAAACCTCCTGTAACTTTACAAGGCAAACTTCCTCCCTGGCATCATGTCAACCAAATTTCACAGAAAATACACCCATGATATATTTGACTTATTAAGTCAGGCAGTTCAATACAGCCCTAATTGATTTAATTTGTCTCAGTAGGCAAATAATTTGAAAAGTTCCAGCACCTGAATAACTTCAGGATAAATTGTGTACATCTTGGTTACATAAGTAAATTTGGAAAAGAAATTTCTCAAACCTCTGGTCTGGCACTTGGTTTGGTTTCAATGGGTTATCTCAAACAAGGTTTGCAGCCTGCATGGGATGTGTTTTCTCAGTATGCAACTCCTGTCCAAATCTCCCATGGCTAAATGCTCCTATGGAAATTCGGTATTTGAGCAAACAACCGTGACATCACACAGCAGACACTGGTGAGGCTGGCTGACGTAGGAGAGAGCCCATAGCTGACCACCTGCTGTTCACTGGTTTTGAGGGTTCAGTAGGGTGTCACATGCATGGATCATGGATAGCATTGCTTCTAAACATGGCCAAAAATGCAGAAGAAATGAAAAAACAGTAAGTGGATATATTTGCTGCCAACTGTCTTATAAGTATTGTTGATTTTCTCTTTTCTGCAAATATACTTTTTTCCAGGAGAAACAAAATTAAAACTGTCATTACTCTTGCTAAATAAACACAATATCAAGGGGGTGATGCTGTATGAGCACAGTAAAATAAAATCAAGTTTTACTTGCTATTAGAAAAAATTTACTTGAAGAAGAAAGAGTTTTGCTAGGCTCTAACTAATTTGAATAGTGTCAGCTATTTAGGGTTAGAAATTTATTCCTTGCAGATAGAAAGGTTATTGTTGATGGTGGAAAACAAAGACTGCTTACAAATCAAGATTAATTTATTGATACAAATTATTTTTCTTTTCCAGACAAAAAATATTTACATTGTAATTTAGTTCACAATTTTTCTTATTTTTCTTATTTTTAATACGTTCACATACAAAAGTCATCAGCAATGTAGAAGAATATGCAGAAAGTTTAGACACCTCAAGGTTATCTTTATGTGTGTATTCTATTATTAACATACATAATCATTTTTGTTTTCTTTTGATATGTTAACATTCAGGACAAAATGCACTGGAATGTAAAAATTCTCCCCAGTTCACAGGAAACAAACAACAAGATTTTCTTGTAGTGAATTTGGGATGGAGAAAACATCTCAAAATAAATTTTTAATAACCAAAGGGCCAATGCTTAGTTTGATCCCCTGTCATTCCTCAGACTGAACAGAAGCAGAAGTAGCCCCAAGTGTTCGTCAGCCTGATCCAGCACTTCGTATTCCAGGAAAAGAAGAAAAAAACACTTTGTACTTACTCCAGTCCAAAGCTCTAAAAAAAGCCAGAAAAGCATTTTGTGCATCAAGGTCAAATTGGGTAGATCCCAATCCACAGCAGTAAAGATACAGTGCCAGTGTGGTGGGGGTTTATGGACATTTGCAGCCTCTCCTCAAAGGCCACTTCCACACTGGTCTAAAATGAGCATCCCAGAGCTCAGCCTTGCCCTGAGAGGCAGAGCATGCCCTTCTTCCCTCCAAAAGGAAAAAAAAATTAGTATGCTTTAAAAACTATTAGACACAGAAATCTTACTGCCACTGTAGGTTACACTGGCAAGGAAACACAGGGGAGGAGGGAAGCTACAGGAGGGCCTGTCTGTGGGAAGTGACATGTCCATGGCTGCCATCTCCACATCTCACATCTTCACCAAACTCCAGCGCACCGTGCACGGGGCCCTGCAGTGAGGGGGCTGCAGGTACCTGGAAACTTGTTTGAGCTCCCTTGGGGTACAGTTCTGTCACCTTGGTTCAGAAGAAGGTGCCATAGAGGAAGGGAGACTGGTCACTGGGCTTGGGACCTGGTCCTGTAGGACCTTGGTTTCTCTGTGCCCCAGGTTTATCTGCACATTCCCCAAGTCTTAGAGTCCACTGTTCTCCCTGGAAAGCTCCTTTCCTTTGCCTCTCTGTCTCAACAGGTGAGTGAGTGAGCTGTGTTCCATCTTGCAAAAAGGGGTCAGTAATGCTGAGAGTGAGAGAGTACAGGGAATCAATAGGCTGATGCTAATGGGATGAGGGACCTACCAGTAATGTAGCCAACAGGGAGAGCAAAAACTGGATCAAGCTACTGCTGACAGTGTGAGAAACACAGGGTCACTTCAAAGAAGGCATTTTGTTGCTTTGCCAAATGAGGGGTGACCTTCAGCAGCCTGGCCTACTGAAAGATGCCCCTGCCAATGGCAGTGGGCTTGAACTAGGTGATCTTTGAAGATCCCTTCCAAACCAGGCACTTATGACTCTAGGGTTCACAAGTCCTTTCCTGATGATGGGGCAGGGCACGTCTGCACACGAGAAATTACAGTGTTATGGTTTCATCCCACTTGTACCACCACGCCCCATGTTGGGCAGGCAGGGTGAGGGCATGAGCCACCATCAGTGGTGACCCAGAGAAGAGCACCGTGGCTGGCAGCTGTCACTGCTCCGGGAGCAGGCGCTGCAGTGTGGCCAGTCACGAGTGCCCAGAGATCCAGCACACCCTGGGCCAGAACTCTTGGGGATGGTCCTGTGCAGGGCTAAGGGACTATAACTCAATGATCTTTGTGGGTCCTTTCCAATCCAGAATATTCTGTGATTCTGTGAAACTTGCAGCGTTGCAGCGCACAGAAATCAGACAGCAGTAACTGCAGAGCCTCTGCCGCCCCAGCTGTTTGTAAATCTGGATTTTATGAAGCCTGATCACTTCAGTGAACAACCTCTTGACCCTGGTGTCCATCCATCACACAAAGCAATGTGTTTGCCAACAGGAATATCTACTTGGACAGTCAATGATTTAATAAGCTTTTCTTCCTACACAGAGTTTATTGATTTTCGCTTTTAGTGAGAGCAAAAGACTGTATTGTCAGAGTAGGTGTTCTGCAGCACTTGCATCCTTTCCTCATGTATTCTTTGTTATATTTCCCTCTGTTTGATTTCCATCATTCCTTATTGCCACTGATATTCTTCCTGTCATCTCTGTGCCCTGAAGCATCTCATTTTCTTTTCACTTGTACCTTGATTAATGTCTTCATAAGTTCTGCTTTCCTCCACTTTACCATGGAGTGGTTTCTCTAGGAGGCTCTTTTCTGTGAAAACCATTGGGGTTTGGATTTTTTTTTCTTTTGAAAGTGCCATTATTTTCCAATTTTCCATTTGTCTTTAACAATTCCAAATATTTTATCCTGATATCGCTATTGATTTCTTTATTGTTCGAGTTAGCAAGGTTTTGTTTAATAGTTGCTAAATCAGCAGATTTAAATGTTCATCCCTATCAACCAGAACACTCTGCTTTTAATTGCAGGCAAATGTGGACCTTGTGTCTAATTTGCACCTCATTTCTGATTGCTTAATTAGGAAAATTATAAAAAAGTCAGTGGATTATACCACAGCCCAACTTGTAGATGCTCACAAGAGAGAGAGTGCAATCAGGTCATTCAATTATCTGTCAAACAACTCATTCTTCATCCTTTTGAAAACACACCACTGACACATTAGTTTTACCATTTGTTACCTCTTTCTATCTCTTTAAAAAAAAGAAAAAGAAAAAAAAAGAAATAATTTGGTGCTTAATTAATCACTGATATTTCTCAAGAAAGAGCTTTGTCCCTTGTAACTCTTGCATCTCAGAGCAGCTGCAGAAGCTTTTCCTGGAAAGTAATGGGAAGAAAATATGTGTGGGATCCTGGAGGAAGGAACATGGTCTGAGAAGAGAGCAAGATATTAAATTTCTTACTATATCATCGTGAGACCAGGCAACTGCCTGCTGAACATCCACAATCTGCAGCTTGGCTGCAAAGATGACTTTCTGGGCACCATTCATGATCTGGAGGAAAGTTACTCTCTCCAAGGGATGAATCCTCAAAGGTCCTCCTGGACATGAGATCTCGGTTAATGCAAGGCACTGCAAGTTCAGCCACAGTCCACACGTCTTTCTTCTCCCAGGGCTTCTCCACCATTGCTATCACTGTTCAGACTTTCCCTTTTTATAGTAAGTATATGGAGATTTTGACAATTTCTTTAAAAGTTGAGTAAAGGACTCTCCATTCTGGGTAAGTCTAGAATCATCATGATAGGGTGTCAGCATTCTTGGCTTTTTTCCAACCTAGATCTCCTCTCACTGCAGAGATAAATTTTGTCAAAGATAAATTGATGGAAGCCTGAAACATCGTTCCATGATGAACTCACCTTCCTGTTGCAAAGCCAGGTGTGGGAGTTAATTTTTGCCAGCATCTTTCCATGAGACTGACAACTCAAAGGAATAAAAAGCAGCTGCTATCACCTTCAAAGAAGGTGTGGATTACTGTTTTGCTACAGGTGACATCATATCCACCTTATTTTGAGCCTTTTAATTCTGTTGAGTCCAATCACACAACAGACTGAGTATTTTAACTAGTAATATTGGGAACCATTTGCTAGATGTGAAGGCAGAGCCACAGCACAGTGTTTCTAGTCCAGGCTGCAGGACTGACACATAGAAAGAGCATGCACAGCCTAGCTCATCAACTAAGTGAGGGGGAAGCTCTCTAATGGGCATTTGAAGGATGTTGATGCTTCACTGGGGAAGAAAGTAATTGTTTATCTCTGGAAGGTAGGGAGATAGAGAGAGGAAGGGGAGGATACATATTTCAGTGAAGAAAAAGTATTGAGTTTGAGATAGAAAACTCTTTCAGAATGAGAAATCAGGTTGTTCTCCTGAATAATCCCACTGAGGAAGGCAATGCCCACTGGAGCTGTGCCAGCCTGGCTCAGTGCCCAGAGCTGCCCACCCTTCTGAGGACAGGTGGGAGCCAGCATGGTGCCCCCTGCAATGCCCTGCTATCCCCTCTGCTCTAGGAACAGTTTCAATGAGGACAGACAAGCAAGGGGTTCATTGTGCTGCAAGGCATTTTGGAAACACAGCCAGCCAGGCTTTTAGGACTAAATGCCAGCACTGGTTCCTGGCATGACTATCCTGATGGAAGGGGGGAAAGAGCAAACAGGAAGACCCCAGCTGGCAGGCACACCCCTGTGCACCTCCAGACAGCTCATACAGGGTCCCAGAGCTTGAAGATGGAAGACACAGCTAGATTTTATTACTACTCTGAAAAATCTCACCCCGTTGTGCCCATATTGGCACGGACTAAAACCTAGCATGTATACAAGAAAATTGTCACTCAGAAAAACACTGAGACATCTTCATCAAGCACTGTAGACACCTTTTCTTCGCTCAGCAGCTTGTTTCCAATCCTCACTATTAACGTGTTTGGCCTAATTTCTGCTTCAGATATATCTGGTTTCAGCTTTTAACCATTCATCCTTTACACCAAAGAGCTCATTTCTCACCATGGAAAGTTATTCACTGTAATCAGGACTTCTCAGTCTTCTTTTGCATAAGCTAGACAGACAGTGCTTTTTAAAACTCTTTCTCCCCATTAGGTGCCTTCTCTAGTCCTTGGCCCACTTTTGCAGTTTTTCTCTGCCTCTTTCCCAGTTTTTCAGCATCCTCAGTGGATGCTAACACTGCAGATGGCACTGTCAGCCTCAGCTCCTGCCTCTATCTCAGTATCCCCTGTTTAGCCAGCCAAGGTCTCATTAGCCTTCTCAGTTATTAGAGGACTTGAGTTTTTTGTCTTCTTGTTTGCCCTCTAAATCCTTTAGAGAAAAAAATAACTCTTTACTAGAGCAACTGCTATTTCTTTTTCTGTGGAGATTAACTCTGTATTTGGCTGTACATAAAAACAGTGGATTTGTCTGACAAAGCAACAGGTTTCTTATTGCTGTCTTCTCTTCATTACTTAAACATAACATTGATTCTTGTGCAAGCTACAGATTTTATCAACCATGATGTAATGTAGCATCTGCACTGCTGATGAGCAGTTTTACATCTAGGAACAACCTCTATACAACCCTGCTAGGAACATCCCTGTTTAATGATGATGGTTTATTGTCAAATTTGCTCAGGAAAAGCTGTTCCTCATTTCTATTTCCTATGTGCTTTATTAAACTTACGTAGTGCTAACATTATACCCTGCAATATCAAGTCAAACACCTTAGAAAGCCTTTTATATTGCATATATATTGCATAAGCCCACATTTTATATAAGCTAACTTGAAATCTGGGGCAGTAGCAAAATGTTTGTCTACACTGCAGGCTTCACTCTCACTGTGTTAGTTTGGCAGCTGGAGGCAATCTCCAGCCATAATCGCAGAGAGCCTTGCGAGTGCTTATTTACCCTGGCGCCCTACCTGCCTCGTTAGCAGGGCAATTTGGGAGCCAGATCTACAGAGAAACCTCTCCACACTCATGCACGGAGAAAGTGATGACAGTGTTAGAGAGAAACAAATGTAGTTTGCTAATCAGCCTTTTTCTGGCATTTACACTGGCTTTTACTCAATAATTACCTTACCTGCACAGAGGGAGGACCTACTTGTAGGAGACTTTCATTTAGGCATAGACAGAAGACTTGGCGATCTCCAGGGAGCGTTGCCTTCTACTGAAAATCCTAGACAGCACACTACAAATCTGAAGGTGCACATGGTCAAAGGAGGCAGCCTTGGCTAGGAACAAGTACCACAGCCAGGGACCAAGGCTTCATCCCCTCCTGGCCCTGCAGAGGTGTCCAGGCTTTTCATCTTGACAGCTACCTGGGAAGATTTAATACAGTAGAAGAGAGGACAAAAAAATAAGTGTCTTGCTGGAATACAAGGGTAGGAAACAGCAGGGATCTATAGAAATGCTCCTGAGTAGAATAAGCTCTTCACTAACCAGGAAAAGCTGAGCATTTCCTCTCTGTTTTATGCAGACCTCAGCAGGCTTTCCTTTCAAATGCATCCTGGCCTTCATGTTTTCTATCGCCAAGCATAGATGGCCTTTCTGCATTGTACTGGCCTTCCTGGATCCCAAGCTTAGGGACCCATCTCTCCCCTCATGCTGCCTATCTACATCCTGCATTGTGCATACTTGAGGAGGGTTAGGTCTCTGAAAGGTGGATGCTACAGCATCATGGCTTTACAGTATCCCCAATTTGGGAATGTAACAGCCCCAGAGTGCTCAGCTCCAGCACAGCAATGGTGGTATAGGTCTACACTGACATTTGATTGTCAAGGCTTTTATGACTGATTTTCACAATCAAACTCCAGAAAAACTTGATCCAAATACCATTTAGTTAATATTTCAGTACTACTGTGGCAGCCACAGGAAAGCTGATGAATTTTGTCTCCTCTTAGAGTCAGGAACTCCTTAGGCAATGATACAGGTTCTCAAAAACTGCTGAACTGCTGTGCTGAAACTCTAAAGAAAATCTGCAACCTGAGGCAGAAAGAAGTCACAGAAGATTTCAGTGCAAATTATTAACATTGGAGGTATTTATTAGCAACTGCAAACAGGAGTGTGCAAAGCACTTAGCAAACAGCACAGCAGGCAGCACAACACTTGGTACAGCTGCCTCCACACTACAGTGGGGCAGTGGCTGCAATGGGGCTGCGGAGGGCTACTCCAGCACCCCACTGCTTTTTGTGCTTCCTGGCTGTCAGCCCTTGCCTTCTGATGATAAAGCAAATTTTATGAGTTCCTTTGTTTAAAGCAGTTGTTAAGGTTGCAGAACTAACTGGCTTTCTGCAAAGAAATAGGTGAAGTCTATACCTAAGGCATTCCCACTGAGCTGGATGCAAGTTTTCTTTAGGTTCCTTTGAAATCTTCCTCTTTCGTTGCAGAATTTCAGACTAATAGTTCTTCCTTTTTCCACCTTTCCTGCTGGAGTAAGGACTTTTCTTCCTCCACATGTGTCAGCAATGTGGAGCCTGTGAAGAGGAATGCAGTACAGGAGTTTGGCAATGGTGGACCGTTTCAAAAGGACTTTTGGGGAACCCAGTTTGAACTGACTTTCAGAAAGAGAATGTCCAACAAAACCAATTCCTATGCTGAAAAGTTTAATGCACCCAACGTCATTAGCTACTTTTGAGAAACCTGGTCCCAGCATTCAGCAGAAGACATGGACAAGGCTCAGCTCTTCCATCCTGTGTGACCATCCATGCAGCCCCATGGGGACCCCCTGGCCTGCATATCTGTGTGGAAGGACGATCCCATCTCCCCACAGCCAGGGTTTCCTCCCAGGTCACTGCAGCTGTGCTGTACTGACTGGTTACCTGCCCAGCTGTGCTGGGATGACCTTTATGGCCCTGCACTGCAGAAGCTGTTCCACTTTTTATAAATATCTCAATGTGCACTGCATGGGGGGACTGCAGCTGGGGCTTCCTCCCTCTGATGTGAGGAGTAGAAACAGCTGCTTTGAGTTAGACCCTTTTGTCTGCAGCCACCAGCTGTTACAAAGAATGATATTTTCCTTCCCCCTTCTGCACACAGGTGGTACTTGGGTTATAGTTTCTCTGAATGCTTTATGTTGCAATTTTACCTTTGAAATATGCACTTTTTAGAAGTCACTCTAAATTCCGATTATGTCTCTGTTTCTCCTGAGGAGATGAGAGAATGCACTACCAGTGTCCAAATTACAGAGTTAGCTACCCAGGTGCCACACACATGCCAAGTGGGATGAATGGTGCGAAGAGGAGCATGGAAGCAGCTCACAGCCATTGCTGTGTATTTTACTCCTTGTACTGTTAGTATATTAAATTGCTGCTTGCTGAGAGAACAGGAATGCCCCTGGAAAAAATGCAGACACAAGGATGCTGGGGGGGAGCAGGAGTAGCTGTGACAACAGCTGGCAGGAGCCAACTCCTTAGTCTCAGCACTCCTTCCTGTCTGTGCCAGCCTTCAATTTCAGGGGAGCTGTAGCTGCTCACCCCAGGGTTGAATTTGTGTGACTGCTTGTCTTTGAAGGTGGTCCCGTGGCATAATGGTTAGCACTCTGAACTCTGAATCCCAAGGGCCCGAGTTTGAGTCCTCAGTAGGGACCATCCCCTGGGCAGTTAAATGGCTCCCTGCCATCCGATCCCATCAGATCTCGGATGCTTAAGCAGGGTCAGCCGCAGTTAGTACCGGGTGCTGTAGACAGTCCCGAGGATTTCACTGTCACTGTCCAAGCTCGCTCGGCTGTGGCAAATGGAC
>JAWWEU010000040.1:12421143-12491768 GCA_035583155.1 Acropternis orthonyx
GGGGCCAGTTCTGCGCACGCTGTGCCTCACCTAAAAAATCCACTGCGCAGGCTGGAAGGGCACACCCACGTGGGGAGGAGAGCCCTTCCCCAGATCTTCGTTCACGAAGTCTGGCCATTATTTGTCTGTCTTTGAACATTTCTGATGATTGCCTGCTACATTTGCTAATGATAAGTGCTCAGTGTGGGGAAATTTACAGGCATGATGTTGCTGCACTCAGAGAAGGATCTCTTGGCTGTGATCAAGGAGAGGTGCTCCTCTCTTGGTTTCTGGATCCCCTGGCCCCATGCAGCAGGAAGCTGGGGCCAAGCAGTCTTGGCAATTCCCAGCTCCTGCTGAAGAAAGCAGAAAGAAGCTGGTGGCCCTCAAAAACACAAAATGCTGGAAGGGTTGTTCAAAGTACATCCTTTGCAAACCCTCCATGGGCTGTCCCATCCAGAAGAGAAGGACGACGACAGTAATGTCAGGTTGAAGACATCTGTTCTCATGGCGTGGAAACTCTCTTGAAGTTAATTACAATGGCTCTACTATTACAGTTACACAGAGCATTTATCCAATATTCATCTAAATGAGTTTATCCTGATCCTGCATGACTGTGATTCCTGATTTGTACTAGTTTGAGATCCAAATCTGACCCCTTATCTAGTGTGCTGAATACTGATGATTAGAAAACTTAATTTGTCCTAGTTTTGTCCTGGTTTTGTAAGAGGACATTGCACTGAGAGCCTTTTCTTGTATAATAATTTTGCTTTAGAAACTGATTACTCATGGTTTCCATCAGATCTGAATTGCAGATATCTGGGGGAGTGTAGCACTGGGATATTTTAGATTGAAATTACTCTGCTACCTGTTCCACCGCAGCTCTCTTCTAAAGTAGACTTTATGTTATAAATTACTTTATAGATTTGTAAAGCATGACATAGAAACATTATATACCCTGTGAGTGCTTTAAAATTAATTTGTTCTTGAGCGTACCCGTGTATGAATGAATTTGACATAAGCTTTTCAATTTTATGCTTCACTACAGAAAGTGTACAGAGTACAAACTGTAAATCAACTGCCACACTTACTGAAATGACCACTCAGGTATGAGAAGAGTCTGCCCTATATTTAAAGAAGATTTAGATACAAAAATAATAATGTGTACAGGAGAGCTGACATACAGCCTTGGAACTTTCTAACCTACACGGGTGAGATTAGTGAAGTAGCATCAATGTGCAGATCCTCCAGGCTGGGGTTGGTTGACAGAGAGAGACCAGAAAATTGACAGGATGTTGAAATCATGGTATTGTCTTGACCACAGTGTTGGTGGAACTGCAGGATTCACAAGGACTCACCAGTAGCCCTTCTATGTGTGTAGGTAGAGCTCACAGGCATGTGCTGTCATGAAAACTGTGATTTCAGTGTGCAGATTGGTGTTCAGAAGGGGTGAGCAGCATTCAGAAACAGCATTTTTAGTTCCTTTATTAATTTAAAAAGGCAGTTTGGGGTCATAACAATTCTTTATGAACTTGGGTGCAATTCAGCAACAGTGGCTCCAGCCCTCCCTTCCCTGGGAGAGAGGAGCAACCAGTGCCCTGCTCCAGGGCAGCTGCTGCTCATCCATCACACTGGCAGGAGCTTTTGGGGAATGTGCCTGAAATCTGTTCTTTCAGCATGATTTAATTTGGTGTAAATGGCTTCACTGGCTATTGCCACCAAGCTACAACCCAATGGTGCTGTGTCTCAACCAAAGGTTGTACCAGGCTGCAGACTCACTCAGACACATGCTCTGCCCCACTCCACCGCTGAGCATTTGTACAGTTGCAAGGAAATGTAAAATAGTCACAACAGGAGAGTTGGAGAAAATCTTATTTCAGGTGACCTCTGGCTGGAGCTAGAGAACATTTCTAGTAAAAGTAGGGCTTTGGCTCAAATCTCTGTGTGTAGCAGAGTGTGGTTTTGACCTCAGTGAACATCTTTTCCTTTGAACACCAGTTCAGGGAAGAATAGCTGCCATACCTTATTCTTCCACTTTGTGATACCAGGCTTTTTTTCCTATACTTTTATACCGTGTCCCTCAAACTGTGTATTTTGCTGATCTGAAATTAACTTTTTCAGAATTGCATTTCAAAAGGTTGACAGAAATTTATTTTTTTTCTGTTTCTGCTGCTGAACTAAGAAAAAAAAAATTAATGATTCTTACAGCTGTCATGGTGAGAACCCTCAGCTTATGCCGCTGTGCTGAGAGCCTAGAGAGACACAAAACAAAAGCAGCAACTTAAAAGGGAAAGAAACTAAAAGACACCTCACCCAACTGCCATAGAGATAAGCATTAAGATTCCTGTTGATTGTAGTGATTCAACAAAGAAATCTTTGTCCTTTATAATACAGGGAAGTTTACTATGTAAGACATGCACCTCAGAAGCAAAACCAAACCTTCTGATGGGCGAAATAACTTCAGGAACAGAGCTTTTAAGAATCATACCTTGACAATAATACATAAAGGGATGAAAATCTAGGGTGTGATTAAACAGATTAAGTCCAAACTCTGTTGTTTCTCTGAGAAAACAATGGAAATAAGGTTCAGTCAGGAAAAGATGTAAGAAGAACAGTGTTCCTTTTCAATAGGATGTTAAATGCTGTGTTCTTATAATAACAGGCACAACACAGTGCTTTTAAATAGCTTAGTTAAGAGGTTCCAGCAACTCTGCATTGTGTGACTTAGATACCATCACTGGCATGTTTTGCACACAAGAAAGGTGCTCAGATGGAAGTATTATTATTATTACTAATACCCAATTCCTACTAAAAACAATGGGGTTTATATGGGCAATTATTAATATAACTACTAGTTATCCTAGCATAAAACTAATATTACCACTGCTATTAATAGCTGCCTGCATAAAAAATTTTGTTGGGTTTTCAGGAGTTTCTTTTTTCAAAAGTCAATGAGGATACCTTTTCTCCACACGGTTTTATTAAGAAATATGACAGAACTACTAAGATTTGGTGCACTTCTCAGCTCAGCCTTGCTATCAGCTCCCCCCAGGGTGCTCTGGGATCTGGGCAGGTGCTCAGACCCTTACTGCTCAGTGCTTTGTTGACAGCAGTGTACTGCAGAAACCAAGTCAGGGCTGTCTGTGCTTCTATTGCTCACCACTTTCCCAATCAGCATGTGAGAAGGAGAAAAATGTCATCTCCTCCTTGCGGGCTCCAGCAACGAAGGTGGCTCTGGCTCTGGAGTGCAGGTCTCCATCCAGCAAAGCTTTTAAGCATGCCATTAATACATCCCCATTTAGAAAAGTGCAGAGGTAGCTACATTTTGCCAAGCGAGACCTGGGAGCCCATGCCAACAAAGGGACTTGGTAAGTGCTTTGGAGACCGGGGGTGGGCAGCTGACAGGGGACTGCAGAAGGGCAACGGCAAACGAGCACAGGAGGCAGCTCCAGTGGCACTGGAGCAGCGGAAGCAAGGAGGGCTGAATCAGTCCATGACTCAGAAAAGCCCCCTCCAATTTCAGTGCCTGGCTCTGGTGTCACCTTTTCCAAGTCACTTCACCGTGCCATTAGAGTTAATAACAGCAACCTCTTTGATAATATCCTTCTGAGATTCACACAAATGAAGAGCACGTTGTGAAAGCCAAGTGTTAATGATGACACCTTTGGTGAAGCTAACTGGCTTCAAATTTCCATTTTCTCTCTAGAACTTGCTTCAAGTTCTTGATTCTGAGCTTGGGGACACATCTGGGACCTCCTGTCTTCTACTGCTTCACACTTTTGTAGTCAGGATGTTGCCAAAGCGAAGCCTCTTTCAAGAGGCTCTCGGCACTGCGTGGGGCCAAACCCCAACTCAGCAGAAGACTAGGACACAAATCCAGATATTCATGTTGCCCTGAATTACATGCTCAGAGCACTCCCTGATACCCAGGTAGCCTGTCACTGCAGCTGCTGCTTACCTTTGGTATGTAGGCTGTTAATTTACTGCAATGTTTGAACTACCAGATGAAAACGTCTCTGATTATCTCAATTCAGAAGCCTTTCTTCTACAAAAGGTTTCACAGGAAAGTTTCTTTTTGGAGATGTACATATGAAAAAACTGCTAAAGAATGTATTTTTGAAGACAAATGTAAGAGTTGCTGTCATCTAAAATAAGCACTAGTGCACTTTGATGTACAACAGAAACTTTCTGGATGATACAAAAATAGCCCCTTGTATTATTCTGACAGGCCCAGCCCCCTCAGAGGTGTACAAAGCCTTAGCACAAGCAAATGCCTTCTGATGCCTTGCTGAGTCACTACATCACCAGCTCCTGACAGAAAGTCTTCACCTAGATGTGCACTGTGTGCTTCACTAACTGCTGTGATGTGTAAAATAGGGCATGTGAGGCTGATACAGGTTACGGGGGCTGGACTGTGCAGTTTAATTATAAGCTACAAAATCTCAGCATCATACAGGTTGTTTTCATTAGTGATCTGACAAGGCTTCTTACATCTTACTGCAAGATGTCTGTGGCTTTAACTCTCTCAGTGCTTTCCTTTTCCCTCAAGAATAGGAGAATTTCATCTTAAGAAACAAATTAAACAAATACTTTTTATACTAAATATGCTTAACCTAAAGTTTTCTCCTTATTATTTCACAAACATCTTGAGATTATAGAGGCTCAGCTAGCTTAGTAAAGATGAATTGCATGTGATCCTGGGAATACAGACATTGCATTAGCTATTCTTCCTCTCCATTGCATTAGGCTTTTTGTAAATAGTCTGCATGTTTAATCAATGGAGACTAATTAAGAAGAAAGGGCATGCTTTATTGTTGTATTAAAACCTGTTCATTGCCATAGGCAAGATGTCATCAATATTTCTAGCTGAAAATTACTACTTGCGATGTATATCATAGAGAATTTTACTGTAACCATTAAAAAAGCTAAAAGAATATTTTATCTCTGGATACAAACAGCCATATGCAGATTTACAGCTATGTAACCAAATGCATAATTCATCCATGTATATGATATTTTAGAAGAAAGGGATTATAATGAACTTGATTACTTCAAGGATCCCAAAAGACAGAGGAATCTCTTTAAACTACCTCCAGAGCAAGACTGCTCTAAATAACACCAGTCAAGTGCTAATATCAGTTATCCCACTGTAAGTATGTACTTTCTTTATTGACTTTAGTAGATTTTTCCTAAATTCACAGTGGTAACAAAACAGCTACCGCTACCCCAAACAGCTGATTTATATGCCAAATAGGATGGTGGAGTAAATGCCACTTAGGACCAGATCTGTCAACATTTTTCATACAATCACATTGATTTAAATAGAATCAATCAAGTCAGCAGGATTCAGTCAGACAACATCTACATTAACAATAGGAGCAGCACTGCGGGGTGAAACAGCTTGTGCTGGGAGCCTGATGTCTGTGCCAGTGGCATAGTGGAGAGAGGATGTTATTCCAGCCAAGCTCCAGCTCGGCCCCACAGTTCCCCATTAGCAGCTGGAACAAACACAGTAACTGGGAAATTCACCTCAGAAATGTTCTCAAGAAAACAGGGATGTGGGCACGCCCCCAGATGACCACAAGCCTGCCAGTATCTCACATGTATTATCGCAGTTCAGCAATGGAAAGGAGTTGGGGATCAGTCTTCCCAGTTCACCACCAACTACTGGGTTGTTCCTGAGGCTGGACTTGTTCAGGAGACAGGCATGTGCTATATACACTTAATCTGCTTATAAGCCTCTATTTTATGTGTATTTTGAGGTCCAGACTGATGCAGAAAGAAAGGCTTAGTGAAAGGGACATCCCTCAATGAAAGGTCCCAAGGAGGAACTCAAGGGTGGGCAAGAACTTTACCTCCAGCTGAAGGAAAACATTGTTTATTAACCAATTAAGTGCCAGAAATTATTCCTACCAAGGCTACATAATACTTATGTATGTATGGTGGAGAAAAATTACTTAGAGCGTGACAGGAGAGTCTTCTGCAGTGAGGAAATGCTGCACAGGATGATAAACCTATGCAGATTCCCCAGGATACTTGAGCAATGAGATTGACTCTACTTATGTATGTTTTATGCTGACTGGGTGATAACTAAACCTTCATTTCCATGGGGTTGGGTGAGCCTAGGCCCATGGGACAGGCAATAAGTGCCTGAGCTTCCCCAAGTTTGTCCTTCAGGGACATCCTTGGATGATCCTGGGAAAAGCTCATGTGTCTGGGGAAAGGCAGAGCATGAGGTGCAAGGGAGCCTTTGTCAGTGCTTCAATAAGGAATTGGTTTTCCCAGGATATTTCCCAAGTGTATCCAATTGGTGTAATGCTTCTGAATTGTAATGACTGCCACCTAATTTGCACAAAACAGTATCAGTTCCACTTAACCAGGATGTGCCAGAGGGAGACAGGGAGCCAAGCACAATTACATGGCTACAAATTCCTGAGGGTTTGCTCTCGCAATGCAGAGGGATCCAGATAAAATAGGGATGTAGTAAAATCACTATTACTTGTTTAATAAGCTGTTTTACTTCATTTTTTCCCCACCATTATAAATGAGGCAGCTGCTTTGTTTTGTATCTCAGTACTCATCTAGAGTGCATGTCTTTCAGCATCTCTGTCTGTTCCATGTTACATTGCTGAAGTAGTGGTAGAGACAAGCCAGTGAAGCCACTCCAGTACCAGTATACAGGCACAGCTCTCAAGAAAGGCAGAAATCAAACAAATTCTTTTTCCAAAAAAAGTATATACACACATACACAAACCTTTTTTCTTACTACCTACTGTGAATTTTCAGAAAAGTTAATATATTGATTATTTTCACCAGGGGCATGCCAATCACATAATCAATGCCTTTAGATATTTCCAGCTGTGTCTCATTTCTCTGCTGTTTTTTGCAGATCTTCTGCATTAGGCCCCACCAGAAAATACAATTCTGATGATATTTTGGTTATTTGTGATTTACATGTCAAATCCACATTTAAGTCCTTAAATTCTTTTCAAAATAGTTGTCAAATGATAGTGGAACCACTTGTCTGTGTTCTCAGTTAAGAAATTACTGCTTTAAGACAGTGTCTCAAATTCTATATATTTTAGCATCTCCTTTGAGGGTCCTCTTGAATAGCAGAAGTTTAGGCCAATTGATTATTCTGCCACTCTCTCAGTAGGTAATCTTGTTTCCTTCATCTTGGTAGGGATTTTTTAGCTATTCAGTAGTGTAATGTGTAGATGTGCAAATACACTTCTTTTCTCGGTACAAATCCTTCAGCTTCTGGGTGACTTAATATCTGTCCTTATCAGACATGAAAGGTTTATACACTGTGCAAAGTACTGGAAATCCACAATAATTTGCAGGAGTAGGTCACTGAAGGTACTTTGAAATCCAAAGTACTGTTAGGTTCCCCAGAGCGCAAGATCTCGGGAGAGCAGGTTTCTGTGTGTGCATAATCAAAAAGCACAATGCATGGGTAACCTTAAAATCTAAGACATCAGGAGAGTTTGTGCATATAAGGACTTGGTAGGCTGGGTCTTTCAAATGACACCTATGATTTTGGAAGTATAATCAAAAATTATTGGCAATGTATCAACAAGATCTAGATGTATAATTTTTGTTACTGCAGTTTCTCCCCTAGGAGAAAGACTTCTGTAGGTCTGTACGTACTGAGATGATAACTGATACAGTTTTGTCTTTGATCTAATTCATTGTAATGATTTGTAGGTCTTTGTTTCTTAATTTCGCATTTTTATTCAAATATTATTTTAAGTAGCCAGATTAACAGTGTTTAAAATTGCCCACTGATCAAAAGGTGTTACTGGGTGCTTTGATTCTCACGTGACAACAGAAAAATGCATCTTACTGACACAAAAATTCATTGCTTGTTTATGTGTTCATTTATATTCCATCACTATTTCTCCTCTGTTAATCCCATTTTTTTCATCTACCTCTTTAATAATCCATTGAATCACTCACCTGGCTTTCAGAAAATTCCCTGTCTTGATAAAATGATACATAAACCTGAACCATTCACACTCTTCACACTACAGCAAATAATGAGATTGTTTACAAATTATACTATGATGTGTAAGATCTCATTTGATTATACCTTAACTATTCTGTTTTTCCCTCCCTACCTCACAGATGATGGAAATGCTTAAAACAAGTTAAGGTAGTATGACACAGACTAACGTAAGTGTGAGCATGGCACCCAGGGGACAAGCTGTGAAATGTTTGCGCGCTTCTGCCAAAATACATTGCATGGCTTTCTGCTGTTGTCTCGTGTTTCTGATGTTAGGCAGCATGTTCAGCAACATGTAAGCGTTTCATTTATATTCTCAGCTCAGCTTTGGTTTTGTACAGCCTTAATATTCCACCTTTTTCAGTAGCTTGTGGCAGCTGCTAGTGGGAGATCTGCAAGCTATGTTTGTCATTCCTAAGTAACCGTCAGAAGTACCTGCTAGGATCAGGACCCCACTGGGTATGGCTGTTGAGAAATCCGTGGTAGAGATGTTGAAGTGTGCCATTCAAATGGGTCAGGAACAGAATTGACCCTTCTGTGCTTGCTGGTGGAAAGCAGCAGCTCCCAGTTTGCCTTTTCCAGAAGTCAAGGCTGGTACTAGTGCAGCTGGCTGCGCTACAGCATCTGTGCCTTTGCGATGTGAATGCTTTGTGACGACTTCTCTGTTGTCAAATTCTTGCTTCGTGTGACAGGTGACACTTTGGAATTACAAATGCTGTCTTCATAGTCTCTGTCAAAAAAAAAAAAAAAGACTACTATGGGCAAATATGATGTTTTCTTGTGTTTATTTACTTCTTTTATTCTTAGTGTACATAAAGCTTATGAAGGTGAGACCAATCACAGCAGCTTGAGACATACTTATCCACACAGGTCTTCTGGTGCTGCCTGATATTGAGAGGCAGAACTCAGTTATTCCCTACCTGGGTTTCTCTTCACCCAAGATTGTCACTCCTATTTTAAGCATGCTGGTGGGTTTTTTTGTCATGAGCCTAGTCAAAT
This sequence comes from Acropternis orthonyx, assembly GCA_035583155.1. Lineage (NCBI taxonomy): Eukaryota > Metazoa > Chordata > Aves > Passeriformes > Rhinocryptidae > Acropternis > Acropternis orthonyx. Next base: position 12,430,127 of record JAWWEU010000040.1, read on the forward strand.
ATTAACCAGGTTGCCCAGCAAGGTAGTGTCATCTCCATCCTTGGAAATACTCAGAACTTGACTGGACATGACCCTGAGCAACCTGCTCTGGTTGGACCTTCTTCAAGTAGGGAATTGGAATACATGACCTCCACAAGTTCCTTTCTACTTACAGTTGTCAGTGATTCTTCAGTTTCATGACAGTACAGGTGGGGATTAGAGTGAGGCCACTAAAATAACTTTTTCTATGCTGTAAGCTGTCATTCAAAACCAGATCACCAGATATCAGTGTGCTGGTCACTGTTCCATTTTTCTGGATAATAAAGAGAAGATTATCAAATGCTAGTTATTACTCTCAGTACACCCATTTTAACCGCTTGCAACTGAGCTTACACATGTAGGTATTTGTTGTCTTTTCTTATTATGGAACAAAAATACGAGGTGAATAGCACATGTTGTGTGAGAATAGGGTGACTTATCAGAAACATCTCTACTTTTAAATTATTGGAGCTATGCCAGCTGACACTGACAGCTGTCTACATGATATTTTTATAGCTCTTCTCAAGTTTCCCATGTAAGATCCCTACCTCTGTTCGTAAGATATTAATGATTAGGCTGTCAGAGCTGAGAAAATCCACCTAGTGAGCAAGGTCACCTTCGCTGTTCTCAGTAACTAAGGAAAATGCCAGGCTAACAGGGCTCAGGAAGTCCTAATTAACGTCAATGGCAAACTCAAAGCCAGGGAAAAATAGGGATGGCAAAATAATTCTCTCCAGAGCTAAGATTGTTTTTTGAAACCATTGTAAAAGAAGCCTGGAAGCTGTATTTTCAAATATGGTTAGTGCTGGGGATGGGTTGCAGAAAAGAAAGAATCAGTGAGGGATTTGTGATTTCTCTGCAGCCTTCTCCTCAGTGAGTTCCTGCCAGCAGTCAGAGCCTCTGAGACTCAACCAAGGCCCTGAGGCAGGAGCGCTGTACGTCCCTGTTCCCACCTGCCAAAAAGTCACTATTCTTCTTCAGCTCGGCCCCTTCACTTCCCAAGAAATGTGCCTCCTTGGGGATGCTGGAGCTATGACACACACACAGAGCTGGGCCACCCCACAACCTCACACCTCCTCCCCTTGCTGCCAGAAGATCCATCTTTCCTTATCCTGCACAACAAAACAAAGGTCAACATCTGCCCACAGTTGTCATGTGTAAATGGATGTCCCACAGACCACTTTTTATAGGAGACAGCTCACAGATCTGTCTCTAGCACCACTTAAGGATTCTGAATTTGCCTTGGAGTCTTGTAAAATGAAATAGTTCATCTTCTCAAAGCACTGTATTAAGCATTTTTGCTCCCATTTTCTTCCCCTAAACTACTCTTAGTCCAAAATTCAGATTCCCTGAATTGGGCTAATCCCCCAGATTGCCACATCCTTCTCTCAATTCTCTGACCCCCATTTCAGGCTTGATGCAGCCAGCTGTCTCTCAGACACCCATATCTGGCAGAGAGCTGCTAATTCCTGCAATGTTTCAGCCTATTCATTTGTATAATCTGGGTGTTTCATGCTGATCTCCTCACACCCCGATCTCTGGTTCCTGTGTCAGACCAGTTCTGCTGGAAGAAGCCCAGTTTCCCCTCTGATTTCCTTCTATGACAAGGATGTCCCCAACTCAGTTCTCTTATTTTGTCAGTATGAGGGAACAGTCCAGAAATGAGAGTAGTTTTTGTTTTTGGTGCCCATATGTGGATAATAGCACCTGCAACAATGTTTTAAATTCCAGAAAGAAATATTCAAATCAGTTATGGTGAACAAAATTCCCACAACCTTTTCAGCAGTGGGAGAGCAAAACAGAGGAAACAGTTCCCTAAGGGTATTGTGAGCTTCCAGTGTTGGAAAGCCTTAGGGATATATTAATCAACAACATCAGAAGTGACTCTGGTGCAATTAGCCTACCTTGGGACAAGGAATGATCTGCATGACCTCCTGAAGTTCTCTCCTGCAAGTTTTTGTATGACTTTTAAAAGATGTTAAAAGCCTCAGCCAAAAATTTTAATCACATTTCTAAACTGTGTACATGTACAAGTGACTGGCGCCAGGACACAAATTTGCTGCTAAGAGAGGACAGACCTGAAGAACCACTGCAGACTCTGGAATGTCATCATCTCCCTCTTGCACACATGCACACAAGGGTGTAAGTGCACTGCACACTGTCTCTGCCTGTTAGCATAACAACAGGCCAGTTTACATACTTAGCCAACTCCAGCAGTGCCCACAGAGACAGATGTTGTGGCCCCGTGGATCACGCCACAGTGTGCTCCTCTACAGACCCTGTTGTCTCAGCTGCCTTCCTCTCAGAGCCTCAGAGCTCACAAAATCCTGTGACATAGTTACCTCCTCCAGTTACGTCATTATGAGCAAACGATGGGGATAGTTTTTCTAATGACCTACAGCAAAGTTTTATTACTCACACAAAGGTTAAATCCTTCAGAAAATTATTCACAGAATGCTGTCACTGATCCAAATGGTCCCCTATAATTTCATTCAAACTTCAACCACGTACATCTCTGACCATGTCAAATTAGGGCACTGATTTCTTGTCTTTGTGGCTTCTCTCTGAAGTCTTTCAGTAACAGGAACTGGTGCCTTTGGATTTACCATGACACTCTCTGTGCTTTCTAGACAGGCACATAGCTCCTTACACTGATGCTGGGTGGCCTTGAATCTTTCCACACTGTTACTGCCTGCTACTTCATCTGCCCCACAGCAGCATTAAGCAAAAGCCACTGTTTTCCAAAATGGTCACTGTCAGGCTCACTTGCCTACTGTTGGATTTCCTCTGTTCCTTGTGTTTGGGTACTACCTGCACCACATCAGTACATGCCCCCATCAGGACATTTCTTGTCTCATGTCCTAATCCCTGGCTGTCCTTAGCTGGTAGATACTTATGCTAGTCTCTGTCATCTCCACAAGGTCTTGTGTTCTGACATTTCCACTTGACCCATCCCTCACTCATGCTGCTGTTGTAGTGTCACCTCTGCAGCTCTGGGAACCATCCATAACAAAAATGGTGCACACCACATCTTCCTCTGCCTCCACCTGCTGTTTTCAGTCACGTGCAGATCCTCTCCAGCATTGCCAACTTTGATCTCAAAGTTGGATTACTCAGGGAGCAAACAAGAATATGTGTTTATCACTGGACTAATGTGTAGGCACAGAACAACTTTCCCCAATGCTTATGTTGCTCACAACCCAAAAGAATGGTGCTTTTTAACTTTAAGCAGAAACATACTCTACTTAGTCCTTTTTGAAAGTGTGGTTATGACTCAAGCAAGTACAGTCCCAGCTGGGTGTCCCTGCCCCATCCAGCATATTAATATGGCTTCAAGGGATGTGAAAGAGCTTTACGCACATGGGGATTTGAGAAAGACACTGGACTGAGCCCAGCAAAAAGCACATTGTTTCCTGGAAGTGCATAAGGAGCCCTAAAGAATTCAGCAGGCTGATCCATGGTCTGAGAGGTGTGCTCCTGTCTAAGTGCTTTTCTGGCTGATGGCCATAGACCAACTTGCTCCTGAAAGCCCATGGGACAGCTGCGAAAGCAAAATCTGCCCAGTGGAATACCAATGCATCTCCTGCCCAAAGCCTATCCAACATCCTTATAAGTGAAAACTGCCGGGTCTTTATCAAAGACATTGAAAAGCTCAACACATCTCAAGCTTTCCTTCCTTTGACAGAGCACAGTTCATCAGGGCTGGCCAGCCTTTCTGCATCTTGTGTCCCTAAAATGCCAACATTTTCCTACGGCAAAACAGCCACCTGACAGACCATGAAGATCTGAAGCAGGACAAAGATCTTCTTCATAGACAAGAGCAGGGTCCCTCTCCCACAGTCACTATGCAAGACAGGTTGGCTGAGCTTGTGATGGTGTCTGCAACTCCAAAGCCTGCCATTCCACAGGGAACCCTGTGTTAGGTGGATGCTGTGAGTCCCATGGGAACCACAGTGCACGAAAGCCAGAGATGAACGACTCACCAAACACAGCCAAAGGATTAGAAGTTATCCAATGTCTTAGGGGTTGGATTTGCTGTATATTGTTGGCTTCCTTTATAGTGGCAGCATGTGATAACCCTTCTCTGCATTCAGACCACACAAACAATTTAACAGGCAGAAACCTAGGCAGACCAGTAGCCTCTAATAACCTGGCAATATATTAACCTGGCAAGTTTATTATACATGAGCTGAGCCAGAGCAGTCTGATGCTCTTGCACACACTGCCCTACGTGTCTTTACAATGAACAGCTATTTTGGATTTTCCAGTCATTCAACACACTCATCTGCAAGAATATTTTATTATTTCTTAAGATATAGTCGCCTTTTATAGTCCTATTGACAATCATCATAGCACCATGAAACCTCAAGTGCTCATCTTCTTAATCACAGCATTTTCAGCAGAAATTGATCCTCTGAAATTCAGACTAGAGACAAAACAGACTCCATACTGGTGTCCATGGAGCTAGCTTTTTTCTCACTACAGATTTCTGTTTCATATCAAAATGTGCAGTGAAAAGCATCCCTCTTGCTGTAGAAAACCATCTTCAATGGACTTGAAGTGATGTAAAAGGTAATTAATACCTTAGTCCCATCTCTAACCTCTGTGATGCAATTATAACACAAACATTGTGAAATGCAAGAGTTATTCCCCTGCTGACAAATCTGATCTGCCATTAATTTTGGTCCTCTAGAGAGGACTAGAGAGGGAAGTGTGGTTAAAGGCCAGGAGAGTATGTACCTTTGCAACTTGCTTTGTCAGCCAGCAAAAAAAACAGGAAGCAGGTTGGTTTTTTTTCATTCTGGTACTGGCTTGGGACACACAGAGCACCACTATCTGGGTGCCAAGGAAATGCCGAAAAAAGCAATTTCCCTGAAATGAAGACATACAGCCATCTTCAGTCTGTTAGGTATTAAGGGGAGGGTAGTCATTCTCCAGAATGCCTGAAGCCATCTCTGAAGGCAGAGCTCATATATATTCTCAGAGGTGTTAAGCTCAGATCATCTTTGAGGGAGAGAAAATATTGCCTCCATCCCGTTCATGCCAGAGGAGATCTCAAGAAGTAAATCAAAGGACATTAGGGACAAATCTTTGGTAAAAGCATATCAAAACTTTGTTTAATTTGTTTGCACTCCTGTTGTAAAGCAGGCTCACTGGAGACAATATGATCTACAAATGGAATATGTTACTAAATCAGGACACAACTTACTGGAAGGATGTGTAATGATTTCATCTAAGTCATTACATCTTCCTATCAATAGAATATCTCTGTGGGGAGCATGCTCACCTCCAGCTGAAGATCATATAATCCTTGTAGGAAAGACTTCAGGTGCCTGCCTCAAGGACAACACACCAAGCCACCCAAAAAACAGTGGATCAGATGGTCCCTTGTTGAGATCAGGTGTGCATAAAAATGTACAGTCCATGGTATGTGCAATAGCCAGCACATAATCCCTTCAGTTTGGAAAACTTGCTTCTGCCCAGATATGTGGGAAAGGAACACTTGATTAGGACAGCAGAGAAAAGGGTGATTATCCTGGATAAAGACATAATCACAGGCACTGTGACCTCTGGGTCTGACACATCCCAGGCACATACTAATGGGATCGGAGTGCTCTACAGATTGGAACAAGTGAGCATGCATCACACAGCGGGTGGTTCTGTGCAGGTACACCTCCAACCTGCAAAACTTTGGGAGCAAATATCTAAAATCCTCAAATGCTGTCCAGGCAACTTCTCTGAACAGAGCTGGATTAATGAGTTAATGGTTGGACTCAATGATCTTAGAGATCTTTTCCAATCTAAGTTATTCTTAATGATTCTATGACTCTAAGAGTACATGTGTATGGAGGGCTGTACTAAGTTAGATACCAAAATCACAGAATCACAGAATGGGTAAGGCTGGAAGGGACCACAGTGGGTCATCTGGTCCAATCTTCCTGCTTAATCTATAGCTAAAACCGAGTCCCTTGTCTTGTCTCACATGCCCACTCCTGTATGATTGTAGTTGGTAAACCTATTAGCTTCTGCACCCACGCAGCACACACCCTCAGTGCTGTTTTCAGCATTATCACTACCTTCCCTCTTCTCTCCAGGTTGATGCTGTCATTTAATGCTGCCAACATTCCCTCAAGAGCATCCTACAAAATTATCTATTACTATTTGTTCCCACAGTAAAGCCCTGATAGCTTCATCCTTAGTTTCCATGACCTTCTCTGTTCTAGCCCTCTTGATGTTCACCTTGTTTTCCCTCAAAATGTCACAAAAAAGATTGATTCCTTCTTCAATTCCTCAGCAAACCACAATAAATCGTTTCACTGCTTCACCTTCATCATCTTTGTCAAGTTTGTGGGCCAACCTTTCAAAAGTTTCCATAAAACCACCTCTATGGCTTTTCCTGCTCATCTCCTCCTTTCCTCTGGGATGACTCCTTTTCATTTCCTCTTCATGGAGCCTCCTCCCATCTCAGGCCTCCTGCAAAACAAAACCACCTCCCACGGTACTGGCAAATTTCAAATCATGCCAGTTTTCAAGTTGTCCATAGGTTTGAGACATTCTCAGGAAATCAGTCTTGTCTGTGCTATTTTCAAGTAATCCTTTAATCTCCCACCCACGAACTCCTGCCTCTGGATTTGAGGTATTGCCTTTGATGGGACATGTGCAGTAGCTCTCTTACTCTTAAAGTCCTCTGCAGAGACAAAGTATGGGCAGCTGGAGGAGGAATCCATGCCATGCTCCTGCCCAAGATACCCTTGATTGAATTTACCTCAAAGTAAACCAGAGTTAGTCTTCTGCCATTTGTTTTTGTGGCAGGGGACCTACAGACCTTCCTGAGTTGAAAACATCCTTTTTGAGGAAGCATATTTCCTGCCTCCATTCTAAGTTACTAGAAATGGAGATTATTTTAAATGCATATAAAACCCCTTGTATTACATTGAAATTGTATTGAGGAAAAGTTCTCTTTGGAAAGTGAAAAGAAATCTATGAATGAGATTTGGATAGGTAAATTGTCTGAGGATGTCTATATTCAGATTTATTTTTTTCCTTTCCCAGGGGAAAAGTAAAGGAAAGTGACAGTATGACCACAAGATACTGTCTGAGTAGATTCTCTTGAGCAAAGTTTAACACACTGCCCACCAGGACATTCATTCACCTCTACCTTGTGTACGATGTTTGAGCTGGGTATGGGTCTCAAAATATTTACCATATCAGAGCAGCTATTTCAGCTCTCTGATTTACAAAAGATTATTTGCCTGACAGCAACCACCTCTGAAGTAGTTTGTAATTAATACATCCATTTTCAGATTCCTTAAAGACAACATTCACACAGATTAGAAAGATCAGAGATGCCACAAAGATTTCTAAATAACAAGAATTAGTTGTGATTAAATAGATCACTGTAGAGTGACAAGTAGATGTGTCAATTACATATCAAAGTTAATAAGGAAAAAAAAAGAGCAGTGATGATTTAAGAAAGGATATACAATAGTAATTCATTCAAGTCTGTAACCCAGAGTGCTTCTGTGTGGCTGGCAATTTTGAATACCCTGCACTAGACTTAAAAGGCAAAGTTTTTAGAGTGTGGATATTTAGGTGCTTTTTTTTTGTCTGTGATTTTTGTTTTGTTTCCAAAGATGAAGATGCTACAAAAATTACATCCAAAATTAGGGGGTTTGAAAGGGCTAAATCCATTTTGCCAAAGTCACCCCTGATTAACATTATATCCTGCAGCAAAGATTGCCAAGTCATTTGTATTAGGTTTTCAGTAATGTTGCAAAATATGCACAAGTCATAACTTAACTGCATTTCTTGTAAATTTGATGTCTAATTAATTATAACTTGTATAAAATATTATTATGCTCCATTCATGTGATTAGAATTTAATTAATTTGTATTTTACATGCCCCTAATAATAAATGTTTCTCCGGGATCTTGGTCTAGAGGCTTTTCATCAGCTTTAAAGGGAACTCTGTCACTAAGAGTGGTAAAGTTTACTGAGTCCTACGAAAACTGTCTGCTCCACATAACCTTTCATGAGCACGTAGGAAAGTCATGAGGCAGTATTTATAGACTGCCTGTGTGAGGGAAAGCACAGGTAACACTCAGACTCCCTTGAAAAGACTATGAACCAGGTAGCAACTTGCCCCTGCTGGCCTGTGGATTCACATTAGTGCAGTAAATACTGACACTTCCCAGGTAGGAAATTAAACACAAGAAATCATTCAAATTGGCTGAATCCTAGTGATGTGCAGGGCGTTGACAGTTTCCTCCTCCTACCTGTTGGTTTGGGAACTGGTTTTCTAATTAGAGCATCCTGAAGATTTATTCCAGCCTCTTCTCAGGCACAGCAAACTCAGTCAGTGAAATATGTTTTTAAACACTGTCTGATAGAAAAAGAAAATTAGTATTTTGCTCAAAGAATAAAAAATAGGGACCATATATACCCTCTGACAGGGTTTGATAAACACTGTGCCATTACAGAATAATACAGTCATGTTTCATTCTAAGGATAGTGGCTGTCTGGAGGAACCCAATTAGGTAACTTGACCATTTACCCAGTTAGTCAGTAATCCTAATTTTCCAATTTTTCCTCATCATCCATGATATTTCCAGAAGGTGCAGCAAGCTGTTTCCATAATTCTCAGAAAGTCTCTCCCTCTGCTTTAGCATGGGGCACACACAAGATCACTGTAAGCCACACTGTTGGTGCTGAGGAACCAGGATTTTTTCCCTTCTAAACCTGAAGCCACACACCTCTCTTGAAAACTTAACTGACTGGGTGAATGTTTTCTGTGGGGGATTTTGAAGTGAGGTCAGTGCTTATTCACCCTCAGGAGAGGAAGTGGTTTAGTGGCTCGACTGCAGGTTCGGGACAGTCAGGCACTCACGTCCTGTGCGACCTGGGCTTCACTTGCCTGTAGTTCCCCTTTTGGGATCATATGTGCTAGAAGGATTCACAAAACAGATAAGATTATATTCATGGCAGAAAGACTTGCAGGGCCCTTACATGCAATGATGTCTGTTGAGCTCCCAAAGTCCCCATGATGAAAGTTGTTGGAGGATGGCATCTAATTTGGGGAAACATCCTTATGGCTTTCTCCACCCTGCCATGTCCTACTGGCGTACTGTCCTGCTGGCCACGGAGAGAAAAAAAGTATAGACTGAGCGGACCTCTGGTCCAACCTTGCACATAAAAGGTGAGAACTTTGTTTTCACACCTGCCTGTTTCTGGGGAATGCCTGTTCCTGAGCATCTCTGGCCACTGTGGACCTGGACTTTCACATGCCCTCATACTCCCATTGACCTTGTACTTGTTTCATTACAGTACTTATACCATCACAGTAATGGCTCACCATGCCACCCCATCACAGAGCAGGAGCTCCCAGGAATGTTGGCTCAACACAACATCCTTAGTTCACAAGCCTAGCCCAGGTCACTCTCATTCCCAACACTGTGTCACTTCTTTCTCATGCACTAGAGATCTCTGCTTTGCTGGCATGCACAACACACAGATTTATTTGTCAGAGTTCCAAAATATATGAGCTGCTACAACAACCCATTTCCGCCAAGGCTGAAGGAAAAGAGGCTGTAACTTTCTTTCAGAGCAACAAGCTCCATGAGAAAACAGAAGGTTCCACATGAGGGAAGCATGACACATAACCACTTAATAAAAACAACCCAAGCCTGCCAGGGAACTGGCAGAATTTACAGGCATTGTGCTGGGAACAGAAATCCAGCCCTCTTGGTCAGCACAGCACTATTAGCAAACACACAGAGCAGTTAATATGTTGAGGTAGTTTTCACTATATTTTTGTACCTTGATAGGTGACATTTCCAAGACACTATGAGTCTCTGCTGAGTTGGACCTATTATGAAAAGTGAACACACTGCTGAGCTTTGAAAAATCCTTGCATGACAGAGAAATAAATAAATGAAGTTTGCAGAGTCATTTATGCAGGGAAGGTTATTCCCCAAAGTTTTTTATCAGCCTTCCAGTCCCCTTCAACCAGAGAGAAATGCCTTGTGCTACCCCTACACAAAGTAGATCTGGAAACTTACCTCTTCCTTGACCAAGGATCAGCTCCCTGCCTTTTCCCAGGTCTATTTTCTCATTTGTTTCTGTTATTGCAGCTAAATGTGGGTGGGAGTTTCTTCCTGTGTGATGTTCCCAGCAAGTATAACCTCCCATGGTGTTTTGTTCTTCAATGGTTCCTTGGCTGTTGAGCTCTCAGTCATAGGGATGGCCATATGGTCTCTTTCCTGATGGTGTTCCAGCAAGGAGAGCCAAAATCCTTCAGGGCACTCCCAGGCACCCTATGGATGGCTGTGGGCAAGATGATAGCCTGAGACAGGCCTGCAGAGGGATAAATGGAATCATTTGAAACAGTGAGGTAGGAATTGGATGACAGATTTCATTAAAGTCATAGCTGGTGCTACTGACAACTCCGGTGGATGTGTCAACAGAGGCTGTAAGGGGAACTGAACGAACTCTCAAATGACACCTGTGAATAGGTGACTCTTAGACCCCTGTAGATAGTTTAAGGCAGGGAAATTCCTGTTGGCCACATACAGAAACAACCAGTGTGCTTGGAGCCCTACTGCAAAAGCTGCTGAGGCCAAACTCTCCTCCCCAAGCACTGTGCTTGCCCAGCTCTTCACCACGAGTACAGGGAAAGCCCAGTGATTCTAAAAGCTGCTGTAACCCAGAACGAGACAAATGGAGGGGAAAATGTATTAAACAGTTGTTTTGGCTGCTGATTGTTTTTGGTTTCTTAGCAACTGTGCAAAGAGAAGCTGCTTGAGATCTGAGCTGTCTGGTCAAATCCAGCAGGCATCCCTCTGTGGAGGACAGCCTTCCTCCTCTCTGCTCATCCACACAGGGGAAACCACAGAAGCTCTCCCAGAACAGAGAGGCTGGCAAACAAGTCCACCGAAACAAAAAAGCTTATCCCCTTGCCCTTCTCTAACCTGAGAGACAAGGGAACAAGCTGCCCATCAGAGTCCTTATGTGTGGCTCCTCCAAACATGGAAAGCTTTTTTGGGATTAGACTGCTTTTTATTGTAAAGAGAATGGAAAGGATGAGGAAATCTTGCACTAACAGCTGCAATCAGTGATGTTCCCAAGTTGCACCCAAAATAGGAGCCATGGAAGAGAAATCGTGTTTTTCTGTGCCTCAGGGTCAGGGCCAGGCTGGAGGGGTACGGGAGGACACTCCTGCAGCCCCAGCCATCAGCCACTCCAACCTGAAAGCTACAAATGAGCCTGATGCCTTGGTGCAGGGGGCGCCCCGTCCTGCTGCAGAAGGCACTCACCTCCTCTCCTGGCAGTGCAGGTGACTCAATTACAGCATCCTTCACAGGTTGTTGTTTTGTGATCACTGCTTTTGAGTGCGTGAAAAGCTATTTATGCCTGTTTTCCCTGTGATCAGCAGTGTCAATCTCTCACAAGTCCCTTGAGCAAATCCACAGAGAGAAAGGGTTGATTTTTGCCAAACAGTTTCAGACCTCGGGGAGTGTCTGTGCTGGAGGAGCTTTCAGCACTGGTGCAGGGTTTCTGTGGGTCTCTGTATTTGGAGCAGCCATTTCATTGCTTTGGTTTTCAGGGACAGTGTTTCAATTGTTGATTCATGCCTGTTACTGACATACTGCCCGTGCTTATTGCTAATAGCTTATTTCCATCCATACTACCACTATCTCATTCAGTCGGATGTAAGTATGAGGATGCTGACCTGTAGTTAATCCTACACGTCCCCGACTGTTAATTTAATGACTATTAAATATTAATGGGAGCAGAGAACAGAAGTCAGATGACCTTTTCAACAGCTTAGTGTCCCTGTCACTAGGCTACAATGATCTTGCTTTTTTTATACCCTTTCTCCCAGTTTCATTTACAGGACAAAGGAAAGATGCCTTTTAGAGAACACTTTGCAGTCAAGCAGCTATTGCAAAGATTAGGACTGTACCAGGGTCTCCCAGCTCCTAGGCGGATGTTCAAACTACCATGCTGTTGGATAAAAAGGGGGTGCTTTTTTGTCCAGAATATAGGAAAGGGCCCTACACCCCAGCTCAGTGGCCACACTAGAGAAGGGGAGAATGCACACAAACACAGACACCCATGACCTATGTCCCCCTCTTGATGCTGTGTAAAAAATAACTCAGTGTTCAACGAGAGATGTGGAAGGTGTCTGGTGGTTGCACTTCTCCCCAGGGCATGGGAGTGCTGGTCTTGGACCTACTATGATCTACCTGTGCATAGTTCATTAAACAATTTCAGCCTAGTGCTGAGAGTGGACCCAGAGTCTCCGGTGCAAACCTTCAACACTGCAGTGCCAAGTGCCCTGTTGTGTCCCCAGCTTGGTGGTGGGAAAACTGCTGCCTAGTCTGGAGCACAGAAGTGAATCCTCCCTTCTAGAGGAGAGAGCTGTACATCACTCTTTCAATTCTTGTTGAGTGTTATCATGCCTTGATTCTCACAGAAAGCATCATAACTTCTGGTCATGCTTCAATAAAAGAAAGCCATGACCCCCATATGACCATCCAAAGAGCATTTCATTTTCAAGCCTATTAAGTTTTCAGAGAGTGAGAGACAGTGATGGTGGCGTAAAGATCTTTTTCTCTACATTTTCCCATGCCTTTTTTTCTCATGGTCTTTTCTTTTGCTTCAGGCAGTTGGGACTGCATCCACGTCTGACTGCTGGAGGTGTTTGTCTGTGCTTAAATCTGTGTATCTTCATATGATTATATTTTCCTGATTGTAAAGCTAATGAGATAAAGCAGAAATGAATCAAAGTAGCTGGGCTTGAAGTGCATTAATACTTTATACTATCTTTTACTATTGTAATTATTACTTATTTACTTTTTTACATTTCTGTCTGGTTTACTTATCTCTATGAGAGACATTTCTCAAGAGTATCTTTCTGACTACAGTGTTTTATTTTTACAGAAAAATGTAGGCATTTAGTGAAATGGAAATTACTTCTTTATTATTTAAAATTAATTCAGCCTGTCAAAATGAACTCATTGCCATGCACAGTGCTTCCTTTTTAATTCAGTCTCAGCCTTTCTAGCAATTGACATTCTGTGCTGAGATGATGTACATAGTAGGCTTTTTATACATATTAAACCCTACATATTAAGAGGATTAAGACCACATATACATTTTAGAATAGGGCACATAATTATGAAACAAGTTTTGCAGCAGGGATAAAAGACTCAGTTTTTCCATTGGTCTTGTAAACTGCTTTGCTGGCCAGGAATGAAACTGCAGGAATGCCTGATGGGAATAAAAGCATCTCTGTTGCCTGCTCCTTCAGGACTCTAAATTTTGCTAAATCAGGACAAAAGTAGAGAAAATATTTGCATATAAATAATTGTGATGCCAGTGCTCCCTCCTTTTCTCTCCTTAGAATAAAAAAGAAGAGAATAAAAAGCAGAAAAGGACAGAGGAGATTGAAACTTGTGATGGGTATAGGAAGAGAAAACCTTAATAAATAGGAGAAAATTGCCTGTCACCTGTGGAGGGAGCAATGAAAATAAGGGGGGAAGGGAGAGAAGTTTCTGACAGCAGCATCCTACTGTTGGTTGAGCCCAGAGGAGATTCTTCAGGATCAAGAATCAATTAGGAAAGGAGGGGAGAAAAGAAAAGGCAGCTTTAAAAGGTCTTTGTACTTCCCACTCTGTCCTCTGAGCTCCTGCTACATTCCCTCCTCATAGCAGCTAAACCTGCTTGTAGTAGAAGTTCAGTCCCCTGGAGTCAGCCCAGTGTGTGAGGAAACATCCCAGTGATTCACCTGCCCTGGCCTGGTGTCCTGGTCACACTCGCTGAAAAGAGGACAGCAAGGAAGAGTTTGGAACAGAGGGAGTGATGAAGGAAAACCCTTTCTTGGGAAGGCACCTGAAAGATTGCCATTCCCATAATAAGAGGATGACCATGGAAATTATTTTTCCATTCACTGTCTGAATCAAAAAAGTAGTTTAAAAATTTCAATCAGTTTGGGCACACCATAGACGAGACATTCTGTGTCACTCCCGGAGTGAGTGAGAGAGGAATGGGGAGCAATACACATGGCAGTGTTATCTCAGCCCTTGTGAAGGTGATGGAGCAAATAATCCCGGAAACTATTTCCAAACACAAGGGCAAGAAGCTGATTGGAAATACTCAGTATGGATTTACAAAGGGGAAATCACCCCTGACAAAACCTGAAAACCTTGTACAGTGACGTGACTGCCTTGGTGGTCAAGGGAAAAGCAGTGGACATTGTTTATCTTGACTTTAGCATGGATTTTGACAGTTTTTGCCACAAGCTGATGAAGTGTGGGCTAAATAACTAGACAGTGAGGTGGGATGAAAAACTGACTGAACCGCCAGGCTTAAAGGGGTGTGGTCAGTGCTACAGTGGAAATGTCCTGAGTTTCACCAGAGGAGATTTAGATTATATATTAGGGGAAAATTCTTCACTGAAAGGGTGGTCAGGCATTGGAACAGTCTGCCTGGGGACATGGTAGAAACACCATCTCTTTAATTGTTCACAAGGTATGTGGATGTGGTGCTTAGGGACATGGTTTAGTGGTGAATGCTGTGATGCTGGGGGAATGGCTGGAGATGGTGACCTCAGAGATCTTTCCCAAACTTAAGGATCCCACGATTTTGTGATTCCCTATCCCTGGAATCCAAAACCTTGACAACTGCAGATGTGCTTTAACTTGTGCTACTTTTGGTGGATGTTTCTGGTGAAACTGCTAAAGTGCCAAAACTGTATGGATAAGAGACCATGAGAAGAAATCAGAGACTTCTTTTCTCCTATGCTCAAAGCCTTCTTTGTGCACCAGCTGTGGCATTTCTCCAGCAACACGTCCGAGGTGGGAAGCACACCTGGGCTCTTATCTCCCTCTCTGCGTTTTGTTTCAAGTGTTTCCAATTAGCTAAGGATCCTGCCACCAAACTTTTTGGGGGACAAAAGGTGTTGGATTTTGCAGATTTAACACAAATTACTGTGAATCATCAGGAGCATTTTATAGATAAGGTTTCTAAGGTTAAACAGACTGTGTTTTAAGTTACAGTATTTCATCCGTGCATTGCAAAACAGCATAGAAAAAAACCCACATTTTTCAGATAAACTAGGAGATTTTAATATTTTTTTAAAATAAGGTCTGGTAACTTCAAAATACTGCTTAATGAAGGAACCTAAACCCAAGAAGTTATTATTTTTTCATTTTGAACATTTAATAACAGTTTCTGACATATTCCAATTTTACACTGTCTTGAATTATGCTACAAGTTGCAGTAACTAATTTTCTTAGTAACGCCACGTATTTTGAAACCCCCAGCAATGCTGTGAGTAAGCGGGTAACTACAAGTACCGCAGTCCCCTCTAGTGGGGAAAATCAGACCGTGCCGGTTTTGCAGGACCTGCGTTAGCACTGGCTCGATAGAAAAGCTTTGCTTTTCCCCCAGATATCCTGAGGACTCTGAGTCGATTTTATCTTTTTGTGGTTTGTTATTTATTTATGGTATATTATTTTTGTTCTGAAGGAGAGAGGGACATGTGAGGCTCAGGTTCAGTTCCTACTTGTGAACCTACTTGTGAGCAGTAATTTCCTACATGCCCTCCAACTCTTCCTGCTAAAAACCAACAAGTTTTGCTTGAGATACCTTATTTCCACAAAACATTTTGGAAATTAGTTTTTCTCATCAAAAGGAACTAGGTGATTCGTGAAGAACAGGTTCAACAGAGATGACTGTCCAGCTCGTGGCTCAGCAGTTCATCTAAACCCATTTCAAAATCCTTATGCACTGGCATTTTCTGATGCTAAATTATGCCATTGTAATATTCCCCTGTTCTGTGAGCACGAAGTAGTGATGTTTAGGTTTTAGGAAGCCATTACCATCAATATAATAAAGAATACCCTCTCCTCAAGAACCATGTCTGCATGTGTGTTACACTTCTCTTATGCTGCAGCTCTAAGGGAAAACTATGGCTAACGCCCCACATCCCTTTTTTATTTTTTTCTCTTACATAATCGTGGTCATGTTTTTAACTAAGTTAAAATAGGATGTTGCACTGAGCTCCTCAGCAGCTTCCTGAATTTTGTGATCTGTCCCATCAGTTGAGTGAAATCAGAGCACTGTCTCTGCTGGTACCAAAGGCACTGAGTGCCAAGCGACAGATACTTGCATGAACCAATTTATCTCTTAAAAATATTTCTTCTTGACTGAGGAATAAATTGCCTTTATCCTATTGCACTAGGTAATGAATTGCATTTGAAATGTGTTTATTTTTAGCAAACAAATGCTAATGGCAGCTTGCTGTTAAAAATAGACAGTACAGTTGGCACAGAAATAAGGGCTGGGGAATTGTTCTTCCCTGATCAGTGGAAGTGCCCTCTGTGTAAGTCACCTGGGGAGAAAACATGATGTTCCTATGGAATTAGTCCTTCCAACTGGAGAGATAGTGAACAGCAAGTCACCGCTGTCACCTGAGCCTTTCGTTACAAACAACCCCTGTAGTGCAGCATCCTCACGGGGCTGTCGTAACTGCTGTGGGGGCAAAGGGTGTAAGATGGACATGGTGCATTTTTCTTTTGCTCTCTCCCTGTTGGATGTCAGTGGGTGCAATATGAGGGTTTTATGTGCCTTTAGCTATGCCTGGGTGCAGGGAATGGGGGCGTTTTGGGGAGGGGAGCACCAGGGGACTCTTGGCATCACCAACTCCTGCTCCTCTCTCAGAAGCTGCCCCTCTGGCCAAGGGGCTTTATCCTGGACAGGGTTTTCCTAATGTCTGTGAAATTTCTCTGGCTGCACTTTGAAGTCCATTACTTGTCACATTCCCAGGGAGAATGATTTATTCCCTTCCTTTTGGCAGCAGCTTCTTTCATAGTTAAGAGCGTTATGTCCAGTAAGTCTCCTTTCCTCTAGACTAAACAGATCAATTGCCCATGTTTTCTCTTACATTAAGATTTCCAAGGCTTCTGACATTCTTGTTGCTCCACTCTTGTCTTTATCAAATAGGTCCAATTCTCTCTTACAGTCTAGTGCCAAAGAGCCAACGATGCAGCTGAAGCCTTGCTGAACAGCCTGGTAGACTCACTTGCACATCTTGCAAGTAAATTTTCCTGCTTGTTCGTAATGATTTGTCTGTTTTTCACAATAGAAGCACCCCAGGGACTCGTGTAGTCAGTTGGTCCCTAGCTTTTATTTTGTACAACTCCTTCTTCTGCCCATGGACTTACTGCTATTGAACCGTGTCCTGTTTTTCAGACCATTTCTCTTATTAATTTTAAATGTTGAATACTGTTTCTGTCCTACAACACACTTGGAGCCCCTCCTAAGTAACTGTGACCTACATATGGAGGACATCCTCTATACCATTGGAGATCCTCTATGGTACTATATAAGTGGTTAACGAAATCATTTTAACAACATCAGACCTAAGACAGATCCCCATGGAACTCTAAGAAATGGAGTCCTTCGGCTGAACAGTGAACCACTAATCACCACTCTAACAGTATTTTTCCAACAAGTTTGGCATTTATTTTCATAGTGGTTTATCTAAATAATGTTTCCTAAATGCTAAGAGAATGTTTTTCAGAATTTTCAGATTCATGGTTCAAGTCTTTTAGTAGTCTGGCTTACAGAAGTGAAAAACAGATAACCTTCCAAGTACACAGGTGCTACATCAAGTAGTGTTCAGCGAATACTTGTTCTATACTTTTGGTAGATTTTTTTTTTCATTCCATCCAACACTGATGGGGCTGCTGTCATACAAAGACTTGTCTTCTCACCTCCTTTAAATTCCTGGGTGAAGTATTAAAGTGCCAGTTCTGGTAATTTGATTACCAGAGACACACTCACAAGGTCAAGCTCTGAGGTGTGGCAAATGACGCCTGGGAGCAACCCAGCCACAAAGCTGTGTTGTACTCCTGCTGTCAGTACTCCCCTCCCTTGGAAAAGAGGCAGGTTTTTGCTTGCAGGTGTTGTCCTATGATTCTCAGCACTCCTGATGTTGGATCTGCCCTGGGAATGGTTACATGGCTTGCCCATCCCTCCCAAGCCACACAGAGGCAATGTCCTTCAGCGTCCAGTAAAATACTCTAAAGCACATTCGCTCCTCTGCACCCGTCATCCCATCTGGAGCAGGGACCCAGTCTGCCCCCTGTGGGCCAGTGAGTTTTCCAGGTCTGGAAGTTATGGAGAGCAGGGATCTCCCCCTCCACAGCAGCAGAGACCATGGCTGACTCTGGGACCTCCTACTTTCTGGGCTGGATATCAGTCAGCTGCCAACATGTCCTTGCACTGAGGCTCCTCTGGCCCCAGATAATTTTGCATTGAAACCCACTGTTACATGCTTAGAAAGGAGCCTCAGCACATTAGAAAGGCTCCTTTTAGGAGGGATAATGTTAGCTTTCCTGTGAGAAGTTTTCATCCACAGACAGGGAAGTGTTTTAGAAGTGAAGATGTGGCACAATTCTGCTCGTACAGGCTCAAGTCAGGGGACTGGCAGCTGCCACCATTTCACTGCAGGAGCACAAACCTTGTATGAGACACAACTCTTGCCCAAGAGATTACAAATCTAATTTTGAACATTATTTTCCAGATTTTGCTTGAAAAGTAGGTTCAAATAGGGCAGCATCCCCTTCTTCTTGCCAAAGATCTTATATACAGAGCTCTAGCCAAAAAACACTGCCTTCCTTTGCCAGAAGGGACCCAGTTTTCAAGGAGGACCAGACAAGAAAGCTCAGTCTAAGTTGTTGCTAGTTGAAAATTACCTGAAGAGACTAAAAACAATAAGCTTAACCAGAGAAATTCCAAAATCCTGGAAAAAATCTAGTAGATATTGTTTATTTCATACATGATCAAGAGTAGGTTCTTATCTTGGGGGGGGGGAAATCCCAATGGGAAGTCCTTAACTGATCTTCAAGGCTTCTTATTATAATCATCTGAGGAGTTGATTTGGTTCTACTGGGTCAAAAAAGAACTAGGAAAGTCCAAAAGGGTTTCCAGCAGATGTAGATTTTAACAGAAAACATGGCTGGGAGTCTAGATAAGAAGCATTACTTAAAGAAAAGTAGAACTGGTGCCTTTTTTTATAGGCTAGCATTTCCTGGGACCAAACCCATTACTTCCTAGTTCTAGAATACAACCTAAACTGGGGTTATAACAATTAAAAGTCAGGAATCACAATTAAAGAAAATACACACCCATGTTAGCATGTGTTTCATTAACAGATAATATGAAGAATCAATATTTTATGACCTGTCACATATTTGAGTCACCTGTCATGTTTTATCCTTAGATGTTGAAGTTATTTGACAGCTCTAAAGTAGAAGGAAGCAAAAGAGAGGAGAGATTTTTTGCTGGTGTCACACTGTCAGACAAATTTAACAGGTAATAATCTACAACAGGCAATTAAAACACATTGGTCCATTATTACAGAACAAATTCTACTCTGTGGGGCCTGAGGGAAATGCATCTCATAAAATTTGATATTTTTCTATAAGAAGGCAGCACAAACTCTGCTTTCTCGGCAGTAAAAAAAAAAATTTAAAAAATGCTGCTACTTTGCAATGTGCAGATGAATAGATGAATACTGATTTGGGGACCTTACATAACAGGGAAGAGAAAGATCCACCTTCAAAACCTCCACACTTGTGTTCTGCTGGGGTCCAGCTACTGAGTCCCCAAATACCAGTCAATGATAGACAGACAGTCTATCTGTTGTCCACACAAAAAGCACAGCGGAGGAAGAAGATTAGATCATATGAAGAGGAGGAAGAGATGAAGCTGAAATGCCTGTGAAGTTACCTGAAGGTTTAGAAATGTCATGACTGCTCATGCTTTTTGTTTTCCAAGTTCCAGCTCTGAATCACATGTTGTACTTGAATCTCAGCTTTAAAAAAAAAAAAAAAAAAAAAAGCCCAAAAAACCCACCTTCTGCTCCTCATAATCGCAGAGAAAACCACCAGCTCTCAGGAAATAATAAAAAAATCAGGCTTTTCAGAAGCTCGTTTGTATGTCTCCCTGGTTTTTGAAGGTTTGTGGTTCATTAAGTCTTTCTGGAAAACAAGGACTTTATTTCATGAGCACTGCTAACAGGATGTGTCTTCCCTGTCTTCCAGTGTGGAACAAAAAAAGGAGACATTTTCATTTTTATTTGTTTCTGTAGGTAGTTAGTCTAAAAGAGCCAGTTTCCAAAGTAGCCACTATCTTGTTTATCAGAGCATTTTCTTTCATTTTCCACATCTCCCTAAAATAGCTCCTTTCATGTGTTAAAAAAAGTACCCGAGAACATTTCAGTCTCAACAAATTGGTATTTTGCACTGAAAATTCCTTCAATATAAAGTTCCTATAGGCAACACCAGGGAAGTCCAGGAAAATAAAGAAATCTGAACTACAGCTTTTTTTTTCCTGTCTCCCAGCAATCTGAGACTTTGCTACCAATGGATTTTGAGGTTCACCTCAATGAAGAAGTAGGATGGACACACAATGAATTAAGGACTATAGGAATGACCACCAAGCTCATCTCCAGAGTTCAGTGACTCATCACTTTGGGAACACTGTGAAACAGCCATATTTACCTAACTACAACCACAGCTGATGCTTTCCATGGTGTTTCCCACATGGAGTGAGCCACCACACTGCCACAGATGCTCAATCCATGGTACCAAGTCCTCAGCAGCGTGTCCCAGAGACAGCCTGAGATGGGCACCAGGCCACCTGTCCCTGGCCTGTGTAACAGAGGCTCAATTGCCTTATCAGGCACATCAGGAAAAAAAAGGAGAATTTTCTTTTTCCTTGAGTTCTGGTTATGTTTGAATTTGCCAAGACTGATGCAGCAGCTTGGCTCACCATGGCTGCAGGGACTTTGCCACCGGCAGTGCCCTGCCCCACGGTCTTGGAAACCCAGGCAGCCTCTGTTCTTCCCCAGGGCTGGGGCGATCTGACAGGATGTGACCACTAGAAAAGGGCTCCAAATTAGGAGATGTTTCAGTGTCTGAGGCGATGAAATATTTAATCCCTGCTCTCTCTGGGAAATGCATCATCACAGATTTACTTATCTGCTGCTCACTGACAGCAGTGGCTGACAAGGAGGATGACAGCTGACACACATTAACCCAGCTGCGCAACACCAGCTATCACTCCACAGCAGAAATCCATCATTATTATTTAAGCACCGAGGAGGTGTCTCAGTTGGTGCTGGATACCAAACACAGGCAGCACCCGCACTGAAAAGTGAACCCTGCCAAGGTTTGTTGGAGCCAAGGGGCTCTTGGCAGGACCCTCAGCCCTGGTAGCCCCAGCATGGCCAGAAGCAGGGGCAGCAGTCCCTGAGCAGTCTGGCACCAGGGGTACATGCAGGGTCTCCTCTGCCCCCATTGCTGACCTGGTCATACTCTGATGGAGGAAAATGAGAGGCAAGGATGGACAGAAATTACTTGTTTATGGGGTAGGAAGATGGAAGCCTTTATTGGAGCTTTATGAGAGCTACACAGCAGGACAGTGCATTAACCCCCCATACTAAAGGCTTCAGGTGGAGTGAAAGGCTCCTCAGGGAGTACTGCTGCAGATGTGACTGTGCAGATGTAACTGGACCTGACTTGTTCCCCCTTTGTTGAAGCTGCCCCTGCTTTTTACAGATGAGCTTCATTTCTGAGCAAATCTATGTCAGTGTGTTCTTTATCTAATGGGTTGTTCTGAACTATTGCTGTCTCTGAGAAAGGGGTGGCTGAGCTTTGAGGAACCCTGGTAAAACTGGGATTTGGTTTGAGATGGTGGGCTGGAGTTTTCCCCCTTGCCTGGAAATGCTTTTTACTAGACTGGTTGCTGCTCAAAACTGTCCTGCTGTCTCTTGCTGTTAAAATGGCATCCTTACACTGAAAGGTGGATTTTAACACAAGACTTGTCTTATGGTCATTGGTGGGAACAGCCAAACAGCTGGAAAATTGTCCATGCATCAGTGTGAATCAGGTATAGGGAGGAAGGGGGAAAGAAGCAACCAAGGATTCTAAGCCATGGAGCTGATCTTGTGCAGTGTGAGGTGTGATCCTTCCAGAGGAAGGAATAAGGTGGGCTACTTTACAGCATCTGTAAATATTTACATGGATGCCTGCCTAAGACTACAGGGCTTGCTGGATACACTGGGATGTTACCTTCCTGTTTAGAGCCAGAGGAGGAGCACAACCAGGACACGGTACCATATCTGTCATTCAGGGCTGCTGCAAACCAGCCTGCCTTTCTTCATGTTTTTCAGCCAGCAATTTCCTATCACAACCCTCCCCTTCCTTCTCTGAGAAGGTTTGTTGTTTTTTTTGTCTGCACTGCTAATTGCAGTTTGCTTTCTCTGCTGAAAGCTCTTCAGGGAAGGAATCTCTTCTTTTTCTTTTACAATAGTGCACTTAACACCTGTACAGCAACTCAGAAAAATGTTTAAGGGCATAATATAAATTAACAGCAATAATAATCCTTACACATTGTCCAAAGCCTGCATAAATTAGTTTTGGAGCAAGAAAAGAAAGAAGACAGAAACGATGCCTTCAGGACCACGAGCATCCAACACTCTCCTTGCTGCACATCAGACAGGCTTCCATGACAGATGGTGTTCACCAAAAAGCTCACCTTCTCCTTAGACCTTGTCTTGGCCAGTTCCCAAAGCCAGCCTCTCTTCTAGCTGAGTATCATCTAACCCTACAGAGATTTTTTCAGCTGTTTGACATATAATCTCCTACCTTTGGGAATAATCGTGGGCCTTATGCCCAGTTCCAAATACTTTCTATTTGCCTAGAAAGTATATAGGCAGCTAATTAACATGGCTGTGCTCAGGTAAGTTAATCATTAAGCAACAGTTTTGAAATCCCAGACCACAGCTGCTGCAGATCTGTATCTTTCTGTTGCCCATAAACACATACCTTGGCACCTGCATCTTTCTCAGAGGCAGAAATGGGATCAGTGTTTGCAGCTCATTAGCAGGTTTTGGTTGAGAACCAACATTGCCGCAGCCAACCAGTCTGAGAGGAGTTTGTGCTCAGGGTGAAGGACCCACGGCCTTGCTCTGGGGAGCCCCTGCCCCAGAGGTGCTCTGGACAAAGTCCTCCAGCTGTGGGACCCTTCCCCTCCACAGTGTGCCCCAGCAGCCAGAGCCCTGTTGGGACCCCCAGCCTAACTCGTTAAATTTCCTCTTCCCACCAGTACGAGTCCATACAAAGAGAAAGTTTGAAAAACTTTTGGAAATCCTTGGATGTGCCATTGCACAGCATGGAAGCAGGTGAGATTTGTGCTCTGCTCTGGCTCTGGCCAAAGAACAGGGAAGAGAGTTTAAAAGGTTTTATTATTCTGTAGCACTTAAGGTTCATCAGCACTGATATTTTTACTATGTTTTCTGAGATATTTAAACTGAACTTCTTGCAATATTTTAGTTATTATGTTATAATAAAAACACAGCAATTTTTTTCAGGAAATTTCTTTCACAGAAATGTGATTTTAATATGCCAGAATGGGCAGAGAACTGTCAAGGCCCTCTTCCTTTCTGTTAGGAGGAAACGCTCATTTATGAATTGGGGAATCATCTGGAGAAATCCAGTCTGTTGAAAAAAGAGCAGAGCTCCATTTCTGTCATAGCACTAAAATAACCCCCATCGTAGCAGCTTCTTTACACAGAGATCCTGGCTGGCACCTTCAACAATCTGCTTCAATATCTTGGCTTTCTCCCAAGACTGAACTCCTACTGCCTCTCCCTGCTGCACAGAAAAGCAGCCTCAAACCAACGTGAAGCCTGAGCATCACACTGCAAGAGGTGCCTGGCTCTTCCCAAGCTCAGGCTTGCTCACAGCCCCCCACCCTGAGCCCACCCTGGTGGCTGAGTCCAGACAAGTAGAGCTTTTTATCAACAGCAACAAGATTTATTTTCACAAACCAAAAACGTGCCAACATCAACTTCTAACATGGACTAGCACAAGAAAACTCTTAGAAGATATAAAGCTAATAAAACTAGATATAAACTGTTATTAACAAAATAACAAAACCCATAAGATTGCACAATGACAATCCAAACATTTTGTGGCCAATCTGCCCAGGACTTTATCAAGGTACCTCAGTTCCATGGTTGGATCCTCAAAGGAGCTTTCAGTAAACAAGCACACATCAAAGTTTGTAACAGTTTTTAAATACAGGCGATGCAGAGCTTTCTGAGCAGTCTGATCACGCAGCTTAAAGGCTGGAGAAACAAACAAAAATACCTAAGGTTCCTCTGGGTTCCAGGGGAGAAAGTGAAAAACAACTACAGCAAATGGGCAGAATATAAAGAAAGTGAAACATTTTCTCATTAAGCAGTTAAAGAACAGGAAGAGTTTAGGAATCACTGTTCAGGGACTCCTGTTTAGTGACAGCAATTTATTTGACCATCTGGGCAAAGAAAGACCGCAGCAAACCACATGGAGGAAATAAAAATAGATGAACAACAAGTGACTGAT
The DNA here is from genome assembly GCA_035583155.1 of Acropternis orthonyx. Classification (NCBI taxonomy): domain Eukaryota; kingdom Metazoa; phylum Chordata; class Aves; order Passeriformes; family Rhinocryptidae; genus Acropternis; species Acropternis orthonyx. The sequence continues at coordinate 12,454,607 of JAWWEU010000040.1, forward strand.
TTTGCTTGACTCGAGCCTACAACTCTGCAGAACAGGAAGCGGCTTCATGTGAAAGACATTATTGATGGAGGCATTTCAGCCTCTTGCCAGTCCTTCCAACAACATACTGGATCTCCCAAGCCAGCAAACCTGTCCTGAGACGTGACTCCCATCCCAAACTTGACAGAAACACCACCAAGTACAAAAGACAAATTGATGAGCCTTCTGGAAAGGGACCACTGGAGGAAGGAACATCTCTGTGATGTTCCACAGTAAAAGAAAACTCCTTAGGAGAAAGAATAGGAGGCTTTTTGCTGTGTTTATTCATTATAATAAAAATCTTCCTTTTCTTGACAGGCACAGAGCAAATATTGAAACGGAGGAAAATGCTGGCCAGTGTTTAGAGAATCTGATCACTACATCTCAGTGTTTCAGTACCCACCTCGAGCAGACACACAACCTCCTCCCTTGTCCAGGGCACACTGCACTGCGTGTGATGGTAGCAGAGGGACAGTACAGCAGTGCAGCACCAAGCTGTCCAGCTGAGGGACCCAAAAGCTGTTGGTAGGAAGGCATGGATAGCAGAGCCATCACCCAAGGGAGCCCGGTTTCCACCAGCCCAGGCTGGTGCCGGCAGATGACGGGGATGACAGCTACAACTTGCTCCATCCTTGTATGGGTCTCTCTTCCCTCTGCCTGTCACTCTCCTCCTGTCTTTCTCACCAACATATATGAATATCTTGTAATCTTGAACTGCATTCAAGCCAGAGGAAAGCAACCTGAGCCAAGGATAAGGAAGGGTGTAAGGGAAGCTCGAAGGCTGCCCATATTCAGGATTTTGGAGTCTGTCACTGCCACCGGGTTATATTTAGGAGTAGTTGAAGGAGGGTCTTTCAGAAATAAGAAAACTGTCAGGGTCTAAAAAGGTGCCTTTTTTTAAGCTGCTCTAACCCCAGTTCACAGGATTTGCAGTCAAAATTCACCTGTTCCTCCAGGCGTGGTCTCACTGACAAAAGCAGCTAAGCTGACTGCCATGTGTCACTTGGGTCATGCCTTCCCACTGGGCTGGCCTGCTCCTTGCATCCCTACACCTAGGCCAGTCAGCCTTTAAGCTGTTGAGCTTATTTTACTGAGCCTTCCTGAGTTGAGGTTGGAATCTTATACCCACCTTCTATAAAGCCATTTCCTTCCCAGCTTCCTTCCTGGTGCACAACTGCACATACCAAAAGGACTAAAAGCACCCATCCTCAAGCTCTGTGACAGCCTGTTATAAACAACTAATCCAAAACTGCCTACCAGTTTGGTATTTCAGGCTGAAAACTTTACATGCATGGGTGGTGGTTTCTCTCTTCATGCATGCAGTTAATAACTTTATGCAGGATAATTATAACTCCAGGATTCACACACCTCACTTTGTTCATCTCAGACCTAGGCCTCTCATCTCATCGAGGTCTACAGTCCCACAGGAGCCAACAGCATTCATCCACCCTGGGAACCATCTTGAGATTAAATGAGTCACCCTGGGAGGGTTCTGTCCCTCTCCAAGGACTTCCCAGAGCCTCACACCCAGTATCTGTCTGACTGTGAGGGAGCTGATGTTATGTGAGGTTAGGCATCTCCAAGCCTAACCTCCATCTTCTCTCTCCTCCTAAAAAATCTCCTCACCTTTCTCAAAATTTCCATCTGGAAGAACACAGGAAATTGAAGAAGCCAAGACCACAAATGGGTAGACTATCCTGAGCCACCCTGGGCTCCAGACTTAATTTCCAAATGCGTGTCTCCTTTCATATGTCAGCAAAAGGTGGTCAGACTTAATTACTCGATCCATTAAATTTGTCTTGACAACCACATTCTTTTTTCTGTAGACTTTTGCTTTCTGTTGTAACAGCTTCAAAAAAGATTCTGTCTAGAGAAATGAACAATGCAGAAAATAATGTTTCCCTGCCATGTCACTTCTTCTTTGCTGTGAGGGTGGTGAGGCACTGGAACAGGTTGCCCAGAGAGGTTGTGGATGCCTCACCCCTGGACGTGTTCAAGGCCGGGTTGGATGGGGTTCTGAGCAGTCTGGTGTAGTGAAATGTGTTCCTGCCTGTGGCAGGGGATATGGAACTTTAAGGTCCCATCCAACCCAAACCATTCAATGATTCCATGACTCCCCCTCCATAACACACTGCCTACAACCAAACAGCCTCCAAACTGAGAGACATTTCCTCCTGTCATGTTTCAGTCTTCACAAAAAATAGAAAAAGAGGGAAAAAACAATATAAGATTAAATTAGATTTTAAAACTACAGGAATTGGCCAGAGTCTGTCAGGGGAGGGCAGGACAGTCACTGAGTGCATTAAGCGTTCGAGGAGTGTAGCTCTAGGTCTGCCAATGTGCTGGGTTTTTCCCTGTAAATGCCAATATGTAAATTGATGGCAAAGTTCTGTCCAGCTGTGTGTTGTACACAGGTACTGGAAACCTGGCAAAATTGATTTGACTGAATCCTTCACTTGTTTTTCTGTTTCTTGGAAAAGGATGTCTAATAAAAGAGCATTCTGTCTGTTCAGTGGTTTACTCTGACCATCATCACTCCTGTGGCTCTGTCATGGATGGAAATAATGCACTTCACTTGTAAGAGAGAAGCAACAATATACTTTATTAATATAAACTAGTTGTTTAACTAAGTTCAACGGTAAATGCAACAGTGGTTTAACAAGACTCAATGGCAAGGTATACTTGATTACTTACTGCATAAAGGACAAGGTCAGACAAAACTGCCAGGGAGACCCTCTTGTGGAGTCATGAGGTTCAGAAAGCATCCCCTTGCATTCAAAACCCCTTCTCAGAGAAGAATTTAGGTGTGGCTGGATCCAATTCTAGTCCCAGATTTGGTCAATGGTTTTTGTATAAAAGATTATATGCACACCATCAATCCTTTATATCACTTAGCTAAGATTTCAAAGTTTAGCATGCTATTAATCACTTACCAAGTATCTGTTGCAGCAAGGAATTTCTCAGCCTCAAGGAGTAACCCTGAAAGATGTCCCTACTCAAGGGGACATCCTGGCATGCAGCCCACTACTGTTCAGGAGATCTCAGGAGGCCCTGGGCTGACCACTATTTATAGAGTAAGATGAGTGACTGTGGTCATATTTGCATACCAGCAAGACGTCTGGGTCATTATTGCAGGCAGCCCTTGGCTACCATGCTGCCATACCAACCCCCAAAGTCCACAGAAAGCTGGACGCAGCCATCACAGCCCCACTGGTGGTTATGGCTGAAGCGAAGGAAGGGAGAACACTGCCACAGCATCCCCTTGGATGGTAGAAATGTCCTTGTTTAGCCATGAACTGAGCCTTCTGATGGCAAAACAGTCTGAGCCAAGCATTTAGAAAATTCTTGATTGCTCCTGAAACCATTTCCTACAGTCCCAAAAATAATTCCTACAGCCCATGCCCAGGAGTTCAGCTGCTGCCATTAGCAGGGTACACAAAATACCACCCAGAAGATTGAATAAGTCCCACTGTTCCACTCAGCTCTGGTTTAACAGAGCTTGCATACCGAATCAGTAAAAACCTTGCCATTTTTTATGTGATTCAATTCTATTTTGTTGCAAGGAAGTGCTGCAGCAGAAGAGTGAACTCACACACCCTTCTGCTCAGATGAGCTTCTCCTCTAATGCCATATGGACAAAGACATCACACATTTTCAATCCCAAAATTTTGTGAAAGTTTTAGTAACTCCTCAAGGCTTACTGTGTGTTCTCTTTAACCCCTGCCCTCTCAGGTAGTCTTCAGTAGTGGTGAGTGACAGCAGAGCAGGCAGTTGCCAGATCCAGTTTGGCAGGAGGAGGAGGAAATGCGTTTGGGCAGCTCTGGTGTGGGCAGGTCATTTATCACATTTTATTGAGAAGATGCTGAACAGCATAACACTGAAGGAGGGCTGCTAGCAAAGCAGTTGGGGAATTCCTGTCCATTCTTTCCATTTCCATAGGGTAACCTGTACCCTCTTCATTGTGTCTCAACTGAAATGCAGGGGAGGCAGCAGAGAGCACAGCTCGTTCACCTCGTGGTCACACAACTATTTCTATGATGATCTGTGGACAGCTTCTCCAAAGCACATGTTAGAGTTTCATCTTGGATTACCAGGACTTACGAGTCTGGAGAGGGCCTGAGTTGGTGCCTGGCTGTTTACTGAGAGCACAGTATTTGCCCCAGGATAACTCTCTGGGTGATGCATAAGCAACCCCCATGAGGCCAGGGCAAAGGATGCTCAGTACTTCAGGGGAAAGGCACTCACAGCAGGTGGGCAAATGGCAATACACATAATTCCTCTCCCATCACACAGAAAATAAAGTCATTCTCTGAGGCCAGTCAAATAGTGTTTGTTACATGTTTTAAAGATACTGTCTTCAAGGAAATAAGAAATGATGAGATATTGTTTGCTCTGTGAGCTGGTCATTATTTATCTGCCTTTCATGCCTTTTAATTACACACATCTGGATATTGTCTAGGCCCTGAATTCATGTTGCTGTTTGAATTTTGGGCTGCAGTGGATACAGGTGGAGTTTAACACTCTTAGTATTGCACCAACTCTGATGTAAACAACAAAATCATCTATGTGAGTGGCTGACTCAGATCAGCCCAAAGACGGGCAACAAAGCTGGTGCAGGGTCAGGAGTACAAGTCCTCTGAGGAGTAGCTGAGGCAGTTGGGGTTGTTTAGGCTGGAGAAAGGGAGGCTCGGGGAGACTGGATCACTCTCTGCAGCTGTGTGAAAGGAGACTGTAGCCAGGTGAGGATCGGTCTCTTCTCCCAAATAACAAGTGATAGGATGCAAGACAATGGCCTTGAGTTGCACTAGGGGAGGTTTAGATTGGATATTAGGAAAAATTTCTTCACCAAAAGAGTTGTCAGGCATTGGAACACACTGCCCAGGGCAGTTGTGGATTTACCACCCCTAGAAGTGTTAAAAAGGCATGTGATGCTTGGTGTTATGGTTCAGCAGTGAACATGGAGTGCTTTGTTAAGGATTGGAATCGATGATCTTAAGGGTCTTTTCCAACCTGAACGATTCTGTTATTCTATAAGCAGAAAAGTGAGAACTCCAAGCACCTCATTAAGACTGAACTTGTCCAATTTTTTTGGCCTTCAGCCCAGGCAGCAGTGTTATCCAAGGTGCCTCAGCATGTCTATTTTCAATTGCAGACCTTCAGCATCAATGCTTCTCTCATCCTTCATCTCCTCCCATACACTAAACACAGTGCCAGCACTCAATAGAGATAATGTCGCTCTTTAGGCTGGAGGAATACTGTGGAGGTGCTGGGAAGAAATCTCTGGTGCTTCATTACCCCATGGGCTTCTACCAGCTGATGTGGTTTTGTAACAGTACCGGTTTTGGTGTGACCATGAGTGCCAGTTGCTCTTTAGCACAGTATTGTGTTTGGAGTCAGCAATAAAAGATTAAGACTTGGAGAGCTGTTGTTTTCTAGATGCCTGTCAAATACATGGCAAAGAAGATCATATAAATATGGTTGGTGACAATTAATGGCATAAACTGGTAAGATTGTCTGAGATAATATATAAATGGATCTAGAAGGTGTGCCTTTCTCTCTATATTTATTATTCATTTGACTGAGTTTACAGTAACAGCACATAAGGAACCATCTGAAATTCAGTACATCCTTTATACCTTGTCAGGGAGCAACCTGGAAATCTCCCCATGATTCATCTTTACCACAAAGAAATATCAGTAGCCTCTCTCTGAAAATGTACATAAACACTGAAATGCTCCAGACTGAGTGTACCCCAGCTCTGCAGTCAACAGAAGTGACTGCCCTAACTGAGCGGGTCAAATATGAATAGTCACCATGTTGTGGTGATCTCAGCCTAACAGGCAGCCTTTAAAGACTTCAAAGAGGGGAATTTAACAGCAGAGTACCTGGGTGGCTGAGTAATACAGCTTTCATGAAGACGGCTTTCATTAGCTGATTTCTGGGCAACAGCACTAGAAACAGGTTGTAAACAGCTCTAGGAAACCTCAAGAGTCAAAAGCCTATGATGTGCTACTGAGGGAACATGAATGACTTATTTCTGCCCTGTCAACTAGGCACCTCTGGCATTTATTAAATCTCATTTCCATGTGTGTAACACCTGCGTGCAAAATCGTCAAAAGAACTAATAAAGGTCTTAGTATGTTGCAGCTGAAACACTGAGTACTGCTGGGAATCCAATAAACAGTGTTAGGGGCTTGAATAACACAGGTACATGAAATTATGATTAAAAATAATTGAAAGAAATGGCACATTCAGCTCTATTAAGTTTAGATTGTTCCTAAGAGTATCAGGGCATGTGCTTCTCTCCCAACTATGGATTGTTTCAGAGGCTCACAAACCCCCACATCTCACTTAGGAAATAAACAGACTGGAGGCTCAGGCAATTTTTCATTCTTTTATTTTATTTACTAGTGCTGCTTACTTAAATGAATAATTACCATATTTTTTACATTACTAACCAATATTCATAAAATACACCAAAATTCCCGACTCAGACCATTTTTTAATAGATTTTATTTATAACAAGTAGGTCCATTTCTCATCCATTCTTTATCCTTCATTTTTGCTATATGTTTTAAATGGTGAAAGGAAGCTCACAGAGCTACCAATGGCAAGTCTTCTTTTACAACTGGAAACTACCATGCCCATTACATACTTGTGTCATAAAAATGTTTTTAGCACAGTGAACATTGTATTTCATATTCATTTTTTGACACAAGCAAAACTGTTCCATTTTTGTTTCTCAGGGCCCTCCTTAGTTCACCTTATGCTTCTGCATATTTACTTGTGTTTTTCTAGTCTCACCAACATCAATTAAAAGTGTCTTGTAGAATAAATCCGGAGTATAGATACATGCTGAACACATGTGGGCTATAACAAGGCAGAAATTTTCCTCCAAAACAAACTCTGTTTGAAAATGCCAATTTGTTGGAAGCTGATGGGGAAGCAGACATCCAGAGTCCGCAGCCGAAGGGTTTGCCACCACCAGGCTCTCTGGTTTATGGTACCACCATCCCAAGCTCTCAGATCTGGACATCCTACTCCCTGGGTCTATGGGTGAATCAGCTGCAGGCCAAGGTGATCATGAGAGTCAAGGCATGGGGGGAACTTGTCAGAATGAGAGAAGGTGGCTGTTCCATGTAGCATGGGGGGGAAATGAAATATTTCAGTCTCCTTAGAGTAACACTTTTTAAGAGTTTCTAGTTCTGAAATTATTTGTTCTCTGTCATTTCACAATTAAATTCATTCTTTTTCTTTTCTTCTCACAAAAATAGTGATTTCCCTCTAGTTCTGCATTCCAGCAGTGTCCTGCAGAGACCCCTGTGTTACAATGAGGGGAATGGGATTGTGATGATAGTGGCTGTCCTCTCCCCCAGGCTGTGGTCTTCTAGGACCCCTGACCGGTAACCCTTTCACAGGAGGTTGCCTGCCAAATGACTTCATGGTTTGGTCTAGGCAATCCAGAACAGTTTAGCTAATGGGGAATTTGGAGCTCTCATTTGGTGCATGAACCTTCTGTTCAATGCCAAACGCTGGAGCAGCCAGGTTTTTGCATTGGCTTGTACGTGGGTACTTGCAAATAGACTTTCTCATTAAGCCCCCGTTCCCACATGGTGCCCTCTCCAGAGCAGTCACTTCCAGTGAGGAGGGGGAGCCTTTGTCACCCTGCTCCCAGTGCCACCACAGCCAGTGCCCACTATCCCTGTCTGCAGCTCTGTTTACAGTGCGTGGAAGCTGGACGGGTGAGAATTAATTTTTAAGGGAGAGTTTGGGTTAAAAACACCTCTGCACCTCTGTCCTCGTTTGAAATTTAACACAAGGTATTATTTTATCATCTTTGAAATGTGGATTGTGTCCTCAGGGGAGTGAAAGAGGTTTATTGATACAGAACAGAAATGTCAGATTTTAACGCAATTCATGGTATTCATCTCATAAATGTCATTCTTGCCCCATATGTGTTGTATCTTTATTTTCATATTGCTCAAATTTTAGATGAAACAGTCTCATTATTTTGGCTTCATGTGTTGGTTAGCTGATGAAAAATGATTTTTAAGAATTTCAGATTACAAATCCTATACACAGATTCATTTTTTTTCACTTTTCATGATAAATGGAAATGCATATAATGAATTGCATTAGAATATTGGTCAGAGGCTTGCTCTGAGCTAAGCACAATATGAACATCTTTATGTTTGCTGGCAGTAAACTGGTTTCTCTCTTCTTTCTGTTTTGCACAGTCCTACTAAGCCAATCCTCACTAGAATGAGCACAAAACAAAACGAATAACAGCTTTTGTACATCAACATTAAAATGGGAAGAAGCTTGGGAAAGGGCCTCCGACAGAGAAGAATGCTGACAAGTGCAAAAATGCCTGATGGATAAGCACCACCTTCTAAACATAGATCAGCCAGACGTGGAAGTGATTTTCAGAAGAGAAATGCAATCATGGATTACACACCAGCTCATTAGAAACTGTTGCTGAATACAGCATCCAGAAGACATGCATGAAAAGTCACATTTGGGGAATAAATTAAAAGGGGTGTAGTTGTTGCTAGATAAACATATGTAATATATATGCATTGAAGAGGTTTGTAAATGTCATTTTTTTTATTCGGACGGAAAGCAAAAAGCTTTAAAACCTTTCACAGTAGAGAGGTAGTTAACTCCAGCTATTCCTATCCCAGTAGCCAAGAAGCTGATAGGACATCTCTCTTTAATTAGCATTTATAGACTCTGAATGTTTCCATCACCTAGTGGGAAAAGCATAACTTTTACTGCTACATTGCTGCACTTCATCTACTTCACTGTATAATAAGTTGACTAAAACTGTAAAGCTTCTCAATTTTTACTGCATATGTGTTCCAACTAATCTGTCTGTAACAAACTTAAGACTCAAAAATTTAATTCTGACCTATATTCTAGTTCTATGAAGCATATATAATATAAGGTATGTTCGACTGAATATCATAATACTATAATTTCCCAAGATGCATAGAAATGTTTGTATTTCAAGTGACAAAATAAAAGCCCTTGATTTCCTTTTTAATAGGAGAAAGTAATTTACCCCTTAAATGTAACAAACAGCTGCTCACTCCAGGGGCTTTTCTGTTCTTTTCCTTGTTCTGCCATATAGCTGCTGAGTGATGCTCTCTGGTCTGTACTAAGGCCAATTGGATGAGATGATCTAATGAGCCCTTCTGGCCTAAAGTTTAAACCCAATACAAATGTTAAGAAAATAGTAAGCAAAGGAGTATTGCAAATGGCCATGTGAGAGGTGGAGGCCCGGGGTGCTGGTGGGGCTGGTGATTTCCTCCACAGAGGCTCGGTGGGTCCCAAAGGACACTCTCACTTCCAGTAGCCATTGAGAAGTAAAACAGGAGGAGGCACAGAGTATGAAGAAAGACATCATAGTGAAAGGCCTGGATGCCAAGCACCAGGCACAGTGCAATGGAGGGAAGCAGGGAGCCCCTCTTCTCTGCTCTTCTCCAGCACCTCCCAGCAAGGCACACGTCTACCCTGGCTCGGGAATGGGCATGAACACTTTGCTCCCTTCATGCCTTCTGCCCTCTCCTGTATCACAGATGAACCCAGGCCCAAATGAACACTGCAATGCCTAGTTTCTTCAGGGTTTTTTTTAGCCTGATGCTTCATTCTTTAGCTTTTGGGGGAAATGGCTAAAATAATAATTGCTAATGTTGATCCCCAGTAATGCAATATGCTGAAGACATGAGGTAAACATGAGCTAAAACTGCTTTTTAACTATTGGTTGCACAACATAAATTATTCCAGAATTTAGTGCATGAATCTCAGAAAAATTATTTTATTTTTGAATGAAACATTATCTTTAAGCAAACTGCCAATAAACAAATACAGGGAAGTAGATAACTCTTCTGTCTAACTACCAATGTACCAATGTGGTGCTGCTTGTCTTAGAGACTGAATGCTGATGTGGATGTCAGCCAAGGAAATGTATGTGTGAATCCAGGCACCATAACAAAAAAAAAGAAAAAAAACCTCACTTTTTTTTAATCCAAAACTGCTCTTGTGACTGTATGTAGAAAACTCTCCTGAATTCTACAAGACCAGTGTTACAGCTGGTCAAAAACCCCATCCAAATCAGTCAACCACTATTCTCAGTACCTGCTATTGACCCAAAGGGGATGGAAGGTAAAACTCAAGTTTTTTACACACGAGGCTGCATAAACTCATGAAGGGTCCACTTCAGATAGGTTTTTAAATCTGTGATTAGTCCGGCCACTGTCAGCTGGAAAACGCACATCCTTAAGAGCTGGATGCATTCAGGAGTCCCTGTTAAATGGTGTCTCAGTGAAGCCCATTCTCATTCACTGCTCTTGTTGGCTCACAACCACACTCACACCTCAAAGCCTGTGAAAGGGTTTGCTGTCTGGATGTGCTATCGTATCACCATCCTCATTTGCTCCTTGAGTTTACCTCTACCCCACATTTTTGCAGTCATGGCACTTCTGCTGTGACAGAAATCACCAAAACAGGGTTTTTCTGTATTGTATTATATTATTTTGGTTTTCATCATGGTGATGGTGTAGTGTAAAAGCCCTTTCTAAATATACACAAACATTGCAAAAAAAGTGTCATCACAATATATCACAACCCTGTCAGGGCAGCTCGGTGAATATGTACCATTTGTACACAGTCAGGAGGGATGTACTGGGATGTACATCAGTAAATGTTGATTCAGTAAGAATAGTATGTTTTATCCTTTTAAATGTTGCCACTTTCCCATCCCACTCCATTGTAACTTGTCAATTGTAATTTTTTTTTTAAGTCAACAAACTGTAAAGAAAACTGTTGAAATACCTGATTTTCTGTAAAAAGTAATAACAACAATAATTTTTGTTACTTTAAAGTATGCTTGGTATTGAAGTACCTAATAAAGTTCAACAATGAATTTTGTAGCATACTAAAATAAAGTGTGACAGTGCTTTTCTCCACCTCATCTGTGCTAACCACTGCTGTTGTCAGGATTACTGTCCTTCTCCTAAACACAAGCCTGGCCACAGCGTACACACCTGTACCTACACAGATCCCTCAGGTATGTAAAGTCCAAGCAAAATCTGTTCCCTTAATAAGTGCAGGAATTTGTATGCATGGGTCAAATTCATAGTATAAGAGCCTTGTTGATAAGTCATCTCCACCCTCTTGTACCTGACTATAAATATATATATATAGGCAACAATATAAAGTTTCTGATTACTTTGTTTGGTGTATAACTTAGTTTATAGTAAGAGAAAGGAGAGTGTAAATTATTTATGTGTTAATTATGGTTAAATAGAGAACTGCCAGGTTTGTAGGATGCTGAAGTCCTGCTCATTTTTATAGGCAATGCATTTCCATTACTTCTAAATAGATTAGAAATCCCAAACAAGTGATTTGGAGGACAGAGGAAAGCTCAGAATTTGGTTCCCCCCCAATTTCACTACAAAAAGGTACAGTGGAGCTATCAGGGGCTGTCATAGATGTACATCATCCCAGAGCTTGCAACAACAGAAGGTAAGTACTTGCTTGTCAGAGATGCTGGATTTGCCTCCATGCTGCTGATGCAGCAGTATCTGCATTTGGATATGAACTAGAAATGATCATGACTGGGATCTAATTATGGCCAAACTCCCAGGCTCTGACACATTTCGATCGGAGTAACAGATCAGCTTCCCTCACACCATCCATCTTTCCCTGTTCTAGGTAGGAAAAATGCAATGCTGGGCCCAGCAGCTTTCTGTCTATTTTCCCTGTGTCAGTCTGATGTCCTTCAAACATTTAAAAGTTTTAGTAGTTTCATCTGATTCTCTGAGGATTTGAAATGGAATACAATCTAGAAAATTTAAAATAAATAAAAAAACACCCCAGATTTATTCTGACTAGTTTACACATTGAAAAGACAGCCATATGCTGAATAGGTCCTGAGGCAGTGCCAGCAAGCAACATTTTTTCCCCATGTGCTAAAGTCTAGAGGTTTACATGTTCCTCCTTTCCAAGGAGCTCAACACAGAAGGGAATGGCTTTGCCTGCTGTTGGAGGAGCTGGCAGTACCTGCACACATTAGCCATGCTTGCAGCCTTGCAACCTTGATCTGTAATCCTCATTGGCTTACATTAATATTTTGACAAGAGGCTTTCACAGAAGGCCCGAAATTCTGCAGAAAGTAGAATATGTAGTCTAAAAATCCAAGCTTTTCCCTTTACATCAAGTAATGTTAGTGCCGTGGTGCTAAGTACACAAAGCCAAGGCTTGCAGTGATCAGATACTGCCATGACGCTTTCTATTACCCATCTGTCTCTCTTAAATTTTGCTTAGTGCTACTTTATACTGCCTTCTGAAATGCCTTTTGCATTTTAAAAAGTGATATATCCTTCCTTTCTTGCAGATAGTCTCATAGCCCCACAGTGGGCAGTTACGTAGCTTTTCCACTTCACAAAGTGACGAAGGAGGTATTGCCTGGGCAAGAGACAAATCTCTGGGGGAAAAGCATAAGCAGACACACTGTGCTCATCAGCTCCCAAGAGGTGTTGTGGCCCCTAATTGCCTATGAGACACTACAAATCTCCTCTCCTTTTGAAATGGTTCCAAGAGTTGCTGAAAATCACTTCCTGAGATCACCCATGTGAGACCAGCCTCCAAGTTTGAGCATCAGCTCAGTCACCTGGAAAAACAGCCTGGGAGTAAAGATGCTCCAAAAAGCTAGTATCTCGGGCTGAATTTACCTCCACAAACTGGCTTTAAATTAGTATCACAATATGGATTATTACTCCTGATTTTGTCAAGTGCAAGTAAGTTTTGTATTAGTCTAACATAGCTGTAAGAAATAATAAGGAAAATTATTTATGTATTATTGTTAATAATTTCTTAGGGGAAAAATAAAATAAAGATTGTCAAAATCCTACATGCTAGACTGAAGTCTCTTTGATATGATTACCACATATTTTTAAAAATATGTTCCAGAGTTTAACAACAGAAGATGCTCTAGGGTATCAGTTACATCACCAGTTACACAGACTCAGGATTTACCTGTCAGGTCTTAGCACAGAAAGGTGGGAGTTTTGCTCTACCATAACAAAGACCAGGCATCTCATCACTTTGACAACTCCCAAACATGGCCTTCTCAAAAGATACCAGGTAAAACTCTGGAATGTCAGCACAAATGTCAGGCTCAGATATATCAGGCAAATATCTTGCTCAGATATGCAATTAGCACTTTGATTCTCCTTTATCTGACTTTATGCCAACATAATACAAAATTAATAATGAGCTAGGTGGGAGACATTTAAGTCTGAAAAAGAAAATTAGGTCTCCTGTCTATTTACTTCCATTTTTTTCCCCCTTTAATAAAATGAAATTAGTTAAAGTGTCACTGGAATATTCTGAGGCTCAATTAAGTGCCTGCTGTATTTGCTGAGTTTCTCAAATGGCAACTGAAAGTAATGTAAGATATTATGTTCCTCAGGCCATGCACTGAGATGGTTGGTGGCAAAAAAGTGAGGGAGTTTTCTAGAAGAGCTTTTAGGCTATAAGCTGCTATATGTGTCATCATGAAAGGAGCTGGTTTAGTCAGTATAGTTGAGTTTTACATATGCTTGAGAAGGGTAAGGAATAAAATAATTCAGGAATTCTGAAATAACTTTGCACTTAATACATGCCATCATTGTTTGTGAGGATTTTTTTTAATTTTTATTTTATCTACTTGAATAATATGAAATTTTCCATTTACAGGATTTACTTAATTTTGGTTTAAGTAATGTGAAAATTCTTCAGACACATCATACCTTGGGGATGCTGAAAGTGATGGAGGAGCTCTGCTAGAGCATCACCCGTCACGATGGATATTGCACATATCAGTGCTGCCATCTAATGGCTGGCCAACATCTTCGGGGTGTCGGTACTCGGGAGTTACAGGCAGCTTTGCATCTACGGTCATACAGATCAAGGTAACAAAACCGGTGCACACATAACCTCCTGTGCCTCCCAGAAACAGGGCAAAAACCAAGAGGTGAAACCATCAGTGTATTAACCCGCACTGGACAAAGTTTGTGAGCTTCTACGTTTTTATTTTAATTTCTGAAGATTGAAGAGAATAAGCTGCATCCCTGTAAGTGTGGATGAGAACTTATGTTTAATATTTTAAAAGCATTTTTTGGAGCTCAACACTTCCTAGGGACAGGCTTCTGCATTTCCCAGATAGGACAGAAACTAATCTCTATTTACCCCTCAAGGGCTCACAGAATCACAGAATGGTTTGGGTTCAAAGGGACCTTAAATGTCATCTAGTCCCAACCCTCCTGCCATGGGCAGGGACACCTTCCATTAGATCAGTGGAAGATCAAAGCTCCATCCAATCTGGCACTGAACAGGGATGGAACTGCTAGGGATGGGGCATCCACAGCTTCTTTGGATAACCTGTTCCAGTGCCTCACCACCTAATTTCTTCCTATTATCTAATCTAAACCTCTCTTTCAGTTTGCAACCATTCCCCTTTGTCCTGTCACTACATGCCTTTGTACAAAGTCCCTCTCCAGCTCTCTTGTTGGCCTCCTTTAGGTACTGGAAGGTGTTCAAAGGCCTCCCTGGAGCCTTCTCTTCTTCAGACTGAACAGCCCCAACTCTCAGCCTGTTTTCGTAGGAGAGGTGCTCCATCCCCCTCTGATCATCTTTATGACCCTCCTCTGTTCTCATTCCAACAGGTCCCCGACTTCCCTGTGCCAAGGACCCCAGAGCTGGATGTAGTAATCCAGGTTGGGTCTCACCAGGGTAGAGGAAAGGGGGCAGAATCACCTTTTTCGACCTGCTGTCCACACTGCCTTTGATGCAGACCAGGATATGTTTGGCTTTCTGGGCTGCAAATGCACACTGCCAGCTCACATCCAGCTTTTCTCCCACCAGTCACCCCAAGACCTTCTGCACAGGGCTGCTGTCAATCCCTTTATCCCTCAGCCTGTACTGATATGGGGCGTTGCCCCAACCCAGGTGCAGGACCCTGCACTCAACCTTGTTCAAACTCAGGAGTTTCCCACAGACCCGCTTCTTGAGCTTTTCCATATTCCTCAGGATGGCATTTGTCAACTGCACCACTCAGCCTGCAGACCCACTCTCAGCTCTACCACCAGCTGGGCAGGCCACCTCTATCAAAGCTCTGAGTGGTGTTTGGGGGCATGAAATGGAGGGGTAGGACAGCAGAAGTAGGAGACATCAGAAAGAATGGAAAAGTTAGGCAGCTTAAGACAAAGCCCTGTACCAGAAGACAACCACAACTGGTCAGGATTCATCCAAATCACTCTTGCTGAAAAAGCAGAGGTTAATGAAATTACTGAAATAATGATTCTGAGACAATTAATTGTAGTTGGTGAGTTATGGTCACGCAATAGGAGACTCATGAGCATCTTAAAAGGTGACAGACCAGGGGAAATTAATGGTCCCTTTAGGTACAGGACTTCAGATTTAGGCCATCCTAGATAGCCTTTGCTCTGAGAAATCCTAAATTGCTAAAATCTGATTATGGATTACCAGACTGAAGGCTGGGAGTGGCTAAAATCTTTAATCCCAGAGGAAGAATGCAGGGACTGTTGAAGCCATTAAATCAATTGACCATGAGAAAAAGTGTGCTGTGAGGGTGCAGTGAAACCCAGGCTGTGACAATCATACCAGTAACAATGAGCTATGCCTCCCTGGTGAGGCTGTGCAGCCTCCCACAGTCCCAAAGTGATGTCCCCAGGCCCTTTCCACTCCCTGCTAACTCCAAGGGAGTCTGGAGAACAGGAATCAGCAGCAGAGCCATCCTGCTCAGGCACCACCTGAGGAAGGAAAAGGCTGTGGATATGACAAATCCCAGAGAATTAAACTGGGAAAAGCCCAAAGCTATCACTGGGATTTGGACAGGATTTCTAGCAGAGAAGCTCCCAAAACAATAAGAAGAGCATCACCATACACACGTGTCTTGTTTGTTTCATACTGACGCACCTGATAGTCTTCTCAGAGACTTTAGACAATGGGCCTCCAAAATGAGTTTGTGAAATAACGTAACATTGCATGTATGTGAGCCAACTTAAATAAGGACTCTGCCAGCTGCTTTTGCCAGACAGGAGACACTGTTTGGTGTTGAGCCCCGAGGAAGTACCACGCCGGGCAGTATTTCGGTTTGCCAGTCAATCGTCATTGGACTGTGCTTTTGCTCTCACAGGGAGACCACACCTCCAGCTGTCACCAAATAAAATCTGCGCTTATATATTCCTTCCCAATTTTGCTGTTTTTCTATCCTTAAAGGCTGCCCCAAAGTATAAAAGCAAAATATTAATATCTGTATTCAGAACCCATAAAAAGACACAAACACAGGACATTTTACTGTTTTGCAGTAGCACGTTTGGGTTTTTTTCATTTTTACAAGAATTATGGAGGATGAAGAGGCTGGGCTAAACTTTTAAAGAGTGGAAAGTGCAGGGAAGAATCTGAAAACCTGAGATTCATGCCTGAGAGGCCTGGAGTCACAGCATTGCAGGAACATTCATGTTGGAGGGGCTTTGGGAGGCCTCTGACACAACCTCCTGCTCCATAGGGTCAGGGCACTATCCCTTCTGGTCTTATAAACATCAGCAGTGAAGAGTGCACAGTGTTTCTGCGCAGACTGCTCCAAGGCTTAATTAATCTCACAAATAAATCAAAAATTAAGTAAATATCAACTGGGAGATGCTGATACATGATATCAGAGCAGCCGCTATGTGTGTAGCTATACTTTTATAAGGGAAACCACTCCAATCTTCTTACAAAATGTTTTTAACTTTTAAGCATGTGCATAGAGGTCAGATTTTAATGTATTTATAATGCTAACTTGTCATTATATTCTTGCTGTAGTTAGAAGGAATGCATTTCACCAAAGCTTGTCCATCTTACTTGTAAGAACTAAAGACAGAAAGCTTTATTACTGTGTTGGAGAGTAACAAAGGTAGGTAGACCAACAAAGAAATTATTGGTCAGTAGCCCTCACATTTGTACCTGTGCTTTCTGCAGAATTCCCCAGCCAGGAAAATCAGGTTGAGCTAATGTGGCTACCAGACCTGCAACAGTAAATTAAACAACTCTGTCAGCAAGCAGTGTTAAAACACCAGGTTTTGTGAAACCTGTTCTGTTTTGCAAGGGTAGATTGGAAGACTTGCAACAGGTTTTCAGTGAAAACTGAAATACGTTGTTATGCAAAGCTGCTGTTGAAACTCAGAATGAAGTGAAAGAAGCCAAGCACAAGTTCGTCATGCTTATGCAACTTGGTTGGGGCACTCAGTGGTGTCTGTTTCCAGACCGTGAATTCTGTTCATCTAGGACCCTTCTCTGCTACTGGGGGAAGTCTTTCCAGACACTTTGAAAATACTCAAAATCTGGAGACAATTGTGCAGGTGTTACATCATGAGCCTCTGTTTCTTATAGGACTTAAGCAATCTCTTGAAGGTAATCAGTTTTCTTTCCTGTTTCTCTAATTTTGCCTTCCCACTCTTTCCTTCTACTTTCTAAGCAAGAATATTGCCAATGATCCTTTTTTTTTTTTTTTAATTGAGAGTTTTTGATAACTAGTGTTATTCTGAAAGCCCACGTAATTTATTCTGGACTTTTCAATAAAAAGATATGGATGTATTATGCTTGTTTTGTTGCATTTTCTTGGTTTTGTTGTGGGATTTTTTCAATGCTTATATTGACTTCTCACAGTCACGATGAAATGCAGGAAAATAGGGACATCACGTATTCTAAAGTTTTCTAAGCAAAAGGCAAACAGAAAGTACTTAAAGCTCAACTGCACTTAAATGTCACTATTTTTAAGCCTATCTCATGCTACTTTGTTGTCTCATTCACTGTATTTTAACGCCCAATACTGCAGTAATGAGCTAAAAAGAGCACTCTTCCAGAGGTGTGGAAAAGAATGTGCCAGCCAGATGTCCTCCCAGGCCAGAAAATGAGGCAGCACACAGCAGGAAATACAGGCTCTGGGTCTGAGCTGCCTGGTGCAGTGCCTGCTGGGCACTGTGCCAGAAAACAACAGCCTGAAGCAGAAGTTTTCCCAATTCTCACTCCTGTTCCCTCCTTTTTTCAGCATGTTTCTGCATTAGGATTTTATAGATGAGCCATTTGATCCACAGTCCAGCACTCAACTTGTTGTCTTTCCTTTGTCTGGTCCTCTCCCCCAAATGGCAGATGGTTTGTACCAACAAGAGACCTTTTTAAGCAAAGGGATTTATTGAATACAACAGGAAGTGAAGGGAAATGACTTTCCAAAAGGTCAAGGGAGAAGTATTTATGAAGACAGAGTATTCCAGAGCCCCTGTACAGTCCAGACCAAGATTAATATTTTGCAGATTTTGTTAGCTAGATGAGGAGCCCAGTGATACCTCCAAGTCCTTAAATTCCATCAATGTCAAGTGAAGGCCCCATCAAGGACACTGACATGCTGCAGTTTTGCAAAGATTTTGGGGTTCTCTTTACCAGACAGAAGCAAAGACATTTGCCTCCTGGTCTCAGGTCTCCATAAGCTTCATCAAAGCATGAGCCTCAGCCATAATTTTGACCGGGCTGTCCCACATACTAAAATCCCAGATGAATCACTGAGAATGCAGTGTCATGGGTGGCTTATGTCAACCTAAGCATGTCCTACCCTCCCCTGCCTGCTCCCACCACCTCTCCAGGTGTCAGTGCTGGTGCTTGTCTATCTGCACACTCAGCCGCACCACTGAGCTGTTCAACCCACTCTATGGCTGCATAATAATCAGTGCCAAAATGCATTTGGGAGCACCAACATGGGGACTGAAAGGGAAACCTGTGGTGGGTCGACATATTTTGCTCAAGCAACCTACATCATGACTGTGTGAAGAGTAAATCTGGTGCATCCTGATCCCATGATGACACTTAATGTGCATAGTCTGAGCAACTCACCCAGCACCTGTGTGGGTGGTACAGAACACCCCACATGTATCAGATATGAAGGACACATGCTGTGAAGTCCATCTCTTTTTGACCACTAAGACCACTGAATACGCACAGCAGGATCTCTCATTTATCTATGGGAAGGGCAGCTCCTCTCAGAACACCACCTGCACCAATGATTCCGCCTGCAGCTTCTCAAATTTCCCATCTTTAGTTGACTCTCTGTTCTCAGGACTGTCCTGAAAGCAGTGTGCTGTGGCATCAGGTGAGTCAGGCACAGAGTCAGTTCTAAGTGCTACCCAAGACAGGGAAGAGAGTTGACTTTGACTAAAGAGGTTTTTAATCTGACAACAAAGCCTTCCATACACTTAGAAGTTGAAGCTACTCAGATAAATATGACAAAAATTTGTAAGTAGGAGGATCCTTCATTGTTAGCACATAGCAAGCTGCCTCCATTTCAAGTTTTGAATCAAGATTTTCAGCAAAGCAGCATTTGGCCTTGATCGAGGCATTTCTGAGTACAGTGGTATGTACTCAGAGACTGTGTATCACTGTACGTAAAACCCAGACAGTCCTGACAGACAGGCTTTAGCAAATCTTCCTGCTGTTGTTTGAGGAGGGCTTGCCCCTAGCTCTTCCCCCTGCCTCCCTGCCAGGGGTTGCTGAGCCTGTCATTGGGTTCACAGAAGGGAGTTTGCCACTTATATATAAAAAGTCAAGTGATTGTTAGAAACTGGCAATTAGGATGAGGATGCAGGGTTATCTAGTGACTCCTCTGAGAGCATTAACATCAGCAGAGGAGTTGGGAAAGAGGGGTAGAGTCACAGAGTTAGGAGGGAGGAGAGGAGACATGACTTGGGAAAAGCAACTTAAACTGAAGTAAGGGGACTAATGGGAGATAATTTACTAGTAACATCCAAAAAGCTCACAAAGCAGACTGGCTTTCAGCTGACATAAAATAGATTACATGAATGTAGTATAATTAACATTATATGACTGGAAAAGTATTTCCAAGTTTCATTAGGTTTGTATAAAAATAAATCCAATTTTAGATGAAAATTCCTGAGCAAAGAAAGAGTTGTGGATTCATGGCTGAAGGTGTTTGTCATGGCAAGTTATTTATATACAGATGCTAGTGAAATTACCTGAAGAAGGCAGGAGAAGCAAAGTTTGGTCAAATGTGAAGCATGTGCATTTCACCCAGCACTATCCTTCCCTCAGTGTGTTCTGCATTCCCTCAGTTTTAATTTTATCAAAGCTTGATTGAACTCACGGTTCATGACAAACACAGGAGTGAGTCCCAGCAAAAGGATATTTTCCTTTTGTTTTCCTGTGCTGTATACAGGCAGGAGCAGTGAAAACAATGAAAAGCCAAGCTGCACCCTTTTGCTCTGCACAACTTCCTGAAATTTCTCCTGAGCCAGATAAACGGGGCTACAGCAAAACACAGGTCAAGGTTAAAATGGCATCTGCTAGTACCCTGTGGAATTCGGGAACAGTCACATTTCACACCATCTGCTTCTTTATGATAAATCACTTTGTAACCCAGGTGTAAGGTGTAAAGGGGAAATTTAAGATTAACACCCTTCTAGCTTTTACTAGTCTCACTAGGGAAACAACAGAATTCTTGTTTTGAACTAAGGAAGGACAAAAAGCACTAAAAACTGCACGGGAAATGGCCCAGAACTGAACAGGATTTGGAGGAAAAGCTTTCAGGGCTGCAGGCGGAGGTCTGGCTGGGAGCAGCAGAACCAGCCGCTTTGTCACTGCCCTGGAGCGACAGCCGACCTTCACCCAGAGCAGCGCATGTGTCAGCCGGCCCCGCCAGACCGACCGACCGACCCGCTCTCGGATTAACCAGCTCAAACTGGGTATTTGAAATAAACCGCAGGAACTTTCCTGGAGGGGATTAGCGAGTCCCTGCAGTGCCTGCCCTGACCTGACAGCAGATCTGAGGGCATCCCTGGCATCGCAGCTGTGGAGAACAGCTGAGAAGGGGTCATGTCTTCATCAGGCACCAACCAAAAATGCGGCAGACAGGACAGCACTCTGTGGGGAGCAGTGCCAGCTGGAGGTTTCCATTCCCACCCCAGCTGTCACTGCCCTGACTAAGGTCACCATGTTGCTGCTGCTCACTTCTCCGGCCGCCCACCAAATGAATAGAAACAGCAAGCTCTGTTATGGGATGGGAGGAAGTCCAAACTCCAACAAAGCAGCAAGAATGACCTGCCAATAGAGGCCCAGAGGGAGCTGCGACACCCCTGAAGTGCCCGAATCTGTTTTCATTTTAAACCAGTTTTACAGTCTGGACTGGTCCAGGATTCGTAAGCATTTCACGTGGCCTGCACTGCCCGCTGTGCCTCACAGCAGATGACAGCTGCTGCCACGAGTGCTTTACAGTCTCAGAGCAACTGCAGATGCCCAAAGACCAGGGCGAAGCCTGCTTGCTTCTTTCTTTCCATGACTCTTCCCATGGCTGACCAGATCACTTGGTGGTTTCTATGTACCTTCCCTGCCTTGAGGCAACATCAGCTTCTCCATACCAGCTTCACCGGCTTCACATGTTTTCCCTGGAGTCTGGAGCAGCTTTGCGAACATCAGAGCTGTGCAAAGGTACAGGAAATGTCCTGCTGGCTGCTGCCACCCAGGATGAGGGGTGACCATTTGTGAAGCCAGTCAAATGGAAGGTGGTGGTGGCAACATCCAGAAGGAAGCCTGGGGAAGGAGGGAACGTACTTGCTACCAAACATTACAGCATCTTTGCTGAGGACACCCTGTTTTCTCAGGTTTCCTGTTTGTGTCCTGCTGTCACCGGTCTGTACAATTCCACAAACTAAAAGTTGGAGGGGTTTTTTTGTGACTCTTGGGGAATTAGGAACACAGCTCCCAGGAGCATCATTTCCTCAGGCTGGGACTGTTCCTGCGGACTGATGACCACTCTGTGTACACACTCAAGCACGCTGCAGCCTGTTGACACATCGCTCCTCTGTAGCTGCCATGCATGTTAGTGAGCACCAGAAAAAAAACCAGCACTGAAGAAAAGGTGTTTACTAGAGGAATGTCGCATGGAAAATAATGTTTGGGGTCATCCAAGGAAGACAAACAGGAGTAAAGGGCAGGTAGAACACGCACAGCATATTCCTTATTCCCCTCTTGTGATGTTCAGCAATTTACAAAGATACCAAACCAATGCCAGACTCAGACTGCCTCTCCAGGAACTCACATGTTACAAACCACAAGCTAACAAATCAAATACAATGGCCTCACCTTCTTGATAAAAACAGTGAGAGCGGTTTCTTTGTATCTAATCCACTGATAAGGGAAGAGATACATGGTTTGGGACAGCATAGCTGGAAACTGTTTCATAGGAAGTAATATAATCCTATGTAATTTTAACCTGTTCAGCCCTGCCCCCTCATAAAGCAAGTATTTCAGCATGCAGCACTTCTGTTAATTGAATGCCTTCTTAAAAGCAAACGAGGAAAGCCACACATAAGTCTCTCAAGACCCCAGATAAGATTTGCAGCTGGTATAAATAAGCAAAATGTCACTCTCTTCCTCCACCTCCTGCCGCTGCAGTCCCTGAACTTGACCCTACATTTCCATGCTCCCACAAGGAGCGGGGTGCAGCACCAAGCAGGTTGCTGCAATCCCTTCTCCGTCCTGCCTCAGCCTGCCCTGGCTGTGCTGCAGCTCCAGCCCTGGCCCTTCCCCAGGGACACCGGAGTGTCAAGTGGGCTGGAGGCAAAAAGAGACAGGGAGTGTCTGGCCAGGGAGGGAAGGGAGGCCGGAGTTCCTGTCATTTCCTCTGTGATTATTTCAAGATTTTTTCAGTACAAGTCTTTACAGGATGGGTTGGGCTGTTTTATCAGAGCCAGATTTTGGCAGACCAGTTTTCAGGGAGGTCCTTTTCACCCTGCAGACCTCAGCCAGAGCCTGCAGACCTCACCTCTCCAAATCCAGTACTGCCTGGTCCAACTGATGGGCAGATTCAGTCCTGCTGAGGGAAACAGGACACACTGCCAGTCCTCCCTGCAAGAGGACAGGCTTTTGATTTCATTTAAGAAATGACACTTAGACCTTAGCTGGTGACAGGCAGTCCTGATGGTCCAAACATAAGTCTCCAGGTAACTTGCTTGACAAGGGCAAGCTTAATCCTTCACAAGCAAGGAGAACACTTGAGGCATTCCAACCAGACTTAGCATTCCCAATCTCTCTTTGGCCTCACATTGTAAGCAGAACAACAGCTAGCAAAGCGAGCAGGAAACAACAGCTCCTTCCTGCTGCACAGCCCCAGCCATCCATGCAGGGAGCTTGCTTGCTCTGGGGCTGGGCTTGGGTAACAGCCAGCACTGACCAGCATCCCTGTCTGAATCACAGACACACAATAGTGTTGGTTGGCAGGGACCTTTAAAGGTCATCTAGTCCAACTTACTGTCACTCTCCTGCTGTCATTAAAGCTAAGTAAAAAGACTGGGAGACAGATTATCCCTGCTGAATTCCAGTAAACAGCAGCAGAGCAGTAGCTCTGTGGCAGACGAGAAAGAAAATGCTTTTCTGTTCAATCGTTTCTAAATTGTCTACATTTGACAAATTTTCTGGACGTTTTGTGACACACGACAGCACAGTGTCCAGAGGGAGACTGGTGACAAGTGGTGTCCCTCAGGGGTCTGTACTGGGACCAATGCTAATCGATATCTTCATTAATGACATAGTGAGATCAAGTGCACACTCAGCGAGTTTGCAGGTGACACCAAGCTGAGTGGTGCTGTTGATACACCTGAGAGATGGGATGGTATCCAGAGGGAGATGGACAAGCTCAAAAAACGGGCCCATGGGAACCTTGTGAGGTTCAACAAGGACAACTCCAGGGTCCTGCACCTGGGTTGGGGCAACCCCCCATATCAATACAGGCTGAGGGATGAAGGGATTGTCAGCAGCCCTGTGTGGAAGGACTTGGGGGGACTGGTGGGAGAAAAGCTGGATGTGAGCTGGCAATATACACTTGCAGCTCAGAAAGCCAAACATACCCTGGTCTGCATCAAAAGCAATGTGGGCAGCAGGTCGAGGGAGGTGATTCTCCCCTCTCCTCCACCCTGGTGAGACCTGCTCTGTGTCCAGCTTTGGGGTCCTCAGCACAGGAAAGTCGGGGACCTGGTGGAGCACATCCAGAGGAGGGCTATAGAGATAATGAGAGGGCTGGAGCAGCTCTCCTATGAAGACACACTGAGAGAGTTTGAGTTACTCAGCCTGAAGAAGAGAAGGCTCCAGGAAGACCTTCTTGTGGCCCTTCAGAAAGATGGGGACAGATTTTTTAGCAGGGCCTCTTGCAATAGGACAAGGGGGTGATGGTTTTACACTAAAAGAGGGTAGGTTTAGAGTAGATATTAGGAAGAAATCTTTTACCATGAGGGTGATGAAATTGGAATAGGTTGTCCAGAGAAGCTGTAGATGTCTCACACCTCTAAGTGTTCAAAGCCAGGTGGGATGGGTCTCTGAGCAACCTGGTCTAGTGGAAGTTGTCCCTGGCCACAGCAGGGGGGTTGGAACTAGATGATGACCTTTAAGGTCCCTTCCAACATAAACCATTCTATGAGACAGTACCTGTTAGGAGAAGGGAAGGTGTTGTGCCAAAGACTGAGTCCAACTGAGAGCATTTATTTGAAGAGAAATACAATAATAAAGCAATTAATTCAGAAGGGTACCAACTACGTTGAAACAGAAAAAACATTATTGAGAGGAGAACTCAAACTGCAGTGGATTAGAGGTTTAGTCAGCATGAGGGAGGGAGGGAGGATGGAGGGATGACATAGAGTGACAGGATTATAGTGCAGAAGAGGCTTTTAACATCTACACAAATTTTACTGAGCACATGCATCAAAGTCCCTGTGTAAGACATGTAAAACCATGTGTCCTGAGAGAAGAGGAGAGAGTCTAGCCACAGTCCTTCCCCTTCTCCATGGTCTAGCTTTTGGAGTCCCATTATTTTATTATACAGCTTTGCTGGATGCTCTTTATCGTGGCTCTTACAAAGCCCACATGAGAGAGCAGTATTGGGCACTTCGGTATTTTCTGGGCTTTCCCCTGCACAAGCATGCTCTGTTTGTGAGGATGCCAAAACTCCTCCTCCCATTCTGTCCATAATCCACTACCTGAAGGGTCTGGCTCTCTGCCTGGGCAGCTGCAAAGAATTAGCCCAACTGAGGTTCAACACACAGGGAGGGAGTGCAGAAAAGACTTCTTTTTTTGCCACACAGTACACTCAATGTTCAAGCAACTCTGGAATTAAAAGCCTTAGGTACAAGTGTTGAAATTGATTGTAGGGTCAGTGCTGCCTGTGGTAATCTTGATTTCACTGGTACAGATTTGCGTCACTTCAAAATTGCCCTGAGAGGCCCTGTTTTTTATTTTTGCCCAAAGATGGTATGCACTGGTACTCACAGAATTTAAGTATTTGTTTAGACCAAAGCATTTTACAAAGTACATTTCTGATTCATCCTTATTTCATTGGTCTTTATCTTTTACAATGCTTGCAAGAGTTATAACAATTGAATATTGGCCTTGAGAACTTCTGAGGTATGCAAATATCCAGAAGCTGAAGAAAAAAAAGCCAAATTATAAACCCCTCTCTGCTGAAAAGAGAGGTTTTTCTGAATAACTTCTATAGCATTATTCTTAAAACCATACCTGAAAAAAGTATCTCAAAAAGTACCTCAAAAATATCCCAGGCCACCACTTGCCCCAAGACAGGGTCAGCTATGCACTCCAGATATGTTAGCCTCTTAGCCAGTTCCAGCAAGGATAATTACTTGCTGATGACCAGGTCAGAAAGTATTTCTCCCTGGACAAAGCCGTGGATTATTTATCCCTGCTACTAATTATTTTTAGTAGTTCTCATGTTTCATTTTCAGACCTGGAATTGGTTTGAGGTGAACTGAATTATTCCTGCATACAAAGGGGTTCAATTTCATGTCTGGCAGGAAGCGATACAAACGGGAAAAGGAAACCTATTTGCAAGTAGAGGGAAATACAACCTTTGCTACTTTTTCCACCGTCTTCTTCTGTATTGATCAAGATGGACACCTCCATTCACTTGTTAGCCTTCTGGGGCTAATGTAAAATCTGCCCCGTGGTCTGTCCCTTTGCCAACATAGCATGGCATTAACTCAGGGTACTCTTGTTCCCCTCCTGGGGTCTTGCCAGGCTAATACTAATACAATCATGGCTCTGAGAATCATCACCATTATTAACACCCCAGAATAAAAGGAAGATGTAGTACAGTGGACAAGATGAGAGAGAAGTGCATGTCCTTGTACTGTCACAGGAAAAGTCTTTGTCGTGTTATCACTGCTACTTGCCATCCTCCTGGTGAATGCATCCACCCTGACACAATTAATCTGCAAACAGCAAACAAACCCATCTCTAGTAGTCTGTCCCTTTACAGGAAATAAACAATGGCACAATTACTCAGTAATATCTCGTAGAAGTCATGCTAATTGCTTTTTATGAAGCTCCAGGCTTCCTTATCAAACCTGCCAGGCTGAAGTAGCTGGAAGTCTATAAACCAGTAAATAATTACCTTTGAAAATGTCCTTTTTGCATGTCCTGATGCCTCTTCTGCTCACAACAGGGAATGGTTGAGCAAGAACTCACAGGGTTTCTGCAGGGAATTTGTTTGCTCTTTGTACTTCAAATCAATTTAACAATTCCAAAAAAATTAAGCATGTAAAAAATATTCAAGAGAGCAGGAGTGAGAGCTGCCATGGCAAGGGAGCAGTAACTAGCTCCCCAGCCCCAGAGGAACTGGGTAGGGTTTTTTTGTAACACTTCTGCATACTTATTCGCCTTTGCAGGAAGGTGCCAAGGGCTGACACCTGGGCCAGAGGTCCTGTCTGAAGCAAGCACTGCTCTCCAATCTGTTGCAGTCAGGTCTCATGAGGGAACACCACAAGATGCTCTCCTTCCTGAGGAACATCTGCCTTCTCCTGCTCCCTGATGTGGTTTAATTAAAGCATTTTAAAAATTTCTGCTCGGCAGCTTCACCCTGTAGGAACTCCGTAAGGCTCCAAGATTTTGCCTTAGGAGTGCAGCCTGGGTATCAGGGCCTACCCCTCATTTATTTTCACCAGCTCAAACATGCTTTAACCCACAAAATCTCCTTAATGAAGCTGCAAACTCGTAGCAAACCCACCTCTTTCAAGGCCATACTGGTACTTTATAATTTCAATCACCTTATTTTCTGATAGGACCCCAGTGCCTGCCTACAAGCATGTTTGTTTACACAAGAGATGCTGGTCCTCAGCAGATTTCTTAGTCCTGACTTAAAACAGCTGCTGCAGAGGTACAGAAGGAGGAAGTAGATGGGAGTTTGTACCTGGCAAAGAGTTCACGTACCTACATGCACATGTGCAGCCATAGGTACCACAATCCTTCACATCCTGCCAGTGTGTGGGGGTCTGTAGTGATGGGTTTATCAATACAGAGTAAAGTTGAAGTATGCCTACCAAGTGACCTTCCTCAGTCATCAACACCTGGTTCACAGCTTGTCCCCACCAGCATGGAGACAGGACAGCAAGTCTCTGTGTGAGGTCCTACTCCTTTTGGAAAGGTTTCCCTTCCCTCCCAGAAGCTGATCTGTATCTGGGGCCTCCAGCAGGAACCCAGCAGTGCAGGGTCATGCTGATGTGTTTGGACATTGATACGACTCATGATGGCCACTCTGCTCCCTCACACCTCACCCTTTGCTACCGCACTGTGTCAAATTCAGGAGCAGGAGACACACTCCTCCAGTGCAGCAACAGAGCATCCATGAACACCAAGGAGATCTGAATCCTCTGGGGCAGGTGGAAAGCCAAGGCAGCTGCAGTGCCTGTCCCTCCAAGGTTTCACTCACACTCCGCAGCTCCATGTATACAAATTAAAATTAAAGTAAATTAAACTTGTCTGAAACCATTCTCTGGCAGAGAAAGGCCCACACCCTTACTATTGAAGTCTCAGCCCACAAAGCAGTATGGCTTCACCCTGGCAGCCCACTGGGAAGGGGGCTTGGCACATACTAATGCTCAAATCTTAGCTCAGCTTCATTTGGGCTACCATCTTTGCCTCAGGCCAAAACCAGACTAGCAATCACTGTGCTGGTAGAGATGGCTTAGCTCCACTCCACAAAAAAAAAAGCTCCTTATGGTATTCGACACAAGACATTTGTCTCACTCAAATTTACCTCCCTACTGGACTGTGATGCGTACAGAGATGAGGTTTGACACTCAATTCAGTGGCCTTGTTAGTTCACTGTCCTTAACAAAGGGAAATGGATGTGTATTATTTGTGGATTTCTCAGAACAACCTGAGTCTTAAAAAATCCAATCTAATCAATGTGACCAAACTTGCCTTTCCCATAGATGCTGCACCACCTGGTGCTCCCCACATTTGGGACAAAAGAGATTTGCAGCTGACCTATAAAGTATGTTACTAACTTGAACATTGTTTTGGTTCTTCACAAATAAGTGTCTGAGAATGCAGACCTGCCACAGCAGCTCTGAGAATGCCCGTGGTGCCCTGTGTTCCCCCTGGGCTCTGTTCCACTCTGTAGGCAGCTCCCCACATGTGTGATTTCTCTTTCAGAAGAGGGAGCACCAACCCCACAGAAAGCAGTTACCCACTAGAAAAGGCTGTTTTCAATTGGGGCATGATTAATCCTTTCAAGTAAGTTACAAGTATTGGTTGATATGTCTTCTAGCAAAATCCTCAAAACAAACTATTTCTCTTTTATTTCAAATGGTTGCACATATGTTCAAAGTAGTGAATGCTGAGAATCTAAAATACTTAAGCTCAACAATGGATTGAATTATTGAATACATTGATAGTTATTTATTCAGTTATCATAAATCTCAAGTGAGCATGCAAATAAAATTTAAAAAATTAGTAAAAGAATGTAAGAAGGGCTGCCTTCACTGTTTTGTGTACAGCATACTTTAATACTAAAAAGATGCTGCCATATCAGTACTAAACATCCTTTCTGTATATTAGTGATTACACAGGTATAATGATGAAGTGAAATAAGGTCACCAAAAAGACACAAGTTGTCTCTACACAGCTTTCTGTCCCATGTGCTAATTGTGCTTTGCATGGGGGTGAGACACTTTGCTGAGAAACTTCTGAGAAAACTTATTTTAATAAACTAGTTTAATTTTTAATAAGGATGCTAAAAAGTTTGTTTAATGCTGTGTAGGCAAAGTGATGGCATGAAAAAAATATATACACATATATACACACCAAATACCCCCTGGCACTAGAGAGGAAGGATTTTCAGCAGGATTTGGGCAAAACCCTCAATTATTAAAAAAAGCACCAACTGACTAACACTGACTCACTCTCCTGGCATGATGTAGGTAGGTTTCCTACTGTTATTTATAGTTGTGTTCTGGTCTGGTTATGACATGCTGTCAGTAAACTGGTTTGAAAAGTGTTAGCCTGGGGTCTAATAGTTCTTTTGTGCCATTCAATATCCTATAAAACATTTTTTTTTTGATTTCCTGCCATAACTCAAAATTCAGTCACCAGTTTTCCTCCTGCAGTCCTCCATTATCCTCATAGTCTCTATAATTTGACTTGCTAGCACTAGTGGAGTTCAATTTGCAGGTTTCTTTTCCTGTTAGCTGTTGGGTCCTGTCTCTTCCTGGCTGTTTGCCCCAGGAAGGGCCTCTTCCTTATCCTGGTTGGAAAGAAGAACCCTTGTGAGACACAGAGATTGTCCTGTTTTGTCTTGCAAATTTACAACCCAAGAACCAAGTTTCAGAACACTTTGTTTGGAAAGAAAAGCTTTGGCCTGCATTTATAAAAGTGGTCAAGTACTTTGGGAGCTTTTTTTTTGCCTAATTTCTTTAAAGGAATTAGGTGCTTACACAGTTTTTAGGCTCTTTGGCCCTCATCTAACATTAAAGAGCAGTTATTTTGTCATTATAGGATATCCAGTGTGCTTAAGGAGACTCGAACAATGGTATGTTTTGCTTCATCTTAAAGAGCACAGTAAGGTATTTATATGGTAAATAATTCATTAAAAAAGAGATAAATATAGGGAATTACATGTTAAAGTACAATATTATACAGAGAATTTTATTTAAACAGGATACAGAGAAAGGGCACCAGAGCTGTGCCTAGGTTTAGGGAAACAGGATGCTTTGGCCTGCACAGTACCTGGCCAAACCATCTCCCTTTTGGCCAACATGCCTGGGCTTCCTTCCCTGGGGAGCCAGGAGAGAGGGAGGGGAAACATTTAGTGCATATGCATCTCATTTACTGTTGTGAGTAAAAAAACTAGAAAATGGAAAGTGCTTAAGAGCTCCAGCACACATCTTGGTATGACAGGTCAGTAAGGGAAAAAACAGTAAAATGGAAAACAAGCCAATTGCAAATGGCAGATTTGGAAAAGCAGAGAAAGGTGACACCTTAAGCCAACCTACAAAATCCCTGTCAATAAGTAGAGATTTAGGATCCAAAGCATTACTGAATGGTTAAGTGGCTAATGGGGATGTTTGACATTTTTTAGACAGGACTGAAAAATCGCTGGAGGTGTAAATCACTATTCTTCAGTGTCCAGTCCCTCATTAAATGCTCCAAGGTAAAATTCAAGATTAATTGTTATTTGTCCTCTAAGATGCTTCTTAAACCTGCTGAAGCAGCTGACACTGGCTGTTCTAAAACCAAAATACTGCAATCCCATGCACTGGGTTGCATTTCAATCTCCATTTGAGATTACAAGAACTCCTGTGAATTGCTGAACAAATCCTGATGCAATACTTAAATAATATTCTAGAAAAAAAGGGAGGAAGAACAGCCTGTTTTCTGTCAAAAAGAACGGTGGACTACAGCATCGGGGGATATCATCCTGTTAAGATGCAGATGTCAGATACAGATGTGGAAACCTTATCTTTTTATCTGCACAAAGGCCATCTAGCCATAATCCATCTTTGAATGAAAAAAGGCCTATTTGCTCTGCCACAGTAGAGGCAAACAGGATTCACAGATTGATTGATGTAACTAAGCACCATGGTTTCAAATAGGTGCTTTTCTGTGTTTGGGAATCAGTCTCAAGGTCATGTAGCAACTGGCAGCATCACAGAAGAGAAAGAGCTCATTCCAATAGCAGGGCAGGCAGTATGTTTGATACAAGGCAGTGGCACACTGTCTTCCGGAACATCCAGATGAATCTACACAATATTTGGATATGGAAAGTGTAGTGCTGTTATCAGGAGCCCTTGGTGCCACCATTTTAGAAATTTAGGTGAATTAAGGTCATGTAGCCACAGAGATGAAAGGCCAGGGCAAAATGTACTGACAATAAAATATGTCTAGTAGATTGTGGGCAATTTCAGCTGAGTCACTTGGACAATAATGGAGTAAATCCCAGCATTGTGAAGAGCAATCCCACCTACATATTTTGGAACTATTCCAGTTTGCTTAGCACTTTCCACAAGGCATTTAGCAGGGATGCCCTTTCACCATTTTGCTACATGACTTGTCTGCTTTTGCAGCTTCAGTCAGTTCCCAGACCATAAATTTTAAGTCTCAGATGTTACACTTATGCTACAGTTTATTTCTCTGGGTTTTTCATGCAAGATTTAATAATTATGGTGATATTTAACACTGTAAAAATCTGCAAGTCTTTGAGAGAAATTCAAGTCTTTACAACTTGCTGCACAGAGTCATATTACTTCTATGGTTTATAAACTTATTTCCTCTAACTCCTTGTTCTGCTGCCCAGAGGGTAAAACACTAGGGCTAGTTTAAAACTTTTGCTTTACTGCATGCTAACTTGCATCATTTGAGATGGTCTAGCTTGATGTGTTGCTGGCTTATGAGTCCTGCCACAATTTAGCTCCCTATTGCACGTCTGACCTTATTAATCAACTTGTCCTGTTTAGATTCTGCTGGAGAACAGTTCTCATGTAAAGCCTTTGTAACTCAATTGTCTGTCAGAGGAGATTAATTTGATCCTCATCTTGGAAACACAACCTCCACGTAAATTAGATGTACCTGGATACTAATGAAATTAAAAACAAATGTTGGCAAGCAGTTTCTCTTCTTTTTAAAAATAAATATAATAGAAAAATAAGCTTTTAGGTAATTGATTTTACTTACAGTGGATTAGAGTAAGAGCCTAACTTTTTTTTTAGCAAGCTGTTAGAAATACAGCCTTTTGTTACAAAACAAGGTAATTCTTTCTCACCTAGTCTTACAGTACCTGAAACGGTTTCTGTGTCCTCTCCCATCCAGTGTGACAGGAGAAAGTTATAGCTGTTTAGCAGACTGCACTGCCATTCTTTGTTCAATTCAAACTCTCTTCAAAGTCCTGTTACTGACGCAGCATTGTGACAGTGCAATTCCAAGAGGTGACACAGTGCTGAGCAGCTTTGGTGGAGCTCAGATTGTTGCCTATATCTGAAGTTCCCCTAAGCCTCCTCAGTTGCTCTGAAGCACAGAGACACTACATTTTATGATATTGTATTTCCCAGGAATCCTAATATGAGATCCTTGGTGCTGATAGCACTGAATGCAGGTAACATCCAACATACTTCATGACTAGGCACTCCCCTCCTAGTCTTGCCCAGGGGCCCTGCAGTTTTCAGTGATCAGAGCAAACAATATGCCAGAAGTCATCTTCATTCAGTCTCATGGTTCATGATTTGATGGAGTTGAAGTTGGAGCAGAGCCTTCCACAGCATACCTACAGGCTTAGAGTGAGGACCTTATGCAGCACAGTGGGTAAAAGTACCAGTTACCACACCATGGATGGGCGAGGCCATCACCTGCATGCAACCCCTTGTGGACTCATACTGTAAATCAGATGAGTGTTGGGCTTCTCTGGCTTTAAAGACTCCCATCACCCTTCCCCTCAAGTGTTCTGGTCTTCAGTGCTGTTTGTAGGAAATTGCTTTAATCCAGCCACAGGCATGGTGCCCCATTTTCATGGAAACCAGCAAGGAGGGACGGAGAACAAGACAGAAGTGTCTGTAGGCTGGTATTGCCACCAAAGTTGCCACATCATCACATTGCAGGATGACTTCGCCAGATAGTTCCCTGGAGCACCCCAGGCATGAGACACTCTGTGATCCACCCCTCCACAAACAGCATGGACATCTCGCTACTCATACTTTCCCTGTATCCAAAGTTCTGGGGCTGGAGCATTTAACATTTCAGTGTGGGAATGCTTGTGGGGCAAGTTCAGCTTTCCTTTTGCTCCATCTGATGATATTTTAGATTGAAAAGGTTTGGAAGATTTTCCTTCTAACCATATTGAACAGTCCAGGGTGAGGGAAGGGTGGAGAAAATGTAAGAAACAGAATTTTTTCTCATAGGATTTCTTACTTTCATACTAGTTTAAAGCCTCCCTAATAAATAATTCTTGCATCCACACAGTGCCAGGGTATTTCAAAAGGACAAGCTGAATTTTTTCCTTATGCAATAGAAATTGAACCCCCTTTTTTGGATATACTAAAGCAATGCATGCTGGTATCTTACCATGTGCATCAATCAGATACTCCCCAAGGTATGTATGTCAGAAACAGGAAGGAGGAATGTCACACAGCCAGCAAATCACTTTAGGTTTGTGCCTCACTCTGAAACACATGTTGAAAGTATTACTCCAAGACAGATGATCCTGGGAAATAAAGCAGCATCCTAAGGGTACATGGCAACAGACTCATTTTTTTGTATCAACATAAGAGTTTGAACAAATCCAAGCTGAAGTGTTCAAAGGTTTGCTAGATCAGAGTAATCTATCAGATGAACAAGGCCAAGGCACTTCCACTTCCGCAGTTAACCCCATCCTGGAAGAAAGAGGTTAATACACCACCTGGCTTCCTTGGAGTTAACTAATCCCAAAAGACCTCCTTCACCTTGGTTGATGAGGGGCTAACAAATGAAGACATAAACTCACACATGTGGCTGCACAGTGGGATGTCTTAATTATTCTGCTTCTCCACACCCTCCTATGCAGAAGAGTGTTCACAATGCAAGTGCAGGGACCAACAAACTCCATGTGTCACTGCATTTATCTTGTTTAGGAGACTGAAAAGCTGACAGTAAATAAAGCAGATACTCCAGACGTTCAGCAATTTCCTGTTCCGCATGAAAATTCAGCTTCCAGGTGTTGACTCCAAACTGCTTTTCCCACATAATGCTTGCCAACTGGGCTTCTGTTGGCATGGCACCTTCTTTTTTTTCAATCTGTTGCCATATTCAGAGGACTTCTAGGAACACTAGCCTTTTCAAACCAGGCTTAAAAACGGTTTGTGCTACCAGAATCAGGCAAAACTTGTCTACAGCAGTTAAGGATTTGGCCTCAGTATCTTCATAACCGAGCCACTCCCTGCAATGATCATTTCTCCAACCAAATTACTCTTACATAAAATAAAAAGCTAGGATATAATGTCTACAGAAAGTAAACAGACCTTGGAATCAGTGCTATTTATAAGGCTGATGTCTTGGAAAGAAAAAAAGCTCACAAAACTGTTCTGTCAGAAACATGCATGTCTTTTTTCCTCCCAGAAGGGTAACTTTTAGTACAAACATGCACAGTTCAGGAGATTCAGACACTTGGGGACTCATTTGTGGTAGCAGCTCAAGCTCCACATTAGCTAATGAAAATTTCCAGGCTCTGAGTTCTGCTACACTCTGCTTTTTTTCTAATAATTTCCCCAGTCTTAAAATTACAGGTCAGTTGACTGCTGCCAGACTCGTCGTACGCTATTTCTGAAAGCTTTTATTTGTAACAAATCACCAGTGAATAGCAACCACCGTCTCCTTTAATAGGCCTCATGTATTTCATTCCTGATAAGATAGGATGATTACAAACTTCTGCAACTCTCAAGACTGAGAGAACAACAACCCTTATTTACTTCATACATCCTGACAATTACTGGTGCAGTTACACTGGAAAGTTCGTCAGAGGTCTTAATTAGGGTTCTTACAGCTGTGCATCCTCATCCCTAGGAGAGCAATCTGCCCAAGCTCTGCCATCCCAGGCTCTGTGAACTGATGAGTTCTTCTAAGCAAATTAATTCCTCAGCAAGAAATTTCCAGGTGAAGGTGCCTCAGGAAAGCAGCACTGGGGACATTCTTCACTGCAGAGCTGAATCACTTGCCCCAACATGTCAGTGGAGGAGCTGTCTGACTGGAGACTCCCACTTCTCGATGAGATCTAAGGATAACTCTCCACCTACTTCGGGTGTGAAATTTCTCTGTAGCTCTGCATGGCTCTCTGTATTTCTAAAACCCCTCTCTTGTAGCCAACACCTTTCTGTTCAAAACTCCTAGACCTACCATGACAATATTCTACAACCAGTTATGCAACCATACCAAAACCCATGTCTTCCACTGCTGTTTTTATAATCCCAAAGGCTGTCAGCCTGTGGGAAGCACAAGACATCACACAGATCTCTGATGAAGACGGGGCAGTGAGCCCGACAGTTACCCTTCACTCAGGCTAAATGTAACAGGAATTGAGTTCCTTTATGGAGGAAGATGGTTGGACACAGCAGAAATCACTGCCCAAGTATACCAGGTGGCACATGGATTTGCAATGGAAAGAGGCGCTTGGAGACAACTCGTTGAGCTACATGAGCCTTTGTGAAAGAATTAGCAGACCAGCAGACAGAGTAAGGAGCTTCAATTCTGATCAGGAAAGAAGCAGAGGCTCTTTTAACATCAGCTTAGCTAGAAACGGAAGGTTGGGCATGGTCACTAAGAAAAGTATAATCATTTTTGTGTGTTCCTGCTACATTCAGAGACACTGCACTAAAGATGTATGGATTTATCAATGGGTTTATTCTCCTCCTAGAAGAACCTGGGTAACAGTTCAGGCCAGGAGGCAGCACTGCATGACTGCAAGACACATACACTGAAACACTGCAAATGCTAGTACAGAAAAAAAATCCTTCCCTAATGTATTATCAAGCCTCAGAAAGATAGCACAAACTTCTCTACAGATACTAAATGGCCTGTAAAATCAACATGAGGTATTTTCTTAAAACACAGACTGCAGTTGAAAGGGAAATAACTGACTTAATGAAGAAGTTAGTGAAGATTCTACAGATTGTATTATTTGGGAAGTGAGAATAAAATCATACTTGTACCTCCTGAGCTTAACATTTATGATCAAAGTAGGCATCTTGTCAAAACAAATATTTTATTTGCTCTTTCAGCTTTTCATAGAGAAAATATGCATAAAAGCCAGTTGATCTACACTGTGCCTAAGGGGCTGTTGAATGGGAGGAGATGCATCCTCTCCCAAGCACTGCATGGGGGAACAGTGCTTAAAAGCAGAGGAGTTAGCCTGATACAGTTATTACGAGTATGTGCCTAATTTGGGAATTCAGTAATAAAGATGAAATAATTAGATAACCGTTCACATCTCATACAAACTTATTAGCACAGTTCTGGGGGAGGGAGGGGAAGGACTGTTTTGGTTTTTTTCTGTTTATCCCCTAATAATTACCTTGCTTGTGTCTGCTTGTAGATGGCTTTCTGTGGAGTTAGTTGCCTTGAAGTTTGATATTCTCATTACCTTGCCAGTGTTGCATCCATATTGATTAGAACGTAACTTCATAGTCATGATTTAAAACAGAAGTGATAGTATAGGTGGTGCCCACACCTATTCCATCCATGCCCAGCTACACATACTTGTTTCCTTCTGTCTGCATTAGTCTGCAGACATTATACGACCATGGACGTGGCTGTAAAATAACACAACACTGCAAATAAAAGAGTCCTTTTCAACCAGAACAGAGTAAGAATCACATGAACTTCAGAGTCAGTGCAATACTAGTCATGTATGTCTGTATGATGAGAAATGATGGGCAGTAAATGGAGAAACATTAAATGCTACAAAGAGACTGTGCATATTCAAAGCAATATCCAGAAGAAACAGTGCATGGAAGAAATCAGCTTTCCAGAGACTGTGTGGCAGCCACACTAAGTGTAAAATATACAAAAGACATTCTTCTGCACAGCTGGTTTAAGACTTCATATAATCAATTAACATCCTTCACATGTGTGAATATAATCAATTAACATCCTTACCAGTGTGCAGTGCCAAAAGGCAGTTTTCTTTTTATCATGAAGGTACAAGAGATTACTTGCATAGTAGGGTGAGAGACTATCTTACACATTACAGCTCTGCTCCTACAACATTGGGAGTATGTCCTGGATTTCTGTATGTGTA
>JAWWEU010000040.1:12501709-12560581 GCA_035583155.1 Acropternis orthonyx
CAAACAAAAAAAACAAAACAAAAAAAAAAAAAAAAAAAACAAAAAAAAAAAGAGTGAACAGATTTTACCATTTTTGGCTTGGTAACTCCCTTCTTTATGGATAGGACCATGAACTTGCAGATGGAACAACACATAACTCAGAAATAAGCATGGGTAGAGATTCAGAAACACTAATCACTATCTCTCTGGAGCGTTATTAGATCTAGGTACCTCACATTCTCTCCTTCTGAAGTAAAGACTGAGCAGTGATGAAGAAATGTTGAGAAGAATTCATCAAGCCTGAACCAAAATACATACTGTGTAACTACCACCCCCCCCAGACAGTAAATGCTGGCATGGCTGCATACAAACAACTTTCAGGCTGAAAGTATGTCAATTATCAATTGATTCACATAGCTAATAAAACACTCTCAGCTACTTTTACCAACATAAAACCTTTGTTCTCTAGCCAGGGAGCCTAATGTTTTAATCCCAGGCCCCCAGCCTTTGGGTAACAGCCCTGTGCTCAGTACCTGGCAGGACCAAGCACTTGTTAAGCTGCTGTGGTTCCTTTGCATTACTATTTTCCATACAGCACTTTGAAACAGAAAGCAGGCAGAAAATACAGTGACTTATAATTCTGAAGAACAATGGGCATTTCTGTGAGCTAGTTTTCTACACAGGATGTGGGGTGGGCCTTTTTGAGCTTGTGTAATCTGTCTGGAAGTCCAAAAACCACACTCCAAAAACATGCTTTTCCTTTAACAAACAGTCATACACAGAGTCTAACACTAGTTTACACATCTGTCATTCACTGTTAGGGAAAATGTTCATTAAAAAATGCTTGGAAAAAATCATAATATGTCAAATTAGATACATAGACGCTATCTAACTAAAATATGTAGCCTTTTTTAACCCAGCAAGAACTATATTTAGGGATGGAAGATTCACTTATTTAAAATGAAGTGAGAAGTTGCACCTCTGGTACTCCTTCAGGTGCCAGTTCATGTCCTAGGATTACTAGAGCCCAGAGAAGAAAACTCAAAGGCCTTGGAAACATTTTAATGGAATGTGCTGGGAAGGATTATCCTATGAAGTGGCTTTTTTAGGTGCTCTGAGATATTAGGTTTAACAACTTCAGGCAGCCCTCTGAAGCCCCTTATTTCAGACACTCCACATAGATCAACTCTTTCCCTTTCCTCCAAACAGCACCAGGGGACAGTCCACCAAAAGGAATTGTTTGCTATACAAGGACTGGGCCAAGAACAGGAGAGGTTAAAATATGAGAGTAAAACTGCTTCCTCCAGAGCTCTCCTCTAGCAGTGCAGGGTAAAAAGACAGCAAATCTGAAGTAACATGAAAAAAGAGCATACGTTCTGTTTCACAATATTTCACATTCAGAAAGCTTCACTGGAGTTGATCTTCCTGAAAATTTGACTATCATCCCTTCCCCCATCCCTTTCCTGTTTGCCTCTAGAAGCTGCAAGACCTGGTTTATCAAGAACAATTACCGAAGAAGTAGAGTTCATATGAATTCTCTTAAAGTTTGTCTTCACAGTAAACTTGCCAATCTTGTATTTGACACTACAACTCAGTATTGTAACAAACTGTTAGGAATACCTCTCATCTAGGAAGAAAACAGCTGTATGAAGCATGTATGTATGTCAAAATACTCTATGCCACTTTAGTACTGTAACTTCCAGATTACGTATTTTTAATTCCTAGTGAAAATACATGGCAATTTGAAAATCTATCATATTTCCAATGCTCACAGTTTACTGAGTTAATATTTTTGAAGTCAGAGCAAGTAGCTTTTCTTTCTTTCTGCGGGAAATCAGAAAGAATGGAAATTCAGACTGAGCAATTTGGGGGAAAAAAAAAAAAGAATACTCCAGCATACATTTTTCTACACTCTCAGTTTTAAGGTAGCTAGAAAACATCAAGAAACCTTTCTCCCACTTTCCTATGTTAATTGAGATTAGCCTATATTAACTTAGGCAAATTATGAAGGAATAAATCCTCAGCAACATTAGACACAGCAGTTCCTTCCACGCCCTATGATATTTCGACAATTACCACACAATTTGAGTCAGAAACTAACACATTCTGCACAGAACTGTTTGGCTTCATCTTCATCAAGTTCCGGCCTAAGAACATGCACTATGCAAAAACAGCTCTTGCAGCCATGCAAGGAAATCCCAAATCCCAGCAGGAAGCAACGTCCGTGATTCAACATGTTGAGTCTTTTCCTCTGAGAAACCAACATAAAAAGCACAGCATTAACTGTACTAAAAAAATCCTTGTCCTGTCTGCAATATGGATCCTGGAACCACTGAAGTTTTGGGTGACTGAGCCTGTCTCCCTCCTCAGATTTCCACAAGTATTCCTTTACAGTACTTTTACCTAGGGTAGTTTTAAGAGGGAAAAGAGAAATACGCATTAAATGTTGCAAAACAATTGCACTTCACCTCCATCAGTTGTGCAAGAACAGAGGAAAAAATTTTCTTTCTGCATTAACTAGTTTTGAGCCTTTTACTTGGAAAACAACCCCAAACAAACAAAAAACCACCCCACAAAAACCATAATATGATAATACCACGGTCAGTCACTGCAGTGGAAGTAAAGCAACATATCTCCATGAAGGCTTTCAGTGTGCTGGGATTAACTGCTGTAAGAAGACTGCACATTACAGAGACTGCACAGAAGGAAGGTGCAACTCATTTTCTAGGCAAAAAACCAATGAAAATTACCACAGAGTTCTGTTAACATCACAAGCCACATAACAGAATTAAAATCCATTCTGTGCCCTGCTGTTCCCATCTGGTTTTAATTTGCTAAAGAAGACTGCAGCCTGTATCCAAAAAAACAGACTTGAGTTGTAAACATTAGTCTCTGCCAGCATTACTACTAACTCATGATGTACTGGAATTACCATGGAAAGGCAAGGGGCAGGGGGAGATAAAGGTCTATGAAAGCAGGACTTGCTCTGTCATTAAGCTCATTGTTTTTATTCAATTGTTTTAATCCATGAAATGAAAGTGAAAAGTGCTTGATGCTAAGATGACACCCACTTGCAGAAAATCCAGTTCTACTCATCTTTGTTATGTTTTGTAACACTGTGAAATCAGGCAGGGGAAAGTTGAGAAACGTCAGAACAGACTGCCTGGGCCACTGGACCCCCTTGTTTTATAAAGCTTGTAATTACATGATGCATACTGTTGCTCAATTTATTTCTTGTTGTGTTATCAGTAAAAGATTGCTGCTTCATTTCCTGCAGTAATAGTTTTGTTAAATTGTGACAAACTGAGACTACAGCTAAGAGCATGTCATAGTAATATTTAATGCCTTTAACGAGACTTTGCCCTGCCTCAGACTTCCTATGTAACAAAATTCCTCAAGGCAATAGTTTCCAGTTACCTGTGCCCCTGACATGAGGCATTGATGTGCTTTGGAAAATCCACTTACATGGTTTAAAGAGTTACTGAAAAAAATGAGGAAGAGGTGTTTCTACAGAAGTATGGTCCTAGAGGGACTCTGTTTCATATCATACAAAATCTCTGTCTCTAATTTGACTAATCTTAAATCAAATCTGAGCCTCAATTAAAAAATTATATTCAGGGGTAGGAGAAAGTAATCTCCTTGGTTACTACCCAACTAGTTGCAGTCTTTCTTCAAACCAGTCCCAATACCTCCATGACTTCCCCTCCAGCCCACAGGCCAAGCTAGCAACCCTTCCTATAGGCCCTTTCCTTACTCCTGGATTAGCTCACCATACTTTTTGCTTGATATCCCCTCACCTCAACAAATCCCCCGCCCCCTTTCTCTACCTTTCAGTGCTGCCTTCATACCTGGAAGTCCTTAATTTCATCTTAATGCACACCCTTTAGCCTTATTATAAGGGCCAGACTTCATGAATGAAGATCTGGGGAAGGGCTCTCCACACGTGGGTGTGCCCTTCCAGCCGGCACAGTGGATTTTTCAGGTGAGGCACAGCATGTGCAGAACTGGCCCCACCGTTTAAGTCCTGAGGTCCATTTGCCATGGCCGAGCGAGCTTGGACAGTGACAGTGAAATCCTCAGGACTGTCTACAGCACCTGGTACTAACAACTGGGGCTGACCCTGCTGAGCATCTGACAGGATCAGATGGCAGGGAGGCATTTAACTGCCCAGGGGAAGGACCCCACTGAGACTCGAACTTGGGCCCTTGGGATTCAGAGTCCAGAGTGCTAACCATTATGCCACGGGACCACCCAGCCTTATTATGTGCGTGTATATATACACACAGATCTATCAATCTACTTGCATCCTGTTACTTTGATCTTTAAACAACAACAAAAAGCTTTAACCAAGTGGTTTCTTCTTCCTTTCTGCTCAGATGTTG
Organism: Acropternis orthonyx; assembly: GCA_035583155.1. Lineage (NCBI taxonomy): Eukaryota > Metazoa > Chordata > Aves > Passeriformes > Rhinocryptidae > Acropternis > Acropternis orthonyx. The sequence continues at coordinate 12,506,071 of JAWWEU010000040.1, forward strand.
GTGTAATTTTCAGTAATAAATGCTCATACAAAGCTGAGAGCAGTCCAGGGTGACCCTTATACAAAGAATTTATGCAAGTCTTCTAGATCTAGCTAATGCTGTTCTCAGCCACCAAGGAATACATGTGAACAGGCTGTATTATACATGGCTAAGTGACATCTGTTTCACGTGTCTACGGTATGTATAATCCGACCAGCATCAGGAGTTGTGAAATGCAGGATTCTTAAACCACACCCATTCAAAACCCCCACCCACCACATGGATACACTCTTTTCCCAGGAAAGGTTCACAACTCAGACAAGGTTTTTGATGAGTTCTCAAATAAGCAGTAAAACATTTAATTCTAAAGAGTAAGTAAAACCAAGACTTGGAACATGATTCTGCTTGGAGCCCCAATGCTACTACTTGCAACCCCATCAAGAACAATAGGAGGTGCCACCAGCTCTGTTTCCATTTGGACCTTTCAATATCCACAAGGGACTTGTCTGCATTTTGCAGACTCTACTGTCTGAAGGGAAAGTATGTTGACATAAGCCTGTCTTTCATGTGATTCGCTACTTCAGCTTGTGTTTATATAATGCTTAATAACAGTGGTTCCTTTTTATCCTTATATAGGGGTACTCGTATCAATATTCAACTACTTCAATGTTCACACAGTTCAGTTTATTACATAACTGTAAGAAAATGAGAATGCCCTGGATGGAGCTGCAGTGCAAACTGCACAAGTCCATAGAACTACTGATGAAAAAGTTTAACTAGCAGCAAACAATCTTGATCTTAATCTGCAAATAAAAAAATGTACTTGAGGCCAGTCAAATGGAATTGCTTAACTTTTCCACTGGTCAAGTGACTACGCTGCTATGCCTTTTTAACTGAATGAGTATGATTCTGACATCAGGGGATTAAGGTTTGACTGCCTGTGCCTAAGTAGTGATGCAAGTCTTTCTGTAAGCAGACACTCCATTTTTTCCAGAGTTCAAGATTTTGAAAATTGTTTTCTCAGTCAGTATCCTCTCAAACATAGCTAGTTTTCCATGGCAGCTAACACCAGCACAAAATTTTTGTTTCAGCAGGATGAATCACAGTAAGGAGCGAGATCAGTTCAGTTTTCTAAAATCCTAACTTTAAACAAAACCCCAGACCAACCTGTAAATTAATATCCTTAAAGAGAGCATGACCACTATTACTAAGTGGAAAATACACAGTAGAAAATACACAGAAGACTGGAGAAAAAGCACAGTTCTATACAGTAGTGACATTTCTGTGTAGCTGCTGGAGGAACATGCAAGGACAAGCCTGCTGTTTCTATCCTGCCTCCACACATGGGGACGCTTCTGCGTGCCAAAGCTAGTATTTAACTTCTTCTTGCCTGAGTGATTCTAAGCCTGTTCAGCACATGCTTCACAGTGCCAAAAAAGCTGCATACTTCCAGGGGGATTGCTGCAGACTGATTTTTGTCAGGAAAAGTGATTATTTTTACTAAGGGTATGTGCACATTGACTGCAGACATAATGAGATGCACACAATAGCCTCAGACACTTTTCCTTTCAAAGTTAACACCTGTGTACTGCTGCCAATACTCATGCAACAAGAAAAGAAATAATTGTGTTGTCTTACACAATCTTTACAGCACAAATAACCAGGAACACATGCATTTTTTGCCTCTACCCCTTAGGAGGAAATCCAAGGCACTACTATAGATTTCTTTATGCCTCTATGGATCAAGGTAACAAAAAACCTCTGACCTGCCAAGTGAACTGGTTTGATATAGCTCAAATTAGACAGGTATTGCTACCAAGTTATCATACTCCTTTGTTTTATAGTATGGATACATATCAACACATATAAGGAGGAGTAACTTATAGCTATGTACAAGAGAAATAGCAGCTGATGTGAAGACATTAATGGCTGTTACCTAAATATATCAATATTATAATGACTAAGAGGCATTGGAATATTCAGTTTCACTGATTTCTCATGTTAGTCATGGCTGTGCATAGCATCAAAGTTTCCATAACAGCAACTGGAGGACTAATTCTAGTTACAAGCTTTAGTAGCCATGTTTTAGGTACTATTCATATACAACTATGAAGTAAGCTGCAGTCATGTTTCAGTTGAGAGGCTCAATGCCTTTGTGTTGTTTCAAAAGGATGAATACTGTCTAAGTGCTGCAATGTAACTGCAGTGGCTGCACTCCTGCTTCCACAAAGGGGGTCAGGAAATGTACTGACATCATTCAGTTGGAGCTGATAAACCAGCTCAGGGGTTGCTACTCTTCTTCTCATCTGAGGTACCCAAGGTTCCTGGGGGAGGGGAAGGCAGGAAACAAGCTCTCTTCCTGCTCCTCCAACCTAAAAATAACCGAGACAGTCTTGCTACAACATTTAAGCCACACGATCACTCAACAAAGTCTGAAATATTTATATTCTGGCCAAGCAGTCACAGAACTCTTGGGTTTTGCCCAGTATCTTTTTATCATTATCCAAACAGATCAGGAGATTGTGGCAGGAAAGTTTACTTTTCTGAGGGTAGACATGAGCCTGTTGCCAGCTGTGTTCTTAAACTATAGCTTTTTTTCCCCCTGCCAGTCAGTTAAGCTGTAACTACAAGCTCCAAGCCTATTCTGACTTGTGAGCTTGAGCACTAGCTTCCCTCCCTTTGACCACTGCTTGCTCTGTCTTGAAAAATCTGCAGGTTTAGAGAAGCTTCTCTTTCACATTAGAAAACAAAGGAAACAAACACCTCTGTATGTAAGCTGGGTAAAATGTTCTGGAGAAAACCTGAGGTTAAATAGTGAGCAAACAGCTAGGAAAAAGAAACTGCATACATTACAAAATAGAAAAAATTACATACAGTCAGCTGCCACCAGACAGATTTTCCATGTCAGTATAAAACCCAGACTGCACTAAATCATGTTCTTTCTACTTCCATCTATAAACATGGAAGTTAAACTCCTAGTAATTGAGTTGTAAAACACAAGATCGATTATGCTATTCAGACAAATTTGAGTGATACAGAACATTTGCAGAACTCTGGAGGCATGCATGCTCACAGGCTTCCTTACTCCAGTTCTCCTGCATTTAAAAGGCTTACTGATTTGGTGGTTACAACTTCTTCCCTTTCAGAAAGCTACCTAAGAAGATTGGGCGGGAACATCTTGTTCCAAAACAGGATACAAAGTAAAACGTATCTCTAACTAAAGATAAGCACCTTCTTCTGTACTGTTCATTCACCACCAATCTTCCTCATTCTTCAGCCAGTTTCCATGATTTATGAACTATGCACAATCTATTTACTGCATAGAAAACCTACAGGGCTGATTTGGGCAAAGTCTGTTTGGCAGGTGAAAATTTAGGCATAAAATTGCAATTCTTTTAGCTAGTCTCCAGTCTAGTTTCTTTTGATGTTTAGAAATAGGGCAGAATCTTATTCAGATATAGCAAAACTATCTTAAACTTTTAGAGAAAGAATCCTTAAATTTGAAAATAAGAAAGCTTAAATAAGTCTTACATGCTATATTGTTAGCTCATACATACAACCAGCTGACCATGATATACCATAGAGTATACCTAGTTGTACCCATGCAGAAAGCTGGGGAAGGAGACAATGATAGAATGACCTCTATTTCCACAGAAAGATGTCTCCCAGTCACCCCTTCCACCCCAAGACTCCAAAGCTTACTCAAATTTCACATATGGGCATGAAACCAAAGTACACCACATGGGCAGAGATCCGTACAGTTCAGACATTAGTTCACAATAGGAAGGAAGTTATAGTTAAATACAAGTCCAATCTGTTTCTCTCCATGAGCTCCAGAAGATGAATGGGAAAAAGCTAGGCTTTCCTGTTGCACAGCTAGGAATCATGTGATGTAGGATGCAGCTTAACTGCTTGAAATAGGGATGTTACTCACATGCAGATCCCCTCTAAACCAGTCCTTCAGAATTCCATAGTTGCATACAATACCTCCATTTTCATAATTTCTATGATCAGTAGATCACAGACATACATAGCTCTGAGCTACTTAAAAGTTGTACATTGTTCAAGAGCTACAGGTTAAGCCTGCTTATTTTCCACCCAAGACAGCCAGATTTCAGTCAGGTTTCTTTCTTACAACCTACCCTTTTGCTGAAGCTCAGGGCATAACCTCTATTGATGATGTACTTGAATTCAGGCTTTTTTCACTCCCTTTTTTTTAAATATTAAGTGAACAATAGCTTAGAAAACCCATAAATGCTGATGAGAATACTTTTCCAGCAACTGCTCTCTACTTCACATCAGGAATAGATCCTTTGGTTTAAGCCTTTGAAGAGCTGCAGCTACCTGTAAAGGCTCCATGATTCTCCCTTTGTTCATGTGTAATCATAAGAACAGTCATCCACATATACTGGAATTTTGTTCTTTCACTGTTTTAGCTTAGATGTGCTGAAAAAAAGCTACTTGGACCTCGGTTATATACTGTGTATGTATATTCTTTTACAGTAGAATATATTCAATTATTTTTCCCCTGCAACAGTCAGAAAAACCAGGAGTCCACTTCAAAAATTTCCAGTTGAGCATCAGGTATTTGGTACTAAGAGTTTCAAAAAGGTATCATGTGTCAGACATGCTCCTGCTTAATGGGACTCAAAAATACATATTAAAATAAATGCTTACTTTAGACTTGTGTAAGGGAAAAACAAATAAGTTTCATGAAACATGTCATCTTTATTTATCACATGACAAATAGAGCAAGATATCAGCTTATGAACTATAGTAAAAGTAGAAGGATCATTTGTAGACAACTCAATCCCTGCTTACTTGTGATATGCTATTTACAAAATACATTAAAAAGGATGTGATGATTAATCACAGAAGAAATTTTAAACATAAGCCTATAGATCGGATCAGACTAGGTAAGGCAGAGTCATTACACTGAACGGAAAGAGGACCCAAGTATACAAATATTCTTACTAGGTTACAGAAATAGGAGGAACTGAGGAATGTTTTGAATGAGGAGACAGTTCTAGAACCCATTGTAGTGTCATTGCTTAAACAGACCCTTTCAATTTCAATAATGCAAACAGACAAAAAGGCATCATACCCTTCAAACAGATTACCTACTTTGTTAACTGTGGGATGAGGTTGAAACAGGTCCAATATTAAGCTTCTCTCTCTCCTACAAGCACCAACATTTGGTCTCAAAGCAAATTTCAGATAGTTAACAGAAACCAAGGTGAAGAGCAGCTATTTCAATTTATTTAAATGGGAACAGGATTATTAAAACAGAACACAATACAAACCAATTTAGGTAACAGCTGCACTTACAAGGCCACTAATATTCATAGCACACAATCTGCAGGAAGTGTGGAAGAATAGCTTGCCTGTTCTAGAAAAAGAAGTCAGAAGACCCTGCACTGTCAACTCTTACAAGGAGTGCAGGCTTAGCTACACCCTTCAGGCTACAGTCCTAATAATGCTTTGAAATGATGATTCCCTCCCATCAATTAGGTGTGCACTAGGAACTGCAGGGTCCTAGGAGTGTCTTGAAAGTTCTAAGACACATAAGACTCATTATGTTGATTTTGCACTATGTAACTCATTTTATAGCAGCATGACTTTTTTTCTTCCTGTTCATAGTACTTTCCCCAGTTTGAAATATCCCTGTCTGCCAGTTTTAAAAGACAAACAAAATCAAGTCTAATGCATTATCAATATTCTTTATTTTTTGCCCCAAGCTACATATTATATATTCTCTGAAGTGGTCCTTCAATTATGGAATTTGCTCCCCCGTAGAGCAGGAGTATGTTAACACCCATATATACTGTCTGCATTTCAAGCCCAGTCTAAAGGAGGCAATTTTAAACACAGGGAGAAAAAGCCTTAAAATACTAGCTGTGCTTGCATATGAAACCCAGTTGCATTTTTATGTAATTTTTCAGTGTAAGTGAAAATTTAAAGGTGGTATACAGTAGTGTCACAACTGTAGAACATGGGTTACTGCAAGTCAGTAGCAGATTTAGCAAAAACTGCTATGTTGAAGATTCACAAGGAAAGACACTATTTCAAGCATTCCAGCTCTCAACTCTTGTACTCCCTTGAATTTAGCAAAGCAGGTGCTTTGACACTAGCCATCAGGATTTCTGTTAAAGTTTGGTTAGACTGTCTAGTATCATAGATTTAGATTCAAAGAATATGCTGAGTTGGAAGGAACCAACCAGAATCATCAAGTCCAACTCTTAGACCTGCACAAGACCATCTCCAAGAATCACACATGTGCCTGAGAGCATTGTCCAAACACTTCTTGAACTCGGCCTGGTGCTGTGACCACTTTCCTGTTTCAGTGCTCAACCACCCTCTGGGTGCAAAATGTTTCCTGATGGCCAAACTAAACCTCCCCTGACTGCTTCATGCCATTTCCTCAAGTTCTGTCGCTGGTCACAAGAGTGAAGAGACCTGTACCTTTTGTTATTGATACTGACAGTCAAGGACTCAATAGCTCACTACCACTATTTCCTAATTATTGTCATCTCTCCTCTCGAACAGAAGTCAGTGCAGATTCAATTCTACTATCTCTGAAGAGGAGACACTCAAGTTCAAAAATTACTGTTAGCTGAAGCCCAGACATTGTGGCTCCTGCATGAAGTATAGCCTTTCCTATTACTATGCAGAGATAGAAGACAGAAGTGTTTCTCAGAAACAGTTTAAAAATAGGATCTGACAACTGCCCAGCATGCCTTTATAAGCTCATGAGCTTGTTCCAGCACATGTATGCTGGGGTAACAGAGCATAGCTTTAGAGATGAATTCAAGAGTGTAGCACCACACCGATAAAAGAAATTGTTTCATTTTATAAAGAATAGTCTTCTAAACCAGGATATTTCTGACAATGACATTTAGTAACGTGTCCTAATAAAATTCTCTGATTAGAAGGCCCATAGTTGTTCTGGATGGAATTTGAGACAGCTTACCCTGGCTGAGCAGATAAGACCACGTTGCACAATCTATTACCAGCCTGACAACATTGGGCCACAAACACTATGGCCCAAAAAAAAGCACAACAGACAGCAGCACAGTTGAGCACTTACCCCAGAATAAAGCTGGTAAAAGACCTCTTAGGCTAGAGATTAAACTCCTATCTCAATATCATGACCCGTTTTAGTCTCACAATCTCTTTGGGGGATTGCTTTGTCTGCACTAACAAAGAGGCACATTTCTGCACCTCCAATATTTTTTACCTTATTTCACTAAAATTTGGGAGAATCTCAGTCTTCTCACCTGCTAAGTAAAGGCAGAAACATGGGACGAAGGAGTTTAGCACAAGAATCGGATATTAATGCTTGTTTCCCAGCTGGCTTTTCAGCTTAAGTCCTTCTTGTGCACACCCTACTAGTTCTGACACCCCATATCTGCCACACAAGGTAGTTTTGGACTTGTATTTGATTAATCTAAAACAGGTATAGTAAGAGTGGATCAAGCAGCCATAGAAGATCTATACACATGACAACCACTCAGACAAAAGAAAAATACTGATTTCTGTAGATAAGATACTAAGAATTGAAATCCACCAATACAAAGCTTCATTAGTTGCAAATCTACTGAAGTCTGCTGGAAACAAATTCATTATTACAACCAGTGGTACTCCGTGTCAGAAAGCTACCCATTCTGAGTGCACCATTCTGCTATCAGACATCATAGAACGGTCTGGGTTGGAAGGGGCCTTCAAGATAATAATAGTTCCTACCCCTCTGCCATGGACAGGGACATCTTCCACCAGACCAGCTTTTTCAAGGCCCCATCCAAGTCACCCTTGAGCACTTTCAGGGATGCGGTATCCACAACTTCTTTGGACAACTTGTTCCAGGGCCTTACAACCCTCTAAGAGTCCCTTCCTAACACCCAATCTAAGTATCTCATCTTTCAGTTTAAATGCATTTCCCCTTGTCCTATCACTATCTGCCCATGTCAAAAGTCACTATTTTTTCAGAAGCTCCCTTCAAACACAGGAAAGCAGCAATGAAGTCTCCCCAGGAGCCTTCTCTTCTCCAGGTTCAAACACCCCAGCTCTCTCACCCTGTTGAGTACTTCTGTACTTCTGAAATTGTTTGAGTCCTAACAGATCACAATGAGCAGGACTACAGCAGACTTCAAAAGCTAAACCTTTCAAGAAACATAATATGCTACTGTAATCAAGCCGCATTTCTACTTTTGAGTAAGATCTACTGCATGACCAGGCAACATTAAGTTTGCAGACAGAGCAGTCCCAATAAGAATTTTCTGCACAGATAAGGGATCTCTTGTGCAACACTTAATAATAAGGACACAAATATAGCAGCTAAGATTTGCCTGGTTTTTGAGCTTACAAGGAACACAAGCACTTGCTTTCTGTGACAGGAGCATGTTCAGCTACACTTCTGGGAAGCCAGAGCCCACAATTCAGTAACTTCCCAACTCTGGCACAGTCCAAGTCTCCAAAAATGGCAGTAATTTTCCTCATTTTCATTCTAAAGATTGTCAAAAAGCACCATTGTGCTTATACTACTCAGGAATCATTGAATCAGTGGTTATTTTCAGCATATTCATCAAACTGTTATTGACAGGGCTTCAGGGCTAGTGCTGCATTATAATCAGGTCTAAGCACTATCTCCCTTATGGAAGTAACTACATGGAGCTTAATACTGCTCTCCAAAGCAACCAAAAGTTCATCATAAAGACTACTTCAAATAACAAGGTCACGTTAGAAGGAGAAAACAAACCACTGCCCCACTTCACTACCCAAAGGTCACAGCAGTGAACTGAACCCAGTGTAAATTCCTACTAATCCCAGGATTAGGAGGCCACACAACAGCTTAAAAGTTGCTCCTTTAAGTGAGGAACTCAACTGTTAAGAATTGTAGGACCAGCCAATAACCTGTTTTCCTCCTAAAGAAAAACCTTACTAGTCTCAACTTTCTCAGAAGGGCTCATTATAACACAAAGCCTGAAGTGGCATGCAAAGGAAGTTCCTGTCATGGTGCTGTTCAAGCACCAAACAGGTGGATAAACTGATAGGTTGTCAGTCACTAGACCTCCTTCCCTACATGCAAATAATGCAAATTTATTTGACTAGTGACCTCTGTGACCCACAGGTGTCACTTTCTATGATTAGCTTAGACCTCATCCTGTAGGAATAATTCTTCACTGAATACCCCAGCTATTAGATTATCAGCCACTTCTGGAAGAAGCAAGCCTATTTCAAGTTTTACTCTGTTCCAATAAAATAAGCTTAAGTCTAAAATCCTGTAAACACTTAACTAGGCTACACCTGTGAAGAAATAAAATTTCATTTATTTTTGAAGGTTACAATTTCAGTCAATCTAAACCTACAACTGCAGGTCAATCTAAAAGTACATAAGGTGCTGCTAAAGTCTGAAATTTTTTTTTGGAGTGTGCTTGACTCCTTAAGCACTGATTCTAGTTACAATAGTCAAAAGCTTTTATGAGTTCCCCAATAACTCTAACTTTCCTGAGAAAAAGCAAACCTAATTTGACTAACAATTAAGACCTGCACAGTTTCATTTTCCCAGCAGCTGCTTCTTTCTACTCCTGTTCAAACAGGAGTGTTTGTGAAGCCACACAATGAACATTCACATTAGAAAACCATCCATTACAATCAGGGTTATGTTAGATCCATTCTTCACCATTACTTCCCCCATGATCACTTGCAGAAGCGAGAATGAACAGCTGAGAAAGGGTTAGAGATCATCTTTCAGCATAGGCACTGCTTCAACTGTTTCAACTATGACATTAATGCATACTCGGATCTGTTACACTTAGTTTCTCTCTCCCTTCTCCCCTAAATATCCTTGAACTCCTGTCAGTTCCTTTGTAAGGCTAAAGGTAAACAACAATGTTTAAATAACAGGTCTTAGCACAGGCTCAGACCACACATACATGCACAGACAGGCTACCAAGGCAAGTTAGAACAACAAATCTTAACCACTGGACAACGTCCAGCCAATTAAAATACCCTCATTAAAGGAAAGAATTGTAGTTCAGTAGAAATTGTTACTCTCTCTGGTAAGCTGTGACCATAAATGTAAAATACATCCCAGTCTCCCCCTCCTCCTACAGCTTTTTTCCCCTCCCCTTTCCTTCCAGATCAATACACAGCTTGCATCAGACTGGCCTTTGGGCAAATCCTCTCCCCCGAGGTTTCCGTCTCAGAAAAGTATGCGCATTTGGTTTTTACTCCTCTCCCTCAGCAGAAGTAGTTCAGAATACATCAGACATTGTTTCCAGGCTGCACTGCAACACTGCTAGAGCTACTGTTTCTTCCAAGATAACTAATACTGCTTCCTTGAGCAGGGCTAATAAAAAACAACCTTGAAGCAAACAAGAAATTGTTAACGGCTCATTAAAACTTGACTTCATTTCTATAGCTTCATGAAAGCACAGCCACACCTCTGTTCAAATACCGCTGCAATAAGCTGCCAGTTACACAGAGAACTGAAGTAGTTAATGTCTTGATTTTCAAGCAAAATCTGATACTGCAATGACCTACCTAAAAGGCTGGTTTAACAAGTGAAGCTCTAGCTGCCATAGTTAAGTTTTTGATTTCCAGATATTCTATATAAACTATTCTTTGATATAAGCATTCAAACAAATTCCTTAAAGTGAGGCAGACAATTACTCCCTATTTCATAATTACAGAACCCATTCCTAAATGTAAGTACTAATAAAATGTTAAATATGTTTTTATCTTATCTTTTAGTTCAAATTAATGTTCTTCGTTTAATATATCTGCAAAGAGTATTCACACATAAAACTGTTCTGTATTAAAAGAATCACTGTACACTGAAACTCTCTCTGGAAGCTTCCATTACAAAGGAAGTATTTACCTTGTGTCATAGTATGCCTACCCAAGAAGAATCAGTAATCCAGTCATTTTAATGTTTGGTCAACAAACCGCCTCCTCCTAACACCATTTCCAGTAAGCTTGCCTTTTTTTTTTTTCCCCCCAAGGGAAAAAAAAAAAAAGCCTCACAGCCTCTAGGACTCAATCCTGCTCTTCACAGCAGTCTGCACAGAACTCCGTTGGCACAATGCTCAGCCTACAGCCACTTTCAGACACCAAAAAAAAAAAGGGGAAGCTGCTCTTTTAAGAAACTGAGCATACATCCTAAAAGCTAACCTCAAATGAGACTCCCGACTTTGGAAAGCTTCACACTATGTCATGCTTAATTACTGCCTTCTCCCTTTCTTTCCTGGTATCCCCTATATAACCTACAAAGTAAAAATGTTGTGCTATTAGATGCTTCCAATCCTGTTTTTCTACCCCTCCTCCCACAACACAGGGATGCCTTGCAGGCTGTATATGCAACCAATATGGACTACTTAAAGTAGCTCCCAAGTCCCCAGTCAGTTCTTATGTAACTGGACTCCACCTCACCATATTACTTATGTAACACATATTAAGGAGCATCTATTATACAGGAGTCTTCTATATTAGTCATACACTTACTTTCATTCCAGCAGTTTTCAAACAACACATGAAATATTCAAGCTTTATCCCCTACCAGATTACTACCAGGGAAGTAAAAAGGAAAAAAAACCTTCTCTATCTGGGGACAAGCTAAGAACAGAAAAAGTGAAACATTTATAAATAGAACAAACCCCTACCCTGAAAGCATCAGCAATTTAAACTGTTAATTTGTTCATTGGGTTAGATGCAGTGGCTAAATTTACACCGTGGCACACAAGAACAAGACCTGGGAACTGGCACTGAATTGCTCTGAAAGCGTAAGAACCTCACCCAAACGGTAACAGGAGTTGCATCCCTTAAAGACAAGCATTGGGATTGGAAAGCATATCTTTTTCACTTCCACTGCATCAAAATACTTAAACAATAAAAGACTCCGAAAATATATTTGCCAACCTTCCAAGCCTACCCAGGCCTGCGTAACAAGTTCATTTTCCTATGAACCTCAGAAAGTACAATACGTGGAGTCCTCATAATATTCGCAAACCATAGTTTCCATCTGCACTGAGTATATACATCAATTCCTGTGTTAAAGAAACAGGCCATCTGCGGTCTGACTTTAGAATACACACAGAGAAGCTGCTCAACTCCCTACAACAGGATCCAACACCACAAAAGAACAGCGGCCCGCTTTTCCTGTTCAAACACAACAAAGTCATGAACACCTCGCAGATTCTCCCTTGCTCCCCCATCCCGAATCCCCGGCAGAGCAACACTGGAACAGCCACGACCTCCTCGTCAGCAGAGCAACTTCGCATAGCCTGTGCGTTTTCCTCAGCGGCTTTAATGAGGCCACTTAAACATCGCTTAAGCCGACTGTTTGGGCAGGAACCCCCGCATGACCCCGGGAGCCCGTCCGGGAGCAGAGTGCCCTCGGTCCGGGCGGGCCGCACTGCCGTGAGCGTGCCCGGCTCCCACGGCGCCCGGGGGGAACTTCCCCTGGCGGTGGGCAAAGCCTTGCGCAGAGAGGGGGCGGAATGGAAAGCTTCCCCCGGGAGCAGCTACACCCCGGAGGTGGGCGGAGAGTACGGAGAGAAGCGAGAACCTTCCTCGGCAGCAGCTACACCCTGGTGCCTGAGGCTGCGGGGGGCTGGGAGCGGCAGGCGGAGGGAGGGAGGGAGGGAGGGAGGGAAGCCCGGGCTGTCCCGGCAGCCGCCGCCGCCCCAGCCGGCCTGGTGCGCGGCCAAGCCCCGCAGGAATGCGCGCGGTCACATGACCTCCGGCGGACGTGCAGCTCCCTTCCCTCTCCAGGGACACCCTGCGCCATCTTGGACTGACGCAGTTACAAAGGCAGGCTCGCTTTGCTCCCCTCTCGCTCTTGCCCCGCTCCTCTCCGCACAGCCCCGGCGCTGTTTGGGAAGAAGCCCAGGCCTGGTCCCGCTTTCCTTGTCACCAGCTCTTCGGAGCCGCCCTGCCCGCGGAGTCCGCCCCGGCGCGGGGATCATGGCGCCCGTTTTCCGCCCGTGCCTCCCCCGGCAGCGCCCAGCCCTGCCCAGCTGCGGCGGCCCCTGCTGCAGGATGATGTCAGCGCCAGCCAATCGGGGGGCGCCGTGCCGCCCGTGCCGCGCGCCCATTGGCTGCCGCACCGCGCCCGCCCCCTGCTGACTCGGGCTCCGCCGCGGTTCGCTGCGGAGCCGCAGCCCGGGCACAAGCGCGGGGAGGGGAGGAGGAGGGGAAGGGAAGGGAGAAAAAAAACCAACCCTACACAAAAAACCGACAACCAAACCCACCAAGACGCCAGCCGCCATTTCGCGCAACAACAGGCAGAACCCGAGCGAGCAGCCCCAGCCAAGCGCCCTAAGGAGAGAGAGGGAGAGAGAGAGAGAGAAAGAAAAGAAACAAGAGACACACGCACAGAAGAGTTAGACAAGAAAAAATACCCATAGACTCCGCCATGATCACAAGACGTTTAATCACCCCCCCCTCCTCCCTTAGACTTAATGCCCCATTACAGCCGCCTCCTCTGCGTCCAACCAGCTAGCAGATCCCTTCACCTCGGCTCCCTCCTGCCGCAGCAGCAGCTGTTTAGAGCCCCAAAACTCTGAGCTCAAGGTGTGTGGACACGCTAGTCTATGGCGCTGCTGCTAACTGCTTCTCCAGCCACCCGACTGTTGCGGCTCCATCGAGGCAGTGTAAGGGCTGCCAGCCCAGCTTTTATCTGGTGCCCCGAGTTTGCGCACTGAAGGAGGCTCGCTCAGCCCCTGGTGGGCGTCGAACGAAGCCCCAGCCGCCGCCTCCCCTCCCTCAATCAGCCACACCGCCGGAGGCGCTGGGGCCGGGCCGGGCAGGCGGGCCCGCAGCGCGGGGCGAGGGCTCGGGGCGAGGGCTCGGGGCGAGTGGCTGGGGCAGCGTTTGGCCCGGAACGGCGGCCGAGCCCCCGGCTTTGCAAGCCCCGGTGGAACACGCCATTCCTGGCCCCGGAGTGCTGTTCCCCACAGGGCAGGCGAGCCTCCTTCGCTGCTCGTGGCGTTCCCCGCACAACAGAACCGCTCTGTGCTGTCCCACTCGCTCTAAGGAAAGCAGCTTTCTCCCACTTGCCTTACACACGAGTCCTAAACGCTTCGGGGAGGATTCTCAGCCTCAAGTATCTTACTGAGAGTCAGTCAAAACCGCCCGAGCGGGTCTCGGCCAAAGCTCCCGCTCTTTTCTCGCCCCCCTCTCCCCCGCCCCTCAGTGAGCTCCTCTGCGTGTGCGAATCCGGTGGCTCTGTCCGGCTTCTCGCGCAGTTTGTGGCGAAAACGTGCTCGGTTTGAGGTTCGTAAAGGACACGTATGCCGAGAGCGTCGAGAGAAAGAAGCCGGAGGTCGGCGAGGGGAGAGCGGCCGAGGAAGGTTCGGCGTTCGCCCCTCGGAGGATGCCGCTCTGACTCAGACACCGCCGCTCCCGCCCGCGCTCGGCCCCACACCGGGCCGGGGACGGCGCCCCCGCCCCTCCCGCGCCGCCGGGGCTGCAGATCGGCCCCGCCACCGCCGCCCTGCTCCCCTCCTTAGGGCCCCCCTGCCCGGACCGGGCCTGCGGCCGCGCCCAGGCCCCCGAGCCGATCGACGCGTTGCAAAATGGACACTGAGGGCTCGGCGGGTGCGGGCTGCGCTCCCGGCCCGTAAGCAAAATGGCGGCTGTTTGGCTTCTCCTTGGTAACCCTGCCCCTGTCAGGCGGGGCGGGTGAGCCCCGTGCAGGGGGAGGGAGGGGAGAGCGGACGCCATTTTCCCAGAGAGAGGCAGTGACATAGAAGGGAGCGTAGGAGGCTGGAGGGAGGCAGGCACGGGCGCAGCCGCAGCGGCGGCGGCCGCAGCAGCTGGGTTTGTCCACAGGTCCCAGAGCAAGGGCGCCACTGAGCTGGTCCCTGCAGGGTTCTGCGCGCCGAGCTAGGTGTGGGGGGAGGGGGGGGTCTCCTCTTTCCCTTTTCTTTCTTTTGCTAGAGCCTGCTGAGGGCTGAGTCTTGTCTAGGGTAGGGATATCCGCAGTGGGGCTGTTGTATTGTTTTGGTTGGGATAGAGAAGGGGCTCAGCTGAGGGGTCCTGCTGCCTGGCCTGTGACCATTACAGGTGAGTCTTTGGTTATTACCAGCATATTCTGCTGTGGGTGCTTTGGGGGAGGGGGAGGTGGCGAAAGGGGAGTGAAATGCGATGGGAACGTCTCATTACCCTCGGTGAGAGTATAACTCCTTCCCACCCTGAAATGTGTTTAATTTCTGTTTAAGCTGCCCTGAATTTGCTTTTCCTTTCGTGGGGTTTGGTTAAAAAATGGCAGGCTGTCGCTATATCTTGTGAATATGGCGGGTTACTGTAACTGGAGGAGCTGAGGAGAATTTTTTGGCAGTTACGCCAGATTTATGCATTATGCTTGGAAAATGAGCCAAAAGGAGCTATTATGTGACAACACAGGCTTCCTTGGGCTGGCAGATTTCAGAACGGGTTTGTGCCTTACTGGGACTGCGTATTGAGTTTTACGAAGCTTGGGGAAGCCTGTTCTTTTCCTCCATCCTGTATATTTTTGCTTTGTGGTACTAAAATGGCTCGTTATAGGCCTAATCTCTCTGCCTTCCACACCCCCGCCTCCCTCCCTGTTAATATCTCCGCTCCGTGGTGTAACCTGGACAAACGGAGAGCAGTCCCCAGGAGTTTCTGTGCCAATTTAAAAGGGGATCGTTCTCCCCACCCCTTTTCTTCAGGCTGTAAGTAGTTACACTGGTGCATCCCTTTCTTGCTTTAGTTTCTGCAGACAGTGTTCGTGTGCCCTGGGTGGCACATTTCAGGCTCTTTCTTTAAGCGATAAGTATTGGTGGGTTAGACCCTATTGCTGCAGACATAGGGAGGAGAAGCAAACGGTTCACTGTGTAGTATTAAATAGGGTAAAGAAACATAATATAGCCTGATTATAAAGGTTCTGCATTCCCCCATACTCGGCCATTAGGGAATGTGCGGTGTTTGAAAGCCCTGAGGTCCCCTAAAATGGTACATACTACGTGTCGTCAAAAGCAGAAGTTCAGTGCTGCATCTAGATTTAGGAATGTTTTAGCCTGTTTATTTACAATACCTTAAAAGAAGTATAATGAAGCGTTTTTTGTTACTCAGGGCTCAGATCAGTGAAAAGAAAGAGATATCCGTGGCTGTAGTTACAATGCATGATTAATTGATTATCATCACTGTACTTTTAAAGTTACTTTTTAAAAAATGTGAGGGAAAATTTTTAATTTCCCTCTTTTGTCCTTTAGAGATTCTAAAAATGGCGGCCTCAGGCTGATGTTGTGGTAATCTAATCAGCTCGGGTCCTCCACACCCCATGCAGTGCGTTTGTCTGCAGCATATTAGAGTCTTACTATGTTTAAATGAAAAGGCTGTTCCCTTCAAATAACGTACAAAACATCTCTTGACTTTACTACGATTTAAAAATGCTGTGTTCCAGCTGATTAATTTTATTGGTTATGTGTGTGAAAGGCAAGTGAACGAGACCACTCTGTTCGGGGAGAAGGGGGGTGGAAAGAGGCAATAGACTCAAGCAGCTCCTTCGAGGGGTGTGTATATGTTGCTGTAAGGTAATATGTAAGTCGGTTTAATAATTTGGAAAAGCGCCTGCGTTTGTGATAGACACTCTACATGTACATGGACACATGTCCGTCCTATTAATGCAATAAAATCAGTAATATTTATCAATACAAGTAGTGGATAAAGATCCCTAAGACACTCAGCTAAATTCTTTGTGGAAACGCATTTGTGAACGTCATGTTCACCTTCCAGGAAATACCTTCGCTGGCCATCAGTGCAGTATTCACGGTTTAAGAATACTAAGTGAACTTAAGAATAATGGACGCGAGATTATTGTTACTTTATTAAGACGTGGAATTTCTTCTGCTACCGTGTAATCTTGGCAATACGGTTTTTTTCTAATATTTATTTTGTATATTGCTGTATAAGTTGTGTATGTGGTAATGCACGTACAAATATTGAGGGAAGGTGCAGTTCATAACCTCTAATTTTTTTCCTAAATGAAATATGAACCTTTTAGTATCACCACTATAAATATGTTTGAGTGGGGGGAAGGGAGGTCACAAGGGTTTATTCTTTGGTAGTTGGTATAGTGTACTCTGATACATACTATGGAGGCTGCAACTGTATGTTTTAAGAAACAACAAAAAATAATTTTTCACTCTTTTTTTAATCTATCTTTAATCTCATCCTTAATTTAATGATAGGAATTGCTATTCCACTATAGCTTTAGAACCTTCTGGATTTAAGCAATCAAAAGTGAGGCATTGAAATGGCTTTCTTCAATCTCTGAAGAATTTTAATTTAGATACCATTTATAAACACTGATGTGTGGTTTAAAGTGTACCTGAAGTTGAACAGTAAGACTTCTAGGGTGTTTTTAATGTATGCCTTTAGCATGTTCTGAGGCCAAAGACTGAGTGATTTTGTTAATTCTCAAGAAATGCATGCTCCCATTATCTTTATTCATAAGGATAGGAATTTTTTTTTTTTTCGTAAACCATGTCTTAGTCTGTTTGTTTAAAAGTACATGAATAAGAGTCTAAAGAGTGTATGGGCCTTTACAGAAACATTTTGCCTTTTTCTTTCCCTAGGTTGAAAGCTCCGGTTCTTGATTTTTTTTCTGATATTATGACTTAGAGGGCTATACAGCCCTGCAGCTCTTCATGGCCTCAGTCATGATCTCAAGCAGACATCTGATTCACAATTAAAGGAAAATAATTTTGTACGCTTTACAAAAAGTGTTGGGGGGAGTAATGAAATAAACCCAAAAATACTGATTTTCAAATTTTACATCTTATATATTGCCAAATTTTATGCACTAAAAACCTCTTGGGAATTTAGAGAGATTTTCAGAGTTTTCCTGTGTGAGTTTTAATGAGTCAGTTTGCCTTCGTGACTCAGTTTCTCCATTTGTAAAAAAAGATTTGCAATTTGTTTTAAGGAGACAATACTACAAAACAAATTCTGCCTTAATTTTTGTACTCTATTGATGTTTCTGTGTATATATTCATAAAGAATGACATACGCTGCCCACAAAACTAATATAAACTTCTTGAAAGAGGGAAGGTTTGAATTTTAAATTTCTGTTTTTTCAAGACACATTTCTGTTTCACAAACATTGTGTTACAAATGCAATAATATGGACTGGAGTTATGAAACCATTTGTGTATCTTGAAGCTTTTCATATCTGAAGGAAAAGTTTGCTTAACTGTCACTTAGCCTTTTGGGTGAGCTTTTTTTGCTGTCTGGGTTTTTCCAGAGGGGAAATAATACTGACTCTTTAGACTAAATCTAGGGAAAGTTTCTGTTAGGACTAAATAACCTCTTCAGGTTACTTTGAGGTAATGCAACTCCTAATTTCCTCTTGTACAGTTTCAGCACATACCACTGTTAATATTCTGTAGGAAACAACAGAAATACAGAAATCTGTGTCACACTGAAGGCTGTAGTGTTTCTTCACTTCTGATCTTGGTTTGATTTAAAGATGGTCTTATTTTTGCATTCATGCTAATACTAATTTTAGTAAAGACTATTTGTGGTACTGATTTAAGGAGTGGTGCATGTAATTGTGGAATTGTAGTATTGTTCTAATTAGATTAATGTAAATGAAGGTTTAATGAAAGTATTTTGCTGTTGTCATGTGACATTTAAACAAAATTTAGTGGGAGGGATGTAGATGAGTGAAGATATAAAGTAGAACTCAATTCAGACTTCTGGAGAGATCATAAAGGAGTGCATCTATGTTATTGGCCTCATCATGACTTCCCTACAAATGAGCATTTGTGAATCTCTCAAAAGCAATGTTGTACAGTTTTGAAAGGTACAGTGTTTTAATGTATCCACTGTCCAAACAGTAGTTTTGATTTATTGTTAAGAATGAACCTTAAGGCATCTCTTGGGGTCGGGGGGGGGGGAGGGGGAAGTTTCAGTAGATGTAGAATGTAGATTAGGAAAAAAATGCTAACTTTTTAATTCTTCCAAATTCTGAATTATTTAAAATAGTAATTGTAGTGGGCTTTTGAATATTGCGAGATGAATATTTGTATCTACTTCAGTGTTCACATTTCTTAGTAACCAAAGAGTTGTACCCACATAAGTTTATCTAATCTCTGAGGATCCAGGATTCTGCTTGTGACCTTCATACTACAGGAAAAACCTTCTAAAACTGCTGTTACCTTTAAGGCATAACAAACAACTTGCTTAAAAGCAACCTTTTCAAGATTTCATATACTTGCTAGGAGATATTAAGATTATTTTTATTTCCTCTTGCAAGTATTAATGTATTAATGAAAGGCAAGATTTTAAGCTCTGATGGTGGTTAGAAAATTTTAATAATTATGGTTATCTGTAAGCCTTTGAACAGTTTTATTGCACAAAATGTATTTTTTTAACATGCCTAAGTTTAATGTTTTCTTACCTGTTTTTTAAAATTGAAATATTGGTAAGACCTATGGTAAATTACAGTGCCCATTCAAGTTACGTGTTTCAAAATGCAAGTGCAGAATATGTTGTAGTAGCACATAGATTGCATCTTGTCCAAGTAGAATGTGTTAGTTCTACATATTGTATTGCAAGAATGCGATCTTGTTTCGTGTGATAGTTCATACACTGCTTAGATGGTGGTGCAGTGTTGTAAAACCTTAGGTGAGACTGGGAAAGGCCCAGCAGTCTTGCAGGTCAGGCACTTGGCAAAATAATATTGTTCCTAGTTTTAGAATTTAGTTTTAAGTTAACACTTTCAGTAGTATAGATACTAAAATTTCATACTGTGGGCTCAGGCTAAAAAAAGCTTTTTTATTTTAAAATCATCTGTAGTTGAGTTTTGTGTATTTTATGGCATCATAATCTAGGTAATCATTCACTTTTATATCTTCATCACAAAAATAAATTGGCATCAAGTTCAAAGACGAGATGGTAAGATGAGATTTTAATGACATTATTGTACTTAAGAAGGAAGATCTATAATCTGTTGTTGGTCCCTTTATCATAGAATGGTGTGAGTTAGAAGGGACCTTCAAAACCATGTACTTCCAACCCCCTTGCCATGGGTAGGGACACCTTCCGCTAGACCAGGTTTCTCAAAGCCCCATCCAACCTGGCCTTGAACACTTCCCGAAGTGGGATATCCATAACCTGTGTGGGCAACCTGTTCAAATGCCTCAGCACTGTCACAGTAAGGATTTTCTTCCTGACATGTAAATCTCTTTTTTTTGTTGTATTGTTGTTTTAAGCTGTTCCCCCTTGTCCTGTCACTGTCTACTCACGAGAAAAGTCACTCTCCGTCTTTTTTCATAAGCCCCCCTTAGTTACCGAAAGGCTGGATTGAGGTCTTCCTCTAGAGCCTTCTTGAGGCTGAACAAACCCTGTTTTCCCAGCTTGTCTTAATAGGATTGTTGCTCAGGCCTCTGGATCATCTTTGTGGCCTCATCTGGATCTGCTTTAACAGGTCCACTTCTTTCTTGTGTTGCGCACCCCACAGCTGGACACAGTGCTCCAGGTGGGATCTCATGAGGACGGAGTTGATGGGTAGAATCACCTCCCTTGACCTGCTGGCCACACTGCTTTTGATGCAGCCCAGGACACATTTGGCTTTCTGGGGCTGCAGATGCACATTGCTGGGTCATGCTGTGTTTCTCGTCAACCAACACCCCCCAAGTCTCTGTGCTTAGACCTGTTCTCAGTCCATCCTCTGCTCAATCTGTACTCATTTTTGAGATTGCCCTGACACTGGTTCAGCACCTTGGACTTGGCTGTGTTGAACTTCATGAGGTTCACACAGGCTAACCTCTCCAGCCTGTCAGGGTTCCTCTGGATGACATCCCTTCTCTCCCACATGTTGACCACACCACACCAAAGAACTTCATGTCGTCGACAAATTTGCTGAGGGTGCGCTCAGTCTGTATCGCTGACAGATTTAAGCAGCAACAGTTCCAATACCTATTCCTGAGGAATGCCGGAATGCCACTCATCACTGGTCACCACTTGGCCATCAAGCTGTTGACAGCTCACAGCTCTTAAGAGTGCAACCATTCAGCCAGTTCCTTGTCCACCAAATGATCCATCTGTTGCGTTCAAGTCTTTCCAGTTCAGAGGCGAGGATGTTATGCAGGACAGTGTTCTGTATCAGTCATAGAAACTGATGAAACACCTTCTGTTTACTAGTTGAGAATTTAAAATGGTATACAGGATGGTCTGTTTGGATCTTTTGCCCCGAGGAACTCTTAATATTTAAATTGGTTTGGTGTTCATTACTCTTTAACTCTTCTAACTTGAGGAGGGCTAAAGATACTTTTTAATGGTTATGCCCTTGGCTTGCCTTGAGTATACAGAGGGACTGAACTCTTAATTTTAATGGTTATAATGGGGTTTGTTTAAAACCATATTAACAAGACAGGTGATATTCCACATCTAGATGGTTAATCCTGTTTTAACTGCTTTGAAGAAACTTTCCCAATACAGAATGTTTTTAGTTAATTCTAGTTCAACTGAAGACTTAAGAATTATAACTTATTTATGACTTTTGAGGAGGGTACAGAGAGATTACAATTCCCATTTGGTTTCTGAACCTGTCATTCTAGAATTGTGAAAGAAATGTGAATACTTTATATATAATTGATAAACAATACAATAGTTATTTTACTGGTTATAAGGGTACGGTTCCTCCCTCAGATGTCTCATCATGTAATTCAGCTAATTGTTTTCTTTTGCTTAGGATAGGAATGCTTGATGTGAATCTTTAATATCATTAGGCAGAATTTTTATGAATTACTGTAGTGGGGTTTTTTTTTATATTTGTTCTCTACTCTCTTACTTTGCAATGACATATTTTGTGCTGAAAGACAAAAGCGAAATGCTAAATCTTTTTGTCCCCTTCTGTGTGGCAGTAGTATTGAAAATTAAAAGTGCTGTGAATTGAGCTTCTGTTGCTGGGTGGAATTTCTTTATGCTTATTCAAAGATTATGTATTTCATATCTATGTTTAATTTAAAAATATATACTGAAATCTCCATTGAAAACAAAACTACAAAGTTTAAATGCATGGAATCTAAATTACTTGGCCCAAATAATACAATTTTGCAAGGTAATTGCCATTGGGAATAAACTGGGTTTTCTTTTCTTGAAAGTAGGAAAGGTGTTTTGATCTTACACTTGAGTATTATTTTTCTGTCCTTGAACATTATACAGTCCCCCTCAATCTGTTCCCTCACTTTTTCCTGCCAGTTTCCTCCCCAAATTTTTGTGAGGAACACTGAAGTACCGCCAAGTTGTTACAAAAAATACAGTCCAGATTGAACTTTGTTTAGAATCTCACAAAGAAGTTGTTCTAATTGCTAGAAAGAATTAAAAGTTTGTGTTTGAAAGTGTGATTTTCCCTCTTGTGTTTAGATTCCTAGGCATAAGTGTAGCAATTAGGTGAATGTCTGCAAATTGCTTCCAGGAGTAAAAGTAGAAGTGCTGTTGAGCTATTCGTGTAAATCAAATGCCACTGAAAAAACCTTGGATTCTACCTAAGTGAAAACATGTCAAAACAGAAATATGCTTAGCTGAAATGCCAGACTTGAAGTAAGTCAAAATAATTTACTTTTTGTATAGTAGGTAGCTAGTAATTACAGTAGATTCCCACATCTTATTAAGCAGCACAGGCAAAATAAATTAATTGGTTTATTTATTCAATATCATGAAGCCAGCAAAATATTTAGATTTTTGAAGGTAATACTGATACGTATTTTTGATCACATGTTTTTCTGCACCAAAAACCTTACTTAGGGGGAGGAGTATTGGTGATTGAATGCTTCCAGTGATGGAATCACCATGAGGTGTACTGGTTTTTTTAATTAAAAAAATATATATACTTAGCCCTTACCACTGTAGGAATGAGTTAGAGTAATCTTACAGAATGTGGACTGTATATACTTGCATAAATCCTTGATATTTTAGGATATTTGTCAAGAATAATAGCTTAATGTAACACTTGTTTTCTTGGAGAGTAATTAAGTCACAGACATTTTGTCTAAATTTAATCAACAGCTTTTTATAATTTTGTAGTGGATGAAGTAATAAACATTTGCAGTAAAATAGCTGACTCAAAGAAGGACTTAAAGCCAAGATCTTTTTACTGGGAAACAGCTACATTTGTTGTCTTAACCTTTGAATTTTTCCTTACACAAGTTTTACATTTCTCAGTGATATACTATGGCATGCTGATGTTGGGTAGCTAATATATACTTCCCTAAGCAATAAACAGTATTGCTATCACAAAATAATATTTTCTCTTACTCTTTTTCCTGTGCTGTACGTGTTGTGTATTTTACAATTCCTTGACTTCTCCAGCTCAAATAATTGATTATTTTTTAATGGATAGGCCTTTGTGTGTGTGTGGTTTATTTTAAGAAGTACAGCAGGTGTTTAATAAACTTAGAGGCACCAAGCAATTGGCAGTTAATTTTTGATCTTGGGCATCGAGTTTTGTAAACACAAAATCTGAAATTTCTTTAGTATTTGAATATCCCTGCCTACTACCACTTTGATAGATTTCTGTTCAAGAAACTAATTCTTACTGTTTCTGTAACTTTTTACCTTTATTTCCCTTCTACCACTCATTCTTTCTCTCTCCCTAGTCCCATATTTGTCTAACTTCGACTGAGAGAAGAAAAGGAGTGAAGAGAGAGAAGAGGTAAGGGCAAGTCTTCCATGTTTTAAGGGACTGGCATAAATATTTGAGGAAGAGACATGGCTTTCCATCATCAGAATGCACAAAAGGAGCACTGCTGGACCAGATAGTAAAGGGAAGGTAGCCTACATCCAGTGGAAACTAGCTTTTCTGTATGGCAGAAACTTACTAAACTGACAGACAGATTCTAGATTTATACTTTAAAGGGTGGCTTGCTTTGCGCAGACTGGACTCAGCGTAATGCATATGACCCATGTACTGAAGAATTGGTACTTACATGATGGAAACCTCAGGGTTTTATGCATAAATCTTGGATACTGTGGAGGAGACAGGGGTCTTTATTTCTTTGTTCCAGATATCCAAACTCAGGACCAGTTCCTGAAGTTTGGCTGTCATTCCAAACCTGACTGAGGTCTTTGTTGAATATAAAGTCCTGTGTTTGTCTCAGGATGTTCATAAGTAGGCTGAAACCGGTTGCCCAGAGAAGTTGTGAATGCTCCATCCCTGGAAGTACTGAAGGCCAGGATGGGTCCTGAGCAACATGGTGTAGCAGAAGATTTCCCTGCCCATGGCAGTGAAGTTGGAACTGGATCTTTGAGGTCCCTCCCAACCCAAGCCATTCTGTGATTCTGTGCTAATGAATTCATTAATTAACCGTGCTTACTCTTACTCTGTATTGGTGCTGTTTCAAAAGCAAAGTTGGAGGAGGAGTCTTACCATGTAGTTGGTTATAATAGCAGTCTTTCTTAAGTAAGTTGGTCTCATGATCAGTAGGTCTGTATCAGTACAACTAGTAATGTAATAAAACAGAAATTTGATAGGATTAGGCACTTAGTACCATTGAGCTCCCTGAAGCTTAATGAAAAGCCAAAAGGAGATGAGGGTAGCTATGAGCAATGTCCTTAGAGAAGCTGGGAAAGGAAGCATAATGATTTTAGCCATTATCTATCATGTGTGTTACTTCAAACAGAACATAGTAGTATTTTTTGGGGTTTTTTTGGCTGTGTAACAGGGCACATGAGAAGGAAGTTAGATGGGTGTGTGATTGCTGACAATGTTGTTGGTTGCTGTGGGCAGCATAGGGGGTTATTGAGGGTCTTGTGAGTGATGCTAGAAGCAGTTAATACTGTGATGAGGAAGATACTGCTGTGAGAAGGATACAGAGAACATTAGGTCAGTGGGAATGCTTGAGCACAAACTACAAAATGCATCAGAAACCAGATTTCTTTTGGAGCAAGTTATTTCTTGTATATGATTTGCAGGAAGTGGTCATTAATAGGTCCTGGTTTGTATATTTGAGCGTGTGCCTACTGTGTCTTACGTTTCCTACTAGCCTTTTTTTTTTTTTTTTTTGTCTCAACACAAACTAGAAATAAACTGCTAACTTATTTGTTAGGTTACCATAGAAAGCAGCAAACAATAGCAAAGGTCTGAATTTGAACTCACAGTTGTTTCTAAGCCTGTATAGTGCATACTGCAACTGCAGTCGTGTAACATTTGGAAGCTGGATATGCATCCTAATCACTTAGTAAAATCTATACATTTGTGGAGCATGTCAGGGGAAACAGAAGACTTCCTGTGGGTAAGATTAGTCACTTATTCCTGTATTCTGGTTCTAGGTTTGACTAAAGATGTTACCTCCTTAGAAACAGACAGCAGTGAATAAATATTGATTACTTTATACGTGTATTTATGCTACCTATATATATATGCTGCATATTTTTTCCAGATTTGTGTGCTGACATACGCATATGTATGTATATACACATGCGTGGTCTTGTTCACTATTTGAAGGATATTTAGATTATACCATTAAAATGTCAAGTTTCTGTCACTATTTTTGCTAATAACCCAATTGCTGTATAGATAGGCATGATGCTTAGGGCAGTAGTAGAAAGCAGCAGTTTAGCAAAACATACAGTTTTATATAGTAAAATTAAATGTTTTCCTCTCTTCTTCCTCCCTCAATTAAAAAAAAAAAGTTTAAATGAAAAACGAAACAAATGAAAACAAACAAAAACCTATAGGCTGAGAAGCCAGATAGGAAAGCTGCTTGTTGGCTCTGTGACAGTTCAGGACAGTAGTTTTCACACTCTCTTTGTGGACTCTGACAAACTATTGATAGCTACATTTTTACTTTACATTTTCCTGTATAGGTTGTGCTAGGGCACAGCTGTATCAGCTTTCCTTAGGTCCATTTGTGTGGATTTCTTGTGGGCAAGGGTGGTTCCCAGGACCATGGGTTAAAATTGTTGACCTGTAAGTCTGAAGGAAAGCATGACAACAAGAATTGCTTTTGCTCATGATTGCAAAATTTGTGCATATATGATGTAATCAGAGGGAGGGAGGAGAATGTTTATATTGCATTCCCAGTAAATGCAGCTTAGGCGTAGAAGATGTGTGGCGTGGTAATAAATTGCAATAAAACAGAATACTACCTTTTGGTCATCTGTTATCTGAGATAACTTGTATTAGCAAGTAATGAACGCTAAGATCTGCAGAAATCAGCAGAGGTCTGAAAGCAGTAGTAGTATTTTGGAAATCTTTGCATCTTGCCTGAAAGACCGCATTGAGGTGGGAGATTGTGATTAGTTTCAGAGTGATCCTTTGTAACTGGAGCCAATCTGGACTCACAGTACCATGAAGTTTCTACTGGGAGCAAATGGAAGTTAGTTTTGGTTTGGATTTAGTACTGTAGATTGCTTTTACATTCAAATTGACTTGAAGTTACCACGGGATTAGCACTGTGTGCTAGTTGAACTGAAAGGTCTTGCTTGACTCAAGACTTTCCTGCACATAGTTTGTGTTTTAACTGCAGTTTATTTTTGTCTGTAAATCTAGTGACTCTTCTACCTTTCCTCTTCTTCCTTGGTCAATGCTTGAGTGGAAAAAATGATTGTACGAGTCACCCTGTTTCAGTAGTTTTCTTGGTTAATTCCCTTAAGTTTTGTACACATCCTGTGAACATGAGCCTTTATGTATACTGCGTGTATTCTGGTACTTAATTCTGCTCCAGGAAATGGTTACTTATTTCTTCCCTGGATTTAAAGGGGCAGGGGGCTTACCAGTACTCTTAGTTTAGTAAAAGAGCGCCTCTTCTGTATTTGTGCTCAGGGGAAATAAGCTCTGCTTAAACATGAGGTGCACAGCCCTTTGCTGCATAAGCTGGGAAACACAGGCTGTAACTTGTTAGGTGTTCAGGACTGATAATTATTCTTGGACATTTCAGTTTTTCAATTTACTACATATGGGTAAATTATCACTTCCACCTTTTATGTGTTTTGTAATTGTATTTATAGTTACATGATTTTGCTTTTAAGGAAAAATAGTTGTCATGTAGATAGGTCAGAGGGTTTTGATTAATTCTTTTCAGTTCTAGTTATGTGTGTTTTGTACATGGACCTTGTGAAAATGCAGAGTAGCATATAGAGATGGTATTTTGGTTAGTATATTCATATTTCTGTAGTGACATTAGTTAAGGACTTGAGGTAATGCATCAGTATAAAATTTAAATAATAATTTATCTTAAACCAGTGCGGTTTTCTCCCGTGAAATACTCAGCTTAATTATAGGCTAATTGTAATTAGGTTTTTCTCCCTAAACTTCTGTGTTTAGGTAGGCCCTGATAATTCCTTTGCAGAGGCGTTCTGTCATGAAATCTACCAGGTCTTGAAAAACCTAAACTATCTAAAAACTATTTTTTAATCTTGTAATTGTCAGTGGGTGGTGACTGATAGATGCAGTTGGCATAAGAAGTTATTGGAGAACTTCAGATGTATATTGAAGTCATAAAAACAGCAACAAAAAGACTCAGTATTTTTGTAATGCCTACTGATGTGAGAAACTTGAACTAATTTAGCAATCAAGTTAGTGTAGTCTTCTGTATATGTGGGAAAACTTTTAGATTTGAGTTAGGATATAATCTGAGCTTAGTTCACGATTTCACTGATGTCCCTTTATAAATTAGAAAACAAGTGTTGTATTGTACCTTGCTTTGAATTCTGTTCCTGACTTCTGTAGTGCATGTTTTTTCTCTTTTGTATGCTCTTTACCTTTTGTGTTTGTCACATGACAACAGAATGTGAAAATTGATTAATGGGAAAGGAAAAACAAGCAACAGTGACACTGTGTAAAAAGCTGTCAGATGTATGAAGAAGAATAGTAAAACCAGCTTTCATTAATTTTTTTTCCCCTCTTTATGTTTTGTAGTGTGAGAGGTAAATGTGGATTAAGAACCCAAAATTAAAGGAAATACCTCCACGGTATTGTAGTAAACCATTTATTGTAAGTAATAATATTATCTTGATATATTAGTGTTTCTTTATGACTTTTTTTTGTCATTAAGGCAACAAGTTGTTGCTGGTGCTGCCACCACCTCTTATCTTTGATTTTTATGAAAAGTTTTGCATCTGTGCACCTAGGTGAGAGCTTCAGTATTCTTAGACATACAGCATAGATCCCAGAAGCCTTCTTAGTCCTATTTTCTCTTCCTTCTCCTTTCTTAAAAAAGGTTAAATGTCTTGCAGGGGTGAGCTACTAGTGTAGCAAATGACTGTTCCTTTCACAGTACAGACTGGTTTCTTCTGGCTTGAAAAGTATGTTTCATAATCAATAAAAATAAAGGTAAGTTAGAGTTCTCTGATCAGATTTATATTGTTACTTTCTGTTTGATGTGAGTACTGGGATCTCAGTTTCTGAATCTATAAAAGAAAATATAAGCAAAAGTAGTTAAATGTTGAAAAGAACTTTTTTCCTACCCTCTTGGGGTAAAATATCAAAAGAAACCTACATGTAAAATGCACTGGAAGAATTGTCTGGACTCTTGACACTTACAAGAATGATTGATAGCTGGAATTACAAAACCTTGTTGGAGTCATCTGGACAGTTTGGCTACACTTCCAAGTTCTTATTTTTCAAGTGTATTTTGTGTCTAGGTGACCTGTCATCTGCTTGTTTCCTGAATCTGTTGTGTATAGATTTTGGTTCTACAAGAAGAAAGTGGAAGGAAGACAAAGATAATGGTGATAAGTAGGCCTGCCGTTCCCTCTGCCAGCATCTGAGTGTAGCAGCTGGGTTTCATTTTGAATGTTTGGATCCTCTATGATTAGGTTCAAAACTACTGATGTAACTTCAGGTGATTACCCATTTACCTTCTGATTCAAGAGTTGAGCCCTCTATATTTGGGTTGTGTTGCTTCTCTCTGTACCAGTGAAAAAATTAAGTTTTTCCTTCTGACGTGACAGAATTGATCTTAAAAGGACATGACGGAAAGGAATCGTGGTCTTTGTTAGACCACAGAAAAATGTTGTGTGAGTGGAATACCTCAGGGATAATATGTAAGTTATTTTCTGATGTTTAATGCATAAATTATGTTCTCTGTAGAAAGCCAGAGAGATGACCATTTTGGAGTGTATTGTGCTCTTGCACTTCTGTTATTAGAGCACAATTAATTAAAAAATTATATTTTAGACTGGATATGGCTATTAAGTCAAGAAGACCCTTTGTATTCTCTAGAGAGAAAAAGAAGGGCCATAGAAAGTGTAAACCAATGTGATTGAATGGTGAAGTGCCATGGGTTTCATTCAGGAGGTTGATCTTGCACAAGATGAATGGTTTAACCATTCTGTTTAACCAGATTGAACAGAAAGTTTTTTGGGTTTTAAAGTGAAAATTTTGTTATTTGGGCAAGATAAACTTTTTTACTACAATTAAATAAAAACTAAGTTAATTTGAATAAGGAGTATTTTTTTCATATAATAAAGCTAGAGTGATAATGAGAAAATTTGGTGAATCTAAGAAATGGCCAAAATACTTTCAAAGCTTAGCATGTATTATTACTAAAAGAATAGAGCAGACCAGAACAGAATTGGAGGACCTCTACTGTTGTTAATTAAGGTACAGCAGATGAGCTGCTTTTTCCAGTAAAAAGCTGATCAATGAATTTCAGACCAGCAGTTTTTATATTGTGACTTGTTAACTGTATGACCCTGAAGTTAACTGCACAAACCAGTGTGGGATTCGTAACTTTCAAATTCATATACTGTTGAAGAAAGACTTTTAAACAGTAAATTGTCCTGCTTGGACTGTAGGAAGACTTCTTCTGTAGCACCCTTCTTTTCTACTCCTGACCAATTATTTAAATGAATGCACCTATGAAAACAGTTTCTTAAAGGCCATGGATGATGGCTTGTCAGAGTTCTGGAAGACTAATGACTTGAAATAAATGGGTACTTGGAGAAATTGGAAAGTACGAAATTATGACAGCAGATAGTATTTTATGACTCATCTGAAATATCAAGCTTCAAAGGATAAGCAATCACTTTTAAGATAGATGAAGTTCCCCAGTGGTTATTTTCTTTCTGAAGTTACAAAAATATAGGGAATATTTTAGTATGTCATGACAATGCTTCTGGTTCTGACATGACAGAAAATAATTGTTTTCCATCATCCAGAATTTGACATCACTGCCATGCTCATAATTGGATAGCCTATACATATAAGGTCACAGTTCTGTTCAATAAGTGGATGTAGTGTAATTAATTTATCCTAGATTGCCCCCCACCCCCCCCACTCTCATTAGGGGCATTTGTTGGGGATGGCTACTCACAAATAAGGAGCAATATTTGTTTGAACTAACTTGTCTGTATAGGTATCAGGAGCCGGTGACTGCCTCTCTTCTTCCATATTTAACTATAGGCAAAGGAAAAGCATTTCAGGGTTTTGTGTGTGTGTGATGAAGAAGGTGGTAAAAAATAATGAAGTAGTATTACAGTCATGTTCTGTTTCCTTTTAAACGAAACAACTTCTGTTTAATGTGGTTCAGCAAAATGAATTTTGATTCCTCAATTTTCTGGTTTTACTTGGTGTAGATCAGGCTATTAGAATTTTCGAGTGAATTCTGACACAGGTGTACTTTAAGAGCTTGCCATGGGGTAAGAAGTTTATCTTGGTGTTTCTTCCCCCCCCCCCATTTTTTTTTTGGAGGTTTGTTAGAAGAATGGTATGTATTTGTCTTTTCAGAAATTATGTCATTAATTGGGCCATGCATTAGCAATTAATACCCAATCCATATGTAGCTCTAAAAACACACACATAGCTCTTCTTTTTCTGAATTACTTTTAAAAAAAAAAGGCATCAAATTTCACTTGATTCTCAGATTTGGTAATCAGATCTCTTCTTTCCGTGTTAACAGTGGAAGTTACTTGAATATATAATGATTGGGTGACCTCAGTTGTTTTTTCTTAAGTTTGGAGGTGTCGTAGCTCAGGAGACGGCTGCCTAAGCACGTCCTTCACTTCCATCAGTCTCCAGGCGTTTTTGCCCACATTAATTTCCAGTTAGTCTGCCTGGCCAGAAGTATCTGAAGAAATGTTACTAAGAAAAATCACACCACTGCCAAAAGCAATTTTAAGTGCAAGAAACATCTCTCTAAGTGAGGATCTTGATCCCAGATGGTAACATTCAATATATCTTTCAGACCTACTTTGAAACACTAAAACTGGTTTTTTAGTAATAGGTAATTACCTATTAACAGATATAAACTAAAAACTTGGTTATGCTAATGATTTGTTAGCGTGGGTCACAATGCACATAGAAATGGAACAGCGCTTAACCGTGGTTTACCTGGACTTAAAAAATTCATTATTTCAGTTGTTGTGTAAAACTTTTACCTTTTTTCGAAGAAGAGAACTAAATGGTAAGTTGATGTTTCCTGTAAGTTTTAGATGGTGATGTTCAGGGTCCTACCCTACAAGTAGAATAACCTGTATGGTGGCAGAAGGAGTGCTCACTTCAACTGTTAGAGGGGCTTGGGGTTTTTTCATGCTTGCTACTAAAAATACTCTATACTTGCTTTTGGTTTAATAGGTTTTTCTTTATGGTTATTTTTGAAAATAGTATGTTTTTTCTTAATTTATGCATAGCTAGTGATATTGTTTGGTTTTATGCATTTAGCAAGAAAATCTCTGTTTAAATGGGGAAAGCAAAATATTCCAGTGTCTAGTTGATGTGATTGCTTTCCCATTCATTGTATTTGGTGTCTCATGTAGTAAGACGAGAACAGAACTTTTGCTGAATAGAAGGTGAATGAACTGTAGGTTTAGGCATTTCAGATGTCTCGGTATGTTCTTACTTTAATTGCCAAACTTCAGTAGTGTTATAAAATTTAGGAAGTTCGATGAAGACTTGCTGCGATCTTATACTTTAGAGGTGCTTTGTACCTGCCACTGCATCATCCTGAAGAATTCAAATGTAATCCCACAATGCTTGCCTGAAGACCATTTTACACTGGGGGCTGGTCAGTTTTTTCTTGGCAATCTAGTGTTTGCAAGGATAAACATGTTAAAATATGTTGATCTCAAAATATTAGGCTTTTCTAGACTTCAACTAGGATACTACACTTTGTGATAGGAGAGGAGTGTATTTACTAGGCACTGTATGTGCTCCTTTGCAAAGTGAGTTGTGTTCTTGCCATTTTGACATTTTGGTAGGAGTTTGCAGTTAAATAAGTACTGATGTTGTTGGGTTATTTTACTTCAATTACCTAGTCACTTGTGGAAAACCCTGTCTATATTAGTGTATAAAAGTGCATTAGTTTACTAAGCAGTGTATAGCTGAGGTTCTGTTTACATCTCTTCCTGTACTTGGTTGGGTATTCTGCCCTGTGCAGTAAGAGAAGTGGGAGACTAGTAGTAATTGGTGATCCTTTTGCTCTTGCAAGTCAAGCAGATTATAGCTTTGCTCTACGATTAAAAACTACTAGTGATTCTTTTTATTTTACTGCTTTAAAAATTACTTTTAAAAGTGGCACCGAAAGAGTGTAATACCTTCATTATTGTGAATCATTAGAATGATTTTGCTTTAAAAAAATACCAAGTGGAAGTTAAGACATTAAGTAGTTGGGGTTTTTTTAAAGATAGAGAATAAAAGTGAACAATGTAAGACTTACTTGAAAAATTCTGTAACCAGGTTTCTGTTGAAAGGTGTACAGCAACTGGACTTTGATGACATAGAGTAGTAAGCAAATGTACTTCATGTTCAGTAAATCTGCCATAAAGTGAATCTGTGTCACCACCCTGAATGTGCTGGAGGTTTTAATCACAAATTTGAATGATAATATTTTTTGTCAATTTGAAATATTTTTAAGTTCAGTCATTAAGATCATCATGGTCTCAAAAGTGTATTTGAAGTTAACTTTTAAAGAAGATTGAAATTGAATGTTTTTCTTTCCTTTTGCTTGGGTAAAATAAAACTAATGAAGTAATTGTGACAGATACAGGTGGTAATTTTTTAATTAAAATTAATGTGATGTAAAAGTGCCTGGTTTTAAAATTAACTGACTCAGGCTTCTGCATTTTTTGTTTTGTTTTTAACAGGGTTTGTGGATGCACTTAGATGTTTGCAATGAGCACTGTGGCTGGCATGCCCCAGTGTTTTGGATACCAATGCATAGGACTCCGTAGTAATCGAATTTATCAGAAACGAACGTCATGAGCATAGTGATCCCATTGGGGGTTGACACAGCAGATACTTCTTATTTGGAAATGGCTGCAGGCTCAGAGTAAGTATGTAAACATAATTTGTAAGCTTTCTTACTTATTTTTTAGTTATTTTTGTTTTTTCCTTTGTGAGTGTTTTCTGAATATGGTTGGAGAGAACTAAGGAGTCTCCTTAATTTTGTTGAATCTGTAATTACTTAAAATTAATAACTGTCACTTTGTTCTTAAATCAGCTTCTTCCTTTTCAGAGGGAGCAAAAGAGAGAAGCTAAACTTTTCTACAGGTGCTAATCAGACTGAGAAATAAAGATGTTGCTTGTTTTGTTTTTCATGCTTAAAATATTTGCCATTTCAGTTTCCTTTTTAACTATGTGTTAAAAAATAGTTTTGATTTTGCATGTTAGAAAGGTAAATTAGTATGGTGTGTTAACCTGCAGGACAGTGGTAGTAATTAAGACAAGTGTGCCTTTATGAAAATTGAAGGCCTAACTTAGTTAATACCATGTCTTCACAAAGTTATTTGTAATTGGAAAGCTAATAGAAATTCACTTGTTATTCATTCGTTCAGTTAGTAACTGTGTATAAAGGGTTACAAAGAGCCAGTGAAATCCTGAATTTTATGAACTCTGCCTTTGTTGTGTGCAATAAGGGTAGTGAATTTCTGGGGTTTGGGGGTTTGGGAAGGTGAATTGTCTGGTTTTTTGTTAGTGTTTGTGGGAGGGGATTTTTGTGCATGTGTAATTTTATGTGTCATGGTTCTTTTTTTTCCCCTCCGTTTTCTGCTGTAGAGTATCGGTGAGCTAGAGTTAGGTATTGTTAATCATTGACTGTTGCTTCTGCATTAATAGAGTGCATAATTGGCAAGTTTTTTGGGGGAAAAGAGATGGGTGTCAAAAGGTACTAAAGTTGAAGATCAAAAGAGTTTTTGTAAGCCACAGATGATCCCATATACTTCTTTGCATATATATATGAAAAAAAACCCAACATGAATTTCTTAGCAGAATTGTTAAATTCATCATTTATATTAAACTGAGTTTTGGTTTGGTTTTTTTTCTTTACCATTTGAGATGGTGTTATTCTTACCCTTCCTCTGAGTCTTTCTGTAGTAATATTAAAGGCTCCCTATTGTTGGTTGTCACATACATTTGCTTGCATTAGATACTGAAAAAAACAGATTGGACTTTTACCTTACATACATGATTCAGATTTGTTATAAATAAAAAATATTTGAACAAGTGTATTGAATGACACAAATTTCGATAGCTTACACAGAATTTTTGCTTGAGAGTGTGTGCTAAGTAGTATTTATCAGTTTAAGAAGCAAGTGGTTTTCTTCCAAACTTTGAAATAAAGTTTGAGCAGAATTCTTGAACAGTTCGTTAAAGCCATGTTTCTCTCCTGTGTTTCTGGTTATGTATGAGGCTATTCTAAGTTTGCACCATTTATATGAAGAGAAATAAGAAAAAGTTTCTTGTCACATTAAATTTTTTACTGTTGTTCTCTTTATCTCTTCATATCATGAACACTAACTGCCTTGGTGCAGAAGATTTTTTAACTTCAGTGAACTGTTCACGGCTCTTTTCATGATCTTTCTTGTACTTTTATGTTTAGAGAAGGTCATGATTCCCGAGGTTGCTGACATTCCTTGCAGACACAGCATGCCATGCTGAAATTAAAATAAATAAATGTAGTTGTCAGTATAAACAAGATAGAGTTCACAGTGTGTTATTTGCTTGATACTGTGGCAGAGCGACCCAGTTAGGAATTTCTTTTCTTCAGATGTTAAGTGACTGTTACCAGTTAGATTAATTCTTGTCATTTCTGCTTTACTTACACTGAAATACATGTAGTAGTTGCATGATTAGCTTACGCTGATTCAGAAGCCGTGTCACTGTCAAAAGAAGTGTGACGTGAAGGTGTGTCCCTAACCTACCAGCTGACACAGTTGTAAACCTTTTTTATCACCATCTATATGATTTACATATTTGTTTTGTATTGGTTTTTTGGTTTGGTTTGATTTTGTACATTTTCTTCCCAAGAGTAGCATGATGCATGTAGATTGAATTAATAACAGTCATAGATGGTCTTTGATCAAGTTCTGGGGTTTTCCCAAGGGGCGGAGTTGGAATTTCTCTGCTGTGACTGGCAGGCCTGATATTGCTTCATCAGTTGCTGAAGAATGAGCAAACATAAGAATGGGGAAGTGGCAAACCTGATTATGCAGGAGGAGCCCAGGAAAAAGCTCTTTGTTTAGTACCATGTCTGCTAAGAAATTTTGCCTTATGCTTTGAACCAAGGCATAAGCATCTTAAAAAAGTGGATAGTTTGTGATTAATAGTTTCATATATTATTTTAATAATTGTAGCAAAGAAGTATGTGTATAATAACTGATTAAAAGGTTTAAACATCTTAAAATCGGATGAAATAGTCTGTTTCTTATGTGTACTGAAGTGGGATCTCCAGATAGATCATCCTAGTGCCACAGTAGTCAGAACACAGATATTTTCCTTTAATTTGTACATCTTACTAAAGATGAATGTGTGGCTTTTTACTGGTAAGAACCTTGTAATGGTAAGCAGAACCAGCCATTTTGGAACGTTCAAAATATGCTTCCTGACTTCAGAGAGTGCTACTGGTGTAGCTTAGAGCATGCAGCTATAAGCTACATGTTGATGGTACTGGTTTTCTGGTTTCAGTATCTGTTTTTTAGAGAGAAGGCCTGTATATAATAAACCTCACAATCACAGTATACGGATGGCTGTGTTGAGTTCAGTATCCAGAAGAAAAAATTAGGAGCATTGTTGTAGTCTTATGTACAGATGGTATCAGGCCAGCCTGTACTTGCAGGGCCTGCTACAAGGTGCTTAGGTAGCAGAGTCAGCTCCCTAGTAGAGAAGCAGTGCTTGGTTCTTTGTTGTCTGAGTATTAAAGCCTGGCAGATGTGTTTGGTTAGCTGAAGTGTCTTGAAAATACTATTTCTCATACAAAATATATTGTATTCCTCTACCTGTGCTGACCTTCAGCCAGGTGTGCTGATACAAATGGACAGCAAACCTGAACTTGAAAATCAGACCTATCAAAGTGGCATGTGACAGATTGATGTTGCTGAGGCATGGGGAAGCAAAATGTTCCATTTGGAGTTTTGACATGTTTTCAGGAAGTACTGTTAGTTAAGTTTTCATAGCCTAAAGGTTGGATACCCACTTGCCTTTGAACATTTTCAGATATTGTTTTCCATTTGAACACATACGTTTTTATAGAAGTGGTTAATAGCCCCAAATTCTAAGGACTCATTATATATTGGGTATCAGTGAAAAATGGCACTTTTTTTAATTATTAAATGGTCAGAAACAAAGCAGTATTTAAGAGGAATGGAGTGGGGGAGAAGATCACGTTTTAGAGAAGAATTCTAATCGTTGACAGTTGATTCCCTTAATATGGGTTAACTATACGTTTGCAGGGATAAGAGTTTTGGTAAACTGACTGCTCTTGGGTGTTGCTTTTAATTTCTCACTAATGCCATCTGCTGGCAACATGCAGAAATGACGCAGAACATGAGTTGTTTCACTTGCAGAATGAAAATTTTCTAAAGCTCTTTTCCTTTAAAAAAAACACAGACATCTTTGCTTTTTTAATTGATTTGATAAAATATTATGTTCCTGTTTTGAAGTTACAGGAATCTCTTAAATCATTGCAGCCCATTTTGTTCCTTGTGAATATTTTGCTCTTCTGAATTAATAACCACAGCACTTAACAAGTATACATGATACTTAAGCAAAATATCAGTTTATGACAGTAATGTTTGTTTATTTTGGGAAATAATATTAGCATTTTGGTCAGACTTCATATATATTGTAGTAGAAACATTTCAGTTTTGAGGACTACCAAAAATAACATAAATATCTCCCTTAGTTAGACACTCAGACTGCAGTTGATTGAGGTGAGGCTGAAAAATGTGATGTGATCAGAGGACTGACAGGCTTAGTACCTCAATCTGTTACAGAACTGGCTTATCTCCAGAAATACAAGCAAGAAAAACCTTGTAGCGTTCTCACAGATATGAATGCTTACACTTCTTCCTGAAAACTTGCTTTTTTTCTTGCCTATAAGAATGCCAGTGGTGAGATTAGGGTGGGTGTGCCTTGCTGCTTGGACCCCTGCTACGTGAGCCCAAAAAATCTTTAAAACTCGATTTTTAAATTAAGTGCTGTCTCATGCTTTAATCATATCTACAGTTAAATATTTTACCGAGAGTCATTCCTTCACAAAATGTCCAATTCTGAGATGCCCCTTTCAGAAGAAGAGTTTGACCTTTGAACCAATGAGTAGTGTATAATGTGTGTTTTCGGTTTTAAGGTCATGCACATGGTGGGCAGAACAGAGGTAATAAATTCAGTGATCTGTCTGCCAGAGTTACTTCTGTCTGTGGTTCTGTGGAGAAATGATACTCATCCTGTGCCCCTTATAGGATCTGTATCACTTTTCTGTTGACTGTAAAAGGAACCTACAGAAAAAGAAACCATTTCTAGCTTCCGTGAATGCTCTGCCACCTCTTTCCCATAGTTCTCAGTCTTCTCCAACTTTCCCATCCTAGGGTAGTAGATAAATGGGACAACAACAGTTACATTCAGAGGTCTACTGAGCATCTGTTACAAATGGAATTAGTATCTGTGCCCCCCAGATAAGTGGATTCTGCTTTAAATTTGTATTTATGTTACAACTGCTTTAATAAAATACTGAAATGCCTTTCTGTATCACCTGATTTTTCTAGTTTTCCTTGTTCAAGTAAAGCTTTGCTGTTTCCTTATTAACCTTGTGCTCTGAACCTGTTTTATGAGTATTAAAATAGTTGGAAATAGATGTATGTATTTCGGTTTTGAAAGCTTAATGCTTCTGCTACCCACAACTCTTACGCCTCTAAATATTTGTTCTCTTAAGTGCTTTATAAATTGCTGGAGTGGGTAGACATGATTTAGGGAGGACGGTGTACTGTCTTGCCTCTTATTTTGCAAGAGATTTAGAGTATCTTTTCAGTTCTTGTAGTCAGTTGATGAAATACATGACCTCTCTTTTTAGGACACTTCTATTCTGCCATCTTTCACTGAATGTTCCTGTGTTATACTAGCTGGTATTTAGGTCATAGTAATACCTACTTTTGATGAAGGAAGGTCTCCTAAGTTAATTGTGGCATTGCTGAAGGATGGATTGTACCAGAATTCCCCCTGCCTGTCCTGTATCAGTAAGCCTTCCTGCTCTGAAAACCAAGTATGTCCCAACAAGACCACAGTTGAGCATTGAACGCAATGGGTAGAGTAACCATACTGCTGATTGTCCCATTCAGGAAATGGTGAAGAACAGCAGTAGAAGCAAAACAGTGGTCAGGACCCTCTTGTACTGGAGAAAGAGAACTTGATTTGTGCCCTAGCCATGATAGACAATATCTGATGCCTCATTCATTGGCATTTTGTTTGGCTTGATCATCAGAAGGGTTGACTGAATGACAGTAAAGGTGTATGATTACTGCATAAATGTGGTATGTTGGTAAAGGCAAATTGGTTATAAAGGCACAACTTTTTCATCTTCTGCAGTTTTTTTAGTTATGGGTTTGATGAACTTGGCAAGTGTTGAGCTACTTCTAGAAGCTAATTCCAGCAAACTGAATAAAATCGTATTTTCAAGTTGTGAAGGGGTGTAAGAGGTAAATGAGGATTTTTCTGAGTTTGAGGTAACGAAGAGCAAGTGTCAGAGTTGGTTTGTCTCATGTTAGTCAGAAGTTGTATTTTTAGTGTTAATACTTGTCGTTATTTGTGTGCTCACACATTTGCTCGCTCTCTAAAAAAAGGCACTTGATGACTGTTGGAGACATTAATCTTTTAAAAAATGTATTTTCTTCGGGCTCTAGGAACTAAAGTTTTCACCTGGTAGTGCTTGTAACCGGAGTTTCTTTTTAAACAATTGTAGCATGTCGTAATCTCACAAAGGAAAAAGCTCATAAGAAGAAAGAGGCCACTAAAACCATCGGTAGAGTGCTTTCAGATAGATGTGAAAATACTGTATTTTGTTTTCAGAAAGCTAATAATTACATTTTTACAAAAAAAAGTTACCAACAAATATAAGTTGATTGTATCCTTTCAAATTAAGCTAGTATCGCTTCATGGCATAACAAACCCTCTGTTGAGTAATTTAATGTCTAAGAAAAAAGAAAGTCAGTATCTGTTTTTTTCGGAAATACCAAGTTTTGTTTTAAAACTCAGTTTAAGAAATTAGTAAGATACATGTGATGGGAAATAGACTTCATTCATGA
Source organism: Acropternis orthonyx (assembly GCA_035583155.1). NCBI lineage: Eukaryota > Metazoa > Chordata > Aves > Passeriformes > Rhinocryptidae > Acropternis > Acropternis orthonyx. Next base: position 12,545,530 of record JAWWEU010000040.1, read on the forward strand.
TGAAAATAAAATTAGAAAAGTGAACCAGGCCTGATTTGTGATAGAAGTCAAGGCCACTTCAGTTTTAGATGTTGATATTTTGCTGTGCCTTTCAGTGTAAAAAAAAAAAAAAAAACCAAAAAAACCCACAAACCACTTTAGGTAACCTGGATTCAGTTTTCCTAGTGTGATTGAATCGTGGTGCAGTGAAAAACTGCAAGTTATCTCAGTCATGAGAGTATGCTTGCCTGCACACATGAATGTAACTGCTGAAGAAAGGTAGTGAAGGTATAATTTCTTGTGCTCAAGTTGTGTCTATTCCTATTTTAGTATTCCTTTATCTGTCTTGTCTTTCATGTTATGGTTTAGTGTATGTAAAACATGGTTTGTATATTGAAGAAGACACTGTCTTTGATTACAAAATCTCTCTTTTTTTATCACTTTTTTTCTTTCTCTTTAAAGATAAATCGATAGAAACTGTCTTGTTTAGTTAGATTTGCCCTAGTTAGGATTTCTGCTTGTAAGAAGCAGTGGGAGCGGGTGGTGCCCTGTCACTGCCACTGTGTGTCACTGCAGGGCTCTATCTGTGAGCAGTGCTTGGAATTACAGCTTCAGTCATTCCTTTCTGCAGATTCTGTTACTGCTCAATGTGTTTGGGTTTTTTTCTGTTACCACTCTTGGTTTTTAGGAGAGATTTTTTGAATGAGGGGATTGTCAGGGGATTGCAGTTTGTTCCTGCCCTTATATGCTCCTTTAAACAGAATCAACAGGGAATTAATTAGAAGTTGTGCAGCAAGTACCTCCAATATATTATTATAAATTACATATTAATTGTATTTGTTATTCACCTGTCTTTTGCCTTGCAGACCAGAATCTGTAGAAGCTAGCCCTGTGGTAGTTGAAAAATCGAACAGTTATCCGCACCAGTTGTATACCAGCAGCTCTCATTCACACAGTTATATTGGTTTGCCCTATGCAGTAAGTTTTGTGCTAAGTATTCTATACAAAGTATATGTTATGCAAAATCTGCTGATTCATGCTTATATTTGTCTATCTTACTGGTAGCTGGGTGGGGTGGCTAAAGATGGTTGATTAGAACTAGAGTATAGAATATGGTGCACTTAAACGTAAAACATAATTCAGAAATTAGTAAATAAGATTTAATAATGACAGAAATAAAATTTTAACCTTTTATTAAGAAGTAAGAAGTCTCTGAAGTTCTTTGCCAAGTGAATTCTTACTCTTGGGCTTGAATAACTCACCAGGGTACAAGCATTTATGAGTTGTCATAACTTATCTTTTAACAAAAATCTAGGACCATAACTATGGTGCTCGGCCTCCTCCAACGCCTCCAGCTTCTCCTCCTCCATCAGTGCTTATAAGCAAGAATGAAGTAGGCATATTTACCACTCCCAACTTCGATGAAACCTCTAGTGCTACTACCATCAGTACGTCAGAGGATGGAAGCTATGGAACTGATATTACCAGATGCATTTGTGGCTTTACACATGATGATGGATATATGATCTGTTGTGACAAATGCAGGTAATGACTATTAAAATAATTTAAAAGGTAAAAATTCCTTAAAACTTCAGACTGCACTGAAAGCATAACTAAGTGATGTTTTAAGTATGTTGAGTCACAGGAAATTTCCTTCCATCAGAAAGTATTTGAAGGCTGCGTGGTTTTCTAATAGACAAGGTGGTTGATTAAGGCCAGTGAGTATTTTATAGTTTATTCCAGTCTGTCTTGACTTCTCCTTCTTTTGTTCATGCCTTGACTTGTGCATTGCTGCTTAATAAAGCCCTATCTTTCTTCCTTCTAAAAAGAATGCCTCTCTCGTATTTTGTCCAAGTTGTTAGTATGGTAAAATAAAGACCTAGGGATCACTTCATCTGCATGTACTGAGTCATAAAGCATTTTGGTGAATTATGTGTATGTAAATCAAGTAACGTGAAGGATGCAAAATAATACAAAAGAAACTTCTCAAATACTGGTTTCTCTGTGCATGATCTTTCTGATATGAACTCTTTAATTTTTCAAAGGGTGTAGCTGTAAGAATTTTAATAGCTGTGAAGAGACTAACCTAGATTCTTACTGGTGAAGCTGAAGTTAAATGAAGTTAAATAACTTCTGTCATTATGCATAAGCACCTACTCGGTCATAGTATAATAGAAGACTGCTGTTAAATTCTTGGAGTTGAAAAAATAACAGGAGAAGACAAATCTCATGTTTCTGCTCAGTATTAGCCTATATTTTTACATTTATTAGATCTTCATATATTATAAAACAATTGTTACGGCTAATTTAAACACTGATTTAATCTCCATTTTTCTGTCTGCTTACATAACAGACATGTTAGTAATTTTTTATGGTACTTGATTCTGATAACCTTGCCCATTATTTTGAAACATATTAAGGTGTCTCTCAGTAGTGCAGTTGTAGGCAGTCACCAGTTAGAGTCTGCTTCCTTTGAAAAAGCAGTTTTCTGTGAGGAGTTGGAAAGAGTTTGTGGTAAATTCACAATAATAAAAAAAGTAATAAATTCATAATAATAAATTATTTCTGTGTCCCTAATGCTTCTAGCAATGTGAGGATGAGCAGAAAGTATCATTTTAGGTTAGCCTTCAGCAAGAAGCCTCTCTTCCCTGACTGTGGGAATCAGTTAAAGCTCTTTCTATGCTGCACAACAGTACTATCAGTCATGCTGGGTATATGTATAGAAAACATACATGTTCTCTTGAAATAAATAAGTAAATAAAACCATATATTTGTGTATATTTCTGTATATAAAAATAAAGTAGGAGTCTATTTCTAAAAGAAAATGAGAAAAATTCTTTTGTTTAAAAACAGAACAGTTGTTATATAAAACATAACTGTTGTTGCTGAGGGTATTTGTCTCCATCTTGTTTTCTGTTGTTATAATTTATCACTTTATTTCTGATGTTAGAGGAAAAATTTCCAAGAGAACAAAAGAGTCACCAAGCAGAGTGGTGGCAAAGATGGTGATTGAGGTGTAGTTTTAGGCAGTATTCAATCTGAGTAAAGATAGTAATGCAAAAAAAAAAAAAGAGCAGCTTGCTTTCTGTCTGTGTGTGTTGTGCATGCAGTTTTTTAAATTGTACTTAAAAGTTGGCGATTTGTGTTTTTTTCTCTTAAAAGTGTCTGGCAGCACATTGACTGCATGGGGATTGACAGGCAGCATATTCCTGACATATATCTGTGTGAACGTTGTCAACCCAGGTGAGTAGTTTTGTTTATTTTGAATTCTAAAGTAGGTTGAGTTGAGATATGAAAAAGGAGTTGTTGGGGAAAAAAACCTGGTTCCTTGAAGGACCAACAGATAAAAGACCATGTAGCATCGTCCTGACAATTCTAGCCAAAGAGCTACATTTCTGATGTAGACACTCTTACCAGCCTCCATTCCCTCGTGCACGGTAGTCATTGTTTCACTTCACTAGGCAGCAGGGATAAACCTTTGAGACTCGTATCAAAATGGCAGTGATTCCTGGATGCTTTCTCAGGCTGACCGATACACTGACAGGCCACTCCGTATTTCATTTCATGGCGGTCGTACATTAAGAACTCATTAATAGCAGTGTTCTCAGATTATGGCCCTGTCCTAGTAGGCTGCAGTGCTCACTTGGAGGATTTCTTGCTCTGGAATGAGTATTTGTCTGTGCTCTCCCTTTCCCTACTGCCACCCCCCTTTCTCCCCCGCTTGAAGTCATATGACATGTCAAGGAGGGCATTCTGTTCTGGCTCTGGTAGGTGGATTATACCTGTCTGTCACCATAGTTGCTGTTTGGTGAAGCAGACTATAAAGTGCCACCTGTTACTTATGTTGCACATTGTTAATTAAACAGGAAAAAAGACACATTCAGAACATTTTAATTACCGGTAGATAATTCTTTTCTCTTTGAGAAGTAGTTTGGACCTCATCATCATAGAATATTTCTACAGTATTGTATTGTGATGATGATTGTGAAGAATATGCAGGAAAATGGTTAATGCCTGCTTATCTGTAATCCGAGGACCAACTCTCAGTCTCTGTTCTGAGTTACCATGTTCTGTTGTTTTCAAGTGATTTGGATATGTGTGTGTGCCATCCGTTAAAATGGAATGGAACAATGCACAACTGATGTTTTTCTAAGTATCTGAACATGCAGACAGTTTGCTGTTTATTTAGTAATAGTCAACGGAAAATGGTAAAGGTCTGTTTTAATACTTGGATGCACTGATTTATTTTCTGATTTCAGGAGTTTAGATAAAGAAAGGGCAGTGCTTTTGCAACGAAGAAAAAGGGAAAATATGTCAGGTGAGTAAAACTTAAAGCTTTTTCCTTAGTAAGGGTTATAAAGTAAGTATAAATCAACTGTATAGTCTTAAGGCTATGTACATGGTTCCTGCAGCTTTGACAGCCTTCAGCATATAAGATTCAGTAAATCAGTGCCTTTTAGTTGACTGTATTATTACCAAGATAATACTGTATCAGAATTGTTATAAGTTCCACATGTTTTATTAATGGTTGTCAGAACTACTTTTTTTGGTATCAGTGTGGAATAATTCAGTCTGTTGAATACTGTAAAGTTTCATAATAAGGAACATTGCTTTTATAATTATATTACTTTGAGTAAGGTTCTGAAAACAAGATGTAAAAGGTTCAAGTTTCTTTTGGAGTTGAGAGAGTTTCTCAGTCTCTTTGGAAAGAAGTTTTGAGAGGAAATTCTTGTGATTCGTTGGATGTAGATTTGGAGTGTGTTTTCATACGGTTTTGGGTTTGTTTTGACAGTGAGAAGAGTTGCTAAACTTAGGTAGTACAATGTAGGTAATGTGATGTTTTGTGGGGGTTTTTTGCCTTTGATATTTAGATGACGTGTGTACTGCAACTACACACTTCAGTCTATGTATTTTACGAAATCAGCTGTCCTACGCATTCACACAACTTTAAAACTCACGTGGCCTAACTTATCAGGAGTTCTGTCCAGTGATTACCAGAATGTGTTGTAGAAGTCTTGATTGACAGATGCTATACAGAAGTATTAATCTGGGAGGAAGTCATCCTCCTAAATGTAATATGTTTTACTTCAAATCATGTCTCCAAAGTAGGGGAGTGTGTATGTGTGTTTTAAGATTTCTTTCAAAAATACTGTGTAGACTAGGTCCTGTTGACCATTTCATACGCCTTCAGAAAATCTGAAGTGTGTGGCGTGGCCTGGAAGTGTGTGTGGCTTAATTGTGCTTCTTTGTGCAGTTAGTGCTTTGTGTTGTCCGGTGCTAAACTGCCTAAAGTCCCTTAAGGGCCTTAATGACTCACTCATAGAACTACAATCATTTTTTGTTTTGTTTGTTTTCATTTTAACAAGACCAAACTTCTTTTATAAAGTTTTGGTTAACCTACTAGGTTAAAAAAAAATTAAATTCTAGAATTTTTTTTTAAAAGTTATACATTATTTTTGCTGATCGTATTCAAATAATAGAATGAGTGGGTTTATAATTCATTTGGAGTTAATGAGTTCACTGAGTGGTATGCTGATACGGCGAGGATGAACTTGAGTTTACGTACAGGATAGGGGAAGTTGATGGTCTGGGCTATTTAAGTCTTGGGATTTCTAGGCACACTGTCTGATCATTTACAGTAACCTTAAGGGAAGAGAGATACTAAAAATCTTAACAGGAGCTGGAGAGATTGTACCTTTGAAGTTAGTGTTCAACCCTCCTTAATCCTGGTGATAACTATTTTAAATCTGTTACATGCATTCAGTAGGAAAAGAGGATTACTAAGTGGTAGATCTAAAGTATCAAAACATAGTTAAAAATAAGAACAAATTCTGGTCCTCTCTAGTCTAAAACTCATTCAAAGTGCAATATTGATTACTGTGTCTATCACCAGACATCAGTAAAATGGCCCATGTTCATAGATTATTCCAGTTAGGAAAAGCAAAAGCGACATCAATTTGAATGCATCTTTTCAATATTTTAAATATTCAACAGTAGCACAATGTTAGTTGTAGTTTACTTATTACTAAATTACAGGTATTTGATGAAAGGTAAGATTGCATTATTTGGATGTTCTTTGAGTAAGTGTATATATGGGGCTTTTTCATGTAGATATGAGAATTCTTTATAGTGTTTTTTATTGTAAAGATAACTAAAACTTTGCTGGTTTAGCTGTGTTGCATCCAATGGTAAACAGCGGGGAGCAAGTAATAGATTGGTTGGTTTGCTTCAAGAAAGGAGCTTCTGGAAGAACATTTCACATGATATAAAATTGTATATGTTAAACTTCTGTGCGTAACCACATTGCATCTTTTCCTGGCAACATTTTTAGCCCATTGTTCTGGACCCTGTGGTTGTATCTGGTGGTGTTGATTTTGTTGTTCTGGTATAAAAGAGCAATTCTGATGCAGCTTACTGTGCATTGGATTGGGTGCTGTGATTCAGTGAAGTGAGCACCTTTTTTAAGCCCCTACCCAGCTGAATACTGGATGTTTTCGGCATGGTGGAGTTTTTTGTTGTTTGGTTGGTTTTTGTTTTGTTTCGGGTTTTTTTTAAGATACAGTATCTAGATGTGTAAGTTATTCAAGGATGTTGCTTCAAGCTGGCTGGTCTTGAAATCGATGCTGTTGAGGTCACTTGCTGCTTATGGGTAAATGAATCTGGGCCCATAATGTGTTGTGAAATTTGGAGAGTTGCCTTCCAACATGCAAACTCAAGATCTTCCCTTAACGTGCTTTACTTAGGCTCTTCAAAGTGAAAGCAGGTTATGTAAGTTAGAAAGGAGTGTCTAAAAACAACCCCTATGTAATTATATGTTCAGTTGAGGTAATTATTCTTTACAGTAAGTTAGAGCACAGTGTAGACAACAATGTTGAAATGTTGCTTCCCTAAGGAAGACAGTGTTTTGTGGGGTTTGGGGCGAGGGGGAGAGGTGTGTGGCGGTGACATCATGGTTCTGCAGGCATTAATGTATGAACTACAGACATTGAAAATTTCAAGAAGGCCTTGGGTTTCCATTTCTCGGGCTTTGGTTATTCTGCTATTCATTCTTCTTTAGTTAGACATTTATTCTTTCAATGTACTTTTTATGCTAGTTTAGAAAATATTCCCAGCAGAAAGCATCATAAATTCCTAATTTATAAAATATAGTTATGTATGTGATAAATTGTTCAAAAGAAAATCAGTATTATAAAAAGGGTTTGTTTACTACGCACAGAAGAATCCTGTTAAGGATTGTTGTGAGCAAGAAAAATCCAGAGTAACCCGTAGCTGGAGTTCTTTATTTTTAGTAAAGGTTTCAAGCAAGCATTAGGACTGTTGAGTGCACTGATTAAGGCAACATCCTTCTGACCTCAGAAGGAATGTTTTCTCTGCTCTCATATTAAGTATTTTTAAAGCCTGCATCTCTGCGGTTTAGAAAACGTTTTGCTTAGTGTGGAGTGTATTTATTGAAGGCAGAATATCTGGAAAGGATGCTAAAATCCGAGAAGTCTGTACTGAGCACATGTGAACAGCAGTCTCTTTATCTGTGTGCACCATCTCGCTTCCAATCCTCCCCATCCTTCACAGCCTTTCATCTTGACAGAACTAGGGTAATCTTGTTTCAGGTCAGGATATGTGTTTGACATAAATGCTGATGTATGCTAAATTTCAGGCTTTGGCCTTTAGGTCTCTCAGTGCACAGCACAAAATAAAAATATCTGTCAGGTTGTGTGTGATCATCCCTTTTCTCTTCCTTGAGTAGCAGAGCGTTACTGTTAGGGGATTTTGAGTAGAAAAGGCTTTTGGCTAAATTGACATATTTACTGTAGAAAAAGAAACTTATTACTGCAAATTGCAAGATGAAATAGTTGATTATGACTTACATGTGATTAATTAATAGGGCTTCACAAGAAATGCTGGTCAGTCATTAATTTTAATCCCTTCTAGAATACAGTCATCTGAAGCAATGCTGATGCCATATTTATTACAAGTAAAAGTTAAATATAAGTGAATGAGTTAACAAATATTTTGTTTTCACCTCTTTTGTTCTGATTCTAGTTTTGCTTATAATGGAATATGGTAATATAATTCCATTCAAAGAATGGAATTAATCTGGTACCTTTTTCTTACCTGGCATTACAAACATCTGTTAATTACCAGTTGCTCATTGGTTCTTCATTTTCATGCTGTTGCAACTGTTGGTGAACTTTGCGTATGAGTGCTTGGAGCATTTGTCAATATGAATTTTTGGGTTTTGAAGGCAGATGTAGAGTAACTAGTGAATGTTCCTTCTGCAGTACTTGGTTGTTTACAGAATATTCTTTGTTTTAAAGATGGGGATACCAGTGCAACAGAGAGTGGTGATGAGGTTCCAGTGGAACTATATACTGCTTTTCAACATACACCAACGACAATTACTTTAACTGCTACAAGAGTTACAAAAGTCAGTGATAAGAAGAGGAAAAAAAGTGGAGAGAAAGAACAGAACATAGCAAAATGTAAAAAAGTAAGTGAATGTAATTTCATATTACTTTGTGTTATAATTTTTACCCTCTGTGACATCTCTTAACAAGGGATACTGGTTTTAAAAATCAGGCTCTTTTAGTATCTGGTTTTAGCTTGAAATGTATTACTCTGCAGTAAATATCTTCTCTCAGTGCCCCCCTCTGCATATTTCAAGTTAGTATATGTATTAGCTGTGAAAGCTCAGTTTTATAGTTGAGGCAGAATTTCGCAGCAGGAATTGCATTTACTGGACCATTTGATACAGTTAGTAATGGGACAGAACAAGCTTTGGGATACCGAAAGAAGAGTTCTTTTAAAGTCTTCATTTCTGGTTGTATTATGTTCAGAAATGTTTGCCATCTGTTGTCCTGATGTGAGTCCATGTCCATTTATTTGAGTTGAAATTGTGTGGAAGTTAGCTGGTAAACTACTTTGGTAAACAGGATACTGACATTGTAGTATTTATGTGAAGACAGAATACGTATGAAGAAGTATCATACATAGAACTTCCTGACTTGAGTTCTTTTTTTAGTCCAGTTTCATTGGCTTGGATGAGAGTTTTGTCTTTTAAAACTTGGAAGTCAGAATTAGGTACTCATGTCTCTGGAAATTTTTAGTAAAATACTTCCTTTTGAACGAACGTGAGCACAAATTTACTGCTATGTAGTCTTCCGTTAACTCTGATATTTTGGCTTGGATTCTGAAATTCTAGAGAGTCAGGTTGTAATGTGGGAGAAAGGTAGAGGTACGTGGACTCTATGTACTAAAGTTGGCTGCTGAACTGGTTTTTAAAATGCATTTTGTGAGATGGAACATCTTACCTTCTTGAGATTTCAGCATAGTTTGTTCTGGTTTTTTTGTCTTGCATGTTTCATTGAAAAGCTGTTAATTTGTTCCTAGATTTTGAATTCCTTAAAGAGATTTTGTATTTCTTCCAATCAATGTAAATATCTAATTTTATTTCCAGGCATTTCGAGAAGGATCCAGGAAATCTTCACGAGTAAAGGTAATGTGATTTTGTTTGAGTTTTGTTTCAAACCTTAATTGTACATTATTTAAATAATAAGCATTAAGAGTGTAATTGGGGCTATACATTAAGCGGTAAAGTATTCTATTCTTGATAACTAATGTACTACATATTCATCACAGTGATTTTAAATTAAGGTGTGAACACTACGTCTTTATATCCTGTGAATAACAAAGTGAAAATTTTTATTGTGAGAATGGGTGGTTTTTAAGAGCCACTGGATGATTTTGGGCTCATTTCTGTTATGCAAGGGAAAAAAGTTGAGTGGACACCTCATTCGAACTTACTAGCTCCAGCTTTTTGTAACTCTTTAGCAGCAAAATTTTGAAACGCCTGCATTGCATTTGAAAGATAAACTAGCAGTTCTGCTCTGTCATGCCCTCTGTGTGTATACTTGTAGGACTCTACTAGTGCTGGCATAGTTTCAGGAATCATGGTGGGATGTTTACTGTGTAAGATTTAAGTGTTAGAGCAGTCTTTGAATTTTCTATGAGATAAAAATATGCATGGTGTGAGAACTAGATATTGCCCATATTTATTCATGTTTGGGATATATAAAAACAAGTGGAGCTCAATTTGTGCTTCAGATGTGTAAGGTGTGGTTTGCAAATAGTGAAGACAGAATTGGGGAAGAAAAATCTCTTGTGCAGGGTTTTTTTAATACGATTCCATTCTAAAGTTCCACTGTGGTTTTTTTTATGGTTTTCTTAGCATCACACCTTTTTTAATGCTGATTGTGTGTATGGTTTTCTTCATGCACAAAAGAAATGTAAACAGGTACTTTGAATTGCTGAACTACTTGTGTTTTATTAATGTTTAATAGTGTCTCTGCTCAGGTGAATAGAAAAGGGAGCGTTGGCTGGCTGCTGCTGTCCATAAGGAGCTTTGGTCGGCTGCAGCCTGGCTGCTGCTTGTGAGGTCTGGAGGTACAATGGCACTTTTTTTAAAAGTGAAAGGATCTGAAGCACTGCAGAAGAAAATTGTGTAGTGAGAAGCAGAGAAGGAGAGAAAAATGATATGTGCAAAGCCTGTGACATTAGAGTCACAACCCTAATGTAGTAGGTATAAGAGTAGTGAAGTTTAGTAAGTTGTGCAGCAGAATAAAAGATACAGCACGACTCTTGAAGTTGAAAGGGAAAAATCAAGTCTGTGTATTACAGGATAAAAGCTGGAGTTTTTTATATTTGCGTATGTTCACAAAAGTTGAGTGGGCAGGGAGATTTGACCCTCCAAGTCCCGCACTCATAAATTCATGATGCCGTGCAGTTGTGGGAGGAAACAATGTCACTCTCCATTCTCATCCCACTAAAAGCTAGAATCTGTGTTGAGGAGGGAATGTAATCCTGAACTTGGGTGATATTTATGAAATGATAAAATTCTTGCAAGAACAAATGTAATGTGACTGAATTCAACTCAGATGTTTTTAAGTAATGCAGAGTTTTATACCAGACTTCCTAAAAAGACCAAACCTTAAATCACTTCAGTCAATGCCTTTGCCCTTCATTTTGTGTCTTACAGAATAATTTATTTTTATTTTTTTTGTAACTTACCTTCTAACATCTGGTCACTCAATTTTTAGGGCTCAGCTCCAGAGATTGATCCTACTGACAGTTCAAACTTTGGATGGGAAAACAAAATCAAGGCATGGATGGATCGTTATGAAGAAGCAAATAATAACCAGTACAGTGAAGGTGTCCAGAGGGAGGCACAAAAAATAGCTCTGAGATTAGGCAATGGAAATGACAAAAAAGAAGTCAGCACCAGCAATATGATTTTCAAACCTCCAGTAGAGGTAATGAGCTGTGCTTTGTTGTGTTATTATATGCTGTGTTTGCCATGACAAGATACCCCCTTAGATGTCTTGAAAAAAAAAACACTAAGCAAAAACCCTCACAGATTTAACATTCGTTTTTTGTTCCTTGTCTCACCAGATCTAAGCATCATAATTTTAACAGATTTTTCAGAATTTGTAATTGATTTTTATACATTCTGTATCACCCCTGGTTATATTTACACTTGCATATCATTTATCCTAAAACATAACTGAGGTTTTAGTCTGAGCCTGAACACTGAATTGTCCTTAGATTGTTTTTGGTCATGCAGTCAACTTTGTTGCTGTTTCTCTGTGAGAAGTACCAGGAGTGGTTAGAGTAGATAGAAGTTTTTTTTTCCTGCTATGTGTATCAACATGTTCATTGTCTACATTTTTCTTAAGGTGTGGTAAGTGTTCTGAATGTTCATAAGTGATGTTTCTGATACTGAGTTTTTTTGTTTGTTTTGTTTACTCACGTGATATCTAGTTCATGAAGAAACTGCAATGTCTTTTCCTAGCCTTAACATCAGTTACTTGCAGACTTAAAATCAGAGCCATATAAAAGACCTTAAGCATTTTATAGCAGAAATCTTGAGGAGTAGTTACTCTAGCAGATTAATGGAAGCATCTTTGCTTCTTTTTCTCAAAGACCATCATGGCATATGGGACACCCTCCTTGGAGGAATATCCCTACTTACAGAGCCTTTTGCCTACATAGAGGCTACTTCCTTTTTCATTGGTGATGACAGTTATGAGAGGTGTGAGTTCACTAATTGCCAGGGTATGTATTGGTTTTTAATTAAAAGCCATCCTTCCATCTAAAGACATGAAAATAAATTTGGAAACTCTCTCAGGGTACTGTTACTATGTTACTTTCCTGTTCTGTTTTTCTTTGAATGAATTGTGAATATCCTTTTACGTCTGCATGTTTTGTTTTGTTTGAAGGAATTGGAGCCTTTTGAAAGTGTTGTGCAAAACAATGCAGCAATTCATCCTAGTCATGGTGAGAGTTAAGTGCACTAAGGGATATAGTACTTGAATTGTGAGAACATGAATATGTTGGTGTTCAGCCATGTACTGGAGAAGCAGGGCTAAAGCATTCCTTTAATCTAAACTCATAACTAGTAGCATTGGTAGGGGTACAGACGAGTTTGGTCACTTCAGTCTGGAGATTTAACTACAAAAAGGAGGGGTTTTAATTCCTATTAAATTGCTTAATAGTTGTGAAAGTACGATCTGCTGTTAATAATAATGGAAAAATGGTAGAAAGTGATACTTCATAAATTAATCTGTGTCTTTACAGAGTTACGTGCAAAAAAACAAGAAAATTTTAAAAGCTGCCAAAGACTTGCCTCCTGATGCACTTATTATTGAATACAGAGGAAAGTTCATGCTCAGAGAACAGTTTGAAGCTAATGGGTATTTCTTTAAAAGGTTTGTTTATTCCACATGTTTTCGTAAAGTAACTGCTAAAATGGTGTTTTGCCAAACTCTTGCCTCAAGTACAAGTGGGTCTTAGTTATCAGCAGTGTCTCACATTGTACGGTTTTCTGATTAAAAGTAATAGCAGCTAAAATCTGGTCTCCCCCTTTCTCTTCTGGATATCCTTACAAATCTGTTCAGGAGTTAGTTTCCTCTCTCTTTGTTCTTCTCTGGTTACAGGATTCCTTCATTCTCAGTTGGGTAGTTTTGTACCTTAAACAAGGGATTGACAGGTTCTACCATCCTATAGTAATGCATAAGTTAATGGAAAAAGCATTATCTTTTTTCAGAGAAATAGATTTTGATTTAATAGATTCCCATCAGGCTGAGAATGAAATTGGACAGAGGTCAGTCTGGGGCCATTTTACTGCCATTAACTGCACGGACACACCTACTTGGGAATTTTCAGGAGACCTGTTGGAGATGGAACACACAACTTTTGCTCAGATACAAGTGTTTCCTGGCACTTGAAATACAACTTAAAGCTTGTCTTGGCAAAGGATTTGGATGCCCCCCTTGCTTCAGGAGGGGTGGGTGCTAGTGATGCTGGAGGTGTTAGGCAGGGACATGGAGGGTGTTAATTTCTTTTAGTTAGTTCTATGTGGCATGTAAATTTCTGAGTTTCATTTTAGGGACTGTCATACAAAAAGTTTAAGCAATCTGAAAAATCTTAACCTTGTGTCTTCCATGTCTGGTGCTTGCCCTCTTACTGTTCTCCCTTTAGATCCTATGCAGAAGGTACAGGACTATAACTCTGACGTGAGATATTCTGAGAATAAATTTGGAGAATGTACCAGTTAAAATGAGGAAGCTTCAATACAAACATGTCACTTTTAGATTAACCTCAAATTCGGTGTACTGTGTCAAACAGCACATTTCAAAGCTGACTAATGTGGCGAATAAGTGCTCTTTAGCATCTTTAAAAATGATAGAACTCATGGTTTTCATGTATGTTTTTCAGGCCATACCCATTTGTTTTGTTTTATTCCAAATTCCATGGGCTAGAAATGTGTGTTGATGCAAGGACTTTCGGAAATGAAGCTCGATTCATCAGGCGTTCATGCACGCCAAATGCAGAGGTGAGCATAGATGTAAAGTTAAATTATGTTTTATTTACTTAGGAGTCTCCTTTTCCTTGAGACCCCAGTAATTCGATAATTTGAGTGATCCCTACAATTTTTATACAGGTATTTAGAAAAAAGAAAGTAACTCATGATAATATAATGATATTCCTTTGCATATAGGTGAGGCATGTCATTGAAGATGGAACAGTTCACCTTTATATTTACTCCATCCATAACATTCCAAAGGGAGCAGAGATTACCATAGCATTCGATTTTGATTATGGAAATTGGTAAGTATTTGAGGATGCTGTTCTAAAATAGATCTAATGCTCATTAAGTTACCTTGCAATTCAGAATGGTTTGGCTTTGTCTCTTTTACTGTCTTGCATACACATAACAACACAAGGCTCCTTAGGCACTGTATTTACAGTGACCGCTATGTGCATGGGCAGAGTTTCCTCTGTATTTTTTATGCACCTCTGTGGTCTGCTCTTAAGCCAGCTTGGATGCAGTGCTGTGCAGACATGCCTTTGCTACCTGACCTGAACTAGGTTTGACTGTAGAGTACTACCTGAATAAATCAGCTTGGGTTCAGACTACCTCAAGATACCTCGCACTGTTAAGAGTTGTTCTGCATCCCTCTTTAATATCTTTATCAGTGACATAGTGAGATCAAATGCATCCTCAGCAGGTTTGCAGATGACGGAAAGCTCAGTGGTGCAGTTGGCACAACAGAAGGATGGGATGCCATCCAGGGGGACGTGATAGACTTGAGAAGTGGGACCACAAGAATCCCCTGAAGTTTAACAAGTCCCTGCACTTGGTTTGGGGCAATCCCAGTACAGACTGGGAGAAGAGTTGATTGAGAGCAGTCCTGCAGAGGATGTGCAGGTTCTCCTAGGTGAAAAGCTGGACAGGAGTCAGCAGCACATGCCTGCAGCCCAGAAAGCCAGCCACAACCTGGGCAGCTCCAAAAAGCAGTGTAACCAGCAGATTGAGGGAAGTGATTCTCCCCCTCTGGATAGACTGGAGAGATGGGCTGATTCCAACAGGATGAAGTTCAACAAAGCCAAGTGCCGGGTCCTGCACTTTGGCCACAACGACCCCCTGCAGCGCTACAGGCTGGGGACAGAGTGGCTGGAGAGCAGCCAGGCAGAAAGGGACCTGGGGGTATTGATTGACAGGAAGCTCAACATGAGC
>JAWWEU010000040.1:12564028-12643143 GCA_035583155.1 Acropternis orthonyx
CTGCGCACGCTGTGCCTCACCTAAAAAATCCACTGTGCCGGCTGGAAGGGCACACCCACGTGTGGAGAGCCCTTCCCCAGATCTTCGTTCGCAAAGTCTGGCCATACACACAATATAAAGCTCCTAATTACTTAATGGATTATAAAGATCAGAGGCCATTGTTAGTGCCCAAAAGTTTCTGTTGTTTTGAAGGTTTAATTCTGATACTTCTTTGTTGGTGGGGTGGGGAGTGGGGATGGAAAATTTTCACCCCAATTTGTTGGCTTGGTTACTTTTGATGTAATGATCTGAGGAGTCTTAGTTACGTGTAGCTTTTAGTTTTCCTTAGTCTACAAGAGGAGTAGAGCTTCTGTAAGACAGTCATTTCCATCTTTCAGGAGCCAGATTTTATTGATGATATAGAAGAAAAAACTCCCATTAGCAATGAAGTAGAAATGGAATCAGAGGAGCAGATTGCAGAAAGGAGGAGGAAGATGGTAAGTTGGGAAGCAAGTAGCTTCCTAAAGTCGTCACTAAAGCTTGGTGACACCTGCTCTTCCCATGCTAATTGCTGCCTTTTTGTAGGCTTGTAGAATCCGAGTATGTGTGAAGTCAGATCCTTACATGAACTTACCCTTAAAATACAAGACTTGCTATTTGAGAACATTTCATCTGGGTTGATTGCTGCTTACTGACAAAAACCTACTTTTATGTTGTATATAATTTTTTCACTTCCTTTAGTTGATTTCTACAGTATCTTTTTGAGATTTAATTATTTGCTCTTTATTATTGCCTGCTGTTTATTATGTTGCTTTTAAATACAGTGTTGAGAATCAGAATTTTACTTTAATTCGCAACTAAAAAGCCTCACATCCTGACTTTGAGAGGTTGGTAGAACAGTGCTACAAAAAGTACCATTTAAAAATAGGGGGGTTTTTTTGTTAGGCATTCAAAAACTTTTAGCAAGTTCCTAAATCCAAAGCAGGACTCCCTTGTTTTTCAGGGTTGATACTAATGCAGGCCTTTCCTCAAGAATCTCGAGTAATTGCAGTGATTGTAACATCTGCCTTTAATTTGAGCTTCTGCTGAACTTGATCTTTGTGTCAATATGTGTTTAACATGTTCTGAAGTACTTAAAAAAATCGAGTGAGAGTATTTAATTACATATCTAGATATATGAAAGATTATGACTGAAATTGATCATGATTGCTGTTAAATCTATCAGACAAGAGAAGAACGGAAAATGGAGGCAATCCTGCAAGCTTTTGCCAGACTGGAAAAACGAGAAAAAAGAAGAGAACAGGCTTTGGAAAGAATCAGCACAGCAAAAACTGAGGTCAAATCAGAATGCAAGGAAGCACAGATTCTGAATGATGCTGAATTTATTCAGGTAGTTACATGGAGCTTTGTTTTTAAGCTAGCTTTTAACATTGCATATTTTATCAGTTTGGATGTCAAACAGCACTGTAGGATGTATGATTTTATTTTTCCTCCCTCTGAACTCAAATATATTTGACTAAGATCTATGTTGTTCTTTGACATTATATTAGCTCCTGATTTTTTTCCCAATAAGTATAGAATTATTTAACGAGGAATTTCAGTTACATTAGTTTATGCACGCACACACACGCACACCAGCTGTGTAATTCAGTCTGTCTTTGAAGTTCAGATAGAGGCATTTGCCAGTCTTGACTTCAGCCACAGGCAGTGGCTTTCCTTAGGCATTGTCTATAACCAGTGGTGAACAATTTGCTTCTTCAGTGGGTTATTCAGGAACATGTTATAATCCTTTCTCTTATTTTAAAGGAAAGAAGTTATTAACATGTATTTTTTTCTGAGTTCTTGCAGATGATACTTAATGTCTTATAAACAGTTTTTCACTCTGTTGTTGCTGGATGCTTCTTAGTTTGCAAATACTCATACAGGTTCTCAGTTCAGGTTGTTTCCCTGAATAGTTCCTGTCAGCATCCTGTTAAGTACCTTTTATGACAATGCTAAACACCTAGTAAACTGCAAATTGCAGAAAGGATATTCAACTGAAAGACGACATGTTGTAAGCAGTTGATTTTGAGCTTATGAGTGAATGAATTTGGTATGGCAGTTCTTGCACAAATTTGCCCTGATCTAACCAGTGACTGGTGTGTGTGAGTACTCTCCCAATGATACAGCAAGTGTTTGGGAGGAGAATACAGGAAAACTTGGCATTTGCCTTCAAGATGGAGAGAAATACTATCTCTGAAGCATGGGAGTTCTGAAAAAAAAAATTAGAGGCTTTTTGCACCTGTGAAAGAAGAGGGCACTGACATTTTCTTCTAAGGAAGATACGAGTTCTAAATACATATGGGATCTGGTTTTTTGTGTCTCGTACCAGGAACCTGCAAAAGAAGAAACTGCCACCAAGCCTACTCCAGCCAAAGTTAATAGAGCTAAACAGAGAAAAAGCTTCTCACGGAGTAGAACTCACATTGGACAGCAGCGTAGACGACACAGAACTGTCAGCATGTGTTCAGATATCCAGCCATCTTCTCCCGATGTGGAAGTAACTTCACAGCATAATGAAACTGAGAATGCTGCACTGGTAGCTGAGCCTGAAACAGAAACTGTTGTTACAGAAATGGTTACTGAAACAGAAGCTCCAGCACTTAGTAAATGCCCTACTAAGTATCCTAAAACAAAGAAGGTATGTGTCTTTGAGGGATAAGGGAGGGTTTAAAAAAAATTATAGGCTTCTTCATCAGTATGCAGCTGCTTTTTTGTTGTTTTTCTTGTTGACTCATTTCTTTAAATATCACCATTGTATAGCCAGTCACTCGTAATAGATTAAAATACGTGTAGCATCCTTGGCTAGAAGTTCTTCTGGATTTTAAGAGACTTCCAAAATACATGTTTCAGAGCAGTTTTGGAACAAAATGTTTTCTAAATGGATTGAAATACTATACATAACCAAAACATACTTAAAGCCATTAATTTAAAGGAAAAAAAAAGGATATAAGTTGTCTTTCCTTCCTTTGTTCATTGTATGCTTCAGATAGCAAACAGACTATCTCCAAGGAAATCATTAACTTCTAGTACTTCTCAAATGTCTGTTCTAAAAGTGAATGGATTTAAACACCCAAAATTGATGTGCATGTTTGGAGGGAAGATTGATTCTTTACTCCTTAGTGCTTCTTTAAGTTTTTTTCCATTAGAGTACATTGCAAAAAGTTTCCAGGAAATGGCGCTATTTTGAGACACTCAAATCTTAAGTCTGCAAGTGTGAATAAAGCAGTGAAACTTTCTGCTTTAAATTTCTACAGACTGCATTAAAAGGTGTTCTTAGCATGATTTACAAGAAGTTCAGAAAATTTTATTCAGTGGAGGGAAAGGGGGAGGAAGTCATAGGTTGAAACTTCTTGTCAAACAAACAGTAACAATTTCAAGATGGTTTTAGCTTAAACCCTCAAACATACTTAACCTACATTTATTTCTTCTTTTTTTTTTCCAAAAGCACCTGTGTCATCCTGTGATATTGCTTATTACATCACTATTAAATTCTTTGGGAGGGAAGACTAGAATCATTCTTTCTTTCTTGCATGTTGTATAGCAGAAAAGAAGGAAGATATCCATAGTCTGAATTTTGCTGCAATTTTTTACTGTTTTGTAGTATTAAGGATAAATATCTGTAAAATGTCTCATCACCCCATGTACCCTAAGTAAAGAGAAAGGCCTGCTTTAAAAATGCATTAAATATAAATGGGTTTGTTAAAAGACAAGCAAATATATTGTGATAATCTGGGTTAAAGACTTAATATCAGATTAATAATATTTAATGTGCTGTTTTTGCATGTCCTTAATTTTCAGTCATTGTAAAATTTAGGAAGTTAGTTCATCTGTTAATAAAAACTAAAATGCACTGGCATATTTTTCAAAAACACTGAACTAGGAAAGAATGCCCTTTTTGACCAGCGTGCCTTAGTCCATGTGTTATAATTTAACGCAACTACAATTGAAGAATGTTCAAGGCACCTGCCTGACACGTTGACTGAGGCACAGTCCTGACAGTACAGTAATCTGATGAGGAGTTAATATTTAACTTTGTTCTATTAATGTTATACTATTTCTCCTCAGCTGAGGTGCTCGGGTACAAGTTCAGAATTTGTTTTGAAATTCTGCTACTAAACTGACATTTTTAAGTACAGTTGATATGGGCACTTGTATAGTAATGTTCGGTGAGAATTAAATACAAAAGAACTAAATATAGCTTACAACAACAAAAAAAAAATAACCAACCCCACCCCAAAACTGGTATGTAAACAAATCTATACTGATTTCTTCTGCTGTCCCCGTTATTTCACTAAAACTATCCTCATTCTTGCTGTGTATTTTTAAACTTGCAGCCTGGAAACGGGACTCTTTCTGATTTGTACAATAGTTGACTAGATGAATAATTAGACTAAAAAATTTTTAAAACCCTCTGATAAAAGCCCTCATAAAACAGTAATTTTTTTTCTCTCTCTGTTTAGCACTTGGTCAGTGAATGGTTAAGTGAAAAGACTGATAAAGCAGGGAAACCTACAGACAGCGTACCAGAAAGGCCTCTCCGCATAACTACCGACCCTGAAGTTCTGGCTACTCAGCTGAATTCTTTGCCTGGTCTCACTTATAGTCCACATGTATATTCAACTCCAAAGCACTATATTCGTTTTACTTCACCATTCCTTTCAGAAAAGAGGAGGAAAAAAGAACCTGTGGAAAACATTACTGGCTCTTGTAAGAAGGTAATGCTTCCCTTTGTTATGGTTCCCCGTCACATATCAATTTAAAAGGAGTCTTAATTACTAGCATAAATGTAGGCAGAAAAAAAAGCTGGTTGGCAAACCAGTTCCGTTGTTTAATGCATTTTGAAATGTTCATCATTAAACTTATAAGTCATTAATTTGGACTTGTTGTATTACAGCGTTGGTTGAAGCAGGCTCTGGAAGAAGAAAATTCAACACTGATTGATAGATTTAATTCGCCATCACAAGAGAGATCTAGAAGTCCAGCCATCAATGGTGAACGTAAAAGTCCTTTGTTATTGAATGACAGCTGTTCCTTAACAGGTGTGAAGCTTTTACTGATAAAGTACATAAGAGCTATGTCAAAGTAGCTGAATGTGGAGGACTGTTTTTTGAAGTAATGATACTTTGTTGCATAGTGCCTGGGATTTTTTTCCCCCCCTTTAGTGTATGTGTTAGATAAGAAACCACCATATCTCATAGCATTTACAGTCAACAAAAGACTAGTGATTTTGACTATTAGTATTAACAGATCAGGTGTTAAATTCACTTTCCATGCTGTTCTATATATTTAGAGTGGCATTAAAACTCAGTAAGCTTGTGTAGCACACACATGGGGAAAAGCTGCATATCCTTGTAGGCATAATAGAAAATGGGAACACACTAAACACACTTCTATAAGGATATGGAGCCTGTCAGATGATTCCGGAATTTGGAATTTCCCCTTTTTAGCTGAAGTGTCTTAAAAATGCATAGAAGTTGACTTTCCCTTTTCTGGAAGCATAGACAATTCTTCCCGACATCTTAACACACAGATTTCAGATACTGATGTATCCGTAGGCTGCTAAAGAGTTTACTTTTCTGGAAGTCTGTAGGCTGTTAAAAGTTCATCTCTCAGGAAACCTGCCCTTAAGAGATTTTTTTAATTATATTGTTTTTTAATGTGGAATTCATAATTCCGTTACATAAAGTAACAACTCTAAGTAATCACTATATCTAGGTATCTTCAAGCTTTTTTTCTAATTTTAACACGCAGATCTAACCACACCGCTGAAAAAACGAAGACTGTATCAGCTGTTGGAGTCTGCATTCTCAGAAACCTCCACACCTACTCCTTCTCCATATGCCACACCAACCCATGCTGACATCACTGCCTCCGAGCCATCCTTGTTTGCTACTCCTCCTAGGGTAAAAACAGACGATGAAGCTTGTAGAAATGGTTACAAACCCATATATTCGCCAGTTACTCCTGTAACTCCATGTTTACATGGAAATACCATGCACTTTGAGGTGAGATTTATATTGAATTTCAGTGTGTTCAGACATTCCAGTGTAAATCCGATTTGTACTCCTCCTGCCAAGGGAGGGGTTTATATTTCTCCAAGGTAAAAAATAAATTGACTTGCGATTTCTTCTTATCTATTTAGAATATTTCCTCACCTGATAGTTCCCCAGAAATAAAAAGGCGAGCTTACAGTCAAGAGGTAAGGAAATGTGCCCAAACCTGCAAATAGTATCTTGATTTCACCTCTATGGCTCCACTGTTCATAGTAAATGCTTTTGACCAGCCATTGCAAGGTTCTCAGAATGTAAAGGGTAAATTCCCTGTAAGTTTTATTTGCTTACTGCTTTATATTTCCACTTTACCTGTTACATTCTCCATTTTAAACTGGTTTCTTTTTTTTCTGTATCAATTAAAAATCCTGCTGGCTGTAATGGAAAGGAGTAACTACTGCAATTTGCAGATAAGAACAGAAAAAGAACACTTCTCTTTCCAGGCTTTAGTTAGATTCAGATTAGTAGTTTAATTGCAGTTAGATTTCTCCTTGTTACCAGCATCTCTTAATTGTTTTTTGTTTATCCTAATTACGCTCATAGCAAGAGGGCAGAGCAGAAGGTTAATAAATGGGCATAGGTGGATTAATTGAGGAGCAGCAAGTGCTGTTGGAACATGCCTGTGTACTCCCAGCCTGCAGAACGCATGTGTCCTGCTTCGTCTCAAAATTCAGAATTGTTTTGGAAAAATCTTTGTTCCTCCCTCTTTGAATCATTTTCATGTTGAGTTGAAGCAAGTGCTTTGTAGCTTCCTGGCCAGGGACTTGCTCCTGTTGATGCTCCTCCCCATCCTTTGCCACTCATAAATAAAACCTGGCACTTAATGCCTCTTTTTATTTTGGTTAGTGTACATTTTACTAAAATGCTTTAACCTAATACAAGTCGAGATAAGTGTCTGGCTGTAGCATTCTTTCTTAAAAACAAATAAATTCATGGCCAGTGGAAGGCTGTTAATCCCACTTAGAGGCACAGGTAAAATGTCAGAGTAGTTGCAGTTTTGATGGAGTGTGAAAAGATAGTTGACATGTGTCTTCTTTACACAGGGTTATGACAGAGCGTCGATTCTAGCACTGAATTCTTTCAGAAATTCCAACCTGACAGAAATGGGCCTGCAAGAAATAAAGACTATTGGATATTCTAGTCCAAGGAATAGGACTGATGTCACGCGGCAGTGCACTGGAGAAATGGAATCTGTGTCAGACCTCCAGCTGGGACTCGAAGTAATTGAGCAAAGTGCACTGCATAAAAACCTGGAAGCCCCCACACATGATAGGACTGATGCAAACAGCCAGTTAGAAACTGCTCATTGTGGACGGGGCACAATTTATTCTTCCTGGGTAAAAAGTCCTGACAGGACAGGTGTAAATTTCTCAATGAATTCTAATTTGAGGGACTTGACCCCTTCACATCAGTTGGAGGTAGGAGGTGGATTCAGAATAAACGAGTCCAAGTGCCCGATTCAGGATGATGGAAGAGGCATGTTCATGGAAGCATCTGTTTTTTGTACTTCAGAAGATGGAATTGCACCTGGCTTTGGAAGGACTGTCAATAACGACAATTTGATGGATGGAAATTGCACACCCCAGAATCCTCCACAAAAGAAAAAGGTTATAACTTTAAGAATAATTTGGTCTGCATTACATCAACTGCTAATGATATTTCTCTAACAGAAAGACCCCTAGTGTAAAAAAAAAAAAAAAAAAAAGAAAAAGGCAAAACAGAGCTGGTGGCTCATCTTCATGTATACAATATAATAGACATTTTTCAGGGGAAATAGTGAAGGGCAAAGAGTAAAGCTGCATACAACCATCAGTAAATATATATTTCAAGTAATAGATACAAATTAAGGTCTGTTTCATATGGGTCTTCAATCGTTTGCTCAATAAATTGCTTTTCAGGGAAAATGGTTGCTTATGCCACCTGGTGTTACACTGTTCTGTTATACAGAGTAGACACTAGCAGCATAGAGATCATATACTGTGAACATCTGTTATGAATTACTGCAAGAAAGGGTACTGACAGATTGAGGATACTCCAACTTAAAAGTCAGACCTGCACAGAAATTCTTAGTTACAAGGAATATTTTTCTTGGCTTAATTTGGCGGTTAGTTTGGGATTTTTTAGCAAATACTGTGTTTGTAAAATAAGCCCAATCTAAACTTGATACTCTCAGAAAAAAATCATGTAGGTAGGTGGTGTGGTCATGGGCAACTCAAACCCGGATTTGGAAGTTCTTTGTATAGCTCTTAGATTGCCTTGTACTGTCAGGTGAGACTCCCTTTACAGAAAGGACAACAAACATCTAAGGCAGTGGTCTCCAGTGCAACAGCTTGCCTGTTCTGTGTCATCAAAGACACTAGTAATCCTTCTTGTTTGAAAGACGTTATTTTTTTTCATGGAAGTAGTGATGAGGGGAGTGGGGGCGTTTCTGTGTGTGTATACATAGATGCACAATGGGGATTTGGTTTTTTGGCCCCTTGTACATGCCTCTCCCCTGTGGGCAGGGGGCATCCTGCTGGGGAGCACTTGGGATTCTTCCTTCAGAAGTTCTCCAACAGAACTGGACTTTTGTTTACTTTGCTTCAAGCTGAGACATAAATGGAGCAAGATTGGTAGGAGCTCCGTTCTTACCAGGTCAAGGTCCTGAAAATTTTATAGATCCTGTGTGTGTTACTGGAGCCCTCCTGTTTTGGCAAACCCAAAAAGAAAACATAAGCCAAAGTTTCTGTAACTTCACATTCTTCTTTGTCCGAAGGCTAAATTAGTCTTCACAAATCCCAGAAGCATTTATTGCTTCAGTAACACCACCCCCCCTCCCGCCCCCCCCCTCTTGTTGACAAGGATTTCTTCCATGTTGTTACTGCTGAGAGCTTATGCTAAGCTAATTCCCAAATGAAAAAAAGGAGTGGCTGCCCCCTGGCACCCCTCAATCCCAGGATTCCTAAAGCTTTATTCTGAAGGTTTCTAAAATCTAAAAGTTTGTTTAGAGAAACAGTCAAGGAGTTGCATCTGTATCCCTGATGGAATGGGTTTTAGGATTTCCAAGGACACAAAGAAATTTGCAGCCTTTGACAGTATAAAAAAGGAGGTGGTAGGCTGGATTTCATGGAAGGTGAAAGCTGAGAATTCAGGAATTTTGTAGGAAACAAATTAGAACTCTTTTCCCTAGGATCACATAAGACAGGAGTATCTAAGGCAGGTCTTTGGAGAAGTTTTTTTTGTATTTCAGGATTTCTGTGGACATTTGCTCCTCTGTTTTCTTTCACCATTGCACAGTTTTTTCCCTCTTCAGTACTGTCCTATAGATAGGGCCAACACTGCATACATTTCATCTGCTCTTAACACTTAAGCTTTTTTAAAAGCAATATTCTTACAGGATCCCTCTAATGTGATGTGGAAATAATACAAAATTGTTTGAAAGCAAGATCAGTTCTTAATCTGAACTTTTTCATGAAAAATCAAGTACTTCTGTTTTTACCCTGACATATGGATGAGTCTCTAATGGATAGAGATCTCTTTGAAAGCAAACAAAGGGAAACCCTTAGGACTGCAGACAAAGCAGGCTGCTGTGCTTTTTTCTCTGTGTAAGAATGGATCACTGCTTTTATTGAGGACTAAGCCAGTTAAACATTTATTTTTTTTTTTCATTGTTGCACTTTAGTTTCATGCTTTGGATGTTGTATGGTTCAGAACAGGTTGTTGATAGCTAGAATTTATAGACATTAAGTTTCATTTTCACCAAAATAGTGTAATTACTGAATAAAGTGGGTCTGAAGATCAGTATTTCAGCTCTCTGCTTCAAATCCTGAAGATTCATAGCAAAAACATTTGAACATTTATTTTTTTCACTGAAGGCAACTTACCATTTAAACTGATCTCTATTCTCTGAAAGATAGGGATTTTACATATCCAAAGTAGAAACCACTTTTCATGTGGCATTATTTTTGGTAATAAACTTAGACGTAGCTTAAAAATACATTCTTGATCAGTCTTTTGTAGTGTGCAGTAAAGACAAATTCAAAATAAACTCTGGAAAAAGAATGAAGGTTTAAGTTGCAAATTCTCTGTATGTTAAGAAAAATGTATGAAAAGCTTAGAGAATCCTTTGACATGCAGCAGAGTGAAGCAGAAGGGTAGTGGGGTGTTCATATAAGGGAGTCAGTCTGAGAGCAGGATGTCACATCTCTTGAAATTAGCTTTGCTGTATCAGGGTGTTCTTACTAATGCTGCAGTTCCAGGAGAAACTGTAGAGTCACTTGTAGCCCACAACCAGAGCTGAACCTTTTGCTGACCTGTGTCATCTGCTTCTTCCCTGAGTCAGAACACATACTTGTTTTCTTGGCAGAAGCATTTTCATACCATGATCTTTACAGTTGTTAGTAGCTCAGTACTGTGTAAATTCACTGCAGATGTGGTTAAGTATCTTCAATTAATCTATCACCATTTTATTTTAGAACCAATTAAATGGTATGTCCTACTAAAAATGTACATTTAGTTAAAACTGGGAAACAAAATGGGTAAAATTTTCCATCTAATTTTTTTTTTGTTTTTTTTCCTCCTTAGGTGTCCTTGTTAGAATACCGTAAGAGACAACGAGAAGCTCGGAAAAGTGGTTCAAAGACAGACAACTTCCCCCTGGTTACTGTATCTCCTCATGCTGCTGGTGGAGGAAATACAAGTAGTAACAATGGTGCTAATGATGGGTATAACAACAGTGGTGAAAATGGGGAGCAAACTGATAACACTGCAAGCCTGCCTTTACCACTGCCAGCTGCTGTTTATAATGCAGCTCCAGAGGACACTGGCAACAACTGTGCAATTAAGGAATCTTCTTCCAGTGAGAAGAATGAACCAGAAGTTCAGTGGTAAGCCACAAAACTATAGGACTACAGTTTGTACAAATTATGTACTTTTAAATCAAGTCTTTTCTGTTTGAAATTAGTTTTCATTATGCGTGCAGTGAAAGATTCCTGACTGGAAGTACTTCCATATTAGTAAAGAGTTGTCTCATCTCTTTGCTGAAAAATAGAGCAGATACCTCATAAATATTAAAATACATGAAAAATTACCCATAAGACACTGGCTAAATTATTTTACTTCTGCTTTGCTTTATTATTGAGAGCAGAGTAGGTATTAGAGCATTTGTGTCCTTGTGTATTTTCACTGCTCTGTTTTTGGACTGAAGAGAATGTTTTTTGTGTTAAATCTCAAAGCCAAAATTACTGTAGGGAAGAGGGTGGAACAGGAGAATAATCTATATTGATTAGCAAAAGCCTCTGGAAGACCATAGGAGGTCTCTTTTTCAGTCATGTGGCTGGAACATGTGTGGAATGTTTGCTGTTCATTAGTTGCCAGGCTGCAGCCTGGCCACTGCCTCCTGCTCAGGTAGGGAGTGTGTGGTGACACTGTCAGTGTTGTTTAGAATGGTTAAATGGTTCCCTTGTCTGCAGACCACACAGTCAGTTGGATGCCATGCCAGATACTCCAAACAACTGAAAATCCCAAGAAGAGATGGAGTATGGATGGGGATGAGAGATAGTGTGACTTCAGTCTGTATAAAACACTGCACAAATTTTTTCACTGTGTTTTTGGTAGCTTTAAAATAGATGGTAAGCTGTGGTGACACTCAATTACTAGGGCAAAGTAAACCCTCCTGATGTTCTTCGTGCTGTAGTGAAGGCTTAACTGCCTTGGGGATGAACATGGGCTGAGGAGTTGAACATCCTTCTGCTCACATGCTCCAGCTATTCCAGAACGATTTTGTAGAGCCTGTTGAAGGGGAAATATAAGTGTAGTCTTCAACATTCCACTGAAAAGTGGCTGTAAGTTCACTGTGCAGAAGCTACTGCACTATATTGTAATCAAAGGATGTGGAAACAAGCTAAACAGGGAGGAATTTACTACTAAGATCTTGCAGTAATCCAGCACCAAAATTTACTTCAGTGCAATTTTTTCAGTATCATGGAATAATGCAGAGTTTTGTGGAGTGGTGTTATTTATGACGTTCTTGGTCAGGTTGTGATGGAGAGATGTAATTGATTATAAGAGAGAAGGTAAAACTGTCATTGTATACCCACTATCTGGCAAGTAAATGTAGAAGCTTAAACAGAGATACATTTGTAATAGTGCACGATTTACAACTCTGGATCCACTAATTAAAGAGCAGATTCTCGACAACAAACAAGGTGATTGTTTCCAGTTTTGAAAGAGGAGAGCTTTCTACAAATGGGGACTATGAACCCGTGACCATACATCTTTTTACTTTTCAGTTGTTTAGAAAAAGAAAAACCTGCAGAGCTACAGGTATTTCCTTACTAAGAGGCATTGCCAGTTCTTGTAACGTAACAAGGTTGCAGGAAAGTGGTGTATTTGAAGTGGGAGAAAATAGATACAAACGACTTAACTAATAATAATCCTTATGTACAACCAGTTATTTGGTTGCTACATGTAGCCAGCGTTGTAAACTCTCTGGCTGTGCATTTGCATATACATTGTCCTAAATTTGGTCTGTGGGAGTACATCCTTTTAAATTTAAAATGTGCTTCTCTCCTGTAGGACTGCATCAACCTCTGTGGAACAAGTGAGAGAACGGAGTTACCAGAGAGCTTTACTTCTCAGTGATCATAGGAAAGACAAGGACAGTGGTGAGTTGACTTACCATGTTGATGGTGTATAAATCTGACCAGTTCCCCCATGGTAGTCTGTAATCATTCTAATACGGTGTTTGGGTCTGCTTCATCTGTAGGGGGAGAATCACCTTGTAGGCCATGCTCACCGTCTCATGTTCAGTCTCCATCTCATTCAAATCTCATTTCCCAGTTGCAGCTTAAGGTCCCTTCTTTGACTGAATTTATGGAAGGTCAGTAAGCAAATGACCTTGTATGACACTTGACATATTGAATAGTCTCTTGTAACAGCTTTAATGGCTCTTTTAAAGTCACATATAAAGAGCTGTGATCTCTGCAGGAGGTTTGCTTTTCCCACTCTGATACTTATCTCTGCTTTATTTCTGTAGAACCTGATTCTGAAAATCCAGAGCCAACTTCTGAATGTCCGTCCCCAGATACTTCACAAAGGACTTGTAAGAGTCCATCAAAAGCAAGCAAGGTAATGAATGCAGTGTTTGCACAAGAAGCAGAGGCATAGCCATATACATCTCTGATTTATCTTTAAAAATATTAATCTTATTATGTACTACTTAGGTTAAATACATACATGGTCATCTGTCTGTGCAGTAATTTCACATAGGCAAACGCTTATAAGAGTATTTGTCCATACACACTAAAAAGTCGGATTGTGTGCTGTTCCTTCAGTAGCTGCACCTATTTATAGATGATCTTGCATTCTCGAGAGAGAGAAGAAGTTATATCTGTGGAATCAGTTCTCAGGGGTGAATGCTGAAGAACTGGCACTCAGAACCAACAACAGGGCTGTGATGTACTCTTAACAGGAGGTTGCTCTTGCCATGCCAGGGTTTGGCACTATTTGTCAGTCAGGGCACTGATAATATGGAGCAGGATGTTCAGTAGCTGCCTGTGCCATGTTAAATGCACTAATTCAGGTTGTAATGTTTAGTCTGTTTGCTTGCACTACCTCAGCTTTAAAATGTTATATCACTCTAACATTGGCTTTATTTTTGTAAATTGTCTTATCTGGAATTACTTCTTTCAGATTCAGAAATCTAAAACTTTCAACAAAGAAGATTTCAGACTTTGATAGGTTGTATTTCTGTTACAACTTTAAAATACTCTTGCTAGCCTTTGACTTTGAAGAATTACTGACATACACTGGCTAAAAATAATGTTTTCCTAAGCTTAATCTTTCTGTTGTTGTTTTTCTTACACCAAATATGTATCTGTTGCCATCAGGGAGCGGGGAAGGGTATTCTGAGATCTTTTCTTTATTGCATGCTGGTTGAATATTTTGAATGTTTAGCACTGACTTGACTTTCTTTTTATTCCAGCCCTCTTCACCGAATCCTGTAGTTTCAACACAGTCACTTGGGAAAACACCCACAAAACCAGATTCGCACTGGGAAACTGCAGCCAATGCACCTGAGACAGAATGTGCAAATCATCCAAAATCTGAGCTGCAACAGAAACAGCTGACAAACAACGTCCAAGCACTTTCAAAGAATCATCCATCTCAGTCACATCTGCGCAGTTCTGCTGAGCAACTTTCACATTCACAGAAGTTGCCTTCCGCACCTTTGAAGCTGCATTGCCCCCCTTCACCTCATGTAGAAAATCCTCCCAAGTCTTCTACCCCACACGCGCCTGTGCAGCACGGTTATCTTTCACCAAAGCCTCACTCACAGCAGTTGGGATCTCCATACAGACCTCATCATCCGCAGTCACCTCAAGTTGGAACGCCCCAGAGGGAAGCACACCGAAATTTCTATCCAGCAGCACCGACCCTTCAACCCAGTAATCAGCCACAGGCAAGCGGGCCCCTCTTCACTCAGACAACATCAGGACAATCTTCAGCTTCTTACAGCCAGTTTAACCAACAAAATTTGAACAGCAATGCACCACCTCTCACACCCCCTCCACACCATTCTTCTTCTTAAGATCAAAGCGAGCAGCGCTCTGTAAAATTTCAGAGCTACAGCCAGCTGAAAGGCAGCATACCCCAACAGACTGTGTTTTCATCTGGACCAAATCAAGCACTTCCTGGCACTGCGGGTCAGCAAACAGTGCAGGGACACCATGTAGCTGCAGGGCATTTTTTGCCGTCTCAAAACCCCAGTATTCATCACCAGGCATCGGCCTCTGCTGCTCCGCCACCGCCTCCACCCCCGCCTGCTCCAGGGCCTCACCTTGTCCAGCAGCAAAGTACTCATCAGCAGCACTCTGTAGCACATGTGGTCGGTCCGGTTCATGCCATGGCAGTGGCTCCTGGATCGCACATTCATTCTCAAGCTGCTGGTCACCATTTGCCACCACCACCTCCGCCACCAGGTCCTCTCCCCCACCACCAACCTCCCCATCCTTCAACAGGACACCAAGGTTTGCAAGCACAACACCAGCATGTTGTAAACTCGGCACCTCCCCCCCCTCCGCCCCCTCCCTCCAACGTTATTGGCTCGGGCCACCACCCGCCATCAGCACAAGGGTTGCACCACCCGTCGCATCAAGGACCCCCTCATTTCCCTTCAAATGCTCACACAAGCGTATCCTCCTATTCCTCACAAGCCCCACACCACACAACGTTAGGACCTGGACCTCAACATCAGCCTGCTGGCACAGGACCTCATTGCCCACTCCCTGGCCAGGGTCCTCACATCCAACCTCAAGGACCAAACAGTATTGCAACCCCTCCCGCTTCCGGGTTCTGCCCCCACCCCGGCGCCGTGACCCTCCCGCACGGAGTGCAGGGGCAGCAGCAGGCCTCGCCGGTGCCGGGACAGATCCCCATCCACAGAGCACAGGTGCCGCCCACTTTTCAGAACAATTACCATGGTTCAGGGTGGCATTAGAACAGATCCCTTTAGTTATAAACATTTTTAAAATGTTCTGTAACATAGACTTGTGTATATTTAATATGTACCTATTCAAGGTACTTTTTAAAGCTTGTACATGATACTTTGTATAAAAGCAAACACCAGTGCTCTTCCATTGTATCCTTTCCATTTTTTGCTTTTTAAAATTCCTGAAAATGTGCTGTTAAGCCAGTATTAGGTATTTCTTTTTATTTTGTAAGTGGACATTCCAGCTGTTTTTTCTGGCAGTAGGTTTGATGCTGCATAATGTTTAAAATTTTATTGTTGCAGTTAAATTCATTTAGTGAAAGTTTTCTATATTACTTTTATACATATGTAATTAAATAAGTACACAGGCTAAGTGATGGCACTAACAATTTTTTTTTCCATTTTCTTCTGTCAACAGTTTTTGGTGTGCATAGAAATAGGAAACAATGCAATACAGATTTTTATAGTTTTGGTGTGGACATGGCTTTTTGTTTCATCAGTTATTTGCAGAAATTGTAATTTAATGTATAGACTGTTTCTAATGTCTCTGACGAGTGCTGTAAATAGTGTATTTCTTTCGCTTGTAAAGTTGCTTAAAGCTTCTTTCATTTGATATAGTATTGTATATAATAAGTCTTTTGCAAAAAAAAAGTGTGATCTTTGTGAAAGTAGTACAGTATATGATCTTTAATTTTTTTTTTTTTTAATACTGTCACGTTGCAGCACTGGTTGGGCATTTTAATTCATGTTAATAAATCACAATTACGTCAGTTTTAACTACTTGTCCTGAAAGGGTGGTGTGTCAGCAGGGAAGTGGCCTTAAGTCTGTGAAGCACTCCCTCTGTTCCCTGCGAGGCTGTTCACTTCCCTGCCATTTCCAGCTGTGGCTTTACTTCTGTAGCACAGACAGATGTGGAACAGGCTGGAGGAGAGGAGTTCTTTCCCCTGCTCTGTGTAGAGGTTGAGGAAGAATCACCCCAAGCACAGCAGGTTCCTGGGTCAGTTTACTGATGTTAATCAGGGGCAGTGATGTGGTACAGTGTTTGTATGCTGGAGGTGTTCTGACCTTGGTTACAGCCCAGGGAGCACCTGTACACTGCAGTACACTCTACATTCCTATTTCCCTTTTGTGGCTCTTCTGGCCCTGCTGTTGGTGGGAACTGTGGGGTGCTGAGTGCTTGATGCTGTAAATGGGGGATAGTATGTTACAAACTATAGCACAGTTTGTTTTTTAAGGGCAGTGGTTTATTCCTGCAGCAGCTGTGATGGTGCTGTTGTGCTTATGGTGCGGTTATTCTGTAATGGGTCTGTGGGTGTCCTTCCATCTCGCAGTAACTGCTCTCAATTCTGCTCACATAACAGGACCGTGCTCAGTGGCTCCACCTCAGAACCAGAGAGGAGAACCAGTGTTGTGAGGAAAGCTGAAACGGGATAGGAGGGGAAGTAGCTGCTTCTACTCACTGAAAAAAGTGGTAATTCTTTTTAACATGTAGAAAAAAATGGGGCCACATTAAATTCTAATTTGCCTCTAATTTTACTAGTTAAAATCATACACTAGCAATGCTTTCCCAAACACCCCCTGGCTCTGCAGAACGCACAGGGGAGGGAATGGACCATGTTTTGCACGAGCCTGAAGTAGGACAAGATTAGCCAGTAACAAGCAGAAGAACCCAACCCCCCCTAGACAGTTGCTTATCACTGATCTTGAAACAAATCTCCATCACTGTTTAGCCCAGCATTCAGAACTGTTTGTCTGGGTCCCCCTTCCACACCTCCATGACGTGACAACATCATTTCAAATTTGAGTGTAAGACACAAACTCTGCAGCAGGGCAAGATCTCAGCACAGCGTAAGGAGGTGCAGAACAGGACTGAGTGCCCCAAGTGCTGCTGGCAGTGCCATGGCCAGCACAGAGGGCAGAGCTGCCAGACCTGCTGTGCTCACTTGCCTTCCTTGGCTTGACCTTGGCACTTCAGTCCAGTGCCAGGGTCTTCTGCGTACTCAAGAACACGTTTCTGACTTGCAGCAGCTGTGCACTGCAGGGACTAGGCTGGCTATGGAGCTGAACATAATATTTACCTCCACCTCAAGTCCATTATGGCATTGTCCTCACCAGTGTTGTCCTTGCGGCCACTAAAAGCAGTTCCAGGGACGAGGGTGAAGGCACGTGGTCCTGAACCCTACCTGCTGTCAGGGCCTCAGCACTGGATGAGTTTCTCCAGCCTGGTGCCTTTGCAGGTCTCTCTGGAGGAGTGCCTGTCCCCGCCCCACAGGGATAGGGAAGTCCTTCACTTGTGTACAACAGGAGTTAAAACAGCTGGTAGGAAAGACTCCTGTTGCGTTTTGTCAGCAGCCACACACCCAGCCCCTCCTGCCACAGGGCCTTTGGGGCTGCTCTGACTGACACCACCAGAGGTATTTCATAAACGAACACAGGAAGCTGCATTTCTCTGGCCAGGCCAAGCCAGCCCTCACCCCCACCCCTCCAGCCCAGCAGCTGAGTCCTGGCTAGGCAAAGATTCCAATGACCAGCAACACTGTCTGAAAAAACAAAACACTTTAATTAGACAACTGCAAGCACCTCAAACAACTGGTTATTGTTTACAGCATGGGGCTATCTTCTCACAATCTAGTTATTGCAAAGGCATGTGAATAAATTTCATATGGACAAAGTCAAGAAAAAAAGTGGCACCGTAGTTACATGAAGATCAGGAGTAAGCTTACATTCATCCCACTGACTTCTAAAAGAGGCCCAAACACACGTCCATACTGTACATTCTAAAATCTGTATTGCCTATAAGCTTCAGCCTATGCAGCCTTTTTTCCTAGGAAACATGTAATTGTTGCGTGCAACTTACAATGGGCAGTCATATGTCTATGGATGGGAAAGAATAAAGCTAGTGCAATTTGTTTTAGAAACATGAAAAGCTATGAATGGAATGAGCATGATTTTGATTCTTGAATTATTTTACCCACTGCCCTGTAAATATTTGCAGCTATATCCTTCCTTAACTGATGCCAAGCACACACTTTTATTATAAAAGATCAGTAATTCTACACAGAGAGTGGTTCTCATGCTCTACTTTTAATTTTTTTTCTTAAGGTATAGTACAACTTACAGTGCTTATAAAAAGGCAACACCATATGGTACCATGTCTTCACTATCACATTGTAAGGGAAATTGCTATTTTTCTTTTCTTAAAAGCACTTAAAATAGGCAAAAGTTCTAAAAGGGAGTGCTAAATGATAATGCATACTTTATTAGAAAGAAGTCTAGCCTTCCTTTAAAGTGCCGTTTGGGGAATGAAATCCTGTAAACCAGAGCCACTTTGTTTAAAATCCAATGAACGGGAACTGCTACAGAATAGAAAGTTTACACAATTCCTTAAAGCAGTTTAAAGTCCACTACATGCAATTGGTTTGCTATAAAGCTCTCTACAACTTTAAGTCGCTTTACTCTGAAATTGAGTCCCCAGTCCCATATTTAAATGGAAATAAACATTTACAGGGTGCATTTACATACACTATAATACAAGAATGACGTCCCTTTGCCAGAAGATAAAATTGTACAATATCTCGCCGTAACTCAGTTCTGACTTGATAAATTTCTTACACTTGTAAATTATATAATATGCATCAGCTAAAATATTTTTTTTTCATAAATAGTTACAAAACTTGCCAAAACACATGGGGGGAAGTTTCCTTTGTTCAAAAATCTGACATCTGAATGCCACACAACACAAGAAACAATGCTTAAAGACATGTTAAGTGTTTTCTGAAGAAAGTGGGTGAGTAAACTACTAGCTGAAGACAAAAAGACTACCCTTCCCCAAGAACACAGTGCACAAAAAGCAAAATGTCAAACAGTACCTCAAGCAAAATAAAGGTCTGAGGATTGAAGCCAGCTCACGTGTGATCCTGCTAAAGATTTTGTGACAGTCACCAGTTAGGTCCAAACACATTGGAAAGTGGTTGCTGGCTTTTTGTTTTACAGCTGGGAGATTCTGCTAAGAATTCAGCCACGGATGCCTAAGGCATTCTCCAGCTGAAGCACGTTTCTCTGGGACCATTTCTAGCATGGGAATCAGGAAATCTGTAAACTGTGCAGCATCTTCATGAGGCCAACCATACTTCTCCACAAGCACATCAAAAAGACTCCAAGGTTTCAGCTTAGTAATGTGTCGGAGTTCTCCTGCAAACAGAAATATTAATTGCATTAGAAAAATACCTCATTATCCCTGTTAGTGACTAATCCCTGTTTCGTTTTTCTCCCACTCTGCATTCACAGCACCTTGTCCAGGCTGAGAATCATTGTTTAGGAAGGACAGCACACAGCAAGCTTGAGGTCCTCAAAGGAGACGAGTAAGTCCGATGTCAAAACCAAGAAACCATTCCTACAGCAAACAGTGTATTACCCCTGGACTCCACTGATTTGTCCTGCTGTCTTCACTCTCCCACACACAAAGGCACTCATTCACACACAGGCTCATACTGTGGGCAAGGCACACTCCAGGCCTTTCCTTCTCTGTCAGCCAACAAACCCCAGTTTTACAAAATCTGCTCCAATCCCAAGACAGAGGTCTCAAACACAGGTCCTGCCTCGTGCTACATGGCATTTGCCAGCAACGCAGCAGAGCAGCAATTCATTCCTAACCAATCCAAACAGGGAGGTTTGGCACTACAGAGATTCTGCTCCGTCTCCCAGGTAAACACCCCCAGAAGGCTTGGTCTGAATCCTTCCTGAGAAGGAAGCACCTGCTGCTGCCCATGTCTCCTTCAACCAACCACCAACACAAGGGGTGGCAGCAGCTGCAGGATTCGAGCTCCCCCAGAGACGGGGACCTGCACATCCGGCCAACCCCCGGCAACATGTCTCAGACTGAAACGAAGGAGGAGAGAACTCTTCTGCCATTCAAACCACCAGTATTCCCCAGGTCTGCCCGCAGGTCACCCGGCATGATGGGAAAGACTTCAGTTTCCTGCTCCTCCACTGTGCAGGAATGATGCCTAAAGCCATGAGATGGGCCATGAGGTATGTGATGATTACCATGGATTTCCACCAGGTTATCAGGCCGGATGACCCTTATTGCTGCCATCAGCTGGGGGAAAGAGGGAGTGATCCTGAGGTGTCACCTTGTGCAAGACCCACAGCCTTTGGAATCAAGGCTCTTGATATCCCTGTTTATGTATGACATGGCTGCCCCATTATGATGGCAGTAACAGGGAATTTGACTACAGTCTCACCTCCACTTCTCACAAAAGGACAGATCTGAGATTGGATATTCTCAGTGGGGAGGATGAGATGAGTCAAGGGGCTTGCTCCTCTCTTCCCCAAAGCAGGAGAAACTCTTTGATAAGGAGTTCGCTTCCTCCTGGGTCAGAGCACACCCAGAACACTTGTACACAGTGCTTGCTATACACTTACATTTTGTAGATCTAGGACATTTCTCACCAACCACCTCACAAGAACCTACAGCTCCATGCTTCAATAAACTACCCTCGTCATGAATCTGTATTTGTGAAAATTCTTCCTGAATGTGGCCAGACTTAAGTGTTCAAATCAGTAACTAAGCCCAGCCCAACCAGCTGGAACACAAGGGCAGTTGTTTTCCACAGAATTTCTGTACTCCTAATGCAACCCCTGGCCTTCTCCTCTCCTTCCCAGGCATACATCTGAGACAGAGTCTCCATGTGACACTGCAAAAAAACACTTGAGAGACCCCTGTGGTGCTTCTGCAATGTCCCCTGAACTGCTGAGGAGAGTGATGAGGTCTCACCCAACATGGGAGGCTGAACGTGGCTCCTCCACAGCTTCACAAGCTCACGACACCATCCGGTACAGGGCATTCAGGCCATACTGTATTTATGCAAAGTGGTTTGCCAACTTGGTGGTTGTCCCTGGCTGTAACCTACTGCCCACAAAATGCCATCAGACATCAGCTCACAAGTCGGAGTTTCTATGCATCCCTGTGGCCAGAGAAGTTCCAGGGCAGGAGAAGAAACCTGTGTCAGACTGCCCAAAAGGTTGAGCATCTCAATGCCATGGAATAAAACCCCCAAAGGCTCAGCAGGCCATGCCTGGCTCAGCCCTCAGCAGAAGGTCCTAGGCAGGGTGCAGTGCTTGAAAAGGCAGCTCTTCGCCTGCTGTCATGAAGTCCCCAAAAGAGCAAGTCTGCAAATAATCCATCACTTGCAAGTGTAAGAAGAGTCCTGCTGATAACAAACTCCAGATGTGCTGCCCACAGCTGGCCCACTGTCCTCTCTCCTTTCCATCTCACAAGGCAGGAGAGTTGCTGAGAGAGGAATGTAAGCAGAGGTTCATGTCTGAACATTTGCAGTACAGATATGTCCCGTCAGTACCTGGCCAGCCAAATACAAAAAGGCTCTCCACTTTGGGCCCCAAACTGTCCCACAGTATGGATGTACAGAAGGGCAGCACATCTCAGAGCAGATTTCATTTCCAGGCTCACTCTCACCCCTTTAAATATTTGTGCAACTCTGAAATTTAACTGCGGAAAATCTTACCTTTCAGAAGGTTTCCTAAGGCAGGTACTGGTGACTACTTACAAGAACATGTAGTGAATTATGTAACAGGAATTCTACATTCAAATACTGCCAAAAATTGATAGAGAACAGTGACTTCTTATTGACTGCAAGCAAAAAATTACTGAAAAAAACCCCAACAACCAGGCTGTGTCCATGGCTTCTCTAGCTGACAGCACTCCTTGCAAGGGTTGTTGTAATCATTTACCAAACTAAGCTAGCTCTGGGGAAGGGGGTGTGTTTCCATGCAGCACTGTCTCCATCTCTGCAGTCACATTATATTGCTTCCAGCATCTGTCCTCCCTCGGATGTGGTAAGGTAAGATTGCATGGTGAGGCCCCTGGTGTCACTATGGAAGGCGAGTTCATGCTGTTTGAACACTCCTTAATTTGGAAATGCTCACACTAAGGCCAGCAGAGTTTTTCTGCTGAGGAACAAACTATTTTAGTACTGTGGACTGAAGTTTTCTGCAAGAAATTGTAGAAGTGTTTAAGAATATAGGATAGAGTAAAAATATCTGTGTGGGGGGCCCAAATTAAACTAGTGCTTCAGTTTTCAATAGGGATCCTGATGCTGACCACGGAATCAAAATAGGGTAAGTAAAAGAACACAACTGAGGTGGACAAAAAAACTTTAAGAATTAATTTTCCTGTGGTGGGTCCTTCTCATTTGCATCCTAAAGCACGAGAGAGCAGCACAGAAAATGGAGGTGTCTGGCAAGACACATTTTCATTTATTTAATGAGGTTTGTACCATGTACCTGGAGGGGAGCAAGCCTGTACCTGTATTTAAGGGAGAAATTAAAAGCACAGGCTCCACCCATCTGACACCATCCGTATTCAGGGCATTAGCATGAATTTTCAAAGAAATGCTAAAAATGTAATACTAAGTCAGAACTTCCTAACAGAAGTTCTGTATTTAGATTTTTTTATATAGCAAAGCACACAGGCAATAATCTGCAAAGGACAGTGGAGTTGTCAGAGCTGTAAAACCCCTGTTGACAAAGTGAAGGCAGCAATGATCCCTCTGAAAAATGGACAGTTAAGTCGGAAGGAAATTAGTAAAAAAATTTCTGAAGGACCTTGGGGGGGAGATGCTATTTAAAGCTTTCTCTGCTGACAGTAATACAAAGAAACAGAGCTAGTCTATGAAATTTGTAAAATTTCAGATGTGTCACCAGGCAGCAGGAGGATGGATTACTGAACAGTAACACACGGATGATGTGAAGGACTGGGCAGCAGCAGGAGATATGTTCTGCTGCTACATATATACGCCATGGTCCTGAGAACTAACACAAGGACTACTGGTGAGGCCTCCTGGTACAGCAGATGGAAGTGAGGGGGGTGGAGGAGAGCCCTCCCCCTTCCCTTCCAGGATGGTAGAGGAGCAGCAGTGCTTCTCATGTTACATCTTCCAAGAGGCAAAGCCAGCACCTGGCCAGCATCTTACACAGGTTTGGATCACAAGAGCAGAGGGTTAGCAAATACCAGAATTAAAATAAAAGTGTTTTCAGTGCCAAAACTATTAATTGTTTTTACAGTCAAAATAGCTTTCATGAAGACACTGGAGAAAAGGACTCCCTGGAGTTATTAATGGGCTGAATCAAGATGGAGCCCTATAAAAAGTATGTGAACATTTGTGTTACAGTGACTAAGAAGTAACTTCCAAATGCTTTTCCTTTTTAAAACGCACCCTCCTCCATTTGAATGTCACAAACTGCTTCAGGCAATTACTAAGAAGGGACTCGATTCTATAAACTCATTAGTTGCTAACCTTTCTTTTTGTGCCTGTGACTTCAGTGGCACAACTCAAATGCTTAAAGCTTCTCTCTGAGGTCAAACTTATTTATAGACAGGAGCAAAAATCATGATTTCTTCATTTTCACCCAAGGCTGATGTTTTCAAAACAGGAGCCTACAGCGAGACTTCTAAGCCCACCTTTATGCCACAGTGAGAAATTCTCTGAAGAGACTCATGCCTGTGACATGGGGCTTCTGATCTCCAGTGCTCAGGCCACAAGCAGGCAAGTACAGAACACATCAGCTTGACGGCCTGTCTCTCATACCCTGCCAGTCCACCACATGCAAATCCCTCCTGGCAGCACCATAGGCTAGCAGTACTGGGGTGGCCAGGGAAAAGGAAAAGGATACCTGGTGCCCAACTCAAAGAAAAGATGCTCAAGGGAGCAGGAAATCTGCCACGTCCGTTTTCCCTCCACAAAGCATTGCAGTTTTCCCAGCCTGCACCAGCAGAATAACTGGGATGATCTGAAAACACAGCCTGGGCTATTGCTCCTTTGTCTTGCATTTGAGATTTTCTGGTCTGACTAGAAACTGGTGGGACCCAGGCTACTTATCTTCCACAGCAAACTAGCACTTTTATTTTGTGTGGAGTGTGAACAAAGACTTTAAATGTGCTTATATCCCACCCTGTGGGCATCCATACATATATATGCCAGCTCCTGAAGCTCACTGCCTGCTCAGTAGGGGAAGTGCTTGTTTTAAAGCCACCCCCTCTAAATTTCACTGGGTTTCCCCCAGCTCTTTCACAGTGGGTGCTGGCAAACAGCAGCTCTGTCTTCAGCTTATCCGCTGACTCCCCAGTTATGTAAGACTCGACAGTTCCTCCAGCAACCTTCTCCGCTCCACAGTACAAAGCCCCAGGTGTTTCAGACTCCCCAGGAGGTAGCTGCTCCCTCCCAGACCATCACTGCCGCCTGCTCTTCGCCGCGCCCTACGCCATTAACAGCCTCCTCGAGGACACGAAGGCACACAGAGGTCCCTGCTGCACCAGGAACACACACACACACCACGGGCAGATCTAGTGCAGGGCAGGAGGAATCACCGCGGTGTGTCCTGCCTCACGACCCCAGCCCAGCGCTGCCCCTCAGCCCCCCACGTGCCTGATGCAGCTGGTCAGACGGCACTGCCAACGAGCTGCGCTCAGGCCTGCAGAATCACGGGCACAGGGGAATCTGTGGCACTGCCCAGGAGGACAGCACTCAGCAGCTGCAGCTGGCAGCCCCAGATCTAACAGGATGCTTCACACATACCCCGTCCCTCGATACAGCACAGTGCTGTCTCATATGCTGGGGGGACAAATGACACTCGAGGCAACACCACATTCCCTCGTGTCAAAAAAGCCACCTGCCCTGCCTGCTCCCAGAGTGAGACCGACTGCACACAGCTGAGTTTCCACTGCCCAGATATTCCCTTCTCACCTCCGTTACTTCTTACCAGTAGCACCTGCTGGACCACCATGTATGATCCAAAGTTGCTGACAGGATTTTCCATCATGTTACAAGCTACACATCAAGTCCTCACATTTGCATGAACATGAGACAACAGATTCACACAGACACTTGTTAGCATCCTCACTTTGTTGAGTACTTCCCAAAATGAACTTTAAATGAAATACTGAAATGAATACTGCAAATTGTGGCTTTTCTCAGAAAGCCAAGTTTACACCAAAATTCTTCTTTACTAAGAGCTCTCCATTTAAATGGATATATTTCTTCAGCACCCATAAACGAACATATTCTCCTTTTGGATAGCACTATGCTTTAAATTAGTGTTGCATAAATACCGTTACCTTTTTTGGTGAAAAACTCCTTGGAATATTTCCCCAACATAGCGTATTTTCGAGGGATTTTTCCCAGCAGTTCAATGATCAATGCTATGTGGTCTGCATTGGAGAACATTGCCAGCAAAACAGAAACATACAACAGTTTAATCAGTACATTGCATGCACACACTAACACTGGCCCGGCACAGACAGAAATAGATTGATCCTGGTAAAAAACACTGGTGCACACTGCTCACTCAGTGGCCACTTTGGAAAGACGCTTTCAGCAAAACTTCCTCCTCAAAACAAGGTTTGTGTATCAGCTGCCACAAACAAGTTTTGGCATGTAATTTAAAACGTACCAATTGTTATTTTTCACAACATTTGGCCTAAAAAAAGAAAGACATTTTGTCAGAGGTTCCTGTGCATTTTGCTTTTCAAAAAGAAAATTTTGTTGTGTGATTTCAGGAAATGCTCCTCACTGGGACATGCTACAACCAGCAACAGCAATTCCACTTCTGTCTGCATCACGGCACCTTTCAAAAGAAAGAGGTACTACCTCTGCGATTGAAGAATTCCCGAGAATATTTTCCAGATAGAGCAAAGTGCCTTGGGATATTGCCTAGCAGCTCTATGATGTGTGCTATGTGGTCTATGAGGGAGAGAAAAAAAGGATACGGGAGTGGAAGGGGCAGGGAAAGGATGGGATAAAAAAGAAGAGGAAAGAAACTGGAATTAGTAAAAAATCAGAAATAGTTTCAAATCAACAATGTTTGCAGCAAATCCATGCAGAGGTTTCCAGGATCAGCAGAGCTCTGGCATCATTAGTAGCATTTAGGAACAATGAATGATGCCCACATTACCACTGCAAAGAGCATTTACAAGCAAACAAGCATGAAAATGGACAGGTATACAGATGGAAGCAGGAGTTAACTCTGATTTTAAAAAAATAATTAGTAATTGCCTAATTCAAATAAAAATACACAATGTAATCATTATTCCAGTGTCACTCTTATAAAGAGAAAATACTACAGAGTTCAAATTTGTCGTTTCTTTTCTAAACTAAAATGTTATTTTCAATCAGGTTTCCACACATATGCAATCTTACAAGAAGGGCAGTTTAATTCCTTCAGGCAGTTGTTAAGTAGATGAATATCTGCAGAAGGGAGTTTTTGCCCACCCATTGCTAGTGGTGGAACTTAAAACTAAAAAGAAAAAAAATCATATTTATATTCTGAAAACAATGTGTATGAACAGTTCTACTCAAATACAAAACTTAACTTCACTGGAAACGTAAGGAGTATGAAAATACGTAGTAACTATCTCTAAAGAGTCATACCTTCATCCCTGGAATAGTCTTCACCAGAGTGTGGTTCAAACAAATAATCTCCAGTCGCTAGCTCAAACGCCTATAACACAACAGACACATTCATGGGTATCTCAGAAATAACGTTTTTCATCGTAAGATGTCAGCAAAACATCACAACTATCTCAGAGCTGGGAGGGAATTAACATTCAAAGCTCAAGGCCTACAGCTGGATCTGAGACTCAGGAGAGGCCACTTACCTGGGGTCCATCATTCCTGCAGCGCAAGGACAGCAGGAACCCACGCGCCCCTGGGGCTGCAGGGCTGGCAACAGGGAGCACGGCCACACCCCAGGCATTCCTGCCTAACCCACAGGGAAAGAAGGAAGGAAACGGACACGGGGTGTGGAGTTGGGGCCCTGGGGGCTCAAGGTGACTGGGGAGCACCTTGGTGGGGCTGCCACATCCAGCCGGTGGGGCGTGGCATCGGTGCGAGCCAGTGTTAAACACAGCTTTGCACACCAGGGTGTTGTCTGGTGATCATGTGAAGGCTGTGTGAGCTCAGGAGGCTCAGAGGTATTTCTGAATGTATAGTAAGAGCTACACGTGTATCTGAAGGCTATTTACGGGCCAGACCGCATGCTGGAGACTGAACCAAAACAGTTTGAATCATAAATAAAATCCATTTATATCTACAATTAAGCACTTGAAATTAGCAGAGTAAGCTTCTCCAAAGACTCAAAATCCATAACAGCTTTTTAAAAAGTATTTTTGTTGACTCAGAAGTCATCAAAGTAAATACTGCAATGATGGCGTAAACTGTGAGACTGACACTGATGGGGAATCCAGAGCAGACACCATGACATCTGATCCCTTCAGGCCATGACAATGCATCGAGGGGATGATAACCCTCTGCCAGGTTAGGGCAACACTGAATTTCTCTTTATGGGTGTACAGAATATGAAAAGCCACAAAGCACTGAAGTAACTAACTATGAGAGCCCCTGCTTGTGTACAAACGTGCATTCCTCCAGTTTAATTTGTTAAACTACTCTCTTTCAGCTCTGGCTCACCAACTGCCCAAGCAGCCACAGGAATCTAATTCTTTCCAGGTGGTTTAAACATCTAAATATTTTCCATGTC
The DNA here is from genome assembly GCA_035583155.1 of Acropternis orthonyx. NCBI lineage: Eukaryota > Metazoa > Chordata > Aves > Passeriformes > Rhinocryptidae > Acropternis > Acropternis orthonyx. The sequence goes on from JAWWEU010000040.1 coordinate 12,592,122, forward strand.
CAAGACCTGGGAAAACATCTGACCCAGAGAAGCATTCCAAAAATCAGGCAGAACTTCCTGGCACAGTTCTAGGATGGCATTTCATTCTGTTAGAAACATTTACTACAAAATATTTGTCTCGTGAAAACAGGCACTTTTCTGTTCCAATTTATAATCTGGAGTTGTTAAATCACCTGTAAATTTAGCCTATTTATGGGTACTTGGCTTCTTCAAGCTGTGAACTGCGGTGTCATCCAAGTGGGCTACAGCCAACATAATTCACTGCTATCACACATAGCAGCCAAGAAAACAAGAACGCCCCTTGCTGACATTTCTGCTGATCATATGAGCAGGCCTTTAGTTTCTAAAGTTACTATCACTTAGTAAACAGTCATTCACTTTTTATTCTACTCTAAGCTCAAGACTGACAGTTTTCATTTTAAAGCTGGAAATAATCTGAGGAACTTCATAAAATACCAGGTTTCTAAACTGAAATAAATTTTAAGAGCAGGCAGAAGAGATCACTGGGAGAGACTCTAAACACAGCACAGAGAACGCTGTTACTCTCTTGAACGTGAGACTGAGAAGATCCAAGCGTTCCCTCCCTATCTCAGGGACCAGCTTTCCTAGGAGAACACACGTTGATGGGGCTGATTTCTGAGGACATTAAGAAACTCACTGTTGTAACAGATTCCCAGAGAACAACGAAAACGTAGCCCAATTGAGCCACAAAGGTAGACTGCACAAGAATACAGCCTCTGTCCCAAAACATGAAGTATTAATAGCCTGATATGTCTGCGTGGGACTAAAAACATTAAATTGAAAAACTGCAAAAACTGTTCATAGAGAAGAACAAGAAGTAAGAGCATCACTGTGATACTCTGAATTTCAGACTGGGTTTGTGCATCTCAAGAGCTGCAAGCTCCTACAGAACTGGGATATTTATACCACCCTCTGGCTGAAGAGAAACTAAAGCTTTTCAAAATGATGCTGCTGCTTCTTTTTTCCCTTTTTGTATAGCTCTGACTATGCCAGGACGGGCTGGAGCCACAGAACCTCACCTGTTTATTTCCTGACTCTCCCTAAAGGACTCCACATGGAGAACGAAAAAACTTCTGACTCAGATGCACACAGGGACAGCCTGGAGACAGGTAGTGAATATTTCTAGTAATACTGAGCATCCATGGAGGACAATGTCCCACAGGTTCATCTGTGGCAACCTGATAATATGCTCCTATATATTTGTAAGATGGACTGGCTACACAGCGCAAGACAAATGAAATTAATTTGGCCTCATTTAAAAACAAATAAAACCCAGACCGAGGTTTATATCATAAAGAATCAGCATTAAAAATACATTAATGAACACATAAATAGCTGTAAGAAGAAAAATGACACCTCTGGATTGTATCAAGTCAGAGTTCTTCTGCTCTTTAAACCCATGTCCAAAGCCATGGTGCACTGGAAAGCCTGTCCCATTGGTGAGTCGGTTTTGGCCATACATCGCTGCTCTGGACTTCTTGGGCATCCTCAGGACTTACCCACACCTTACACCCAGCTGTAGGTACACACAACCACCCAGTGTCCACAAGGGAAGCCGCTGGCACTCTGTGATAGCATCAGGAGGCCAAGACCCTGAGGGCAGCACGGTGAGCACAGTGCTGTACGCCACAGTCCTGTCACCTCGGGGGAAGGGACCGCCCCTCTCCTCAGCACTGACCCGTGCATCTGCAGACCTGTGACCAATCTGGGGCCACCAGCATGAGGGAGACCCTGGTGAACTGGAGAAAGGCCAGAGAGAACTTGGACTTAGGTGTTTAGGGGGCTGAGCAGAGGATGCAGGAGGGGAGGCTGGTGCAACTGGGGTTGCTCAGGCTGGAGAAGGGGAGGAAGAGAAGAAGGGGTTCAGTTGCTGCATTCCCTTGCCTGAAGGCAGTAACAGCAAAGACCTAGATACACTCTCCCCAATGAAAGGACAACACATAGCAGACATGAGCAGAGAGATGAGAAATTCCAATCAAATACAAGGCAAAAAAATTATTTGGCAAGACTGGGCGAATACTGGGACAGGCTGCTCGGAAAGGCTGTGGGAATGCCATCCTGACAGGTATGTACCCCTCAACTGGGTGAGTCCCCAGATGACCTCATCTTTGATGCAAGCCCTAGTTCAGGAAGGAGACAGAGTACTAGAAATCTCTTTAAACCTACATTTGGCTGTATTTTCCAGGATGCTACAAATACAGATTAACCATATTTACTTACTTCGTTTCCCTTTCAAAGTATTAATTTCTAAAATCCAGTTTCTTGACAGAAACTCCGACTTCGAAATACCATAATGTTTTTCACTTAATGTTGACATTTACCTCAGCAGAAGCCAGCATTTCATGTATTATATATGGAGATAAAAAAGGAGATACAGCACACTCAACATATGGCACAGAAGCCCAAGGCAATCATCCATCCTTACTGACTGTACTGGCAATTCCTACTTACCACTTTCCCAAGGTTATCACAGAAAACCACTTCAGACTGCTTTTCTCCATCTGCAGATGGAGAACCTTTCAGATAAATGGCCACACTGCTGTTTTATAGGCTCTGGAGAGGCTCTGTTTCCTTTCTGCCACACAATTGTATATGAACCTATCACAGTACCAAACTGTTGGCATCACTATTGTATATTATGGATCCATTCTAATCACACAATCGGAAATAGCTACATTTTCTCCATGTGACAGCTGTGCATTCAATCTGGTGATTGAAAAATGGATGCATGCCTAGGGAAAGCTGTCTGGGAGAGGACTAGAAGAACAATTCACTTGGACTGCATCAGTCTCCCTGAATTGAAGGCCCAACTGAAAAAGGACAACAAGCTACAGGCCAGAATTATTATTTTGACAGATGAGATCCAGCTCACGGCCAGAGTTCCTCTGCTCCAGCTGAAATGACGAGACGTGAGTGAGATGACTGTCAGTGCTTTAAAAATAGGCTTGGTTTTAAGAATGCTGCTCCACAGGTAAGTGGGGGAATGGAAAGAAGAGCAAAAAGCTTTTTGAGATACGCACACCTGCTGACAGTTTCATGGACATCTCCCTCTGAAGGGCCAGGCAATGGAAAGAATATGAAAGGCATTCTGCATGGTTACTGCTTGGTAAGAAAGGCCAAATACACAAAACAGAGACTTGCATGGGATGCTTGGAAAGGAAACAGGATTCTTTTTATTTGCTGTGCTCCTATCTCAGAATCATGCACATGCCAAGTAGTTCCTTTGGAAAGTCAGCTTCTCTGGAAAATCATTTTGTTAAATGTTTCAGGCTGTCCACCCACCACCTTCAAAAAGGGTGTAGTGATTAATAACAGGATTCTGTGCTGAATCTGCTTACTGAAAAATATGTGCTAACGACTTCAGGTTTTTCTCCTCTCAAAACCAGATTTTTGATTTTCCGTTTTTCCTCAAACTACTGCTTCTGTGTAGACTGAGGCTTGTTATCACACCTTTGGTATGTGCCACTCACACATACTAGCATGATGATACTCATGATCCCATGGAGACATGATCATTTTTTCCCTGCTGACAACACTGTAAGAGTAGTTAAGGACAGCTACCTCTCCACCTCATTAGAGGACCATCATACAAAGAAGCATATCAGGGGCACAAGCCACCAGTTTACCTACAAGCACTTACATGTAGGTTTAATTTTAGCATCACAAGTTACTATATCCTGCTAATTCTTCTTTCTGTTCCTCTGAGTTCTCTCACATGAACAGAAATGCTCATACTAAAAACCCACCACTGGAAGCTTGCTTGCTTGTAGTAGCATCTCCCTCATTTTGAAAGCTCTTTGCCTGTCCCCTTCCCCTCACCCTCACTAGTGCTTTCTTTCATCATCTGTAATCTTTTTTGGTAGATAAAACACCAAGTACTATTTTTGCCTTCTCTGACTTCTCTGTTGATCTACAGCTATGATCTATTTGCTTGTTCTTATTATACAAACAAGATATTGCAGGAGTCACAACTCTCCACAAAGGGCACTTCAGAAAAGTGTTAAAACCAGTTTTGTTCATGTCCCAGCTTGTGATAAAGTCATCTCTTCCCTGCAGCTCAAACAAGAGTGCACGTAATGAACAACAGTCAGATGATGAGACTCATCACTTCAGGTGCTTTTCCTGTCCCCAATCCAAAGAGTGTAAACAAGGAAAAGCAGTGGAATCATGGTGGTTGCAGTCATTTCCAGGAGCAATACAAAGGGATGCCGTCTGCCAGTACTAACCCCTTCATCTTGCCAGGATTTCTTGGCAGCAGCAGTGGAGTACTGTGTTCCATGTTTTCTGGGATTTAGGAAATGCTAAATCATGCAGTGTCTGTTCAGTTTCTGCTCTACAGAAAGCAACCCTCTCAATACTGCAAGTGTAGAAATTCAGCCTGATAAAAAATTAAATCATCAAGAGTGGTTTCAGTCCTGTCAAAGGTACTGCTGGCTCCAAATCTACTGCTTTTTTTTGGGGTGAAACTGAGAAATTCACCTCTCTATTGGCAGAATTAAATTAGGGCTTAGTACAGCAAGGGAATGTTTTCTAGAATTTAATAATTGTGGAGAGAGATTCCCAATGTCTAGTTTTCCATGAGAGCAGCTTAAATAGGTCACATTGTTAGAAGAAAAATAAAAGGGCATTGTACGATTTTCCTAGCAAAATTTATAAATGTCCAGCAAATGACAGAAACAATCATTCAGATGGAGGTCACCCAAGTCTAGGAAAAACTGTAGGTTACACTTTTTTTGCCTCCTTTGCCCAGCACACAACAGGTGTGGTCTGGAAAAGCCCACTGACATCTCACCTCTCTCATCAGCTTCACAGTACTTTGTGCATGCACTGACTATAAGCTTCCAAAGATACGCATCACCCTCTTCTTTTCCCTTCCTTTTTTCATTTAATTTTTCTTAAAGACTCTGAGACTCAGATCACCTGAGCAGAGGACTGGTACTGGCCTGAGGACACTCACGTTCATCCTTTGGATCTGATCCGAAGAGGTCTGAGGCACAAGAATTGGGGCACATCAAACCATTTAAAATAAGAAGATTCAGCTCAGGGGCTGCTTGGCTTACAATGCTACTTATTCACTGACACAGCAGCAAAGAAACAGCACTGAGTTACTCTGCCCTCTTCTGCTCTTTGGGTAGAGTCATTACATGTCCCTGATTGTGTCTGCTTCCAGCACAAGCAATCCCAATCAGAAACTCTGGCTACTCACATACTGAAGACAAGACAGGTAAAAACAGGACTATTTCCTGGAAGCTGCATAGAAACAACAGAATTCAGGGCTAGATGAAGCCAACCCATACTGGCAGAGCCCAGGTAAGGAACACTCTCCACACAGACACAACATACCTGCTGTTGTGATAAAACACAACTTCTGCACTTGAATTAACACACTTTATGCCATAAATACAAATCAACACAAGAACCAGTAGCTTTGCTACTCTTCATTCAATGCTATTCTCAGTGAGCAAGACTACTTCATTAGCAAGCAAAGTCAGTGAAAACCTCAGGCTCAAATGGAGATCTACAAAACACAAGACCAAGTTAAGATCCCAGGTGAATCCTGGTACCAAGCATTCCAAGTCATCCTTCATAAAATGCAGGACACATAAAATGATTGATGTGTTTTACATACACATAAATCTTTGACATGGAAATTCTATGGACACTAAATTCATTTTAAGAAGGCCTTTTTTTAATCGTAATTCTTTTTTATCACAGTTTTTTTTTGAATGGAGACATGAGCTAGAACATCAGACACAGAAGTGGATATAAAACACATAGATAAACTCTCCTATTTTGCAAGCTAAGCAGTATTTCCGTGTGCTTGGTGCTGTCACATTGGGTAAAGTATGGATGGATGGAAGCCTGCCAAGAAAAAAGTAATGAAATATGGCTGGACCACTCATTTTGCAAAGTACTGCTTCAAAAAATGCCCTTAATGACTTTGGACTTGTACAAGCAAAGAAACATGACAAAGTCACCTCCCTGCTCTCCTCCCAGAGTCTTGGACAACATGGCTAATGGGGTATTTTGGCTGAAAATAAACACCTCCTGCTCCAGCAGCAAACCCTTTGAAAGACACACATAACAGTAAGAATTACGGAACAAAGTGAATTAAGTATGAAACAAGAGCAAGGTAACCTAGAAGTGCATTTTCTGAGCCACAGCTAGGGACAACAAGGAAATCAAACCTTAGAAAGCAAGTGGGACTGTAGTAGCATTAAAACACTTTGGTACTTTACAGTTCTCGACTGCTTTAGGGATTGGGGAGATTCAAATCATAATTTCCATAGACAGTCTAAGTAAGTTATTTGGTAGTTTACAGTTTCACATCAGGAACGTTTCCCTGGCTGTTAATCTCTGTTACAAGTCTTCTACAGAAAGAGCTATTAAGGTCTTCAAGGCAATCCCTACCTCAGAGCTGTTTCCATCTGATACAGGATCAGTGTTCACAGTGCTCTGATCCATTTTCTCAGCCACACAGGAATGAAAGCAGATTCTGGGAAGTTTCAAATGATGAATTTTTTGGGTGAGTTTGAGAGCCTGCTCTCTATTTTTCACCCAACTATACAATGATGACAACTGAATTCAACAACTCTGTGTCAGTGCTGTGAGGTTATAAAATTTCTACTGCATTTTTTAAGGAAAAAAAGCCCAAAGTCTATGGCATATAATAGAATTACAGTGCTTCTGCCTCAAATGCTTTAGTATCCTTAAACTTACGTAACAAAAAAGCAGAAATACAATTTCCTGATTAAAATATTTCATCCATAATTGTGAATCTCAGATAAGATACTTCCAGTGGCAATGATGCTTTAGGCTTTTTTTCCACTTGAGTTTGAAGAAAGCAGTAACACTTTTATAATATGGAAGAGGAAGTGTAAGAGGCTGAACAACCCCGAGTATTTTAAGAGTATTATATTCCCCAAGTATGATATTGCTATTAATTACCCCACTATCTTTACACCCAATCCTAGATAGATTTCAGCCTTGTTTATGTGGCTTTAGCCAAAAGACTGTATATAAAATCAGCAAGGATAGGTACGACCCTAAAGAAAGGCAAATACAGGGTATCCAATACCATAAAAGCTTAACAAGTTCAACTGAGGTTTGCAAACTATCAAGTCATAGCAGCAGAAAGTCTCTATAACAATTCTGCAGTTAGTTAAGAGAAGAATCATTAGAAGAAATAAGGAACAAAACTGTGGAATATTTTCTATGCTTTCTTTCCAATGCAACAGAAAAATTCTACATTTTGTTCCCAAATGGAAGAGTAAATTTGGAAATGGGTATTTTTCTGTGTACTAAAGCAAAAGCCAGTATTCAGCTACAGAGAAAACATACTTTAATCTCACTTATGGGTTAGTTACTTCCAACACATGGCCTGCTGAGCTTATAATATCTGTAGGATTTTATGTTCCTTTCAATCCTCCTCCTCCTCTCCCGCTGAGCTGTGCAATTCTTCTCATCACCCACGCCTGCAAACTGTGTCTAGTATTTGAGTCTTCTCCTCCTCCTCACACACTTACTCTTTTCAGACATGTATTTGTAAAACATAAAGATTTGATTAAGTTTTCGCTTTTAAAATAGACAAAGGTATTTTTAATGTATTTTTTGGATATACACACTAGCTCTAATGAAAAGGTGCATGTAGCTTGTTTGTCCTCAAAGAGATAGTACAAACAAAACTGTTTCAGAAAGTTGAATGACTATATTTTCACTTTTTCTGCTCTCTGAAGATTTTTTAAATTCTGTAATTTCAGTTCCCCGTGTTAAAACTAATTCTACAGAATGTTACCACATATTTTACACGAATACACTAAATTCCTTCTCTTCAAAGTTTAGAACCTAAAGCTGTGATTTTCAAGGCTAATCTGATCCATGTTTTCCCTGCATTTGGCAAGAATTTGAAGTATTTCACTGTTCTGCTACTTTGTGCAAGAAAAAGGAATGTAAACACAGCAAACAGTAGCACAGACTCTAAGATTGGAACAAAACATGCAGTTGCACTATTTCTGTTAGAGTTTGTCATTTAAACTTGCATGGGTTTCACTACAAATTTAAAATGCATCCCATGAAAATTAGAAATGTTCTCCAAAATACTTCCTTTTGATTAAGAAGGCTTGAGAAACTGAAAGGGAAGAAACCAGCAGTAGCTACCTAATACAACATAATTTATCATAATGTATTTGTGTCAAAATGTCAAAACCATCCCCATCAGGTTTTCTCATTAAACAAACTGCTGGTTTTAGGAGGTTCACACTTGTAAAATACACATTGTATTGTTCTTACCATACATGCTGTACTCCAGATATCAGCAGGTGTACTGTAACCCGCTCCTATTAAAACCTCTATGGATCTATATTGTCTTGTCTGGATGTCTTCTGTGAAATGTTTGTGCTAAAATAGAAAGAACCACATTAATGGGAAAAAAGGACAATAAAAAGACCTGTTCTAAATAGTGAGCAGCTAAAATTATGGAGTTAAACTTACCACCCAGCAGGCATTCCCCAGGTCAGCAATTTTAACTCTAATTTTATCTGCATTTCTTGGGTCCAGTGGATTCACCAGTAAGTCAGCAGCACGAGTTTTTGCTAACACAAGCAAAATGCAAAATAGTTAATATTTTGAGCATACCATTCATTATCTCTACGCAGTTTTGCCTTGGCACTTCATTCAGTGTTGTCAAACACTGAGACATCAAAATAATTTGCTGAATGTTACAAGAAATTAAAGCAACATAAATAGGATTTCCTACCTTGATTTCTAAACATCCTTACACACTTAAAGTGTGTATCTTTTACATTCTTTAACTGCCAAATGACTATTATTAGAATATCCAGAGTAGTTTCTAAGCAAAACCAGTGCATATGTTTCCCAAAACAGATTCATATGGAAAACGTTAAAACTCAGACTCCAAGAACTCCACATGGAAGAGACATTCTTGGAGCAGTTTGGTTGAGGAAATATATCCTGCACTTCCATGCCTGGCTAAAGGAAATAAAATTTGCCTGGAATTTTTTTTCCTTTCTTTTTAATCTGCCCCAAAGGGGAAAAGACCCACCAAAACCTGCCTAATCTGAGAGCCTAAGGGACTGTCACCCTTTTCACAAATAATTCAGCAGTCAATCAAAGTTTTCTGAAGGTCCTATTTGCATCGAGTATGATCCAGACTGAAAAGGCAGAACTTCAGTCTAAGTAATCTTGCAACCATCCGAGGCTCTTGGGATACTCAAAACCTCTGCACAAGCCCAGTGGAGGTGCTGTTCTTCTTTGCTTTGACATGCCACCGGCTAGTTCCTAAAGTGCAATTGTAAAGAAAGCAGATGACTTGAACGTGGAAGACCGAAGCTTAATATTAAAGTCTTCCCTAACAAGCATGTTGCATAGTGCGGTCTAATATTTAACACAATCAGAGGTATTACTCAAGAAATAACAGGACCTTTCTCAGTTCAGTAGTCCTTGAAAAAAAAAAAAAAAAAAAAAAAAAAGACAGTGCTAGATAAATCCTTTGCACACCTCTTGTTGAAGGTGAAGTACTGCAGTTAATAAAGTGGAATGAAGGGGGGAAAAAAAGCCTCATGAGTAAAACATCTGAATATGACATAAGAAAACAGCTTTCTTCAACCTTCTTCTAACAAAGAGGCCTGAGCAGGTAATAGGAAAGCACCTATATTTTTGTGTTTTTCTCAGGCACTTACGATGTTTATGTCCTGTATCTTCTGAGGGATGAATTCTTGGATTCTGAGTTTGACAAATACAGATCATTCATGACCGAAAGTGAAGTCAGAAGGAGCTCACCTTCTAGTAAGTACTCACAAAAAAGCATCCAAAGAAGCTTAACCTGAGCACAAAACCAGTGAGCACTTCTGTGTCCTAGTTCCATAAAATCTAAGAAGTATCACCTTAATTCTCACAGTCTCAGCATGATAGTGTACTTAGTAAACACTCAAACACTGGAAGGAGGAGAGTCATGAGGAAATTACAGATCTATCTTCAGAGCATTTGGTCAGCCAGTGAAAACATGAAAAAGATAAAAACTGCTCACCCACGGAACACAAACTGGTCTGTGCAGTGGATGAGGCACGTACCCCAAAAAAACGAGACCATGTCACTTAATAATGTATAGCAATGCCCAGACAAAGAGGAACTAATGAAGTCTACTTCAATACAAGAAAAGGACACTATAGTGAAAAAATAGCACCATTTAAAAGTATTGAACAGTCTGCAACTCTTGCCCACTTCTTCTTTCTAAATACTTTCATTTGTTTTATTACTGTTCAACCCAACGTTATTAGTGATGCCATCAATATTCCTAACATTAAACTTTTCCTCTTTCTGCAGAAGACATGAGCTATCGCTGAATTTACTGTCTTTCTTCTTTCTTTGCATGAAAGGTGTGTGAACTGATGAGCTAACATCTAGGAGGAGTAAAGCAGGCTTGTTTCTCCAGCTATGGAGAGCAGCTGCTCCCATGATGACAAAATTGGCTTTACTCTGGAGGCATGAGGATTTTACACATCACCTCAGTAAAACCGTATATACAGATGCCTATATACAGATAGCAGAACACATAAACTACCAGACAGCTAGGAAACTCCTGTATATTGTTTCAGGGACTTCAGAGTGTAAGCAGATGGCCTGGAAGCCTTATTTTCCTGGATCTTGGCATCTTCCAGAAATACAGCTCTGCTCAGCTATATTTTAAATCACATTTCTTACCTTACCTGTCAGACTCTATAATAAATTGTGTGAATTGTTCTTCTAAAGTTTTAAACCAAGAAGCACACCTGACTGCATTTTTCCATACAGTTCTATTTAAATTTAGTAACATCATCTGCGACAATGCTGATGGCAGGCTTGGTGATCTTCTTCCTAAGCTATCTCATTTTCTTCTATCTGCTTACAGACTTAGTCTCTCAGTATTTTCTTTATTAAAGTTGAAACCCATTTATTTATCGTTTAGCCACTAGCACTATAAATAAGACCTATGTGTAATACCCTGGAGCTATTTAATTCAGTGGCAAAAATCCAGCTCTTTAGAATGACACTGCAATTTCACCTTCCAGGTCTTCAAATAAACAGGATTTACAGGCCAAAATTTTGGATCAGAGCAGTTCTGACAGCCAGAATTTAAATGCCCAAAGCCAGGGTGAATATAGAAAAGCCGTAATGAGTTGATGGTTGGCCAACATGCCCTGGTGAGTTTTAATAAAAGCTTAACAGAGGAACTGTTTGACCCAGAAAGAACCACTAGTGAATGAAAACACATCATATCACAGAGTTTTTCAACATGACTGAGAAAAGATCTGACAAGAAGTAGCAGGCAGAAGCTGTAGCCAGACAAATCCAAACTTGCTACAACTCTTCTGAAACAATTCAGAGTACCAAGCAGTGGAACACACTTCAACCACACTAGATTGTTTATCGTTTAATTTGTCCAAATCAAGAGCAGGTATCTCCTTGACAACTATGTTTTAAGCCAAGTATAAAGGTTACTGGGCTTAACAGATGGCATAGTACTGACTTGTTATAGAAGGAAGTCAGGTTACATGAGCCTATGATCACCTCCTACCTCTGAACTACGGGTATGATGCTTACTTGCAGCTGTAAATTTCCTTTTCCTGTGTAGACTGACTTGTCAATGCAAATATTTAATCTACAATAATGTATGTATCTTTAAAAACAAGTTCTTGGGCAGAGAAAAACCATAAATCACAGTCCTGCAAGAAAAATCGTCTGGTGTACTTCAACCATTTTTTCTTAACCTAACCACTGCCCCTTTTATTTAATGTAACACATTCATGCTCCTAGACTGAAGTCACTGAGAGGAACACTTACTTTTTGGCAAATCCCCAGTGCTGGAAGCTGAAACCGTTCTGCTCCTGTCATGAGATGGGCTGCTCTCCTCTCTTTCTGTCACAGTTGAGCCTTCAGAAACAGCAGAACCACAAGCTACAGACTCTAGCGCCCCAGAAAACACTGAAGCTGAAAATTCAGAGAACTGTGACTCTGCTATTTTATGACGTCCATTTGGCAATTCACCATTGAACTGTTCATAGGAGCTGCTGTAAGAGTAATCACTTTTTGCATTTGGCTCATCAAGATTATACTCCTCTGGATTTGGACATTCTTCTTCTTCCTCATCTTCATCTTCAATCTGTTGTTCCAATAGGAATGGGCCGTTCACAATGTGGCCATTTGTTTTGGGGGATTCTATCCACTTCGGGTCTGTAGAGTCAGTGTTGACAAGATCCTGCTCAACGTCGTCATCCTTTTCAGTGTTTTCTTTCTCTGTGTCTTCTTTTTCATCCTGATCTTCTGCTTCACCTGAAAAATTTCAGTGAGCAACACTTTAGATCATACATCAATAATCCAGATTGAAATCAGATATTCATAATTTTTAACTCTTCAATAACTACTCGACTTCTGACATACCACATGAGGAAACGCTGAGTATCACCAAAACACACAAAGACCTTCAAATCTAAATTAAAGACAAAAGAAAGTACTAACAAGACTGTTGGAAAAATAAATAATGGGAAGTGGTTCAGGAGGAAACAATTTGGAAGAGAATAATGTTAGGAAGGGAAGATGCATGAGACCTTGAAAGCAAGCTTTATAAATTTACAACTCAATCTGTGTCAAACAGGGAGTTATCACAGAAATAGGAAAACTCTCAGCAAGAGCAGAACAAAAAAAGACCAAACTGAACTACAGTGTCAGTAGTTACATTTTCATCAGGACTGAAGAGCTGACAAGAAAAGCAGGGAAGTCAGAATGGAGCAGTATAGAGCAGGACCATAACAATTATGGTCCAAGTCACCACAACTGAACAGGAATTCTAACAAGACATCTCAAAAATTTTAGTGAAGAAGTTGCAATCATTATTACCAGAGAGATCATTACAACAAAGGATGTAAGAAAAACAGGGGAAAGCCATGATGACTCCAACTACTACATTAATGTTATAGAACACAAATGCATCTTATTTTTCTTCTACCTCCCCAGAATACACGATTATTACACTTAATGTGGTATGACAACTGACTGTTCTGTTGAATTTTCTACATGTTCTTTTCTGGTATTTGATAGCTATAGACAGCTATTGATGGTTTTCTTCACTTCTACAGTAGTTTTGATTTTTCTTTACCTTTCAAGGCTTTGCAGTTAAAATTTTAGCTACAGGAGAAAATGAAGCTTAATGACCCAGGACAGTTTGGAGATTTTGTTCTTACACCAGATGCAACACTGCACAATTACTTTCCCCTCTGAAGCACTAAAACTCAGGCTCAATAAAAGCAGGTAATACTAACCATCATCATTTCCAGGTTCTTCATCTACTACCTCTTCTATATCAGCTGTTTTTAGTTTCACCTCTGGGTGGTACTCATCTTCTTGTTCATTTGATGGTACAGCTGAGGTTACATTTTCTTCTATTTTTTTCCTTTCAGCTTCCCGCTCTAGTTCTTCTATTTCCTGCAGGCGTTTTTCTAGCAGCTCAGCTTGTCTCTTCTGTTTTTTCTTCAGTTTTTTCTTTTTGTTTTTGGATATTTTTCCAACCTTAAATATTAATTTAAAAAAAAAAAAAGAGGAAAAAAAACCCCTAATCAATGATCCTCACAGCATCTCAAACCGAATTCACTTGGAATGATTATCTTTTCTGGAAAATACTAGTTGGCAATTAATATAGTAATTATATTGCTTTTTCCATTTTACTTGAAATCAGGAATGATGTAGGGTGATATGAGGCAAAAAGCCACCAAACTTTTACAGAATTAATCATGTTTTTCCATGGTTGTTTATCAGTTACAGGAGCAAAATACATCTAAGATGCCATAGGAAAATTCCTATGATCTTAAAACCTCAAATAGGAACAATCATCTTAAACTTCAATCTGGATTAACATATGATACTGTATGTGGAAGATAATCTGTCACTGTATTAGATATTTGCATATAAATTTAGTAACACCTCTCTCTGTACAATGCAGGTAATGGCTAGCAAAAGTATGCTGAGAAAAAGACACGCAAAAGCTAAAGAGACTGAAAACAGTGAAGAATTTTAAACAAATCCTGTGTTGTTCAACTATTTCCCTGTGAAAGGAAAGCATTTTTATTACTCCCTTCTGGCCCCAAACATATGAATCACAAACAACAGATGGCCATTATGATGTTTCACATTTTATATAACATAGGGATTGAAAACCTCAGGTACGACAACAAGGAAATGAAAAATTAACACATCTGAGCTAGAACTGAAACACTTTCTTACATTTTAACTTTTGACTTCTATTTTTACTATTTGATAAATGCGATCTATCCAGTTTTAATTCATTGTTTAGATATCACAGTAAAAAAAAAATTAAAAAATAAAGCACAGGGAACAAAGAGAAATATTATTTTCTCAAAGGTTTATCTGTAAATCCTACTCTCTTCAAAAGTAGCCATGGTATAGTCAAAACAAGACAGTTCATTTGACAGTTCTGTTAATTTTCATCCATATTGGATGCCCACTGGAATTACAGACGTTCTGTACACAGCTTTGACCGTAAGTATTTCTGAACAGCTGTATTACCGTTAGTTATCTGCTGTATGTATATGGCAAAAAGATCTTTCTAACCTCATAAAATACCCTCTCTTTTAAGGTCTTGATGCCCTTAAGGTATCTGAAATGCATGATATTTAGTGTATGCACCCATTTTTGTCAGGATTTGAATGAACGGATTATTCCTCAAGAGATGAAAATGGCAATGCTTAACTTTCTTTGACACAGCTATAGAACCGCATGTCTGCGAGAGTTTCCATCAGAGAAATACTGTGCTTAAAACTCGTGAGGCCAAAGACATGAAAAGAAAAATGTTCCTTGAAAGATAAAAGCTTTATTCAAAAGAAGCTTTTAAAAAGGGTAGAGACTACTAACAGTCTAATAGCTATTAATAACCACAGAAACACAGAAAATAAGATAGTTTAATTTGAATTATGTAACAATACTTACAGGCTTTTGTTGTGGAGCTGTACTCACTAAAAAGAAAAAAATAAAATTATAAATAAAGATATATTTTTACAAAAACAACTCTTTAATGAAAGCAAAAAGTAGCAGAAATCATGTAAAAATATTCTCAACTAAATAAGGCAGTGATTTTTTTTTTTTTAGGCAGATTTTTTACTCTTTACAAGTACATGTTGCCTGAAATCATTTGATGTCAACACTAGAGCCTCTGGAATTGGAAGGAGCTAGCAGTAGTTTGTGTTCAACTGTGTTGTGGTTGGTGGAGAGTTAAAGGAAGGCACAAAGGAAAGCCTGAATCCATGGAGAATGGACAGAAAACATCAAATGACTGTAGAGTTGTCACAGATTAAATGTATGTACTCCGCTGACTGAGCAGGTATAAACATTTAAATAGTTCAGGGAATCTCTGCAAAGATACAACTACTGTGCTGTACTCAACAAAAAAGCCAAACATTCGTGGTTCCTTTACTCTGAACCAAGGCAGTTTCACTGCCAGGGCTGCAGGCAAGAAGACGTGCCTAAGGCAAAAAGCTCAACATCACAGAAAAAGCACCTCCAGCACGGGCTCTGCCTAAGCACCTCTGAGAAAGATCCCATCAGCGACTAGGTCTGATGAGATTACAACACTGACTCTGAAAACAAGACACATAAGCCCTCCCACCAATAATCAAAACCATCAGAAGTAACCAAATATGGGACACAGAAGTGGTAGCAAGGAAGACGAAGTAAACAGGGCAGAAGAACCTCTCACGAACCTCTTCAGGCACATAGCAATGAACAAATGCAAAATAAAACACAGAATTATTTTATAGGTTCCGACCTTGAGTTAAGTACAGGGAAAAACCTGCTTGTATGCCCCTGAAAGGATAAGGTTTTTAAAAATATTCTTAAAACTGAGCACTATCACTGCCATAAAAGGGGAAATTATGCAGAACCTATACTTGAAATGCTACAGAGAAAACATCTTCAGCTCCTGTGTGAAAAGTCATATATTCAATTACAATTTGCTGAGAACAAAGTGTGATAAAAACCCCATCAGTATACTCCTCATAACAATATTTATTTAAAGTCAGGAAGAAATATAAAGGCTGCGTGAACAAAATCAAGTTACTTTCCACACAACATACAATCTTTAGCTATGTCACTATATATTATGCAAAATTCAATACAATATGTTCACAATTTTTAAGATTTTGCATCTAAAAATACCTAATGCTGTGAAATGGATTCTGACCACTGTATATGTTCCTGATATAGCAGCTATTTTTATTGCACCTCAGAGATTTTTAGGCTGTGCTATATTTTCTGACAATACTACAAAGGTAATAATTTCTCCACTGCCTATAGCTGATGTGCTCAACTGGCAAATTAATAGCAACCATAGTACCCAAGATCATTAGAAAAGCTACGCTTCCTCCATGCCTGTCTTTGCTGATTGCTGTGAACCTCTTTACCTTGGTTTCTCCTAGCTAAACATAATGTACAGTTCCTATCCAAACTCTTGGCAAGTTCAACATAAAACATTTTTACCCCTTGGAAGAAGGGCATATCACGAGTTCAGTTGGCACCACAGATTTCATTTTCAAGGGTGAAAAACTACGAATCCAAAACTTTACATTGCAGTTTGAGAGTAAGTTGTAACTGACAAAGACGACAGATAATTTCAAGGACACTGATGAACTTGTAATGGAACTAGACATAATTCAGATAAAATTGCTAATTATTGTCAATATTAGAGATGCAAGCTTCCAGTATGAGACTAAAACCCGGGCATTAAAGCTTGTGGGGTGAGAGAAGAGTAAGTTTATACCAGTAAATCTTTTTCTTTATCTGAGGGCCCTGAAAACTAGAACATACAAAACCAGGAAGAAAGCATTTCTCTGACAGTTTCCAGAGCATAAGTAAGAATGAACCAGACATGCATTTTTCGCATGTAATTATTTAACATGTTAATTTACGTTGAACAAAATACTGCCAGCAGTAATATGCTGATGGAACTTTACTAAATTGCGCTCAAATATACTGTCATACCTGCTGAGCCAGAGGGAGGAGGAGCACCAGCTTTCTGCCACTCGGTCGCTTCAGCAGCCATTCTGCGCACATAGGCATCATCCACACACATCAAAATGTTTTCTGGCTTTATATCCGTATGGATGATCTTGCACTTGCTGTGTAGGTAATCTAGACCTTGAAGTACCTAATTGCAAAAAATCCTACTTGAAACTGCAATTAAATTTCTTTATTAAGAAATTGGACCCTCATCTACATTTTAAAATAAAGCTTGTTTTATCCCAATGCTCAAAAGCGCTCAAAAGTTGGGGAAAAAAGGTATTTCCAAATTATAGCATAAAAACATAATTTTCCATTGTACTACAGAATTATAGAACTTTCTGAAACAAAACTGTTTGATGCACAGTAACACCAGTGTAATAACTGAATTGTTTCGTATTCAACTTCCATAAATCAGTTTTCAGAACATGTGTAGCACAAGTTTTGTCCAAGTACAAGAAAGGATAAGGATCTATACTATCTTTAGTGACATGAACAATCTGAAAGCCTTACCAGACAATGCCACTCTCACTAGTCCAAACTGATAATTCCAGTCTCACAAGAATTAAATCTTTTTAATTTCCCAGGATTAAGCTGTTCAGCTTTTCCCAGGTATGAAGTGACTGAACTACTTGGAATTTTTGTTTTTTCTTACACTCAAAGAGCAATTCAGGGTGGAAGACTGTGTGATTCAAACCCCTCCCACCTAGGTAATACAGCTACAAAGTTGTATTTAACCTCAAAATCAGACCAGCCCGCTCAATGGCTTTATCCAGGTCTTTTCAACTTCCTTTATTGGCCTTTTCTTCTTAAAACCAGCCAAACCAGTTCTCCCAACACCTTTCATTCATCATATGCTCCTCATCCTCTTCCTCACCTTTCACTAAACTCACTTCAGTAAGCCAGTGTCTTGCACTTGGAACCCAAAACTGTACACAGGCCTAAAGAACTTGAACATATCCCTTATGCTGCTGCCTACACTCCTGCTAATGTGGCCTGCTACAAGGTTAGCTTTGGCCATCACAGGAGCTCACCACTGACTCACATTCAGCTTGTCTACCATGACCCCTAAAGGGAAGCCTGGCATCAATCTTCACATTTTTAGCTAGTTCTTTCTTATTCATAACCAGTCCAGCAAGGTGGATCTCCAGCTTCTTTCCTTGCTGATACACAGCTCACCCCATGCTACAAAGCTGTGCTCCACACACTCCAGAAACTTCCTTGAGTGCATGTGCCCTACCAGAGCAGAAATCAAAGTGGCTGAAAGTCCATCATAAGAACTAGGTTATTCCAGTTGCCTAAAGGTGGTTATCACTTACTTCTGAAATTGGTAGCCTGTAGGAGAGACATACTAGGATGTCACCCTTGCTGGACTCCCCTCTGACCCCGACCCATCCTACAGAAGGTTTCAGGATTTAAGCTCAGCAAAGCAGGGCTAAGGAGAATCTCCATCCTTTATTAGATGCAGGGGGTGTGTGTGGGGAACATAGTAACAATGGATGACGAATGGGCTGAGGTACTTAATGACTTCTTCACCTCAGCCTTTCTTTAATAGTCAGATCAGTTGTTCTCTGGGTAACCAGTCCCCTGAGCTGGGAGACAGGGACAGGGAGGAGAACGAAGTCCCCGTAATGCAAAGGGAAACTGTCAGTGACCCACTACAGTCCTTACATACACATAAGTTAGTGGGGCCAGATGGGATTCACCCAAGGTCCTGGGCTTATTGGCTTGGATGGGTGCACTGTTTTCTGGGTAAAACCCTGGCTGGATGGCCGGGCCCAGAGAGTGGCAGTGGATGGATTTACACACAGCTGATGGCCAGTCACCAGTGGTGTTGCCCAGGGCTCCATATTTGGGCCAGTCCTGTTTACTGTCTTTATCAATGACCCAGATGAGGGGATCAAGTGCACCCTCAGTCAGTTTGCAGATGACACCAAGTTGGGTGGCTGTATTGATCTGCTGGAGGGTAGGAAGGCTCTGCAGAGGGATCTGGACAGGCTGGACTGATGGGACGAGGCCAACTGTGGGAGGTTCAACAAGGCCAAATGCTGGGTCCTGCACTTCAGTCAGAACAACTCCGTGCATAGCTACAGGCCTGGGGAAGAGTGGCTGGAAAGTTGCCCAGTGGAAAAGGACCTGGAGGTGCTGGTTGACAGACAGCTGAACATGAAGCCAGCAGTGTGTCCAAGAAGGCCAATGGCATCCTGGCTTCTATCAGCAATAGTGTGGCCAGAAGGACAGGGCTGTCCGCCTGTACTCAGCACTGGTGAGGTCACACCTCCACTCCTGTGTTCAGTTCTGGGCCTCTCACTACAAGAAAGACACTGAAAGTGCTGTCCAGAGGATGGCAACAGAGCTGGTGAAGGTCTGGAGTACACAGCTTATGAGGAGCAGCTGAAGGAGGGGGAGTCTGTTAAAAAAAAAAAGGAGGCTGAGGGGGGACTTTACTGCTCTCCGCAACTCCCTGAAAGGAGGTTGTATCCAGGTGGGGGTTGGTTTCTTCTCCCAGGTAACAAGCAATAGGACCAGAAGAAAAGGCCTCAATTTGCACCAGATGAGTTTTATATCAGATATTAGGAAAAATTTCTTCACTGAAAGGGTTGCCAAGCATTGGAACAGGCTGCCCGGCAAAGTGGTGGAATCACCACGCCTGGAGGCATTTAAAAGATGTGTACATGTGGCACTTGGGGACATGGTTTAGTTGTGGACTTGGCACTGCTGGGTTAATGGTTGGAATCGATGATCTGAGAGGTCTTTTCTAACCTAAATGATTCTACGATACAAGCTTTTTCCTTGCTGAAACACAGTCTCCTTACAAACACCTTTCAGCAACTTGATTTTTGTAGCACAGCAAAAGAACGTATTTTGAAAGAACACTTCCCCCCAGTGAAAGGTTTCACCTTGTTAACACTCTGACTCAACAAAAACAATACAGACAGCAATTTTTCAAAAAACAGGTTATTTTCATATACAGTGTATTTTTCAGAGATACAACTTTTGTTCTTCTTCATCATCATCATCATAATGCGTTAATTTCCACAGTTCTGATGATTTACTTAAGAAGCATGACACATCAACCAAAACTGCAATTTAATATGAATATCCTTACATCCACAAATACAGACTCACCACTTCAACTTTTTATTTTCTTAAGCAGCTAAGGAAACTCCTTTATCAGTGGAAACCTAGACAAAAAAACCCAATCCAACCCCCACAAAAACCCCCAGCATGCAGAAACACAGGTTACCCAGAAAGATGCTCTTGCAAACCCCACAGAGATTACCAATAAAATTCTCTTATCTTAGATAAATTCAGTTCAAATATCATAATTCTAATTCAAATGGTTAACAATGGTGGAAAAACCTAACTAAATAAAATAAATAAACCTAATTATTAAACAAACCAGATTATTAACTAATCTTACCTGTCGAATTATACTTTTTACACAACGGATAGGAAGGCCTTGATAGTTGGACTTGATTATCCATTTTAGAAGATGATGTCCAAGTACTTCAAAGACCATACAGACATCTGGGATTTAATTAAGGATAATTTCCAGATAAAGTTGTTGATGAGATCAACACAAATGTTGGCTTGCATACTGGCTAAAGCAATCATCAACCTGTGTAGAAGGAAAACGTTTCCCCCTAAAGTGAGCAGAACATGGTATATGCTTTGGTACCTTGTTTCAATTATATACAAACACATACAAAACCAGTGCCCAACTGCAGAACAAACAAATGAAAATAAAACTTTTTAATTATGCAAATCTTCTCCATTATTTCTACATGTCAACAACAGCATTAGAATGAACAATTAAATAAGTAACTGTAAAAAGTAACTAATTCTTTTTTTTTTCTCTTTGAAACACTTAAAAGTACTGATCTGGCCTACTATCTCTAGTTTCTAGTAAATTTTAAATCATCTGCATAGGAGGTTTAAATAACAAAAGTGTGCAACAACAGTGTTCTAGAAAATGAACCATACTACATCTTTATTAGGCTCAATTAACAACCACTTGCAACAAATACTAGAGTAGTAAGAGAATGGGTCTCTTAAAACCTACAATGCCAAGAAGGTTCATTTGACCCAGCATTTACTACTGGCCGCTGACAGGGGCCAACAGCAGATTGACAGGGAAGATTATTAGAAAAAAACAAGGTGTAGGAAATTCCTGTAATTTGTGATTAAAGGCTTCCTAAATTAAGAGATTCTACACTTACATACCTGGGTAGCTTCTCTTTCTGTTGAGAAAATCTTCAGATAGTAAAGTTAATTTTAATTTTTATCATCCACAACACTCTGACAAAAAGTTATACAGTTTGACTATACAGAATTAATCCTCATACATAAACTGGGAATGACCTTAATGTCCCTGGAAATCAGAAAGTATTCCAAAATCTTAACTAGATGGTACTATAACCTTGCAAAGAATAATGTAATACAAATAACAAAAGAATAATTAACTGATGGATACTGCATGAAAATCTCAATGAATTAAACTGAACTATCTCAGGGAGAAACCTTACCTAACTTCTCTAATGTTTATTAACTAGAGTCTTGGCAGTTATGATAGAATCACTGTCTTAACTTGTGTCAAAATGAGACTTTATCTTGTCTGTCAGTTTATCATTTGCATTCTTCTCAAGTACCTACTTGCACACAAACTCAAGTTTTAAAATCTACACCCCCTACACTGAATTGGAACCAGAGGTAAAAGGTCTCAAGACTGGTGAAAGCACCTTGTGAAGAACTCTAACGTAACTGCTGCTAACTTCATCTCACTTAATGCTCCTCAATTCCTGTATTAGAGGAGATACTGAACAGTCATTTCCCAACCACACCAATCAGGCCTACTCAGAACATTACAAAACTGTTCATTCTGAAGAGGAAACAGTCTCAATTACTTTACCCCACAACAAAGAGAAGTCACTAGCAGAGCACCCAGCCTTCACAAAGGACGAGCAGAGCACATCAGCTCTGCAGAGCCCACGCAGGGAAATTGCAAAGCTACAGCAACACAGATCTCATAAAGGCAAGACACTGCAACATTCAGAAATGAAATTTAGGACACCCGCCCACAGTACTTCAGACCACTGCTGCTGCAGACTCTCCAGTGCACATTCCTGCCATTCCTTGCACTTACAGAAGTGTTAAGCCTTGCCAGTAACCAGAAGAAAAAGGCGTGTAGGGAAGTGAATCACCGAGAGGCAAGGGGAGGGCACTGAAAAGTAAGATGCAAGAGGAATGGCAAATGGCAGAGGCAGACAAAAAGAGGGAGGGTCACAAGAAACTGCAATGATGTCTACCTGAAAAAAAGATTGCAGTATTTTGCTGGGAGGACTCCAACAACCTCAAGGCATGATCACTACCAGAGAGACACCTGCAGTGGGGAGAAGACATAGAGCAGGCTGGGTGCTGGGAGTAGGTATGTGAAAATGTGACTGTTGTCTGATTTACTACCCTGATGTCAAAAACATTAACTGGAAGCCAGGCTGTCCACAACAAAGAGTTTGGCAAAAGCTGTGTATTAACTACTAGGAAACCAGCCTTGCAAGCCCCAAGATCTTCCTACAGCACCAAAATCCTGACAGGTCAGTAGGTTCAAAAAGTCCTCCAGCAAAAATAAACCCACCCTGAGGACATGTCTCTTGTGCAATGCTCTTCAAAGAGCATGGGGGATGTCTGAAGGGGAGGGAAACTAAGCAGAGCAACAAAAGTGAGAGCAAATGTAACACAGCCAGCTGACAGGCTGCTCTTTCTTGACTCAAATCCTGCCTGTAACTATCCATAAACACATATTACTAGATCAGTTAGATGAGGGTTAAAGGCTAGTTAAGCTAAGTGAAATCAGGCTCTAGCACCAACACAGAAGACTTCGGTATGTATTTCAGTTGCTTCTGACTTGGGAGCATTTAGGTGCTATGGTATTTAATTAATGCTGTATATTCTTTGGAGATACATTTATTACAATCATTATAATGTCTGATTGTGTGGGAGTGTTTCTTTATTTTTTCACTTGTCTCTCCAAACACTTGTTCCATTGCATGATTATCTGAATCTTTCCTTAAAAATATGCTACACTCAAATGAACGTTTATTAAGACTCTAATAAATATCCAGTGCAAACAAACATAATAATCTACACTTTACTGAAAATATCAAAGCACTCATTTGTTACTTCTGTTATTTCATGAAAAAATTCTGTTATTTCATGAAAAAATTGTAACTACCATCTTTTTAAAACATAGAAGTAGTTAAAACATTTTCTCTCTAATGGAGCATAACACACATTATTCAAAATCCTCTGTATGTAAACACTTACTAGTTTCTAGGAGGAAGATGACTGCTTGTGGACACACAGTGCAGGCCAGTGCCTCTGCACATTCCCAGCTCTGTTCTACACAGTTCTTGACAATTCTCCCTGTTTGGAAACTCCGTGACATTTTGTGGTATTAGCCATCCAAAGGATTCACCCACCTCTCTTCTGGCTTGCTTTAACTTTTAAATTTATTCCATAACCAATAATTAAACCTCTATGAAGCATATGCTGCTTTAATTTATAGCCAAGGAACAGATCTTTAGTGACTTGTCGCCCAAAGGAAGCTGGAAACAGCAGACCATGCTAAAAAATCTCAAATTACTCTGTTTCTCTCAACCTGTTCGACTCAAAAACACTAATGCAGCACTAATATGGCATTTTAAAAATGTAAACAGCATGTTGCTAAAATCAATTACCTGCTCCCTCCCAAGAGAACCTGAACCAAAAATTATTTTCCCCAGAAGATAAAAAGGAGTTGATCAAATAATCAATGCAACCAACCATTGCTGAAATAACTCAGGATGCATAAGACACTTGGTATCATATTTTCACTGGCAGTCAGGACTTTGACAGACTTCCAGCTGTAATTCATATTTAAGTCCAGTATCAGCCTATCCTGTATACCAGTACTTTTCTGGAAATTGTACCTCTCAGTAAGGCAGGAACATTTGCCTTCCACATAAAAACTTCTATACTGTTGGAGTTTTCAACATGAAAACTGGAATAGAATAAATGAACATAAGGTGTCCAATTTTAATCTCCTAACACACAGCTACCCAAGTATCTTTTTTTCACTAGCTCATGATCTCTTTTGAGTTTGTCAGTGTAAGCTCTACATTTCAGAAAGATACAAGCTTGGATATGCTTTCAAAATATCACTAAAAAATCTACTCTTCACACTTAGAAACAGCTCTCACCTTTAATACAGTTATATACATACATGTGAATCTTAGGCAAGAATTTAAGAACACTACTGGGAAACTGCTCTGATAAAGAGGTAATAGTTATTTCTTTGTATACTTATGAATGCGTTTTCTTGTTCCCTGTTTCGTATTAGTGTTTTACAATATGAACGGTAAATTAAATTTTTTTATTTCTAAAAACAACTTCCATTATTCTTCAGTTGTACAGTTGTCAGCTGAAGACCTGAAGTGCTTTGGTTGAGTTATATCTTTGTGAACAGTTAGACTAAATATAGATGTTTATAGAATACTTCTTCATAAGCATCTCTGCTCATAAATGAAACCTGTTTTTTGGTAGCACAACAGCAGCATCAAGAAACCCAAGAAAGGGTTCTTTGCCTTGCTGTGGTAAGCAATTACTTTGATCATCATTTATATCCAGTTTGAAACGACTACTGGCAACTGTATGGTTTGTTTTAATTCTTTCTAATTTGAAGATTAAACCCAGGGGAAAAAAAGCAGACTATACTAACTTCACCTACATTTAAGTGCCTTTCTACCATGGTAGCTGGCCACTGAAGCAACCATGGCACAAGCCTAAATGGGACAAAGGAAAAGGAGTTAAGGCACCACTCTATAACTAAAAATATTTGATCCCACACTCATTCTCACCACATACCCAAAGGCCCCTTAACTCATGTCAAGAGACAGATGAATGGGATGAAAACTGTTTGCACACTTCTCTCTGGAAGGATGCTTTCTAGAGAGCATTCAGATTTACTGACAGGTCACCTCCTACATTCCTCTCCTAGAATATGAGAGTTGGTGAAAGCTACCCTAATTTGATCTGCTGGAGATTGAAGGCACATAACCAAAATGCAGTATTAAGCTCTGCAGAGAAAGAACTGTCTGTCTGGTGGTATGACACCATGAGTGATGAGGTCTGATATTAGGGCTCCAAAACACAACAAGCGTACACATAAATACCAGCTGTAACACTGAATAACAGCACAGTAATACAATAAGCTGCTAAAATATCTAATATAATTAGCAAGGATAACTCAGTTTAGCTCAATTCTAAAATCAAATATATCCATAGACCCAAAATTTTCTCTGAGAACAATATTCAGTCATATTTTACTTTCTCTCTCTCCTACCCCTCTCTTTTTTTTTTTGGCAAGGGGAACCATTCAAAGGTAAACCTTTACAACCTTTGCCAAAAACAATGTTAATACCTGGCCAAAAGATGATCACATAAACAAGAGAAGAATCTTCATGTCCTCACACATTCCACAAGAAAACAGAAACCAGCTCCTTCATGACACTGACACCTTTTCTTTACCAGTGTAGAACAAAACACGCTTCAGTTGTTACAAATGTTTTCATTAAAACTCTAGTTTTAAAGTAAACTCCGCAGTTCCACCACACGGTGACTGGATTCATGGGATATCTTTTAAAATTTTGCATTGTGTTAGAAAAGCTAGGCTACTTCCACTCCATGGAGTGCATTACACTGGACTACTCTTTGCATCTATGTGTATTCTGGTGTTTCTACTTTACATATTTAAAGTAAGACTAACTTGAAAAAAACCAGAACTAAATGCTTACTTATCTCAATAGACCATTTTTAATGAAGATGACATGTTTTAAAAAGGATATGAATTCCATTCATTCCAGAAATTTTGAAGTCATCGATTAGCTGCACAACCATATCCTTGTTGGGATCATTAGGGTCACTTTCACGAACCTAAACCAAGAATGCAAACACAGACTTTTTAGGAAAAAATTCACTCTAAAATACTAATTAGTTAGATTTGTTATTACTATTATTACTGGTATTGACCACTGTATTGCAAGAGTGGTACTTACACATTTGAGCAACTTTATTTCATCCAAGGCTGTCTCTGTATAATGCTGGGCACTTTTTACAACTTTCATTGCAACAAACCTTTTTCCCCTTGAAAAGAACAGAAACATTTTCAACACATGCTCTGAGCTAATACAAACATGCTTTGAAGGTTGGTAAATTTTATACAGAGTATTTCATAGCCTAATGCGTTCTGACAGAAAAGACTGAAATTACATTTAACAAGCACTTTTAACAGGATTGTTAACAGCCTGATTTATTGAATATTTTGTCACCTTTGTGTTAGTGTCTTTAAAAGAGGAATCTGCTTACACATTTTATCATTTAATCAAGGTATAATTGTACCTTTTTATTAAAGATACAACAGAAATAAAAACATTAGCTTATTCTTGCATGTTCAACATGGAAATTCAATAAGCAAAGCTAATTTGTCAAAGAAAATAGAGTTACATTTATTCTGAGGGCTTTTATAAACTTCACTCTTAATTAAAAACAAAGTAACAACTGTAGTCATCTCTCTGCATAAAATGATAGCAAACATTTACATAACTTTATCATGCACGTAAAACAAAAGTTACTGCAAACAAAATAAAGCAACTTATTAAGAAAAAAGTGTATGGAAATAAATAGTTTTCTTACTGCATATCCCAGCACAGCCAGACTGTAGAGAAGTGTCCCCATCCTAACTTTCTAATGACGTGATACCGGCCATTGAAAAGGTCACCAATTTTCACCGGATGATAGCCTCCTTCAGGAAAAAAGTGAGCAGAAAAAGAATATTCAGAAAACAAACAATAATTCCCAGGTTTTCAAATAATTATTGTAGTATAAATTTTCCTCTTCAAATTGCCCTGTACTATAAATAGGAAATCTAAAAGAAAACTTTAGTGTTAAAAATTCTGCCTTGCTTGGCCTGGAGGGAACAAACAAATGTCCGGTAACTACTGCAGAGTTTATTCACCCTTCTCTCTTATGCTTTTATTTATGGTAATATTACCATCTGTTCTGTATTTCCTCAGGCTTATCTTCCACTTCACAGACAGTACAGAAAATATCTACATTATTTCTTTATCTTATTTGAAGCCTCTCCAATCAACATACTTTGGATGATTGCAGAATCTCAATAGAGATTGTTTTAATTCCCATTTGCCTTCAAGTAATAAAAGCAGCAATAAAATACTTCCTGAGAAAATGTTAAGAACAATACAGACTTTATTGATGCTCTTCTGCTTGGCTCGTGACCCACAGCAGCAATGCATTTCTCTCATGTCCGAGGGTTTTACAGTGAGGCAGAGAGAGCAGGCAGCCATGGGCTTTGTCTGAACTGCTCTGTAACTCCAAAAGTCTGCAGTCTTAACGTACACCACTACATATGCCCTGCACAGCCCCATTAGGCAGAAAGGCCGACAGGACAGAGCAGGCAGGAGCTCAGGCTTCTAGACAGCGTGAGGAGGTGTAATAAAGCCTTTTATTTCCTTTGCATTTTAAGAGTCATTCACTCTCCCAGCCAATCACAGGAAAGACAGTGAACACAGGAGATTTTTATTCAGACCTTAACATACCAACACTAACACCTACAATTCTGCCTAAACTGCAAACAAACAATAATGCTTCACCATGCAACCCCCCCAGGACATCACCAGCAGCAGACTCAGAGCAGCTGTCAAGGAATCACTTCTTTGTCTCTTTCTGGTCCTTCACAATGTCATGCCCAACTGTCCTTGGGCAGGGTCCTCCGTTATTGACTATTCCATTTAGAATGAGGAAAACCTCAGACTGCAATCTAAGTTGCTGTATTTGTTTTGAAATCCTTGGAAAATCTTGTTAGAACTGGTACCAAGTTAAGACAACAGTGTGAATTTATAACTTAATTTCTTGGGTTTGAAACAAGGACTTCTTTCTTATCTCCTCTTTATCTGCGGAACAGTGATGTCAATATGGATGTATTTCTACTTCTTTTTCCTGCTAGTAACATCTTTTGCCTTAACAGAAGTTCAAGGATTTATTTATGAACTTCTCTAGAAGACTTTCAGAGCAGACTAAAAAATTTAAAACAGCTGTACAACAGAATTATAAAAATTACCTATTCAACAGAAGGATAAAGCTTAAATAAAGCATTCCATTAGATGTTGGTATGTCTAACAAACTCTAAAACGCACACAGATTTGATACACGTACGTCAGGATGTAACTTCAAGTTTAGCTCACAGCAGAGAGGTTTCCTCACAGCTTCAACCAAAGCGGACCCATCTGACCTGGCTGCAGCTGCCCAGGCTCCCAAACGTGATCCCGCTGGCAGAGACTCCAACAGCTCAGCCAGAGCATCACGGCAGCAGCACTCACAAGTGTTCAGCTTGGCAGGGCAGGGCTGAGCCAAGTGACAACAATTGTGGAAGAGCAGAGCAAGCCTCAGTTCCAAAGTGCCGACTTGCCCCAGCTCCCTGCCCACCTGCCACCCAGTTTACGGCACCACAGAGGGTCAGGCGTGTCCACCAGCCACCAAAGTGAGTCTGATGTGCACAGGTAGCATGGCCAGAGCAGTCTCAGCTCCCTCAGCCTAGCACTAAGGTGCATCTTTTCCACGAAAATTTTGCACAAATCTGCAAAAGCCCTGATAGGAGAACAACCTCTAAACTTTTAAACCATGAGAACTGTACACTTACTATCAAACGTGGTATTTCATTTCACAAATCATTAGGTATATAGACACCAACATTCACGGATAAAAAAGTGAAGAGGTAAAAGAAGGTCCTAATTCAGGAACAGTACAAGGCATTACAAGGATGACCGAGACACAGACTTGGATTAAGTCTCAGGAGTGCCCCTGCATGAGGAACTCCCCACTCCTCCACCACTGAGAAGGAAATGCTCATGAAAGTTGCCAGGACAACTCACCCAGCAAGCTAAAAAGGTACCTTCATTTCCACTGCTGAGTTATGCCAACCTCAGTAAGGATGCACACATTGCCAAGTGGGAATTCCTTATTTCCCAAGAAAAAAAACAACTGATCACTTTTGGAACACCCAACCAGTTTTAACTCTCCAGGAAAGGAGGGGGGACATGGATTTACTGAGGGTGTTGACTATTATGCTCTCCACTTGCAAAAGGACACAGTATCAGCCATAAATGAAGCCCAAGTCTATTGCAGCTTCATTATTACAGAAATTTTGCTAAATAAATGCACATAGGTGAATCCACACTGATAGGGAAAAAAGGTAAAACTAAATTTTGTCTTTTTAACCATCCTTCTAGTAACAGCTGATGAAGATATTTAACAATCTGGATAAATATAATCATTGTATAAGACAGCTATTGATTGGTTTAAAACAAACAGAAATATTACTAGTTGGTAAATTTTTTCAATAAAAATCTATCCAGGATGATGATAGTCGTAAGTGTGAGTGGAACGTTAAGAGAACATAGCTAAATTCTACCTTTCCATTACTGAAAAGGTTTGCATTTGTGAAATTAAATAAGTTTGATGACCTGATAGCAAAATTTATGTAAGAGACTTCCACATAATTCACCATCACAGTATCATTTCTTCTGATCTGAGCTTTTGCTGCGTCGTTGCATGAAAACAGTGCGAAGTATGAAACATTATTCTCTATAAAATAATCTTTCCTTTGCAAACAGATAGAATTAAAAAAAAATAAAATTATTTTAACAACTAGTTTTAACACCTCTCTGTGGTTTGCAAACATTTTAAAATTCAACAAGAAAATTATTTCTGGAACACTTTTAAATTTTCGTAAACCTAGTTCTATTAAGTCAGTTCTCTAACAGTTACACGGCTTCAGGCACTTTTAAGTCTGCCTCTCTGCAGACAGCTTTTGGCATACTTGTGCATGAAAGTAATTAAAAACTTGTGATACTTTCTTCCCATCACAGACAGAACAACATACAGGGAAAATTAGATTTCCAAGGATACCAAAGTCAACTGCGGGTTGATAAGCTATTTTAGTAAACTCTACATGTTGCAAGCGTAACAATACTATGTATGTAAAAACCATGTTATTTTGGTCCCTACACCACTGTCATAACTAATTATAGCAATACACCAGCATATGTGACAGATGCCAACAGCGGGAGCATATTCTCTGAGTATTTCAGAAGATACTTTCCACTGTCCTAAGTCATGGCAGGAGCAGTTCTGGAAACAATCAGTTACCACTCCTGTACACTGTACTCCCTGATCATTCGTATCAGCAACACAGGCACTTACGGGTTGTGGGCAATCAGATAACAACACACTTAGCTATGCATTATGGTGAATGTAATTATTTCAGTTCTTCATGATAAAGAAAGGATTTCTAAATACAGTAACAAGAAAGCAGCTGTGCAAAATTAACAGTTTGGGAAAAGTTATGTACTTCTGGAAAAACAATATAGGCATTTGAAAGTATGCAATGTATAAGTGGCACTGCTGATAATTTAACCAAAAAAACCCCCAACCCTGTTGTACTATTCACTGCAGCACACACAGAAAAAAACGTCTCTCACAGCTAGCTAGCTACATGCACACATGAAAGAGGGTCAGAAAAATGAGATCATTATTCCTGAATGCCTCCTGAATGTATTGGTAATTGTAGCTGCCTCGTTCGATGTTTGTATAGGGAATTATTCCCTTTGTGAACGGGATGAATGGGAGACATCTCCAGGGGGCAAGGAAGATGATCAGAGAAGCAAAAAATTCCAATTACATCCATGACACAACAGGCTCTTGAAAAAAATCTCCAAATGTTTCAGGCTTTTCATAGAAGAAGAAAAATTAACTTCACTAAGTACCCCTTGAAAAATCATATAGTTGGACTTTTGATATTTCCATTCCTTAAACAAATAAATATTTGAGAAGTATTTCATGTAAATTCAGTGACACAACCAGAAGTAATGTCACAGATTTAAACAGGTCCTGGAGAAAGACCCCAAGGAAGAGAGGTTAGTCTGCTTTACACTGGCTGTCTCTTTCACATCAAGTGCTAATTCAAATGGATCCAATTTCCTGATTAAAAACACTACTATGACTATTTACTAACCACCATGTAATGTGGTCAAGATGTGAGCCCAGCACACAGTAACATACCCATAAAAATAAGATTAGTAACAAAAACACTCAATGCAAAGTACAGTTAACAGGTCATCCATTGAATTCACTAAAAAAACTAATTATATACTCCTTATCAAAATTGCCCTCCTTTGAAATTGCAGACTGGGGTTGAGAAGATATGAAGTAAGCTCCCACTTCACTCAAAAATCCTGGGATGCTGCCATTTTGAAGATAAAATTAGGAATAAGAGACACTCCACCACTGAATAATAATTTCCAAATCTTTATCTTCCACCCTGTAAATACACATTAGGCTACCCAAAACAGAAAAATATATTCAAACTAATAAAACACCTCTCAAAAATAATGGAAATAATGTATCTAAAAGCCATCCATGGAATTCTTTACTAAATAACTTATTCATTCCCTATATTGAATATCAAATATACAAACAGAAAGTCTCTGTAGCCCAGATCATCCCAATCCCATTCAATTCAAATCCTTATAGGAAATCTTCCCTTCAAGTCAACCCCAGCAGATTAAAAGAAGGAAATATATTCCTCAGTCTTGCAGGAAATTAGGGTCAGAAAACAGGTAAATCATTCACTGGAGCCACAAAAGCACTGCTCTCATAGAAACAAATAATGACCGTGACATCCAAATGAACCAAAGCTTGAACTACCTCTAACATACCTCACAGAATTCAAAGCTCCAGGATCAGAAGAATTTAGAAGAACTTTATGCATGCAGACGTTCCCTTTAATTTTTCAGGAAGTCTGCAAGTATTGTTAGTGTAATATGTAGTTCATTTTAAAAGCATACAGATCTCACTCCTGACCTGCTCTAGTTAAACAGGTAACTCATAAGCAGCCTGTCAACTTAAGACTATTTTTTTTTGTTTGTTTTGTGATCTAGCTTCTGCAGATGGTGGCATTTCACAAGAGATACTGGAACACAGACAACAATGAAATTAAATGCAGCCCCTATTTCAGGAAACAATTAAGTCGGGGCCTTGAAATGCTTAATCTCAGGGAAATAGAGATTTTACAAGTAAACAGATGTTCCAGCAAATCCTTACTCACTGATGGAAGATGTTACAGATACCAGAGGAGTCATCTTAAGTAACAAATGTGTTGCAACAAATATAATAAAAAAACAAAACCAAACACCTGAGCATGCTTTAGCAACATGTTCTTCTTTCCCCTGATGCAGACTTCAACATTTAGTTTGAGTTTACTGTTTGGCTTTCACTATTGGCATTTGTACACCACTTACATATTTGAAATATCCTATCTTACTAAAACTTCTTACACCAAAATGAAATAGTCACTTTCCACTGCTAAATCTGAAAATACTTATTTCAGGCTGGGAGAGAGGATTCTCAAAATAGCCCATCTCCAGGCTTACACAGAAATTTCTGATTAAGACGACATTATCATATTTGACATAGGAAGCGATTCTTGGCATGAGGAATACAGAATACCAGATACTGTCAGTGTGCACAGAGTGCTTTTTGGCTGTTCAAAAGCATTAATATGAAGTGATAAAACTTGATGTTTCCTGAAGTATATTCATATTCTTGAAATCTACAACAATGGAAAACCCACAGTTGATAGACCTGTTATTTATAGTTTTTCATGTAAGTACAGTATACATTTTATCCTAATGGGAATAGACTTGCAAATTGAGCATTGACATTAAAATCAACTTAAGCACTGACACTGTTGTACTCCAGTCACACTTTGGTGCATTTAACAGTATTTTAAAAAATTAATATAAGTAATGCAAAAATTAAGGGAGTTAAGCTAAAATGAAAATATAGAGGGCCTCAGACAGTGCTGAGGGCTGTGGAAAAGAAGCACATAACATCTCAGGCTAGTGCAGGTGAGAGAAGGGGAAAAGTAGATATAGTTTAAAAAATAAATGTAGGTAATGTTATTAAAGGCATCAAGGTATTTTAGAACCTTTTGGAGTGAGAGGGGTTGTTTGTCTTGGCTGGGGTGTTTTTATTTCTCTTACAGCTCACATCAATCACTAAAAGTTTCTTCTCTATTCTTCTAACTAGGACATCAGGAGGAAAGGAGGGATACAGTATTTGTACATTTATTACAAAATTTATAAAAAAGCCACAGCTAAGTAAAAAAACTAAAGCTGAAAACAATCAGGCATCTGGCCCTGAAATGTGCAGTTGTTCCTAATTCTTGTATAAATAAATCCCATAATTAAAGGTCAGTTCTTTAAAAACCTCCCAAGCACTGTAACTAGGAGTCGCATGGCAATGTTCACCCTCAGTGACACGGGTGAGCCGCACACACCTTTACAGTAATCTGCGGGATCCTCTTGCTCCTCATCATCGGACCCCAAAATCTCCTCCTCTGGCTCTGGCGGGGTGGGCTCCGGCAGGGGCGGAGGTGGGGGCGGGGGTGGAGGTGGAGGTGCAGAGGGAGCTTTCTGTTGAGGCTCTGGCCTGAAAATAGAAGAGAGACCACACTTAGTCAAGAGGTTCCCCACAGGGGTAACCCAGCCCGTCAGAGGGGACGAAAACATCAGGAAAGAATCTAATTTTCTCAGTGCCATCTTTCATATTCTCCACGGGACCATAGGGAGGTGTGGACAGAGAGGCACCTGACCACACCAAAAGCAGGTCTCAAGTGAATTTGGACTTACTTGCTGAAACAGACTGGGAAAGGTTCATGAAGTATATGAAGAGATACTAACAAGCTTTTTAAATTCCTGATGAGCAAAGGACATGTTAGACCCATCTTCTTGAGCATAACTGGAAAGATATAGTTTTCAAAGAACATCTAAGTTATTGAAAAGCTCCAGCCTGCTGGCTGAAGTAAGAAAGACTTCACTAATAGAGAAAGAAACAATCTTCTAGTGACACTGACCCAAACCTTAATGCACCTCTCCCCATCTGTAGCTGCTGCCAAGACTATGGAAAGCTGTTATCAGTACACAAAATACTGAAAACATCTATTAGAAAGTAAGAGAAAAAAATAAATCTTCCTAGGTAGCCTATGATGTGCGCCCAGAACACATACCACTTGCTTTAGTACGTGCTAAATAAAAAAACCCCAAACAAAACCACCAAGGCCCAACACCGCCAACCAAGAGATGTTTTTGTGTCTTGCAGCTCCAACTTAGAAAAAAGCAACCAAAGAACGAAATATACTTTGTATCTTATTCTGAGGACGGCTCACATAAAATAATACTTGGTATTTCTGAACACCTATGAACTACTCACATTTCAAAACTGAGTATTTTCAATGCACTTAAGTCCAGGGTTGAAGCGCAACTGTTTGTCAGATAATTAAGAAAGCCTTCTCCAAACAGGTTGATGGTGTTTTTTGCATTCATACTTCTTACAAATAAAAAATATATACTTGCCAAATACATTTGCAAAGTAACTTATAGCATTTTTGCCATCAAAAGCTGCTTACATTTACACCTACTTCAAATCTAACATGTCTGAAAAAGATCACATTAACAGTATTCTGTCATTCATATGATAAAAAACCAGAAATCTGATTTTTCAGCACCTAGAAATAATCCAAACACTTCCTTGATCACGAGTAAAAACTGTATTTATGTTTATTTCACTCCTAAGTCCTCTTCCTCACAATTCCCCCTTTTTCTTTTTACACACTGCAATTATTCCAAGACAGACAGAGCATTTGGTGTCGAAGAGAACACAGTTGGTCATAAATAAATTCCACTGGCAACATTCACCACCTGCACAGCAGCTGCTGTTACGCGTTTGCTTTAAAGGACATCACTGCAAGTTGTATGCATACCAAATTTATGTGCCTGCTAGCCCTTTCAGAAAATAAAATTCTTCAGTCAATAAAATGGTCAGATTTAAAAAGGAACATTTTGAACTGATATATAAATTATCTAAGTTATAATGAGAAATCTACCAAATAAATAAATTTACATAATTTTAACCACATAAAGCTTTGGACAGGAGAGAGAGAAGGGATCCATTTGTAGGATAAACAATAAATATATTTCCATGTGCTTCTACTTATATAAATTATGCTGGCTTTTTTGCCTTCCTGTTTGGCTCCCAACAGGCATCTCTATATGGTACATTGCAAGGAAAGCAAACCACAAACGGAAGGTGTAGCAGATTCTCTGACCAGTTAATTCTTACTACAAACTGGATTACAGCCTGGTTTCATGGTGTCAGCATGCAGACAACACCCATGCCTGGTCTGATGTTGGCAGAATCTTTAATCAAACAAGTTACCATATAAGCTTCTACAGTTACAAACCTTAAAACCTCATGTGCTCTGCACAAGACCGTTTTGGATACACTGATCAAGAACTAAGAACACTTAAAAATGAAAAATTAACAGCTGGACTCAATGACCTTGAAAGTCTATTCCTGCCTAAATGCTTGTATGAGCAAGAAAAAGGATGCATAGTAAAACAGCCTGCACTTCAACACAGCTGAAAGAACTCTGTGCTAGGGAACACAGTGCTTAGACTCCTTGCTGTACCATCAATTTATTTATTTATTACTTTATTCAGACCACAAGTATCCATGTTATTATTTTGGTCACATAAGATGGTACTACAGCAAAGGCCAGGTTTGGGTAGGGCCATGCAGTACAGGGACTGTTAAGTTCAAAAATCCATTGAAATTGTGCTGATTTTGTCTTTTAATACTTCCTCTGTTTCTTCACACAATGAAAGCAATATTTTAAAGAGAATCAGAAGCATTTCTGGAATCAAGATTCACACATTTTGTCACTCATTTTCAAATAAACATCAAGTCATACCAAGAATCTCCCTCTGAGAAAGAAAGGAAGAGTACAACACAGGATTTTAAAAAAAAAAAAAAAGCTAAATTTATTCCCAGGGAAATGGGTTAAGAAGAGAGGGTTGTTTCTGAGCCTTTCTCAAGCTACTATAATTGATTTTGGTTTGCAAAGGGTCATATTTTCCCTGTCCTCAATCCTAGCTGATTTTGGTATTCAGGTTCTTTCCTACTCTCCTTTGTGCACATCAGGAAGGAAGGAAGGAAAGATATTACCTTATTTCCCTCTGGAGTTATTTATTATTTTTATCTGCAAAAAACAAAACACTGCTTTAAACTGAGGAAGATCTTTGATTTGCCCTCTTAGCTCTGCTTGCACCTTTGGAATAATCAAATATTAGTACAGAAAGATGACTAAAGGAAAGAAATGCTGCTGAGTTATATCAGCCTGACTGCTACTTCTGCACTCTTGGTTTATTTTGCCACTTTTTTCCTTCAGTTTAAGAGATTCTTACTGTTGTTTCTTGTTCACTTTTACTTTTCTGGGGTAGAAATAAAGACCAAGTTTTCAACACCCTGCTTGGCTGCTTAAATTCTGCCTATAAGTTGAATAACTCATCCTGGCATCACCAATCTTGCCCCCCTGCCAATACACAGTTTCACAGTGTTAGGTAGGACATCAGTCAATGAGAGAACTCCAGTTTTGCCATTTCTTAGTAGCCCCTTTACTGAATTCCAAAGATAAGCTATGATGAAAGCTTCAACAAGATCTTCACTTGCAGTTTACGGCATGTATATGTTATTCAGCTTAGATTTCATTTTTTCCAGTACAGAGTTTGCTAAAATGTGCACTTTTTTCTTTTAAGTGGACTTTAAAACATCATTTGTACTAAAAATCCAGCCACTAAAAAAGCTGTGAGTAATAAACCTGTATGTAACCTCCATTTCCTTTTCAGAAATATAATTGCCAAATACTATCATAACATAACAAGCTATTCAATGGCTGCGTTATTTCAAGTTACTACTCTTTGCTTATTCCTAAAATGTTGTTATGTAATGATATGCATTAGGTAACACATGCATGCAGAGATAAAGATTAAATTTGGTTTTCTTTTTTTCTGAAATAATCACTTGCTGCTCTGTGGTCTACCACCATTAGGCTATTCATCACCACCCAAGCATAAACACTTAATTAACAGAAGAAGATGCCACACCGTTTCTAGACTCACAGTATTCTGTCAGCAGGTATGCAAAGAACTGACCATCTCCACAGGCTACAATGAAAAACCTTAAAACTGTATTAAAAGAAACAATACAAACAATTAGCAAACACTAGCTGGCATGTTTTTTCTTTTAATTACTGCCTGTTCAACTGACAAAAATAAGTAAAGTCCAATCAAAATACAATCAAATCCTATTTTTAACCTGCTTTTAGAGGGAATGCTTAATAAAAGACAAAAGAAAAGTTGCAGCATTTCTCCTCTACAGTGAACTTGAAGCAAAATACGTCAAAACCCCACATGGACTCTTATAAACAAATCAAATGCCCAACTGTTATGAAACACAAAATTACTGACAACTTAATTTTACTGTTCTCCATCATGGACATGTTGCTCCAGGTTCCAACTGGGGAACAGCCAAGAGTAAAAGCAATTTCCCTAACATTAAAACCTGAAAACACATGGAAAATTATACCATGAGAAATTCAGGAAGAACTGTTCAGTTTTTTTATTGTTGATGCTGTGGGGTCATTTGCTATTCTTCTGTTCTGAAAAAGGTAAAACAAGAGCAGTGGGTGTGATTAAAATCACAAAACGCCTTACATATGGGAAGCATCTGAACATACTAAAACTCTTCTGCCAGGAAGAAAGACAGCAGAGACCTATAAAACCTTCAGAGAGACAGAGAAAGCAAATAGGAAATAGCAGTCTACTGCCTCTCCCCACACAGACTGAGCCAAGTCGACAGAAAATCTAAAGGGGAAAAAAAAGAAAAAAATCAGTCATGCAACATGATGTTAAAAACAAAAGCCACCTTTTTGCCTCAGATATCATGGATAAAAGAAGTTAGTTTCCAACAGGGCTCAGAAAAACTCCTGGAAGAAAGATCAAGTGACAGCTAATACAAACCCCCCTTTACCAGCCTGAGATCGCTGCATTTGGAACTGCATTCACAGCACATGGGGGGCCAACCCTGTGCGCCTCCCCAGGGAACTGCTCCTGGCCAGAGGAAACACAGGTGCACCTTGGGTCTGTCCTTGGGCAGCCACTCCATCTTCATCCATTCCTTTCTTTTCCTCAACAAATGAATGATTTCCACTACTAAAAACCGAAAGAGACTTCTTTAGGCCTCTTTATCCAAAACCCGCATAAACAAAAAAATCTGCTTTTATTATCAAGTAATGCATAAAAATACATTGCAGACTATTTGTTGCTATACAACAAGATTACCTGAAGAAATCCTCATGTTCCCCACGGGGAACAGGCATAAAAACACCAGGAGTTCTTCTCTATGAACAGTGAACTGCACGCATGGGGACTACTTACAGGTAAACAGAGCTTTACCTTTAATGTAGCTAAAACCTGCACCTCATTCTTTTTCTTTAGGAAAGCATTGTCTCAGAAGGAAAATAGACTGTGTCAAACAAAAAAAAAATTGAGCAGACAAAAAATCAGTCAGATTAAGCGAAGAACTACCTCAACCTGAGGGGAAAAACAAAACTCCCCTTCAGTTTTTCAGATGAACACAATCAAGAGACTTTTTTTTGCTAACAGAAAATGCAATTTAAGATTAGGTTAGATGTCTTCTTCATATATTTAATAAAATAAAATATGGAATAAACTATATTCTAACAATGTTATGAACCTCTTGACACATTCACGGAGGCTCTTTCAGGAATTTCAATTTGAAGAAATAGAAAAAGGAAGGGGGAGGGTAAGCATCAGAAGAAACGTGCTGTCAGCCTCCTAAGAGATGTGAGCTTTACAGAATCTACAAGTGGGTGTGGGTCCATCTGGAAGGAGCTCCAACTATGCTTCTCTCCAGGCAAAAC
Source organism: Acropternis orthonyx (assembly GCA_035583155.1). NCBI lineage: Eukaryota > Metazoa > Chordata > Aves > Passeriformes > Rhinocryptidae > Acropternis > Acropternis orthonyx. The sequence continues at coordinate 12,631,153 of JAWWEU010000040.1, forward strand.
CTTCATGCTCCTGGGCGAGGCTTGCAGGTGTTGTAGAGTTTAAAGTCTGAAATCTCTATACACAAGTTGCCTCCAGCTGTTATTAACTATCTTGGAGACTCAGTTATTGGGATCTCTTTCTCCTTTGTTCAAATGGTGTCTGCTTTAGGAGCTGAACTCTTGCCTGCTCTTTTTTCCCCAAAAGCAAATTTAGCTTAATTAGACAGGTGCCTTCTAACAGTGAACATTTTGAACCAGAGGCAGCCTTAAATGGAGGTTTTCTGAACAAATCCACACACATACAACAAGCAACAAGACCAGAAGAAATATCAAAACAGCTCTGAAGTTCTTGCTCGAGGTACAAAATGATGTTGCATATTTCAAGTAAGATTTTAAATGGGTTACAATACTGAATATTTTTCAATTTTTATTGCTATGATCAGTTATTTGTAATTTAGCAATCATTTTTAATTATTACAGAAGTCACCTTACTGTTTTTAGAAACAAAATCTGTAAATTCAGAAGGAAAGAGAGCATAAGGAGATATGTTTTTAACTAACTCCAAGAAATGGTTAATATGAACTTTCTAGGATGGTTTTGCTTTACATGAAAAGAACTATTTGTGTCCTTATTCTAGTGCAAAACTGTACTACAATGTCCAATTCTAGAAAACTTACGTATAAAGAGAGAGAGAGAGTTCTGGCATGTCACAAGCCTGAAACAGTTTCTACATCTGGTCATTATTAAACAAAAACTATCATTCCTTCTGAGACTGTTAGCATGCCTTCCAAAGAGACAATCCTACTACCAAACACTAATAATGAAAACCTCTCCTGGAATGGCGCAGACTAAGCCACGGCAGCTTTTGTCACCTCAAACAGCAACACAAAGAATGAATTTTTCACTTCTATCTTGCTTACTATCCTTTTGGAGGCTACCTTGGGCTTGAATGCACACTCCAAGTCCAAGTAAAATGCCAAGGAACACCGCCTTCTTCCGTTCAAAACAACAGGTACTATAAATAAATGCCATTTCACGCAGCAAGTACTGCAGTCTTACCATGCTACCACCCCAGCCCGGCATCACAGGAAGAGCAGAGCTGAGGGGACCCGGGAGCATCCTACCATTAGATCAAATCACATCTAGGATGAAGCAGTAAAGTCTGCCAGATTTAAGAGGCAGCTCATATGGCCCTTCTCTGACACTAAGTTACACCAAGTTCCCCGAAGTAACTGATTTCAAGCTCTGCAAGTGAGGCCCAAATAAAATTTTGTTCTCAAACACATGCAATTCTGTTAAAATGTCCCTAAGACAGTAAACCAAAAGCCAATTCTATCCATGAAGCCTCAATCTTAACTGAACTTGCCAAGGTAATATGTTTTCCTCCTCAAATACTGTTTTTCTTGCAGAGTTGTACTTTCCACAGGAGTCATCCCTTACATACTTGGAGAAGGAAAAAAGTCAACAGTTCAAAAACAAAACAAAAAAAAAATACAAACACAGCTGATGACACAAAAAGAAAATATGTAGATATACACTGAGCAGCTTGCACCTTACCCATATTTCTAGTCACCAGTAAAGCATTATAAAAGACTGAGAATGTTAAAATAATAGAATACCCTGAGTTGGAAGAGACCAACCAGCATCATTGAGCCCAGCTCCTGGCCCTGAACAGGACAGCGCCCGAAATCATACCATGTGCCTGAAAGCATTGTCCAAATGCTTCTTGAACTCAGACAGGCTTGGTGCTGTTACCACTCCCCTGGGGTTCCAGGGCCCAACCAACCCTCTGGGAGAAAATCCTTTTTCTAATACCCAACTTAAACCTCCCCTGACTCAGCTTCATGCTGATTCCTCGAGTCCTGTCACTAGTCACCACACAGACAAGATCACTGTCTGCCATTCCGCTTCCCTTCACGAGGAAGCTGTTACTGCAATGAGGTCTCTCTTCAGTCTCCTCTTCTCCAGGCTGAACACACCAAGTGAACTCAGCACCTCCTCATTACAGCTTCCCTCTCCAGACTCTTCACCATCTTTGTAGCCCTCCTTTGGATATTCTTTAACTTTATACCTTTTTTATATTGTGGTGCCCAAAACTGCCCACGATATCCCAGCTGAGGCTGCCCCACTGCAGAGCAGAGTGGGACAATCCCCTCCCTCCCCCGGCTGGCGACGCTGTGCCTGATACCCCCCAGGACAGGGTTGGCCCTCCTGGCTGCCAGGGCACTGCTGGCTCATGGTCAACTTGCCATCAACCAGGACCCCCAGGTCCCTTTCCATGGCGCTGCTTTCCAGCCTCTCATTCCCCACTCCATACCTACACCCAGGATTGTCCCACTCCAGGTGCAGATTCAGGCACTTTGCCTTGTTAAACTTCATATGGTTGGTGATTGCCCAGTCCTCTAATTTGTGGAGGTCTCTGCAGGACCTCTCTGCCCTCAAAGGAGTCAATAGCTCCTCCCAATTTAGTATCATTGGCAAACTTATTTAGTATTCCTTTCAGTCCTGTGTCCAAGTGATGTTGAAGAGCACTGGGTCTAAAAAATGGAGCCCTGCAGAACTCCACTAGTGACTGGTGCCAGTCTGAAGTCACTCCCTTTGTGCACAACCTGTGAGCCAATTGCTCACTCACTGCCATGACCTGTTTACCCAGACATTTTGGCCAGAATGATCTTGTGAGACAGTACCTAAAGCTTTAATGAAATCCAAAAAGATTACATCAACTGGCTTCCCTTGATCAACTAGGTGGATTACCTTGCCTTAAAAGGAAATTAAGTTTGACGAGCAGGACATTCCCCTCATGAAGCTGTGCTAGCTGTGACCGATGGCTGCACTGACTTCCAGGTGGTTTTCAGTTACTCCCAGAATCATCTCCATAATTTTACCAGTCACTGAAGTGAGACTGACAGGCTTGTAGTCTCCAGGGTCATCCCTCTTGCCCTTCTCCAAAACTGGGACATCTACCAGCCTTCAGTCAAGTGGGACCTCTTCACATTCCCAAGATCACTCAAAAATCATTGGCAGAGGTCTTGTGATGACATCAGCCAGCTCTTCGAGGATTCTTGGAGGGATCCCATCAGGTCCCGTAGACTTGTCGAGTTCCAGCTGTAGCTGCAGATCCCACACAACTTCAGAGTTGACCAGGAGTTTATCATTCTCACAGCCATGATCCTCCAGCTCAGGACACTGGCATCCCCTTAGCCCATCGTCAATGCTGAACACTAGAGCAAAGAATTGAATATATCTGCCTTTTCTCTGCCCCTGTTTGTGAGGTGACCATTCTCACCCTGTAACAGGCCTATGTTATTTCTACACTGCCTTTTGCTATCCATATAATTTTAAAAAGCTATTTTTATGCCCCCCCATGGTGCTGCCCAGCTTCAACTCCAATTAAGCTTGTAGGGACAGTGACCAGCTTCAAGTCTTTGTATCGAACAAACTTCTGACTTACTGCTTGACATGGTACAGAGCCCACCTGTACCTTTACTGCAATCAGAGGTTGAGAGTCTCTCACTCATTCTCACAAATCCTGCATGGCCTCGCTTAACTCCTCCCAAACTCCCTGGCCCAGCAATGCAGTATGTCAGCAACAACACACCCTCTGCAAGACAGGATGACTGTCAGACCCAGCTTCATGGAGAGGCGTCAGGCACTCTTGGCAAACCAAGATCTGAAGAGCTGCATCTAGTATCAGTCCTTTTGGGGTGAGCCCTCTGACTTGGCTGATGCAGAGTCTCCAGCCATTCCTGAGGAATGAGCTCTGCAGTGTGACTGGACCACACCTGAGGGAATGTTCACTACTGACACTGGGGACAAAGCCGCCTCTGTGCCCTTCTGCACCAACTGCTGAGTCTGTCCACTGCCTCTGTTAGCTGTTGTCAGACACCATAGAGTAGTGCCCAGTTTCTGGGTTGCATGTACATGATTATTCCACTCACAGTGGAATGGCCTCCTATGGAGAGGAGCCTTTCCTTGTACCTTGTTTGCCCGCTGTGGTTTCTCCCATTTTATGGGCATGGGGGGTGGTTACACTGTGTTTCAGTCTCCCACTGGTGCTCTGGCAACACGCAAGCTTCATCAGTAGCTCTCACAAGAGCTGCTGGCTACAAAATACTGAGAAATTTCAGAGTGTCAAAGAGAAGAAAGACAGCTGTCATAAATCCACAGACTATGCATTGATCAATGGAGAATACAGTTTCTTATATATGTATCCTAATGTGTCAAAATGAAACCTCTACTTGAAGCAAGTCAGATAAGAAATACTGCTCCAATGCAAGGATAAAAACCTAGTTAAAGAAACAAGCCAGTCTCATAAACCACATATGAAGCTTCAAATCCTGTTGCAACAGGAGTCCCTTCTCATGCTGCACAACTCCTTCCTTGCTCTGTGTGCTGGTTCTTCCACTTCTGACCGTAAGATGACCTGACAGAAAACACTGGGAGGTGGTAACAAAAAATGGCCACTATTTTGACTTCTTCTTCCTCTCACTATGGCTGCGTGATGGATTACTTTTAACAGAATGACTCACAAGTGTATAAATGGAAATTAATTTTTGACTTTCCTTTTGGCATACTGTGTTGCAGTATTTAATTTCTGCCTTTCTCTTTAGCACGTTATAGTGTCTCTAGTCTTTCTATTAATAAGATACATTCAGAAAACCTGCTGTTGTTGCTTCAGTATCCTAGAGTTGCCACTAGCAACAAATTAAGTTTTGAAAGAGAGGGGGAAGAACCACCCTCTGCTCTCCAACAGCCCCATCTGCCTCTGGGGAAGTTAACAGATTTAACTTAATATGGCATCAAAACCCCTGAAGTCACTGACCCCTCTGAGATCAAATACAGGCTCAAATATGAATCCATAACTAAATCTAAAAATATGGGATTTAGTCTTTATCACAATACAGCAACTCCCTTAGAGTTAATATAAACATACACATACTACAAGGAAGTATATCTTCCATTGATATGGGTTAGAAACCATATGAAGACAATTGTGATAAGCAAAATGAGCCAAAATAAATCCACAAGTGCAGTGTTTCCCACCCCTTCCTACCTACTTAACAGCTTAGTAGAAAAGATTTCACATGAACAGTGACATTGTAACCCTTTATTTAATAATAAATGCAGTAAGCAGCAGAGTACCTCGTTTGGTTTTTTTTACCCCAAAACCACCCTGGTAAAAAACGTCATCCTGACTTCAAGCGATCATCTAGTGCAAAAAAGTATTTTTCATGTCCATGCTTAGTTAATGCTTAGAAGAGCCATTCATTCTCTAAGTGTAAATGCAACATGCTATGCTTTATGTCTGGCAACTCCATTCTACAGGCAGTGAGAAAAGGGTAAGCAGACAGGCATTTTGGATGGAACAAACACTGAGGGACACACGGTAGCTAAAAAAACCAGAGCCTGAAGGAACAAGGTTGCATGACTAAGTCAACAATTAGAGGAACCTCTCTATCTGCTGCAAATACAAGCCATTGCTGCAGTGATAAATTCTAAATACACCGATTGGAACTCTTGATATCAAACTTCACCTTGTCAACCTTGCTTTCAAGAAGCCGGAACAAGCATTTTAAATGAACTTTTTACATTAACAATCCTAACTCCTTTTCACTAACAGGCTCTCTTTCTAAATAAAGAATTTATCTCAGTTTTTCTAAAAACACACAACCTCCTCCCAAACTTCCAAATGCCAGGAACATCTCTCCTCTATATTTTAACAAATCTCTTTGCAATTCCTACTAGCAGCATTTTAAGAAAGTACCCATGTTTGCACTGCAGTATCAGTAAATAATAAAAACAAGCAACTTAAAACCTTTTAACTTAATTATTAGACATAAGCTGCAACAATGCCTATCATTCAAAAACATTTTAGTGGTGTTTAAAGGTTTCTAAAATTCTTCCATTTTGGGTGTATGTGGCCATAAGTGCAATCAATATATGAAATGCCTTCCTTGAGTTTCTTTCTGTGTATTGCTCATTCATGTTAATTTAAGCATCAGTTTTCCTAACAGAGTTAAGTAAATGCAGCAAAGAGATTGCCAAGTCCAGCTGCAGTCATAATGGAGCAAACAGAAAAATGACAGATACATGTTCTTTACAAAAACACATTCTCACTCAACTACAGAAAATAATGGGCAGTTGGTTTTAACCTTTTACTTCACCTTTTTCTCTTCTTGTCTTCACAGAGGCAGTAACAATTATTACGCTTTAGACACATGGAAACAGTTTTTATTTCGATAACTTTGTTAAACTGATCTAGAAGAAAACCTGAGTTTCTTGGGATAAAAAGCATCTTTTTTTGAAGTGCCTAGATCTCTGAATATTTTTTTTTACTGTACTTTTCGTACTTCTTAATTACAAAACTTACAGCTGAAGTCTTGTTCAACTACCTTACAGAACATGGTGTATTTTATTTATTTCACTCAAATTTCAAAACAACATGTTTCCAAAAGCCATCGCATTCACCATGCTCTTCTGTCACATGTTCACTCAATGATAAGGTTGTCATTCTCAGCCTGTAAGATTCCACCACTGGCCCTTTCCCTTTCCAGTTGTTTGCAGGGATATGCCTTTCCATTCCTTACTCCCATCAACAATTTGTCCTGGGGGTTGTAGAGCCCATTTTGGAGCTTTCCATTACTTTTGAAGCTTACAAGTGAAGACCTTTCATTTGACATAATGTTCAAAAAGCAGCAGCTGTTTCAGAAGAGTTAGGGAAGTAACCCCAGTATTATACAGCCCTGTCCAGCTGGTTTGGATACCAAATACTGTGACAAATCATGATCAGATTTTCAGAATCTCTTTTGTGTCAGCAAGTCTGAAAATAAGGGTTATCAGACCATCTGACTCATGCCAGCCTTGGCATGTCTTTACCTCACAGCATGGATGCTGGATTACTCACTTACTGGAATATTCCTATTTCCAAGAGCAAGACAGAGTGTCATCAGTGGTGGGAAAGCATTCAAGGAATCCCAGCTGCCATGCTATCCCAGATGAGCCATCTCCCTAGCAGAGAAGATGCAACTCTCAGAGATGCATCTCCCTCCTAAAGCACAATCTTTCCCTATCCTATGCCTTGATACCAAAACACTGTGACCGAAGCTTCCCCTATCAGGTCAGTAAACTGAATGTCCCAGGAAAGGAAACTCATCTTGTAAAGGTATATTCTGGACACAGTTTACAGCAGGAAGTGGACAGCAACTATTACTTCCCTGAGGCTACAGCCTCCAGTTCACCTCTTTTCCACAGGTAATCCCATCTCAGGGTTTCTCAGGGAAGGACAATGGTGGCTGTTGCACCTGATCACCACACAGGAAAAACTAAAAAAACTTTCCTGTTTCAGGTTTCACAAGTCAAATATCCAAGATAACTGGCATGGCATAGTAAAGATCAGAAACACTCTGGTACTGAGTCTTAATGACAGTAAAGGCCCATGACATCATGACTTCAAACCCGCAACCTATTACAAGCAGAAACTAAGGTCCAAAGAACATGGCAAGTTTACTGCTGCTGAAATGGAAATGTTAAGGTGTTATGTTGGTGACAAAGCTTCTGATCTGACTAGTGCTAAAACTATGATACACTACATATGTCTGCAACGTACTGCCATGACTTTCACTGTGTCAATGCCAAAGGCTGCTAAAGTCTACTCTGCCATTGGCTCAGCAGTCTGATATGCCTCAGAGAAGTCTTCAAGAAGCTATGTAGACTATCAGCAATAATGGACAGAAAAGAGCTGAAGGCAACTCAGAGTTGAACCACTGTGTTTCAAGACAAGAAGTTGAGACGAACTCAAAGTGTAGCAGGCTCACTTCACTTTATGTACCTACAGTTACTGCCAAAGTTGGTTTTCTCCTCCTAAATGAAGATGTGCATATGCAGTCAGTGCCACTGTGCACACAGGCTATCAAAGACTTTTAATTTACTAAACCTCTGAAAAGATGATAGCTGAAACAACATACTGATTGCAGGATGGGATGGGACGGAGATATTCCAGTACAAAATGAGACATGTTTAAATCATTAGCATGACAAGGCAGCCAAGCCATGGACAGCTGCAAAATGCCTTTGAGCTTAATCCTGATTGATAGTGTGGGTGCCAGACATAGGAAGAGACTAATATTCCTCCATGAACATTATCTACTTGGATTTCTACAGGAGTACCAGCTAGGATAAATCAGTTCCCTTTAGACATTTGATGAATTGCTGCTAGGCAACATCAGACACAGACTAACTGTATAGTGCCAGGGTTGGGAAAGAAAGATGATGATTCATTGAGATGAACTGAGCCCTTCACACTTTTCTAAAGAATACTGCTTCCAGCTCAGTTCATCTTCTCAGAAGGTTCTGACTTCTCAGAACACCCCACTTCATTGAAGTGGAGCAAGTACTTTGCATGTAGGAGGCATAGGGAAATGCAAAGAAATCATATAATTGTTTAGGTCAAAAAAGACTTTTAAGATCATCAAGTCCAACCATTAACCCAGCACTGCCAAGTTCCCCACTAAATCACGTCCCCAGAGTGCCAAATCTACACATCTTTATAATAACACCTCCAGGGATGGTGACTCAACCACCCACACGACACTCAAGATGAGCAAAGCCTCACCCTAGACCCATCAAAGATAAAAGAGAAACTGCAAACTTAAGAACTTCGCTTAAGATCCTGTGTTTCTAGAAATCTCCCCAATACCTTTAAAACATACTTTCCTCATGCTTTACTTTTTCCTTAATAACAAAAGAAAATACCCAAACATCTCATCAATGTAGATCAAATTCTCCAGAAGTATAACTTCTAGGGAAGGAAAGAAGCAGCCTTTTACTGTTTATTTTAACCAAAAGCTTCACTTTCTTTACCTCACCACACATCACCTGATGCCCCATATTCACAAAGTTCATAAAGACAGTTTCTAAAATAATGTCCATAATTCTCCTAATTTCATCTGAATTCCCCTTAGGTATCCATGTATCAGCTACAATCACTCCTTGAACAAATAATGATGACATGTAACACACGAAGAGGAAGTAAAAATAAACAGGGAGGAGCAATGGTGCAGAACTACTGGACAATCTGTAGCAAATAAGGAGATGAAGGGTCTGACTTCCTCATCACTCTCAGCGATGGAGGGTGAGGGGAATACAGGGGTCAGTGTCAGAGCTCTTCCCATGCCTAAAACCATGCAAAAAGTAAAACAAGGTATACTAAGTACCACTGAAAGATAACAGGGGGTTAAAACAACAAGCAAGCATGGATTATCTTTTGGAAATACACAGAAAATAAAGAAAACCCAAGTGACAGCACTGTCATTAAAAAAAAAAGTATTTTTCTGTAAGACCTCAAAGACCTTTGTGAAAATTATTTTAAAGGAGTTCAGAAGGTGAAAACTAGAATGAAAAGGCCAGGAGACTAAGCCAAAACTCAGTCTGTTTTGTCCCTGTTTTGCCTCAGTACAAAACTTCCTTTGTCCTCAGTACAGAAGTCTCCTTGCTATTCCAATATAAATATAGCAGTAACAACTGTGTATATATTTAACAGTGCTTTTCCGTAATGTCAGATATAAATAAAAACTAATCTTCTACTGGAAACAGCAAACAATAGGTTTCAATTTCCATTGTTATATGGATTCACTTTTTCAACAGATTCATAAAAATTGTTAAATGTTTTTATGCCTTGAAATACATTTCCTGTCTAAAAATGTAGGTCTGCATTTCTTCCCTTGCATAAAAATACCAACCACAGCACAGCATCAGCCTTTCTCCCAGTGGCACCACGTTGCCATAGAAACTAGCCCTGATCTGTACTGCCAACATAGGTTCCATGTAAGCAGGAAATGAGCTTAAGTAATATTTATATAATATGCAACAGAGAACATACATACAGCATTTATAATTTCATTGGAGGTCTGCAGACTGGCTGAAGCAGCTTAAAGAATTCTCAGATTGTTTCTATCAGACATTCAAAGTATATTTATATTAGCAGCATCAAATTCATAGCATAGGAAATGCACACATATGTGGAATTCATTATATTCTTTTCTCCCTCTTGTTTTCAACCAAAAAGACAGACAAGCTCCATAGTTCAAAAGTAAATAAAATCATGTGTTCTTGAGTCATAATGTGAAGAAACTAGAATTCATTTTATTCCTTTAAGAGTGAGACAACCCCTCTGCCTTACTCCCAAAAAGCCACAATAGAAGTCTATAAAGGCTTTTTTTGTAACACAATTTGAAACAAAGGAAACCAAACCTAACATTCAGTATTTCCCTTCTTCAAAATAGGATGGCTTGTCGTCTTCTTCTTCCCGCCCCTCCCCTCCCCTCCTCCTCACCACCCCCCATTCCCTGTTCCCTTTAAAAAATTTTTCCTGTAAAAATATTGCCATAAAAACACTGCTCCACAATTCTGTTGGTTTGGGGGGATTTTTTTCTGAATACAAGCTGTATATGCCCAGAATCATAGAAGGGATCTCTGGAAGTCATCTGGTCCAACATCCTTGCTGCTTCAGCAGGACCACCTAGGGCCACCTGCCCAGAACCATGCCCAGATGGCTCAGTTGGAGTATCTCCAAGGATGGAGACTCCACCACCACTCTGGGCAACCAACCCATGCCAGTGCTCAGCTTTCAATACCAGACACGAGAATAGGAGAGACATCCAAACTTCTGAAGGGCAAACAATCCACTGGCTGATGCCCAAAAAACCTTTTCCATACCGTAACAACTTTATTAGGCAGCTTACTGTAAAATGACATAATGGAAAATACCTTTCAAATCTATTTAAAGGGGCGGTAAACACTGCAGACTCTTACCTATAGAAGAAAAAAACCTAAGTCTCATTTCCTCATCTCTCTTAGGCTTTCTCAGATCACCTCTTCAAAAGCACTAAGTTTTGAAAAGAACTACACATCTTAAGCAGACCAGAAATATGAGAGCAGAAGGCACAAAGGCACAAACACATTCTCCACATGTAGACAGCCTGGGGAAGACTCTCAAAGGCTGATTTAAATTACTGATCTGTGCCATCAGAACAATTTTTACTTCAAGTATCTAGTTCCTTCCTATGCCATAAAGCCAATACCCAAAGTCTACTACTAGAAACAAGTCTTACCCTCTTTCTCACCTGTACAGACTTTATCTGCAAGTAAAATGTAAAATTGCAAATATTGACAAGAATGAATTATCTCAATATAGAAAGCCCTTGAATAAATGACCCAAAAACTTGAGCACAATGAAATCAGACAAGCTATTCTAGGATGGGGCAAATATCCACACAGGCAAATAACCTATATTTAGAAAAACAGCCACATACATATGTCAAAGAAAAGCATAACAGCAAACTAAGCACATGAGAATCCTTCCTCCCACAAGCAGTCCCCTGGTCTCCAACAAATGGCAGCTCAGAGGCCACCAGATGGGGTTCCTGTGTGTTTAGTAACTCCCACCTGATGTTTATTGCACAAATCTATCTATCCAGTTCTCCACTGAGTGAATTGAAACTTTTAACATCCATATAGTATGGCATGACATTCCAGAGCATACCTACACCTTTTCCAAAAGATCATCATCCCGTGTTTGTGCTGTATCTGCCATCTCATACCTTCAACTGACATCCTTTTATTCTTGTCCTGAAAGCCTCCGAACACTCATTCTGCAGTCCCCTCCCTGCACCCTCTCCCTGGCACACACTTTTAGAGACATCTACTGTACACCCTCTGCCATCTGTTTTTCAGCCTTGAAGAGTCCTACTCAGTTTTGTCCTTCCTCCCAGGAAAGCTGCTCCATAATTCAAGATCCTCCCCTGCACTCTTCCGTGAACCCTGTCATGCTGTACCCTTTGTATGCAATATTTGACAGGTGACGTATGAAGAGTTTATATTTTGGCATAATGATATTTTCTACTGTGTTGTTTCCTTCTTTAGAGGGACAGTCCCGTGGCGTAATGGAGAGCACTCTGGACTCTGAATCCCAAGGGCCCAAGTTCGAGTCTCAGTGGGGACTGTCCCCCGGGCAGTT
>JAWWEU010000040.1:12643243-12668895 GCA_035583155.1 Acropternis orthonyx
ACAGTCCCGAGGATTTCACTGTCACTGTCCAAGCTCGCTCGGCCATGGCAAATGGACCTTAGGACTTAAACGGTGGGCCCAGTTCTGCGCACGCTGTGCCTCACCTAAAAAATCCACTGTGCCGGCTGGAAGGGCACACCCACGCGGGGAGAGCCCTTCCCAAAAATCTTCATTCGCGAAGTCTGGCCATACTTGATACTTGTTTCCTTCTTTGTTCCTAATCATGTATTTGCCCCTTTTTATCGCTACTGAACACAAAGTTGATATTTTTATGAAACACCTGTTTAAATGGTAGTTCCCTAAACAAGTACTATCACCTCAGAATCCATTATTTTATATGAAAAGTTGTCATTATTTTTCAATCTGCATCACTTCAACATTTATTTAGGCTGAATTTCATTTGCCATTTTGGCATTCAAAATGCTGGTATGAATACAGTGAACTAGGTTTGATAAACTTTTGACCAAGAAGCACAAAGATAAAAAATGGAAAAGAAGCAAGCATATATGCTTCCACCAAATAACATAACCAAAGTAAGTTTCTTTGTATCTTCTGGAACACAAAGAACTAGTTTTGATTGCAGGTTTTTTTCCTTGTTTTTAACATCCTAGGTCTATGACTGGCTCATATAACTGCAAATCCCCAGAACTGTCTAATTATTTTCTAATGAGTGTGATTATGGTATGACTTATTACATCTTTAAATAGAAGTAGATTAATCAGTAGCTCTAAAAGGAAATGACATTTCCATTTAAAATATCATTTTATATGAAATTAATTATGTATCTCATGAATTTTAAGTAAATAAGATTCTAGAATTGTAGAGAGACCTGAAATCAAAAATATTTACCAATGTGATACACAAAGACTCCTGCTCTACTTTAGTTAACACCAGATAGATCCATAAAACATACACCTTGCAAAATAATGCAGAGAAGACATATTCTCTAACATAATTTTATCTTTGGCTCAAAGATACAACTCAGGTGTCATCTCTCTTGAAAAGAACATATGCAATTTATCAATATAACCTGGAACTTTAAAATAGTCATCACATCCACAGAAATTCAAATTTCAAGAAAAAGTAATTGTCACTGACAGGAAGAAAGTATCAATATGAAAATACTAGATACTGCAGACTTAACTAACAGAGGAGAACAGTGTTCACCATCGCAATTCTGAAGCCATATGCCAGGAACATAAAATGTATCTACCGGATTTAGAAAGGTGACAAGACTATTAGAAACCTAGCTGACTTCAACTCTGTCTACAGCAATGGCTGAAAAAAAAGAGGCAATTCACAGATAAGGTGGGTAATAAAAATAGGTATTTAATTTTGAATGAAAAATGACTGCTATATTCATAAATGAATACACTTTATTAAAAATATTTTTACTTTTTTATGGGGAAATTATAACAATTGAGAAACAGGGCTACTTACATTTCAGTGATAACTGTTCAGACTCCCAGAACTTTAATAAAATGAACCAAACATGTTATAAAATTAAGTTTTGATCATAAAAACAACATTTCTCTGAAAACAGCTGCACTAAAAATATCATAGTAACATCAGGAAAAGGTAATAGAGAACAACTTTAAAATCAATTGCAGGGGCTTCGTTGTTATCTGTTTGCAGCAGCCTCGAATCAGTTTGGGCCAGAGAGCTCCAAGCTTAGAACAGATTTTAGCTAAGCAGTCTAGAGAACATCACAGTTGTTTCAGGCAATTTATAAATTATTAGAAGTCTTCCACAAGTTTGTAGCAAGACAGTAAGTTGGAAAGTTTAAGTTTTGCAGTGTAGTATATTTTATTTCATTATTATTATTGCAAGGAGGCCTGGACTTTATAGTTATTTATTATTTTTCAGCTGATCAGAATATATTCAAATAAAAATGCTCTACAAAACAGTAGCAAGCTGCAACTTAATCCAGTAACATAAAAAAGTAATTTTCCCTTTAGCTGTTTCTGTACAAACTGCCATTCTCAGAGAGCCTGTTATTTACTCATGTCTATCATTAAATAAATAGTAAAATAACTTTATTAATCACTAAGGTCTATAAAAATGAATAACAAAGCAATTTCAGTTTTAAAGCAGTTGTTCCTTTGTGCAAATGAGAGCATCAGTACCACAGTGATCCTTGTTCAGATAGTCTGACATTCAACAGCACGCTGAGCTGTACCTTCCACAAAAGGTGTACCTTCCACTGCACACTCATCAATACTGTCAGGAATTTAAAGATCTACTAGACAAAAGGATAAGATCACTGTAAGAAATACAATAAAACAAACAGGAATGCATCCTTAAGTGACAACTGCTTTTTGAATATAAAATACAAGTTTGCACTTAAATTTCATGGTAACCCTCAAGAAGTTTGCTCTGACTTTGCTTTAAGGTTAGTTTTCTTACTGTCAGATTACTGGAAATGGCACCACACTATCTATGTGCTAACACACACTCAATTACATGTAGTTGAAATTGTTTCAGAAGATATTGCCTAATAATCAGATCTTCAATGACCAGAAGCAAAATTATTATTATAAAGTGAGTTATAAGCTCTGTCGGTATTTGGTGGATTTTTTTTTTCCATCTGTAGAGTAAAATACAAGTCTATGCTAGGACAAGGATAGGTGAAGGGGAAATTTTTCTGCTCACATTCAAGGCTTTGCTCTCTCCAGCCTCTCCACACCGAGCCTTCAGCTGACCCAGCCCAGCAAGAGCAGAAACCAGTCACAATACATAAACAGGAAGACACATACATTTATTTCCTGTGTATTTTCTTACTCTGCTAAGTGTTTAGATCAATTAAAGGAAAACAGAGACGTCGAAAATGTGACTATGCTCATGTTTTCTTGCCTGGTTTTGAACTGTGACTGAGAACTGCATCTTCCATGGCCTTCACCCAAAGAAAGGCTTTTGGTTCAAGAGTGAAGACACCAGTAAAGAGGAGTGTGTAAGCACAAAAGCTGAAAGCCAAAAACCCCACACTGTTTTGCCCCTTCAGGCTCTGCCTCTCCTTTTTTTCTATGTATTCCAGGCATTTACCTAAGGTAAGTGTTTAATACTTAGTTAAGTAATACACAACCCCCACGAACATAAAACCGCAATCTTCTACACAAAGAGTCAGGAGTTCATTAAGCTCTCTCCTTTTGAAAGGTATGGGCTGCTTAAATTACACAAATACTTGGTTTGCTGAACAGTGTTGTAATATATACAAAATTATTTTTACAGAATTAAATGCAACTGTGAATTTGACATCAATTCATCCATGTCACAGATTCAGACAGTGAAACCAGAGAAGCGAGGGTGCAGTGCCAGCTGAGACAAGGACCACGAGAGCACCCAGTGTCACCAGCAGCAGAGCTTCTCCTTTGGCATTTTCTACAGCACTATGGATTCTCTAAGCACCTTTAGTGTGATGCTGCTATTTCAGAGTTATATAACAGACTCACTGGGTGCCAAGATGGCCAAGGCATCTTTCCCTTGTAGCATTCTATCCATCTCTTCTTTCACCTGGGTTAATGGTCTGACCTATGTCACCAGAGACGCTCCTTACATTTACATCAGAGTGTGCAAATCAAAAAGAAACCAAAATAGTGGCACATGTTATGTTCAAAGTTCTTTGAGTAAAACTTTAATAAACTCTAAACAGGGATAAAGTGCTTCAGCAAACACTTCCTCCATTTTTTCAATACCCATTGCATTCAACAATGACTGCACAGGAGACCCACCCTTTAGAATTTTATTTATTTATTGTTTCTCCACAATGGCCTAGGAAAAAGTAATTTGCAAAACATGGTTCTTAAAACACTCAACTCCTCTACGTAAAGGCCCGACACAAACGCACTATCACTCTGGGTACTGCAATGAAATGAAAATGTCAAGAATACACACATATACAAGAAAAGGAACAGACACACGTGACACCAACACAGATGCTTCAAAAGACATATGATTTTGGGGGGATTTTCCTTTCCAAAAACCAGATTTGATACACAGTCAGCACATGATTTCTAAGCTCTTGATGCATTTTAGCACAGTTCTGTTAGATATTACAAAAGCAAAAGATAATCATACTGATTTTGTAGATGACAAAATGTTGCAACAGAATTTTATTCAGGTTGAGGGAGTTCTCAGGAACCAGAAATGATGTGAACAAAACTGCTGCTACAGTTTTAAAAAAATATGGCAGTAATTTGCATTGCAATTTATGTGCAGTGCAAAACGTATGTGGATGGACTCCACAGTGATATAAAACAACATTATTGAGAACATCAGAACTTGGATGCTTGTTCTCTTAGTACATGTGACTACACCTCAGAGACAGAGCTCAACTACAGCGTTTTCCTACTCATATATGCAAGTGTAAACTGAGCTATCACCTGAAAGGCAGCTGCAGACTGCCCTGTCTCCACTCCTAGTGGCAGAGTAGCCAGGACAGAAACAAGGGGAGGGATGAGGCCTGCAAAGCCATACCTTTTTCTAATGCAGAAGAGAATACTGCTATGGCAACTTTTTATGTGAAAGGAATTGCTAGATTTTTTTTTTTCTCAGCTTCTGACAGTTCTGCAAGGCTAAATAACCAAGCATATGATTCCATGTCTTAAAATGGTTTATGGATATAGAGAAATCCCTGCAATACTCTGAAGTTTTGGGGTTTTAATTTGAATTACACTGCTCTTTGAAAGATAGGGGAAGAAATTCACTAATGTAAGTAATTCGATCATGGAAAGGATCAATTCTAAAAACTAACAGAGTGCCTAAACTGTTAAAACCCTTGCTAAAACCCCCAGATTTACCAAGAACCTACTTAAAAGTGCAGGTACTAGAACCACAGTAGTTTTATTTAGCCTATGGCTGAAAATAAAACAACAGTTCTTCGGTCTGCTTACCTCTACCTCAGATCAAATAATAATTAGGAACTACACCCAAATGATCCACAATAATTTGATAAACCTAAAACTTCACAGAACTTTTTTCTTTCCTGTACAATTGCATGAGCTTAAGTAAAACTAGTAATTTCATCTTCTACAAGCTAAAAATCACCATAAATGAAATTAAAAGAACACTTAATGGTAGTGTCATTAAGTATAAAGCTGCATAAGTGACTAATAAAGTCTGGACAAACTCCTTGGCAGGAAGTTAAATGTTTAAGGTCAAAGAGAGAGAATGTGGCTATGAACAAAGTGTTCTTTCATGTTTTCCCTCCAAAATAATTAAAAAAATAAAACTGAAAATAGCAACTAACTTATAAAAAATATTTTCTTTAAAATATACTCTGCAGATCCCATTTTTACAGCTCTATAACCAGTTCAAACCAAAGGAGGCCACGTTTTGCAGAACAAGCCTTCTAAAATAGGCATGCAAAAAGGACATGAGATTTTAAAAACTACTGCTGCAAGAGTGTATGAACAGAATAGTAAGTGACAGTTTTAGAAGTCTGCTTTCAAAACAGCAGAATCTGCCCTCAATCCTTCCAGGATAGGGGACTGTAGTTAAATCAAAACATGTCTGAATACAGGGTCTAACCCACACTGAGGGCTTATAGATGTGGGCATGCTCTTCTACCAACTTAACTTCAAAAGTCATGATAGGCTGTACTTCAAAACGACTTAAACCTAACTCAAAACACAAACAGCTCTGAAACTTTTAACTCCTTTACTCTTCCCACCTAATCTATCATAATTTGGAAGCATAGCAAATAATTTAAAAAGGACAAGTTAACCTGAATTGTAGGATGAAGAAATACTTTGTGAAAGCTTTAAAAGGACAGTCAAGATGCAAAACAAAGTCACTCAGGCTTTGTTAAGGACTCAGCCTTCACCTTCAAGTGCACCATGGTGGTGTTAAAGTTGCAGTGGTCTGAAGGTAAGAGCACCAACAATCTTTTAATAAACAGTTCTTGATACTGGGAATGAGAAGCAAGCTAGCATTCAGGCTCAGAGCTGCTCAGCAAAATTGACCACAAACTGGTCCCTGTTAGAGTTGAGGAAAAAGCTCAAACCCAAAGACACATTCACTTTTTCTGAGTAATTTGATCTAATAAAAGCATAAGGTTTTCCATAATGTTAACAGTTTGCATTGCAAAGTTCCTTCAGAAAGCCACCCTCTTGATAATCCTGTACCCACCCAGATGATGGACTAAGTTAGGTGTAGTTCTAACAACCTTTCGGCACACCCCCAACACAGAAAGAAAGGTTCAGATAAAGGCTCACAGACTGGACTTCATGTCTCCATTAGGTGCCTTTCAGCGCTGACCATTCCAGAACAATACCACCATGTTCCCTACAGGAAGCCCTCTCCAGCAGGCTGGCTGCCAGGCTTTCGCCGCTGCCCTCGGGCTCAGCTCCCTTTCCTGCTTGCCAGCACATCCCCCTCCTTCCACAGGGCAAGATGTCCACATTCTTCTCGGGCACTGGGTCCCAGGAATTTCCGAAGAGAAAAGTGGAGATGCCACCTTTGGACATAAAAAGCTGAGGGCTTTTGAAGGACCTTGTATTATGGATTCTTTCCCTTCTTAAATTAAGAAATGAGAGAAGAGAAACTGCTGTAGCAAAGAAATATAATGTGATGGCAACCAATTCAGACTCTCATCTTATCCTTAGATTAAAAAAAATGTTCTTGTAAGAAACAGGAATATTGCATTTTCTGCACACTGATACAATTACTGAATGTACACCAATATTAAAAAAAACACTGGAGTTTAAGTCACTTGCCAGTATATTACACTCTCTCCTCCCAAAGAGTTCTTGTTAAAACTGAGCATCACTTGCAGGGCCTGAGAGTCAACAGGATGATTAAGAAAGAAGGCTCTTTGTAACAACACTGTAGAACAGTCTGTGTAAAAACCAAGCTAAAAATAACCTTGAATTTTGTGAGAAAAAGAGTCTAATGAAACACAATGAATTGAATGAAATTGTATTTTTATGAGGATTTTTTTCTCCTTTCTTGCAAAAGGAAGAAACTGCAGTCCAGAATTACACAACTTATACAGTACCCTAAATCTAAAGTCACACCAAATGCCTTCAAAATTGCAAATGGGTGTGGCTGAGTACAATCTTACTCTTCAGTACTGCTCATGAACTGCCATTCAGGTTTTCAAAAAGTGTCTAAAAAATACGGACATGTGGGTGTAATATTCAGGCAGCATGTTCTACACGTACACAGTGGTGAACGGGAACTCTAATTCTTAGCAGTCTACAACACACTATTAACATCTACAAAAATCCAGACTTGAGAAAAGTGGATGTAACATGCAAGGCAATGATTTGCTTAATATTTATTTCTAGTTTCTAATTACAACTGACTTTTGCACTTCTACTGCACTTTGACTCCCCTTTACCAGAAAAAAGGAAAAAAATAAGTCCTTATCCTTGCATCTATTAAGCGTGGAGAAAGAGTACAAGAGGCACAGTTGGCATTCACACAATTCCCGAAGTCAGGGAAATGCCAAATAACAAAGCTTTGCATGATGACTTCTACACAACCTCACAGAGACCTCCTTTCAGTCAGCTATGCTATGTCTTATTTATGTATCTTTTAAACACAGATTCCCAAACAAGCCTGGGTCCAAGAAAGCATTTATGAAGTTACATCATCATTTCTGAGATACTGGTTTTGTCTTTAGAGACCCTAAAAATGAGATGCATAAATACTATATATTTTTAAGAAAGAAAGTATACAGAGTATTAAAAACTTCTTTTTCCGCAAAGAAATTTTATGAGGAGCTCCAGTAAAGATAGGTGAGTAGGATAAACCAGCATTTTCCATGTAAAATATAATTAGGTTGTCTAAGTGACAGTGTCAAAAATTTCATTACTAACCTTATAAAAGTGCCTTCTCATTTTCCTACAAAAAAGACAGGTGTAATGTATGTTTATACAAGGGTGATTTTCAGCATTTTAAAGCATTGTTAAAGCTCTGGACAGTATCAGTAAATATGGCTTGCAGTTTTCAGTAAATAAATCTGTGTGTGGGTGCAATCAAAAATTTTGTGGCAGTACTACGGCAGATGAAGACCTAAGTTAACCTGCAAGACTTTAGTCTAATTTCTGTTAGACTGAAACTAGGCTGAGAAATTACAAGAGATCTGATGAACGCACAAACGACAAGGCGAATGTGATGCCACAGCTACCATATGCATGCACCAGAGAACGGAAATCAAACCCCAGGAAAAGCAGCAGTTGAATCTATTTAGACTTAAAATGGACCCCATTTTTCTGTAGGAACAGGCTACAGGGCAACCTGAAATTTCTCAACCATAACAGATGCAAAAAAATCAATTAAAACTAAAAGAGAACCGCTAAATGTTTTTAAGTTTTGAATTTTTAGACCAACTTAAAACAGAATGGCAACGTAAAGCCATTAAACCCTGAGGCTAAATTCCTGTTCACATTAGGAGACAAGAGAACTGTAATTTTCCAAGAATTAATGCCCTTCTTACAATAAAAAGTTCTGGCTTTGGATTTCTACACATTAAAGGAGGACTGCAAAACACTGCCATGACTTCACTGATTCTGCATGTACTTCCAGTCCTCTATTTCTATGAAAATACATATAAAATGTATACCATGCAATACATAAAGAAACCATAAAAACACATAAGTAACTGAAAAGGTTTGTCCAGTTTTTGTGAACCCCATGACCTTGCATCTATCTCACATGTACTGTAACGACATTACTACTGTCATCAAAAATTGTCTTGCAACTTGCTTACCAGTCTGTTGCTTAGAAAACATGATGCCCCCCCCAGAAAAAGAGCAACTTTAGAACACAGGAAGATGTAGGGTTACATACCCTCCCTTTCACAAGTTCTTTATGAAGCTTGAAAAGTTGTACATTTTCCTTTGGAATTTAAGTATTTTTCTTGCTTTTTCTTACTTTAGACATAAAACTACCATCAATGTTAGAAGACTCTGTAGGCGGTTAGAAGAATGATGTGATTATGACTTTAGACACTCTGGATGATTAACCTAAGAATCAAGATGAGATGTGAGGTTTTATTCTGTTTTGTCCCCTCCACTTCAGTCTGCCTTGAAAAGAATTCAACAACTCTGCCACTTTAATTAAAACAGTGAGAACTACTAATGCACATCTGACTCATGCAAAACAGAGAAGACACCAGACTAGAAATTCTGTTTAAAAGATGTACAGATCTGGATGAGAGTATCAAAAACATTTTTGAGAGTAGGAGGAAAACAGTTCAGAACACCTTCATAACTTCTGTATACATTTTAAAAAATAAGGTTCAAGTTTATTTCTTCTCTATTCTGTGTATGGCATGTACAAAATAATAATAACAACAGCTACGCCCTTCAGCTCAGCACCTGAAATGGCTTCAACAACTTACTGTTCACCATTTCAGAACAGTCTTCACAATAAAGGACTAGCACAGAAATATTTTCCAGAAAAAGAACACCAAGTTTGTGATCTTTACTATATACTACTGATCACTTTCAAACACATACATATTAATTTTTCTTATGTACAGACACAATATTTTATTCAGTGACTTACACTGACCAAGTTATTTAAAAACGTTACAGGAATTTGCAACACTCAATACTTGTATATATATGACTTAACCTACATTCTATGATGATTTCAATATAAAACAGCACAAGCATTATTCCACTTTTTGATGTAATAATCAACAGCTGCATATTTTTACCTTCAAAGAAGTAATCTTCTTACCTGAAAAATTCAAAAATTTTCATTGCCATGTATGGTCCATTAGCACTCAGTAAGAAAAAGTCTAGATTTATTTGGGTCATTTTCACGTTACAATTTAATCTTCTCAAAAACAAAACTTATCTTAGATGACAATCCACTTTTGAGTTCTGCTAGCAGGAGAATAGTCACAGTGAGACACATCAAAGTGGCATCTACCTCATCCATTAGCTATTCCTCACAGTGGCTAAAAGTGGATATCCTGGGAAGAGTACAGGAACCATCAAACAACAGCCAAAAACTGGCCCAGACTACAACACTTTGTTACAGAGGCCACAAATAAACTCTTTGTATTTATCAGTCTTCAGTGAAGTATTTTTCTAACAACATGTTCAGTCACCCCTTGAACTGATCAAAGTTTAACATTGACATCCTGTGGCAAAAACTACACTCTTAACTGTCGGCATTTGAAGAATAATTTCCTTTTTGTTTGTTCAGAAACTGCCTGCAACCTTCCTCTCTGGGAAGAAACTGTGAAAAAAGTATTTCTTATTTACTCTTTCCATCTCACTCACCATTCTGTATTTCTCATGTAATTTCTCTCAATCATTTATTCTATCCTTTCTGAGATGAGAATCATATATTGAGGCTGGAGACACTGCTTATTCATCCACTGACCATTACTTCCCTTCCTGACAGTCCCTAACATCCTCCTTACAGTCATATTACAGCACTGAGCTGTGATCTCTGTGGACCCAGTACTTCTCCAACATAATAATAATTGCAGTAGATCCCATCAGTAGATGTAAAGGTTTTTCCCCAATGAGCTTCATTTTACATTTCTTATACTTTTATGTACATTATTTTCCTCTTGCAGCAGTTTTTTTATCTGAAATTTTTCAGCAATCCTTTCATTTTACTATCCAGAACAAATCAGCATAATTAGTACTAACATTACAACAGCAGGAAGTCACACTCCCTACTCCAATTTTTTTCACCTGCCTCCTCCTTCTGCTAAATCCACAAAAAAAATTCCTCAAAGCAAAACTAACTAACTCCCCTGTCTCACAAGTTAAATGTAGTGTATAGAACAGCCATGAGTGAATGAGCTGAGGCAAGATAGGGCACAGAATAAACAACAGCAGAGGAATATGTACAGCTGAAAAAGGAATAAATAATCACCTTCCCTTCCTTCCAGTTTTTTGTGGCAGGAAATTAATCTCCCCTCTT
The DNA here is from genome assembly GCA_035583155.1 of Acropternis orthonyx. Classification (NCBI taxonomy): domain Eukaryota; kingdom Metazoa; phylum Chordata; class Aves; order Passeriformes; family Rhinocryptidae; genus Acropternis; species Acropternis orthonyx. The sequence continues at coordinate 12,654,140 of JAWWEU010000040.1, forward strand.
CCATTCCTGGGGCTGAGAGTGGGTTTGTGGTTCAGTCATACAGACAAGGTAAACTTCAACTTGCTGTGGAAGAGGTAGTTTGCTCCTCTCTCTCACAGCCATGGGGATACAGCCCTGCCCTGTGCACCAGCTCTAGCACTCATTTATTTGTCTTCTGAAAGTTGTTCTAACAAGTTGAAGCGTAACAGGCAATTTGCTAAGTAAGTGCAGATGCAGGGATAAGATGATGTGGACAAGACTACACAGAGAATGGATCAGTTACTTCAATGGTAATGAGCTCTTGAACTTGCTGTTATTTAGTGTATCTTCTGAGTAGTATTTATCAGAATTACCACTTTATAATCCGCACAATTCATTTGTATCCAAGTGATGAGTGAAAGGGGCTTTCCTGTGTTCTGCTTATTTTCAGGCATTTCCTCTGCCTGTGTTTGTGTTCACACTGCTATGCCATGTAGATCTCTAATTCAGATGAAAATCTCCTTCCATCCCCTGTGGAAATCTGCAAGTTGATCGAACTTTGATCCAACTGACTACATCAGAAGCATCAGTGCCAGCACTAAACACAAACAGAAGAAGCAAGTGCTGAGGATAAGGTAAGACTTTAAATGTAGGCTTCAGTCAACTGTGAAACGGTGGCCTTGTTGTGTTATTTTCAATATGAATTATTTCCTCTGTGAAATTTTACACAGAACATTAAAAATTATGCAGTAACACATACAGTACAAATGGCTTAAAGTGTAAATACACGTGGTTCATTATGGACTTCTCATGAAGAACAAACCTCAAGTGAGCTGTGTGATTCACCCCAACATTTCTGCTATAACAATACTGAAACAAACATACATATATATATATATACACACACACACACACACACACACACACACATATACAAATCTTCTCATAATCTGTGCAGTGTGGATGACCTTGTGCTGAAAAATCATTAGAATTCTATGTAGGCTTCAGCATAATCTTAACTAAGCTTTACTGACCTGATTAATTTGGGCTTCTGTATTGTAAATGGTAAGAAGAAACAAAGCATTTTTGAACAGATACTGACTCGAATAATGTTGAGAGTATATAAATGAGTGAAAATTTTATAATGACAGGTATTATATGCATTTTGAGCAGAGATGTTTGCTAGAGGTAGAAAGGTCTTACCTTTTACTCTATTAACAGGGTTCCTTTGCCAGCTGTTGCCTTTATTCCCAGAATGAAACTAAATCGTGCAGTATTTTTAGTCACTGATATTAGAAGGTCCCTCCTTTTAAACTGCTCCAGAAAGAGCAAATGCCATCACCCTCCCTAAGTCACCTTGTCAAAGGCTCAGTGAATTGCAAATATTCTTCTGCCTCTGTACAGGGCTATCAACAAGGCAGGCCTGTCTCCTGTGGTTACTAAACCTTAGATCAAATGTTTTTTCATACTGGCCTGATCTGGCTATGTGCTGTTCTAACTTTAAAGCTTAAGTATCTTTCCTGTAACAAAACGGTAACATTTTGGACACAGTGAACTGGAAACAGTTGTTATGGTCTGTAAGGGGTACTTTCACATTTCAAATGAGTCTTTGACAGCGCTTAGATCTCCAGCTTCTGGCTAATGTACCCAGATCACTGAAACGGGCAAAAACACATGTAATATAATTCTCCAGGGTATTTTGGTGAGCTGCTTTCCCTTCCAATTCAGAAAACTTTTCTAAAGTGTTACTACTGAACTAGGGTTAGAAATTTAGAAAAATTTTTCATTCCGAGACAGGTCTAGAAAAGCTACAGTATTGACTACAGATGAGAATACCTTTTCTCATTCCGCACATAGCTATTTGTTTCCATGCATGATACACTCAGGAGGATGCTACACTGCAAACACATCATTATGTGACATGGATTCCAAGAGAACTGCCAATTCTTGCCTTAGCAATATTCTCCTTTTTAGCAATACAGACACAATGCAAGGAAGGTGTGCTGGACATGCAACCTTCGTACACCAAAATGCAACACTAGTAACTCGTCTACAGGTAAACTAAACTATCAATGAAAATCTCACTTAACTTCCACAGCCATCATGGGACTGTAGATGTTAACATCATGTTCCTCCATGTTCCTTCCTTTCAAGAATGAAGTCCCTGTTCTGGAGCATTATAATAATTTTTCCCAAAACATTCAACGTGTCTCCAAACAGTGATGGCACTGTTGCACTTTACAGGCGTTTTTTAACCATCAATGCCTATATTGTCAAAACTTTATCAAACAGAAACAGAATGCTTTAAAGGCCTACCAGTTCTACTGCTGAGACAAGAAATTAAATGCCTTATACCACATAGGCTGCTGTTGATCCATGATTTAGAAGATAAGAAAAATGCTGGATTAATTAATGCTGAAAAGAGACTGTAAAAATAGAAGCCATCAAAATGCGAGGATAGCCAGCTATCGTAGACATTTTTGGAGACAGGTGATAAAATGTCATGCTACTGATGTTCCTATCAGACAACCAGGATACAGAAAAACCCATGAAAGTCCCAACTTCCGCTCCCTTCAAATTGGAAGGAATTAGGTGATAAGGATCTACAAGACCAAATGAGCCTGTGTTCTGTAGGTAAGCTCTTCTTCCACATCAACCTTCATGTAGTGGCTGACTGTGTAATTCCTAAGTGGGAACCATATACCCAAGAATATTTCACAGGTTTTCTTCCTGCTGTTCCATTTTAATGTGCATTAAACCCAAAAATACCCACGCAGTATGCTAGGGTGAAAATCTCACTATCTGATTATTAAGATGAAAGAAATGTCTGCCTACGTAGCAGGTAGACATTGAAGGATTACTAAATAACTCAGTTACGTAGAACTCTGCATAAACTCTATTAGGCATTTGATTACTCAATATGCTGAAAGACATTTCATATTTTTACTTAAACAAATGACCTTTCATCTAGATCATCATATTCCTTTTTGCATGAATTTCAGTTAATTCCTAACATTTCAATTGCAACATTTTCTTTTAACTAATGCTTTAATGTTTGCCAATTGCAGCTATAATGGTGGGTACTACAATAAAAGAAGTCCACAAAATAAATGGTGAAGTGCTAGGACTGACTTAGAACAATCACAAGAAAATCCCAGGTGAAGTTTTAAAACCCAAATACGAATGTTATGGTCCCATCCAGTATTCAGGCACTGGCACTTGCCTGATGCCCCAGTGAACTAACTCAGCTCATTGTGGCGGAAAACTTGTGGGGGCAGAGGGGACTTCAGGGAGGCTGTCACTAGTGAGGAAAGCTGTGGCAGGACCACACATTTCAGCTGCAAAACCCTTGGGCTGAGGTCAGTCCTTCTCACAGAACCATACACAACAGGTTTTTATCCCTTGTAGTTCAGTGAGAAGCATAAGGAATCTGGATAAGCCTGTCAAGACACCAGTACCAAAATCCTGTTACAGGATTTGCCAACCGGAAATCCAGGAACTATCCACCTAGAAGACAGTTGGGACAGTGTAAGATATCACTAGCTCTCTAGATACTTGTTTCTGTGCCAGAAATCAGCTTTCCTGCAGGAAAGCGAACAGAAGAGGGAACTGATACTATACCCATAATTAATTAATCATTAATCCCAGTACTACCAGAGGGTGATTCCCTAATAATCCTACATAGGCCCAAGGAGGGGAGCAGCACTGCCACAGTAATAAGCAGTCCTCACACTTGCCTGCCCAGCTCAGTATGGGTGTGCACACAGTGAGCATCCGCTAAAACCTTCAGAACTGCTGCTTCCTCTTGTCACATTCAAAAATTCCAAGAAAGCAAAAGCTTCATCAAAAGGTAAATCAAGGCATGTTAAAATCAATAAAGAATCGTCACAAGCATGCCTTAGTTCCTCTCTGATCCATGACCTCATACAACATGGAGAAATAAAAATGGTACTGGTAGAAAGAATTATCAAACTGGTCCAGAAGTTAAAGCATACATGAATACAACAGCACTTGATAATGAAACACCAGCCTTTTGCCTTGCCTGTCACAGACTGGCATCACTTCAGCCACAGCACAATCAGATCCTGAGGGACAGTAATGACTTTTGGTGCTCTGTTTAAAACCCCAAGAACAATACAAATAAATACAGTTACTGATGAGTGCTGGAGGGAGATACATCAAGGTTTCCTCTGGCAAGGATGTTCTAATCATCAACCTAGGTAAAAGTAAGCTAGAAACACAAGTAGAAGATGGAGAAAGGCACTTTCAGTCAATGTGGGTATAAATCAGTAAGGCTCACTGAAAGCAGAGTTTGGTCATCCACAGTCAGCATCTGTTTCTTTTAGCTAACGCTTTACTGTTTGCAAACTGCAATCGTAACAACTGTTGGAAACAAGATAAAATGTCACCAAAACAATGCTGAGGTGTTAAGACTGACTTAAAACACAAGTGCAAGAGAAGACCAGGTCAATTTTTCAATCTTTTTTTTTTAAAACGGCAAGAGATACTAAACTAAGTTAAACATGTAACAAAATTTTAAAGATATATTGTATTTACATGTACCTTTACACTTCTGTTTTACAGGAACCCACTAAACAATTTCTCAAAACTGAAATATCATTCCTTCTAAAAAGCAAAAACTGGGGAAAAAAATCCTTCTCTTCCGAGAGTATAATACTGCATCTCTTCATCTTTGTTTGGAAGAAACCTATATATACATCTTTCACTCTAAGAATCCTTAAGTCTTTTAGAAAAATCAAATCACTTGAAGGAAAACTAAAATAGACACATCACAATTATACAATTAAAGAGGTGTTAGCATCTCCTGTGAATAAAACACTCCCTTTGTGTTTATATTGTTAACGAACCTAATTATACCATAACACCACCATCATCTTAATTATGTTTACAGATTCCAGTTCAACAAGAGGTTGGACTGTTCTGAAGTATGCAGATACAACAATGTGCAATAGACTAAAACTCTTTAAAAAAAAAAAGTTAAAAAAGAAACCCTCTGCAATGCACAACATGATTTATGCAAAACACAGTATATTCAAAAGATTTTGGAAAAATTAAACTAGGAATGTCAGCAACACTGGAAGAGTAATTAATAATATCTAGATGTATTTCCCACGCTTAACTAGCAGGAAGCCCTTAAAATTAAGAAAAAAGATACTGGCAAATTAAATATTTATTGCAATTGTAAAATGACTCACGTCATCTACCTGGACTTGTACAAAGCACTTGACACTGTCCCACACAACATCCTTCTCTCTAGCAAGACAAAGATTTGATAGATGGACCACTCAACATATAACGAACTGTCTGGATGCACTCAAAGAGCTGCAGTCAACAGCTCCATGTCCAAGTGGAGCCCAGTGAGGATTGGTGTTCCTTAGGGGTCAGTACTGGGCCTGATGCTGTTTAACACCTTTGTCTGCAATATAGATGGAGTGCAGCCTCAGCAAGTCTGCTGGTGACACCAAGCTGCTTGGTGCTGTCAACACACTGGAGGGAAGGGATGGCATCCAGGGGAATGTGGCAGGCTTGAGAGGTGGCTCTGTGAGAACCTCATGAAGTTCAACAAGGCCAAGTGCAAGGTACTGCACATGGGTCTGGGCAATCTGAAGCACAAATACAGGCTGCGCAGAGAATGAATTGAGAATAACCATGGAGAGAAGGACTTGGGGGTACTGGTGGATGAGAAGCTGGACACAACGAAGCAATGTGCATTTGCAGATCAGAGAGCCAAACATATCTTAGGCTGCATCAAAAGTAGCATGACAGCTGGTCAAGGAACCTGATTCTTCCCCCCTACTTCACTACTCTACTCCCACCTGGAGTACTGCATCCAGATCTGGGGTTCCCAGCATAAGGTGGCCATGGACTTGCTGGAGTAAGTCCAGAGGAGGCCACAAAGATTATCAGAGAGCTGGAACATCTGTGCTATGAAGACAGGCTGAGAGAGTTGGGACTGTTCAGTCTGGAGAAAAGGTGGCTCTCAAGAGACCTTAGAGACCTTCCAGCACCTAAAGGGGTGCTACAAGAGAGCTGGAGATGGACTTTGTACAAGGGCATGTAGTGACAGGACAAGGGGGAATGGCTTCAAAAAGGAGGGCAGATTTACACTAAGAAGAAATTCTTCAATGTGAAGGTCCTGATGCACTGGAACAGCCTGCCCTGAGAAGCTGTGGATGGCCCATCCCTGAAAGTGTTCAAGGCCAGGTTGGATGGGATTTTTGAGCAACTTGGTCTAGTGGGAGGTGTCCCTGCCCATGCCAGTGGGATGGAGCGAGATGGTACTGAAGGTCCCTTCCAACCCAGAGCATTTTATGATACCATGAAATATTATTCTCTCACCTGCATTTCACTTTTCCCCCTTGTTTAGCATAGAGTACTTCATGATTCCTAGTCGTTCACATTTTTAAGTCAAATCAAGACACACACAAAAAAAGATGGCTTACAAACTATCAGGTTTACACCTTCTTATCCAGTCAATGACTCACTCCAAACGAATCACCTCCATTGACATTTTGACATCATCCATACCTTTACACAACAGAGGTTTAAATCCTCCAATCTGGCACAAGGAAGCTGATTTGCATTTCACCAGAGTTTTAGTAATTTCTAGTACCTTCTGTGAAATAATATTGTAATTGAAAGCAGACTTCTGCATTGCTATGGAATTACAGGATTGAATGCTAACAAAAGCAACAAACACACCAAAAATAGAAAGCAACTTGCAGACTTCCAGTCTTCCCTTGTACTTTAAGCTACACAATTCTGATTTCCAGCTCTGGAATACTTGGTTTAAAAAGCACTAGATTACTTGGGAACCAAAAAATAAAATGACATCAATACATTTCCTCCTCTAATCAACTAAACTACTCACAAGGATCCATTTACATGTGGAACTATGCACAATATAAATACCGAGGCTTACAGTTGCATAAAAATAGCTGTAGCCCACTAATTATTATAATGTATCCATCCTAACAAAACCACAGTGCTATGTATCTTACAACTAAATCCTTGTGCACTGATATCTAGAGCATCTCTAAGCATGTGGAGATAAAAAAGGTTATCACAAGAAGTCAACATGGATTCACCAAGGGTAAACCCTGTGACTGATCTGATACCCCTCTACGATGGCATGCCTGGCTGGGTTGATGAGGGTAGAGCAGTGGATGTCATTTATCTTGACTTCTGCAAGGCTTTTGACACTGACTCCTGTAACACCCTCACAGGAAAGCTCAGGAAGTGTGGGTTTAATGAGTGGACAGTGAGGTGGAGGACCAAGAACTGGCTGAATGGCAGAGTTGTGATCAGGGGCACAGTTTAGCTGGAGGTCTGTAGCCAGTGGTGTTTCCCAGTGGTCAGAGGGCCCGGTCTTGTTCAACTTACTCATCAACGACCCAGACGAATGAACAGAGTGTCTCCTCATCAGTGTTAAACATAATTTAAGTCTCATGACATTTTTGTCCTTCAGTATATACCGAGACCATTTTTCTTTTGCTGTGTCACAGAAGATTATATTATTTCTCTTGCAAACTCTAACCGTTACAAGCTGATAACTTAATTATCAAACATATATATATATAGATGCAAAAGTGAAGTCCTGCTGTATTTTCATGTCTCTTTCACTTCATATATAGTGTAACTCCTTCAATGAATCAGTACTTTAAAATAAATGATCAAACCAACAGCACAAAATCAAAGGTATGAAGTAACAAACCAAACTGATGACAGGATTGTGAACAGGTGGTACCTGAACAAGGGACAATAATAAAGACTGGGATGGGAGGTAAAGGGAAAGCTCTAGAATAAACCTCCTATTTATACTACTTGCATATAAAACTCCAGTGCAATTCAATCTCAGATTACATTTTGTGGGCAACAGTACACCCACAAACTGCTAACAGTGGACAAAACAACACGGTCTTAGAAGTAGTTTGGAGAGCCAAGAAGTTGTTAGTCTCAGAAGCTTTCAGTAGTCAAGGAAGACAAGTATGTATGATAGCTCCAGCTGACTCATACAGGCTTAGACCAACTGAGCAGGGTGATGAAGCACCAGGCGATAACCTAGTCAGACTTTCTAGAGGAAAAGCAATCATTTAGAAGGGGGAAACAAAACAAGCTACAACCAAAAACCAGAACGGACTAAATCTAAACAGTCTAGCCCTAGAGAAATCCAGTGAAAACCTGGCAGAAGCCTTGGAAGACAGATCTTAAAAGAGCTCACACCTGTCCTTGGGAAAGGTCTGACAAGAGCTATTTGCAGTAAAGGGCATGAGTCCTCAGATGCCACAGAACACGACCTGAGAACAAGCTGCAGTGTCCAGAAAGTTAACAGAGGTATTACAGTGTGCATAAAGATTTTTTTAAAAAAATTGTATTTTAAAGTATGGCATTGTTATCCTAAAAAATTGATGTCTGTGATGAAGCTACTCTCTAAAGCATTCAGTATTTGGCTGCAATCAAGGCTGACGGTTGGACTGAATACCCTCCTTTCAGTCTCAGTAAAGAAGGAACATTAGGTCTTTTACACAACAGCTGAAAAAGCAGGAAAAAGAAACAGCAAAAAATGCTGTGCCTGTGATTCCAGAATACAGTTGGGGGTGGGGGAGGAGGGGGTTTGGGGTTTTTTGCGTTGGTTTTTTTTTTTAATTTTAAGGGGGTTATTTTTTAGTACAGTACTTGCTAGACAGGCAGACTTGAAAACATCAGCAAAATAGCTCCTTGTTGCACTTTGTTTCTACTCTGCTCCAAGCAAACAGAGCTCTGTTTACATGTTTTGTGTAAATAAACAGCACTGCACATAGAGACACACACAAAATCTCAGAACCTTCAAATCACGTAATTATTTCTCTTCCAGAGAGAGGCAACTTGGCAAAGCCTCAAGTCCTAGCTATCTCCTGGGTTCTGAGGGCAGAAATAATACCTGCCAAGTTTTCTGGATACAGATGTCAGATAGCCAGAGACTGGCTAGCACACATTGTGGCTCCATGTCTTTTGCCTGCTCAGCTACCTTGCAAAGGAATTGAGCAATCTCTTGATGCTTGCAGGTCAAATTAAAAACTGGCCCTCCAGTCTACCTTGGAGACATAGCCTTGTTTAGAATGAGAGTAATATGACTGCTTTTTGCCTCTTTTTAAACTGTCAGTTTTTGACAGCTATTATCAGACAGCTCTTTTCTGGACCAGAACATAGAAAGGCAGGATGTCCAGTCTGAGATGGTTTATGCTCCAGAGCTGCTTACTATTACTATGCATTCCTGTGCTGTGTTACCTCAAATGTGTTTTGCAACAAGCACAGATACCACTTCAGCAGAGTAGCAGTGCTACTGGCTTTTGATCACTGGTGAGCTTTGCCTTCATTAGATGTGTGAATCTAACACACCCAGCAGTTCTGAGTCCAAAGCCCACAGTATATATTTAATACGTGGTAAAAAGACACTTTTCCTTTCCAGAAATACAGGTCTATAAACTGAATAGGGGTTAGGCAGCAGAAAAAACTCTGTAATACTAAACTTCCAGGAGACTGAGCAGTAGTACCAAAGCATTTGTGCATTTTGTATCCTCAGCTGATGTCAATCTTTTGGATGCCCATATCAGATGGCCAAAAGTCCAAACAGACCTAGATCCAGTTTTGACAGGTGCTACTAGGCCCCTCGGAGACCAGTGTTAGGTTATCTGATTAAAAGCTAATCAGGATAGAAACAGATCCAGCGAGGATCAGAAGAAAAAAAAGAACAGGTGAACTCTAACAACCTCAACAGTGAAAATGGAACATGTGAATCAGCTACTCCCACGACCATCAATTAGATCACAGTCCCCCAGTGTGAAACCCACCAAGATGAGTCAAGGAGGAAACTCTCTCCCCAGAAAACACCTTGAAAACTAACGGTTATTGTCTTAAGGGGTATGGGACTTTGTATACGATGCAGAGAGGAAAAACATTTTGGGGTTGTGTAACACCACAATATTGTTTAGGGGAAGAACTAGAGGTGGAGAAAGACAGATATAAAGATGGGTAAGAGAAAAATAAGTATGGGAAAACAGCAGGGAGAAAGGATAAATGGAGGAGGTCCAGCGCAGCGAGTGGCTGGTCAGTGCACCTGCCCGACTAAGCCTTGCTCTTCATCATGACAGTCTATCCTATACTGTCATTAAACCCTCTATCTGTCTTCTTTGTGGACACACTTTCTATTTTGAGTGCGTACATGTAAACTCAACTTTAAGCCAGACTGGCCAGTCAGTGATCAAGGTTTCAGCAACTTCACAGACCATTTAAAACCAGTGACTGGGAGTACCCATAGCGCACATGCGTTTCTGTGAGTATTCCACTTCCATTGTGAGGAGTTGGAAGGGAGGAAAAGGATAAGGCTGTCCATGCAGTTCTTGCTTGAATGGTCTGTGTGTTTATGTGGGTGCCAATACCAGCACTGGTTTGAGTCTCAGTTGATCTGCATGGACAGCTGTATATGCATTTTCCATACATGAGCGTACGTGCATCCCCACACTCCTACTGGGAATAGTGCTCCTTGCTGCCTGGCTCTGGGGACAGAGAACCAAAGTAGTCTTGCACTTACCCATTTAGCTGTGACATGAGGTATTGCCCCTGGGACCCAGAGCCCTCTGTGTTTGGCTACCTCTGACAACTGGCATGGCTAAAAGGACACATACTTTCAGCAAGTTTCTTAGCTTTCAGTGACACTTGGAAGGTGAAGTATCTAAATCTAACTTAATTTGAAGTTTGGCGTAGTCTTAAGTCTTTTACTAGACTGCTTAAGCTGTCCTGGCACCTACTGGAACACACTCCATGCAATTTTGCTACGGCATTTTGTAAACCCCTGAGTATTTAAATGATAGTCAAAAAATGTATTGGCATTCCTGGACACCGTTCTACTTCAACTGGATGACCTCTGGTTCTTTTAATAGCCCTTGAAATTCCTATGTGCTAAACGCATTGGAAAAGCATCCTGACCAGTTCTTTCCTGTATGTTTTCTTTTCAAGTCAGGATTCAACTGTACGCCACTGTAACAGAAGAGTAACATAAAGCAAAAATACAGCTGAAACAAGGTAGAACTAAATTAAACTATGGGAACATATTTAGTAAGTTTGCCTTGGAAAAACCTGTAAACAGACTTCCAAAAAACACAACATCTTTAAGTGTTAGTGGTCTGCACAAAAAAAAAAAAAAAAAAAAAAAAAAAAAAAAAAAAAAAAAAAAAAAAAAAAGAAAGAAAGCATTCTCTGGCAGCATACTAGAGTTGGGGTACCCAAGGAATGGGGTCTAAGCTAATTCATCATATTGGTAAGCCACCCACAGATACCAAGAGTACTTGTCAGAAAGAGGAAGAGTTTTTCCTTAATCACTGGTAATTTCTTTTAAGTTCTGCATTTTTTCACTTCTGTTGTGAAAGCACTCTGAGGAAGGCTGTATCTTTTTTTATTTGGCTTTCTACACTAATACTCTGAAACATTAATTACTTGGAAAGGAGCCAAGTGAGACTTCTAACTAAGTCCATGAAGACTATAACATAATGAAAGGTTTTAATTGATAAAAATATACTTCAGAATCACTGCAGTTGCTCATGTTTTTCATATCTTAAGGAAGTCTTGGACCAAAGCTTTATTAGTCTTCTCGGAAGCAGGCACTTCTCACAGCTAAAACACTGCGCAGCAGTGGAAATTCCTGATTCTTGTCACATACGCAACAGGATCTGTCAGAAAGGCTTTACACTGTCATACTGGGGATGACAAAGCACCACTCAGAGGAAACCACCACACGTGGTCTTCTAGGGGCAAGGTAATCCTTTTATAGAAGGATTCATAAAGAGCTGAGCTAATTCCAAACATCTTCCATTCTGGTTCATGCCATGAAATAAACAGAAGTGGATACACGTCTGTCTGGTATGCATGCATGGCAGGAACTGAATGCTTCTGTGGACAGTGGCTACAGCAGCTGAAGAGGACAGACAACGAGAATCTGCAGGTCTTGATGCTGGATACAGAATAACAGAAGAGCTGTCCACTGAAAGGCACAGGAATTTCAGATCGCCTTTCCACCTCCACAAAAAAATCATTGCTGGATATTCTGATATAGCAGTTACAAAAGAAAATAATACCATCTCTTTCTAGTATTATTAATGACAAAAATAATTCTCCCAGTTTCTGCCAAAACTTCGGCTTTGACAACACGGGAACAGACATAGTTTAATGGGAGTTTCTGCAGTAATACGACCTTCTTTGCCCCCAGAAAAGATACCCACAATCACCATTGCACAGCAGTAATGAGCAAGAGAAGTAAGGAAAGTGCTTGCCGCCTTAGGAAGGCTGTGATCATCCCAGTAGATTCGGGCATTGGAAGCTGCTTCATGAAAACAAGGCACTGAATTCTTAGAAGGTTTCATGTCACTCCAATGACATTTTACCAAGTAAGAAGTACATTTACGAAACTCTCCTCCTTTCCCCAGAATTACGCTTCAAGTTTTGGAAAAGAAGTCTTTCAAGATTAACCAGCACAACACTAAAACACAGATGGTTCAAAATGTCTTAAGAGAGGACAATACAATTTTTTAGTAAGCAAGGGTACCAATTCACAGTTATCTGTTGTTTTAGCAGACATCCAGACAGAATTAGGACATTTTTATCAGTACAGAGAGGTTATTTAAAGTGTCTTCTGAACATCCTATTAAACAAAATGGCCAAAATTTCACACAAACAGAACATCTGCATGGGATGTGGTTCTCACTTTGAACATTTTCCAGTCAAGGCAGAGAAGCAATCAAACAGTCTGACTGAACTAAAGCTATAATCAGACAAGGAAACCTGTGTAGACTAACTTGGTAAAGAACTGGCATTAACAGGCACAGCTTGGAGCTGCACACCTTTGTTTCATAATTGGAGCTTTAAAGAATAAAAGGAGTGAAAGAGAATGAAGCAGAAGAAAAGGAAACAGCAATTCACTACCCATCTAGTCACAAATATCAGCATGACTTTGGCAGGCATCCTAGATGAGATAAATTTCAGATTTGTTTTTTAAGGTAACAGGGACTGTTCAGATTTTGTCAGTGTACCCAAGCCTAAAGCTGAATTTTGAAGAAAATACAGAAGCACCTAGGGCAGATCAGGAATGTAAAATTCCTGAAGACAGAACTAGTAAAAGACCTTCTGGTCATAACACCCTTTGGACAGAAAAGCTACTTTGCAGTGAACTGGAAAGTTTGAATATTCTCCAAACTGTATGGCAGGATTCACACCAAGTCAGAAGCTGAGAGATGCCATGATTTCCTGATATTATGCTTATAATACACAAAATATGCAACAAAATAGAATGCTTAAATTGGCATCCATTTGCTTAATCTGTTGCTAGCATGCCTTGGTAGCTACATCAATTGCAGATCAATGAAAATACACATATCACAACACAATAAATTTACTGAATTATACGAATGTCTAAATATTTTATTACTGGTTTTTAAGTATATAATATGAATGTGCATATAATGTAAAGAGGGAACAAATCACAAATTAGTTTATCCTGTAAGACAGCACAGGAACAACAGAAATGCAATCACTGGGCATAGCTGTACACTGTTTCATGCCATTTATCAGGTAATATTCCCTTGCCATCTGTCTAGGGGCCTGGTGTGGACATTTTAGTGAAGGTGTGAGGAAGAGTGATCAGGCAAAAAGTTTCAAGTAGTGAAACAGACTGAATTTGCAATACTTTGCTTAAAATGACTCCTTTCTTTTCTTTATCCTGACATTTTACCCTGAAACAGAATCAGAATACTTGAAAATACCTTATACCTTAAAAAGTATATTGTGCAAGTCACATTTTTCAAATTTTTTACTTTTTTTTTTTTTTAACTATTAAATAACTGTTCTAATCATCACTGGATTGCTTGAGTCAGTTCTCCTACACCAAAACCTTGTACGACCACCCAGAACCAACAGAAAGTGACAAAACATGAGATTTTAGTTTTCACAAGGTATACTAGAAACTTCCCTGTAATAAATGGCTCACAAATACCTGCATGATGAAAAGTTCTTAATGATGGGGGGGGGGGGGGGGGGGGGGGAAAAAACAAAGTACCACACAGACCATCTGAATAGTAGGGATACTAATGATACATTTCACTTGTGATTAAATATCAAAGTACACCATTTTCTTACATATAGCAGAAATTCCAGACACACAAAAAGAAACGAAGTCTATCACTGAAAACCAAAATACACTTCAAATTCTCAATCTTTTCAAAGCCTACCGATAAACTGATAGAGGCACTACGAGCTCTAAAAAAGACTGCAACATCCCCCAAAAATATCACCTCGAGTGAAAAAGATGTTCCACAAGCGGCTGCTTCTACATATGTTATTTCCATTCTTTTCCTACACAAGGACAATGGCACGCTGCAGCATTCCTCGCCTCTGCATCCCTTTCACGCTTCACCTAAAAGCCTTGCATGCTAAAACAATGAGCATATGAACTCGTTAATATGAAAAACACACAAAACATAGGATTTCTTTTGGTCTGTGGCTGGTAATTTAAAATTAAGCACCTAGCCTAAGAGAGCTATACAGCACACTGTCACCCTACAGAGTTGGTGGCAGGATAGAGTGCCTCCCTGGCCAAACAGCTTAGGGTCCATGTTAAGATAGGATGATTTTCTTTCTACTTCTGAGATAAAATACAATAAATAGTGTTACCGTGCAATTTAAAAAAAAAAAAAAAAAAAGGCGGGGGTGGGGGGGGGAATAGAAACTGTTCACTGTTACCATATATTAAA